>CM073779.1:20310658-21510658 GCA_037158775.1 Hetaerina titia | reverse complement strand
GTAGAAAATTCATTGACAGAATCGAGGTAGAGTTGCAGCAAAGAGATCAACGCCTGCTCTCGTAGCAATTAGGGAAATCTTTAAGGAGAAAATGTGCCGAGTTGGATTAGCAGAAATATTCTCATAACTATCTAAAATATGAGGAATTGCCCCATCATATTCGGCTGCGGAGCCTCTTAATCTTAAGCGAGCAATACGAAGGGTCTGTATTTCCTACCAAGCGCTGATGTGACCGACTATCTTCAGGCATTCGAAGACGTGACCTACGGTAGTGTCGTCATCTCCATTGAAATTAGAGACATGATGCTCCTGGTTACCAATCGCAGCGGGCGCATGGATGATGGTTTTGCTAGCGGTAGGTACTTCAGGGTCACTGGGTGGCACATCGGGTGATATTTATGAAAGCGTTAAATTCGGAATACGAATTTGTTGGGTACGATGAAAGGCAATGGTCCCGGAAGGAAGAGAAGTAAACGGATAGGTAGAATGCGTGAGGAAAGGATAGTAAGAAGTCATGATAGTGAATACATATTGCAAATTCCAGCGGTGAAATAAATGAATTCGGCGCTTTTTAAGCATTAAATATGCGCACTTGATTTTTAAAGGGGACTATAAAGCAGTGGGGTCATCCTCTTACACACGACACCAATTTATGTCTTAGTGACAGAGTAACCAAAATACTTTGAACTCCATTTATTAAGGCTTGCGGTATTATTTACTATCCAACTTGCATGAAACTTATTATTTACTAACATGAAACTAGTTCTATTTACGATGCGGGAAGTCGCAGAGGAAGGTATGCTAGTCTAGCAAGGTCACCGTCTCGCGGGGTAAGGTAATTGGGACCCTCCCTTTTTCTCGGATCCCTGGTTTATATAAAGTTTTGGTGATCCAAAGGGTACATATCCATTGCTAAATGAAGAAGGCTAAGGCGTCGCCTTCTTCTCGGACCCCCGGTTTAGGCGTTAGGGGCGCAGAGCGTACATCGTCACGGATAGGAGGAGGCATGTGTGGCGCATGGGACAAACTGCGAGTACTGTCATCCCCGTGGCGTCACCCCTCATCCTCCTGCCAAATATAGTGCGTCATATAGTGAGCAATTACCCTCAGTAATTACCCTCAATATTCATACAAAAGCACAATTATTTACCTACAAATGAAAAAATATATGATAATGGTACAATCGGATGTTTATTTTACAGCGCAGTTGCATGGATATTTGAAACTCAAATTATAAGAATTAAAGATAGTCAGTGATGCATGTAAATCAATACTGGTAAACCATAAGCACAGTTATCAACCCGAAGTTCGGTTTGATAGGTGATGGTTTAGTTCTCCCAATACTATGCCCTATGTGAAATTCACATGTCAGGGTAGGGGGGCAAGTTCCTTTCCCTGTGCCATCTATGATTTCGCAGGAAGTTCTGGCACCCGAAAAATCGCACAGCTTGGGTGAAGCTGAAGGTGCCCAGAGGCGTGGAGGAGAATGGAACCCGGGCCCTCTGGTCAGTAGTCCAACGCTCTACCCCTGGACTACCACGTCCCTCCATCACTGGTATGGCACTAAAATTTAATACAGCCCTTTCATGATTTTCAGAAATTTTAACAACGAAGAACCAATAAGCTTATGACCTGGCGCAATAAAATACTGTATCTATTTAAACACAGCAACTTTAACGACTCATGGTGAATTTTCTTAGATGTTGGAGTTATTCCAAGTTAAATCAAAGCAATATCTTTACGTAGTCGTATAAAATGTTTGTCTATCTCTCTACTCTAAAATAGGAAATAATTTGGTTGATGTCTGTAAAGGCACCTCGACAAAAAACCAACATATATCAATTTTACATTGACGAATAATTTATTTTTAAGGCATGCATAAATATATCTATTTGCCAAAAAATGTTCGTTTTGGAGCCCGGGTTATATAGGAGAGCAACAATTTTTAATGTACTTCATCTGCTTTGACTGCAATCTTGCTCGTTTGCACCGTAGGAACGTTATCATGATCATTGATAGTTTGCATCAATTAGCATTAACCATCAACTTACCTCCTGCTTTTCACATAATGTGATTAGTATTACATAAGTCTAATTAGTACTTGGATGAAATGGAAAATCTTTTAGCATAAACGAAGTAATGTGCTGAAGATAGGCATGACACCAGCCTTGTGACGGGCAAGGTTTGAATTAAGTAATCCAGGAAAAATACTTCAGAAATGTCTAAAACCTTCCGCTGAATCGTGAGTTATCACTTTTCATGTAATTACTTCTCAAATGTGGAAATCGATCTCACAGGTCCATAACGGAGCTCATCATTTCAGAAAGCAATGACAAGTCACAATGCACATTTTTCCTAGAGAGAAAACTTTAGGACAGTCTCTCTGGATCGACATGATAGATTCTCCCATCTGAGTCTTCCAGATGTTGCTGCGTTTATTACGGACTTGGGTTGGGAGGTCCATTTTCTAGGGGAGATTCATCTGTCTAAAACGATTTAAACCCTTGGGTAGGTAGATTGAGAAGCAAATTCACGGGATGAACGTGTGACAGGCTTGAGCCCCAGCAGTTGCGGTACCCATGCCTAGTTCAGCGTTCCCTGATAACGGCGGCGGTACTCTTCATTACGCCGCAGATAAAACGAATAGTTATTTCCTTTAGTAGTAATGGTAAACGATAGAAATTTCTTAGATTCTCTTCACTATTATTTTCTAGCTATCACTTCAGACAGGGAATGCCTTGTCATCTAGCGTAATTTCCCCCCGTTCGCAACTAGGAAGTAAAAACAGTACACTTGACATCCTTGTAAAAAAGTTCCAGAATTATTTCGATAACGGCTGTTGTAAATCATTCTGTTGTATATTTTTGGTGGGTAATAATTATTTAAGATTGGGCCACTTGGACTTTATACCATCTGGTTTGGGAATGCCCATCTCTTAACTGAGGTTAGAAAATAATCCGAAGTCTTTTACGGCGAGCTAAGGTATTGCCATGAAGCACACAGTAATACGGGAGACGGAAGAATAAATTGTCTTCATCCAGTTTGGTGTAGAAGAACACATTATTTCTAACGTTGAAAGCGTTCTAATGAAAATAGTCTTTTCGATTTTTAAAACCTCCTACTCTATGACCTGTTAACAGCCAAATTTTGGTTACGTGGGTTAAGACATGCTTTGGGTTCGTTATTATTTTTGCTTGTACTGCACTGGGCCCTCTGAATCGTAAAACTCGACCACCCTCCTGCAGGGTCGGGTGTGGTAAATGATTTGCCGCACCCGACTCGCGAGCCACCCACTTCCACAGTGTGGTGAGTCACTCGGGTATTTTCCGTGGTGTTATCAAGTGATGGCGGGTGAAATATTTTGGTGCGTAGCTTCGGCTCGAGATCCGAGCTTGTAATATCATTAAAGCACGCGATCCTTTCGACCTTCGAAATGGTGTGTCACCTTTAGTCGAAGTTAGCGGCAAATTGGCGGCGAGTCTTGTGCTATTCGTGTGGAATCAATTTTTTTAAAGGAATTATTTTTTCTTGAATTTTTTGAGCAAGATTGAGGCAGTCCATCCCCAAGGCAACCCCGAAGGCAGTCCTTCGAAGTGACTTAATAGATGTAATCGATTTCACGACTTGTCGGCTATTTCTATCGTGGGTTACACCAGTTTCTCCTCAAATTGCCTCGATTTGCTCCATCTCGAGCGGTTATTAGTCCCGTGGAGTCATAAATACCCCTTAGAGTAATTAATGCCCCTGGATAGGCGTAATTGCTCCTCTCTACTTGAAATCCGTTTTCGGCAGGTATGAGTAATAGCTGGCCATATATTACCGCGAAGCAATTAGTAACCCTTCGTTGATGGCATATCCGGTGGTATTCGCAAGCAGTGTCGGATGTAAAGGGGAAGGAAGGGGTTGTGATTTGAGTCCCCCATGTCCCCGTTCCTCCTCTTCCTGATCCCCCCCCACCATGTCTGGTTACCCTTTAGGGTTTAGCAAGCCTGAACATGTGAACCAGCATGCTAGTTATGTTCACCAATATTCTGTACGCTATTTCATTAATTTTTGCCGTTAAATATGACAAAAATAAGCCATTGCAGTCTCGCATTTCAAATGCTATTGGTGGATTTTTCGCGAAGATCAACGTGAAGTCTGACCCTCTTTATAGTCCATATCCAGCCCTACGTCTTCCTTTTCCACTGTGTCATGAAACACTCCTGGGAAATGCTTGTTTCAGCAACAGAGGCAAGCTCAAATGAACTGAACATGTTTTAGAGTTGCGACGACTGCCGCTGGCGCGATGCTGGTGTCGAATCAATGAAGCTTGTACTAAGTATACCATTCTTACCAATTAAACCACTGGTACCACTTACCACTTGCGCCATATATACATTATACAGTAAGCTGACAATGTAATATATACTTTATTTTTGGTCACGGGACAATGTGCAAATAACATTTCTGTTGTCTTTATTGAACAGTCCTCGTATGATCATTTCGAATACCATTCAGAATACCTATTGAAAAAGTCCCCAACCAGGCAGAATTTGATAACCTTGCCCTTGGCTGCTCACCCCTTTCTCTTTCGAAGTTCATCGTTCGGTCGGGCTACGTCGCAGTGGTGTAGCTCCAGGAGGAATATGCGTGGAAAAACGAATTTTTGTTAAAGTGCCGAGAGGAGGTGGCCGGGTGATTAATCTCCAGACCAGGTGGGTCGTATCACATGCTCTTCTCTTACACCTCGTCTCAGAAAAACATTGAATGCGTTTTCGTCTCTAAGCTCAAGTTCGTATCTGTATTTCCATAGGGACCAATTTTATTTCGACCGGCTCCGGTGACAGTTTGAAGTGAACGGGTTCACGAAATCGGTCGAAATAATTTTTTATTCTCTGTGGAAACCAAAATGGTTAACCTTGCTTGTTGCCATAATGCCATTTAATGAAGCTTCACTGAATTATTCTCAACTCGGACTTTTCATCCGAAACATCTTATTTCGTTTTCCGTCAGTGCTGTCTTCGATAACGACCTGGACTCGTGGCCGCTTAGTTACGTTGTCGTAGGTTCCTTCTCTCACCTGTCTCTTACGGATTAAAAAAAATTGCAGACCTTAGCCTTAAAGTATTTAAACATTTATTATAACTGGGAAAGTTAAAAGCCAAGCGCTCCTCGGGGAAATTATTTAAGAGGATAGGACATGCATATTAAATAAAATCACTTTAGCCGTCCACTTAATTAGAAATCCTATACCTATTGTAATATGTTTATTAGCAAAGAGGCAGGTATATGTTTTGTGAGATTCTGGACCAATTTATTTAATTTTTAGTTAAATTCTAAGTTGATTTTGAGAGGTAGGAAATAAAAAAATGGTTCTCTTGAATCTTTTTATCTGTATCGATTGCGACCGGGAGTAATCCGGATTAAGGCAAATCCGGATAAATTGGAAATGGGAAGAAGTAATAGTACCAGGGAGTACTGAACAAATTTCCTTTTATCTTCACTCAGTCGTTTAAAAACAAACACGGGGTCACGTTTCATTCTTATGAAGCATGTCTGTAGGAAAATTCGAACACTGCGGATTAACTCGTTTGCAGATAATTGTTTTATTCATTAGTTCTTAGTTTGTCTGGTTTCAGCCCAGTGCAGCATACATATCATTAAATTCCACCGATACCGTGAGGACTTAATGCAGTATTTTATTACGTATCGTATTTTCAATTTTTTTGTACAGCGTATCATTTGTCAGTTATTGTTTTGCTAAGGAACTTCTATGATTAAAAAAAATGATCCGATTTATTTTGGACAGGATAAAAGAATTTGCGTTGCAATTATAAAATGGAGATCCTGTTGTTTCCTTCAGCAACAACAAAAGTGTGTTTATGAAAGGAAAGGATGTTTGCAAGACCATCTCAAATGGCCCGCAAGGCTCCCCCCATTCCTTCCCTCCCTCCCCGGTGCACTTCTGTCACTAAGATGTGTTTCTTGCTGTGTAGGAAGTGTTGCGTGATACCCGATTTGCTCATGTCTCCACCCTCTCGTCGAAGGCGTAATTCACACCGGTCGGCGTGCCCGTCTGGATGGAGGCACGACCCCTTGATGGAGTGAACCGTTCGCAACGAGCTCGGTTAGGATACCTGAGGAGTTGCACTCGGAGCAAAGCGAAAGAGTTTTAGGCGTCTTTATGTGAAACTACTTAATGTCCATGTTTTAAAATACTGTCAAATCTTAGTGATGTTTCTTTCGCTATTCCCTCACCTCTTCTATACCTGAGTTCACCTCCTGTTCTGACCTTCACATTTGTATCGTTCCTCCTTTCCTCGCAAGTTCATCCCCGACCTTCATTTCATTAGTTTATTGTAAATGTCCTTCGCCCATTTGCGTTTATTCCCCGCTTTCAACCTTTTCTCCGTTCTTCCGTTACGCTCCCCTCCCCTTTGCTTTTGATATAGATGTGTATGCATATATATACATACATACATATACAGACACACGGGGTGGAGGTAGTCCAGGAGTAGAGTTGGATTACTGACGGGAGGGCCCGGGTTCGATTCCCGGGCAACCCTCTCTGGGCACCTGCAGCTCCACCCAAGCCATGTGATTCTTCGGGTACCAGGTTTTCCTGGGAAACCATAACCGGCACAGGGAAGGAAACTGGCCCCCCTACCCTGATGTGTGAATTTCACACGCCGTCGGCCTTAGTACTGGGTGAATTCTACCATCACCTACCAAACCGACCTTCGGTTTGATTACTGTGTTTGTGGTTTTATATGTATATGTATGCATGTATATATGTCCCTCCCATGGACTACAACCTTGAAGTGGTGGAAGGGCTTGTGCGTTCCGATGGCCCTTAGAACTGTGCTGGCGGGAGCAATGATAATTGCTCCTGGTAGGGTCACCCAGATAGGTCGAATGTTAGGAGCAAGACGAAAGGTGGTTCACGTAGCGTCTGTTCCTCAATGAGGCGGCTGCAAAGCGTCTGACACCAGTGGGGCGGCCATTGAGTGATGGTGTCAAGTTAAAAACACTGTTGAGGAAGACAACGGGAAACCACCTCAATTATTATTCTCAAGAATATAATGTTGGATAATATAGAGAATAAGAGTCCTGGCAACTACGAGACTCGGCTCAATCGGCCGTGTGTCGTGAAAATATCTAAAGAAACCAAAATTATTCGGATTTCGAGAAATAGAAAGGCTAAGTTAAATATCACAATAGGAGAAGGTGGAAGAGTTTACGTAACTCCGAAATTTTCTGAACCAAAATGCTCATGGTAATAAGGAACTGCGTCAGGCAAAGATTCTTTCACAAAAAGGGAATTGTTGACGGGAACGTTGAGTGGAGATGCTGAGGGAAGGATATTTAAAGGTATGATATGGACTGTTGTTTTGTACGGCGCGAAAATGTGGGCGTTGAAGCAAGAAATAAGCGTGCAATGGAGAGATTTGAAATTTGGGTGTGGAGAAGGTGAAATGGACTGAAAGGAAAACAGACGAGGAAGTCTAAGGCGCGGTGGGGGAGGTGAGAGGGTTGTTGAGAGAAGTCCAAAGGAAACAGAAAAGATGGATGTAGAGCATTTTGATTGGCAATGGTGTGTTGAAGGCTGTTATAGATGTGAGAACGTTAGGCAAGCAAGAAAGGGGTAGGAATAGCATAGGGAAGGAATGGAGGGAGGAAGTATTCGGAATTGAAAGGGGGACCTATTTTAATGTTGGATGTCCAGTTTTGTTTTGTTGAGGGGTAAGGGAATCGTCGCTGTGTCGTTTGGTAACTTGTGTTCATCCAAAACTTAACCAGTAATTTACAGTAAGTAATAATAATAATTTTGACCGCTAAATTCAATCAATATATCGAATCCTAGTAATCATTAAAATAATCGTTTGTATCATCATAAATGATTCTTCTTTTACAGTTGAATATTTTGATAACTTTAAACTATTGTTAAAACCTATGGCAAAAATCGTAAATGGTGGTCTGGTCTGCTTCATCAGTCTGCTACCCTACCTACCCTTCAGGCCTGTTTTTGAGAGTAGTATGAAAACATAGTAACTAAAGTGGCAATAATTTTCCTTAGGTTTGATGGGTATGCTAATAAAGCAGTTGCATTTTTTGCTATTCTGGTCAATTCACTCCATAAACTCATCGAGAAGAAAAACTGGCATGATTAACTCGTGACTTCATCTTATAGGCGGGATGCGAACCTCCGACCTTCACTTTAGTTGGCGAGTGTCTCTCCCAGTAGTTTCTCCCAACCGGATTAAAAATCATAAAACCGGTTTCACCGTGATGACATGATCGAGTGGGCGAATTTTTCAACATTTCATCTTTTATTAACTTATATGGCATTGTTCTTCCATATTATGTTCATTAATTGAGCACGCAGTTATTTACACTGTTAATAATACCGTTTTCTGCACATGTAACAAATTAAACTTACACTCAGATTTAACTACTTCAGGTAGATCACATTCCTAATTAACCATTTTCTCCATATATACGTTGAACAGCAATGGTGATCATGGACAAACCTGTCTTCTCTTCCTAGCATCCGGGCTCTTCGTACCCCACTCGCAGGTGAGATAGATAGATAGTCGTCTTTATTTTGGGGAGACATTTAGAAGATGAAAGATCTTCTACCACCCTAGTGAGCAGACTGACTCATGTACATGTTGCGGATAAGTCTCTTCTCCCTCCAATCTGCTCCAATTTTTAGCAATATATTAATTTATTCTTCACAATACATTCAATCATCCGCCTTTTCGAAGTCTATGAAGCAAAAATACATCCTGGTTGTATTCTCTATTCCTTTCTATCCGTGACCTCATAGTTGCTATGGCATCACGCTTGCGACTCCCCCTCCCGAATCCAAATTTACCATCCCTTAAGTAACCATTTGCTCCGATCTTTATTCTTTTATTGATGATTTTGAGAAACACGTAAGCTGTCTGCAAAGTTAAACTTATTGTTCTGTAGTCCTCAAATAATGGCCTTCGTTCCCTTTTTTGGAGTAGGAAGTAATACTGACATGACGAAGTCTTCATGTCAAATTCTTCCCTCATGCATGGTATTAATTAGTCAACGGCCTTAATTGATTTTTAGTCCTTCAATGCTATTTCCGTCTTGCCATCGAGTAAGCCTGGGCCCAAGCTATCCTCATCAATATCATATTCTTTCTATATCCAAGTTTGCTGGCCAGAGATGTCTTTATAATATACAAGTCTTGTATGTAGTTCCTCGATATATTCCTTCCATTTCTCTTCAATCCCTCCCGGTTCTGGTAACAATTTTCTCTACTGATTCGCGAGTGTTTGCACGGGTTTTCCCTTGTTACTTCCTGATGGTGGTTTTCACCCATTCCACACTTCCTCGTACATATCCTCGCTCTGCATCTTCCACCACGCTTCTTTCGCTGTGTTTCTCACCCACCTCAGTTTATTATTTATCTCATTTTGCTTTTTTCTACCAATCTATGTTTACATTCTTCCATTTCCTTCTCTCATATATCTCATGTCTGATCACGTCGTCCGTAATGCATAAAATCCCTGTGCTTTCCCAATATACTGTTCCTGTAGTTCTGTTTGCGGCCTTCGATATCCCTTTTTTTGACCGCTTAAATGTTTCATGTATATTACCCAGCTCCCTGTTCTCACTCATAATTTTCTCTTACTCCTTCCCTGTCGTTCTGGTTAATGCTTCTACTTCACATTTTCTTACGATCTTTCCCTGTTTCATCTTTTTGAATGGGACGCTACACTTCATTACTACCAAATAATGGGCGGAGCCCGCATCCGCTCCCAGAAAACTGCGAATTCTCCTCACTGTTCCTAACTTCGTACCTGACGACATGTATTCGGATATCTTCCTGAATCCCAGGCATGTACCATGTATACCTACGTCTTTTTGTTGTCTAAGCCAAGCGTTAGGTATGAGTAACTTCTGCAGAACTTCTGCATTTTTCCCGCGGTCATTTCTCGTCCTGAAACTTTCGTCTGCTCCCTCACTACCATCTCTTCCTTCGCCTACCGTCGCATTCCAAACTCCTATTACTATCAAATTCCCCCTTCGAGCAACACCCGTGGTTATGTTCTCAAACTGTTCGAATATCCTATCGATTTTTCCTCCTTACCATTTCTGGGTGGCATGTATACCTGAATGATGACCAAGTTCTTTGGTTTAGCTTTTACTATCAGTCGCTTGCACAATGTTTACTACAATTCTTCCTGCCTTTTTATTTAGCATTATTGTCAGCCCTCGTTGGCTATCTCCCTCCCCCGGTATAGTACTCTAGGACTATCACAAGTAATCCCTGTTATCCTTTCATATCACCTCGCACAACCCTTAAACACTTGAATTTCTTCTCTACATTTCTCGCTTTATATTTTCTAATTTTGGTGCCCTCTACGTCGTCCTAGCTTTTTAATTTCCTACTCTTACTAATTCGGTCCTCATCTGTTTCTTCTGTGCTGATACTTTCGCTTTGCAATTATTTCGTGCAATGAAGACCGCGGAAACCTCTCTCTAGGTGCAACACGCGTCCGATTGGGCCATCTCTTTGTTGTAAGGTCTCCTTTCGTCTGTGGTGCCCAATATGAAATTCTTGGGATAAGTAAATGAGATGGTTTCCCGTTCCCTTCCACGATACTGTTTTAAAATGACACCGTCTCTAAATGCCCACCCCTCTGAGGTCAGACGCCTTTGCAGTCGCCTCATTGACGAACAGACGCTGTCCGCACTAACTTTCGTCTGGCTCCTACTCCTTGACCTATCTAGCATAGGTGACTCTATGAGGAGCAAATACCTTTGCTCGCTCCAGCCCAGCTCCAGGGGTCATGAGAAGGCCCAAGCCCTTCCATCATGTCAAGGTTTTAGTACAAGGGTTAAAGTCATTATCCCTAGAAAACATTTTGTGCTGTATAATTAAATATGGCACTAATGTGATTAATCTTAATTAAAATAGGAAATGTTTGAGTTTGTCATCGGGTATCTGATTTTTTGTACCGACACTTGTGAATAGATTCCGTGAATCCCAAGCGTGGGTCCGTGAACCGCCATGGGGAAATGTGAAATTGCTGGGGTGGGATTCTTCAGAGACCGTTGAACTGGAGTTTTACTGTTCGGAAAACCACTGCAAATGCGGAGAATAGACGTCGGAAATGTGGCCAAGGGTGGTTTTCATGGAATTCTTGGCTAATCTGCACACCTGGGAACGGTTGTCATTCCACGGTTTTACTTTCCTATACCAATGGCTCATAGGGATGATTGATGAATAAAGATGCTTATGATCGGCGATGACTAACGAATTAACGTGAATTTCTTTCCTGTTTTATGTGACGGCGACTCTCGGGCCCAAGGACTGAGAGAGGTGTCAAAAAGGATGTAAGAGTTCCATGGCGAAATAGGTGAGTTTGAAAATGTGTAATTTCTCTGGGCGGATGGATTAAATGGAATGGTGGAAGGGAGACATTGATTTGTGACGAAATTTGATTTGAAATGCCATTCCGTCTTCAGCGGTTGGAATGTTTATAATCTGGAAGCATAGTTAAATTACACCTCGAAAGCTATGATCGCTTTTTAGGGGACGTTCTAGGTTAGTTGAAATGTGAACGTTTGAAGTAAAAGCAATATTTCATTGGTCATTAAAACTGCGATCAGGTCAGGAATTCGTGGAATCCCGTGCTCCCTTTAACGGGTTTTTATTAGTTGCCATATCTTAGTGCACATTGATATCGCCTCAAGATTTTGTAACTGTGGTACTTTATAACCAGATTTCCAATTACTTTTACGAACCATACAGTTGGGAAATCGTTTACCTCATTGTACACAATAAAGGTATGCGCCCTCTGTCCGCTTCATGAATTACTCTTCGTGATAAGGGTTGGTGGATGGAATGTGCCCACAAAGGTTATGGTTAGTCCTCACAAAGCTTTTAATAATTAAGTTTTGGCTTTGAATTTGATTTATTCATTTTACGCTGATGTTCCTATAGCATTTCATTCAGATAGCATATATTGGCCATAAAAATACGTGAAAGTTGGTTGTGATGAAATAGTTCCCAGCCATAGGCTACTTGGCTCTTCAGTAAGAACTGCCTTTTCAATTGAAAATGGAAACACATAGCTCTGCCCTTGCTATATTAAAGAAACTGGGAAGCCAGGGATGGGGAAAGACGTCCGGCATTCACCCAAAGTGTGAGGGAAACCTGGTAAATCCTCGAACGGCCCGAAATAATATAAAGTAATAGATATAAAAGACATATACGTGTATACACAGATGTAGTCAGTCATAAAATGCGCGTTAATAAAATCGTGCAAAATTGTTCAGTTGTTAAAATACGTTACTATGAAATCTGGTTATGAAATGATGCCTTCTTGAGCTCTTCATTACCTGAAAGTTGGCAACGAGTTGCTGGTTGTAGTACAAAGTGTAACTAATGACCTTTTAAACATTGCAACCAAAATGATCATACACTTAGTAAAAACTGAAATAATTGAGAGCGTTAAAAGTGTCACTTTTATTCGGTTCAATTGAAAATAACTGTTCTCGTACGACCATTCCATCTTCAAATGAACGGAATGTTTTTGATAGTTCCGTGAAAATGTTTGGAGTAGGTTAACCGTATAATGTAGTGTTGGGGTTCACAGTATATTTTGTTAGACGAAGCTATGAAATGTAGCGATGCTAAATCCGTGTCGTTCTAAAACCTACCTTAAACGGTAGATTCCAGGTTCAAGGAGTCTTCTACGTCTCTTATTACGTTGATATTCGTGCCTCTCTAAAGAGGGAGACCGTGTCCTCGGATTGAAATAGTTTTTATTGAAAATCAAGTTACTATTTATTTTTACTTCTTTCGTGTTGTTGTCTCACGATGTCCGTCTGTCATATGGTTGAAAGACCTAGTTTGTAAAACATACATGAATTCGTATTCAACGCGTGAGATGCGTAAGCTCCTTAATTTACGAGAGACCGGAGGACCTAACGGCCCTTTCACATTTGAGATCATTCTTCACCAACGCGGCCTTTGTCGTGTTTCGGTACTTCACCGCAGTGACGCCGTGTTTGCGAAACGTAGCATTTTTTCCTTTCTCGCACGGTGGATGCAGTTGGGGAATCGATGCTCTCATCTCATGAACGCTGTCCCATCGTCTGTTGACCGTCACTGGCGTCTCCGCAGCGCCAAAAATATCGGGGCCCAGAAACCGCGCCGTCGACGCCTCCGCGCTCCCCGTCTGCGCCGTTCGCCGCCGCACAACGCGTCTCGTTTCCCCTTTCGTCACTTCCGCTTTCACCTTCCGCAGATTGGACTTACCTTTGTTTGCGGGAGGAAGTGGAGAGGGGGAGGCAGTCGTTAGGCGGTCGGTGGGCGTGTCGCCGCATCGGCAGCGTGGGACGGGGAGCGTGATGGATAATGGGCAGCGGCGATCGCGGTCCAGCGGCGGTCCTCAGCCTGTACCTACCCCTCCCCCCGGTACTCCTTCGCCCGACCTCATTGCGGCTCGGTCGGTTGAAGTGTCGCGATGTGATGTTAATTAACAGCTCGAAGAATCGACTGGTATGTCGATTTTTCGGTGTGAACGGACAATGGTTCACTGATGAAATCGTATTTAATTCGTCATTTGCAAAAGCTCTTTAATTCCTGAGAGACCAGAGGACATCGTCACATGAGTTGTTACGAACGAATGTTTTCTGTGGCGTGCCTCTGCGATGGCTAACGAATAGCAGTGCATATGATCTGTTGGCGGTTGAAAGAGTAGTTTGGTTGAAATTAACACTTTCCATAACTAAAATCGACGGCGGGTTGAACCATTCTGTTATAGAGTTGGGAGTGTAAAAAAAGCCTCATCTATGTCTGCGTGTCAGAAACCGATGTCATGTAGAAAAATATCCGGTTTTGATTATACCTACATAATAGAAAGGTAGTAGGAAAAAGTGACATTTTTAACGTGTTGAATAAAGTTATTACAATATGGAGCATTTTTTAATGTTTACCTCGCATATTTGGCGATGATAGATTTGTGTATGTGTCTCGTTGATGCGAGGCAAACATTATAATATTGCTGTTTACGAGGTCATTCGTGCTGTTGTTTTATTTGTCCTGCAGTCAGTCTCCAAACTGGCGAGGGTCTCGCGGGAAAATGTTCCTTGTCATCGATTCGTTCCGGAATTAAATTTCTTCCGCGACACACTAGGCTAATGGGGAGCACGGTTGGAATCATTTACTCGATAACGTGCCACACTAAATGAAGTCTTGAATGCATTCAATGTGCACTTGGTGGCGTAAATTCTACTCTCTCCGTAAATCCGTCGACCGATTGTTGTGCTGCATTCAGAAAATTTTGGACGCATCTTATTTTGTTTGTTCTCCACTTTGGTTCCCAGGTGTGCTCATATCTCGTTCGGCTATGCGGCGGTCCAGCCACTCCAAAATAGCGCTCCTCTCGTCCAACATCTTCCCGGAGCCACTTCGCTTGATGAGCGAATGAAAGCGGGGAGCGTGGAGGTCTATCTGGGATTCTTACCTTGAGGTCTTTACGTCATCGATGAGACATTTGTTTCCGCAGCAGCACCATCTCCCTCCACGAATGACGGCTCCACTCGAATACAATCACACCGTGGAGACATTTTACGTCGCCGATCGACTCGGCTGGCAGCGACGTGGCCCTTGTGGGATTTGGTGCGGAGTGCCCATGGAGCATCCCCGTAGTCGTTCACTGCGGGCCTTCCATGCACTTAGACGGCGCTTTGTTCAGCAGCCAATCCATCGTCACACCCCTCCACTCTTTTGAGTGCATCGGAGGAAAAAGAGTCCATAGTGGGCCGCCTCGCTAGTGAAAGCGATACTCTATCCATCCCCATTGTCGTTCTAAAAAAACAAAATTAAATTTTCAATTTATTCTTCCCTGCACAGCATCACCATGTCATGGGACGGGTGCCGCATGATTAAGAAAACCTTGCGTCAGCTATCGACCTCCGCTTTTCTTTATATATTTCCCTACCTCCTCATTTCCGGGAACCCGGATCTTATCTAGCATAAATTCTGCTTTCCCACGAAGCCAATGTATTCTAAATTTGGAGCTATTTACGTAATTATCGGCCCACCCTCCTCGTCGCCTTGGGATGTTATCAAGCCGCCCGAAATTACGGGTTGGTCGCCGTCGAAAACCACGTAGGTCGTGCTTTACCGTGGTGTATATTTTTGTCGCTGCCATAACATCATAAAAATATGGATTATATTTTTGCGAATTCTCTCTCGGATATTGTGTTTTTTTAGGAATGAATCCAAGCACAATAACCATTCCGAAAATTTAATATTGTCACGTTTCTGTAAAGATCGCCAAAACTAATGCTTTCATGAATTACTTCCAAATCTGATCATGTGGAATTTTATTGCCTGTTTAAAGGTAATTTTAAAGTGCTGTTTTAGTTTCAAATTCGCTGAGATGTAGCCACACTGGCATACACTTTTGGTCGAATATGGAGCCCCTGTGAAAATGGGGTGTCTTTGGGTCCAGCGATTCAGTGGAAGATATTTATTCTTTGGTTAATTGCAGCTGTGAGCAGCATTATTGACCGGGAAAAGAGATTTGAGGTCAAAGCCAATATTAGCGTAACACAGAGGGTGAGGAAAATGAGGAAATGGGTGGAGTAACATCTATGTAGAAGCCCTTCCTCGACTGATAAGTGTGTTAGTTGAACATTTGTTCTCAACCTTTGGGCATACAGGAATGCATGCAAATGGGGAAATAGCATTAAAAGACCAAGAATGGGCTAGAAAAAGAAGGCAATGGGAGTTAGCCGGAAATGAAGGCGCTAAATGCGACGGATGAAATGGAAAGGCCGTGGATATGGAAGGGTATGCGGCAAAAATAAACCCTGAATCTCAACTGCTGTTGATGAGAAAGTGTAATTGAATTGCTCCTTTCAGGAGTGCTCCTGCGGAATCATCACTTTAGGGGCTTTTATGCCTTCCATCACTGCTGTTTAAAATTGTCCTATCATCATTCTTGGCAATCAATTTAATCTCCGGTCCTGTTCCTTTCCAATGCATTTTGCAGTGAAGTAGTCTCCTAAATATTTCCCTAAAAAGGTGCGAATGACATAAGACTTGTTCTGATATATTTACAATAAAGTGGTGAATTTAAAGCGAGAATTTCATTTCGTCTAGTTTAGTAGGGCTCTTAAAGAGAATCCAATAGTGGATTATTGTATCAAAACTTAAAAACAAAACGAAAAATAAACGGAACTTATTTCCTCTCGAGATTAACGTTCAACTAAGGAGAAGGTCTATGGCGTCATAAATTTCATTAATGGTTTCTTTCGCCTCGCTTTCTTGCATTTTGTTTGAAAGTGGGATTGAATTTTACAAGTAAATTGGTTTTGAAATCATCACCTGTTTTCCATTATCCGTTTCGGGAGAATTTTGGATTTGTGTCCTGCTGGAGATGTGCGAAATCCGAATTTGGACGCAACAGCGAGATAATCAACGTTAATATTTAACCATTAAAATTTAGGCGACCGCATTTTTTGAGAGCTTCTCGTCTCTTATGTCCTGACTGCTTGCATCCTCGCTCCCATCTTCCCTCGTCTCTTTATGCACCATATCAATGCAGGGTCCTGTGCATGTTTGATATGCTGGCGCCTTGTCCACATTACCTCCATGTTCGTATATTCGGGGTCGATTCCACCTCAGTTATCATCCCAAAGGTCGGTTTTTGATTGTTACGGTTGGAGCTCACTTAATACTAAACCTAACGGCATGTGAAATTCGCACATCACGATAGGAGGGCCAGTTCCTTGCGCTGTGCCGCCTGTAGTTTCCAAGTACTGTGGTATCCGAAATAAATATTATGAGAGCTTCACACAGAATGGGTGAAGCTCAGGGTGTCAAAGGCTTCTTCTCTAGGAATCCAACCCGGGCCCTCTAGACTACGTCTCTAGGGTCAATCGGCTGGGTAGGGTGGATTTTGTGAATGTTTAGAGGATACCCAAATTCATATTGTTATGAAACTATGGGAAATACGAGGAAATATCCAACTGTGCATTATTTAAAGGCTTAAGATGATAAATTTGTTTATGACAGCATAAAAAAGGCCTTAATCTAAAACAATTTAATTTAGATTGCCTCTATTAGAAGTATCAGGGCACAAAACAGAGTCCCCCCTAAAGAGCTTGGTGGGTTATTTTCTGCGAAAGAACCAGAAAATAGAACACAGTTAAACTGAACTAAGCAAGTGCCTGATACACAAATATGTTTACTTACACAAGGTTTGTCCCAAAAGTAGTAGGACTGAGTCGATTGATAAACATACTGCCAGTCTTGCCTGAGACCCTCAAGCCCAGCTAGAGAAACCGCCGCCTGTATGTCCAACCGGAAAAAAATTAAGTCCTACTACTTTTGGGACTGGTCTTGCAAATACGTTTCATTGACTTCATCACACATGCATTTGCGCACATAGTTATACGTACACGTAAATCCCTATGTGTATTGCCTTACAGGTGCATGCGTTAACTTATACAATTATTCATGTTTGTATGGAAACACAAAGGTACATATACATGCATGCATGCACGTATATGCGTACACTTATGTGCATACATGTATATAAAACACAGTAATTAACCCGAAGGTCGGTTTAGTAGGTGATGGTAGAGCTCACCCGTGTACCAAGCCCGACGGCGTGTGAATATTCACACATCAGGGTAGGGGGGCCAGTTCCTTTCCCTGTGCCGGTTATGGTTTCCCAGGAAGATCTGGTACCCGAAAAATCAACTAGCTTGGGTGGAGCTGCAGGTGCCCAAAGTGCCTTGCCCGGGAATCGAACTCGGGACCCTCCGGTCAGCAGTCCAACGCTCTACCCGCTAGACCACTGCGACCCGCATACATGTGGAACCGCACGTGGAAAGAGTTCCTGTCAAAGTCGTCAACTCCCCTTGATTGTAATTCTATATCGTACTTGCATCGGAACATCACAAGTCGATGCGTCGAATTATCACCCTCGATGCGCACCTTCCCAGGTTATCGCCACGGCCTCCCAAATCATGTTGATAAACAAGGGTCAAGTGGTTGATAAAAAGGATCCATATTAACATATTTTCGTCGCAAACGGGTGAGGGAGGAAAGAAAAAGGATTGGAGATTTGTTTCTCTTCTTGCATTCAGATCGAGAGATTAGAGCAAGCCGATTAGAACGGAGTTTATCGGAAATGGGTCCGAATTTCCATTTAGGGCTCGAGTTGCTTTTAGTGTTATGGGATATATATATATATATATATATATATATATATATATATATATATATATATATATATATATCTCCCATTTTTGTATATATATGTATATATATATATATATATTTTTTTTTTTTTCGGGTACCAGATCTTCCTGGGAAACCATAATCGGCACAGGGAAAGGAACTGGCCCCCCTACCCTGATGTGTGAATTTTCACACGCCGTTGGGCTTGGTACATGTGTGAGCTCACCTACTAAACCGACCTTCGGGTTGATTACTGTGTAAATATATATATATATATATATATATATTAAATTTCTCTTAGGTAAGCGCTTTTATTTTTTAAAAATAATTCTTATTGAAGTCATTATTATTGTATTAATGGGAGATGATTAAACCCTGCAAACCCTAAAATACCTTGATGAATATGAATTTTAAAAAAATACATAATGCATTAACAGTTCACGTGAGTAATAGGGATGTTGCAGACAACACTAGTGACAATTTTTATAAAATGAGTGGCATGATAAAAAGAGCAGTGAGGTATTACCGTTTCATATCGACCATGGATATAGCAAAATGATAACGATATAGTTGCAGTGTGGTTTTTTAACGGCTCCTGTGGATGACGTTGTTTCGCATCGTGGTTCCTATGGCGAGGATATCTATCTATTTGGTAGGCCGCGCCAGCCTCCACTCGGGAGGATGAGGTTCGGGACGGTGACCTTCGAGCTGGCCGAGGGACGGGTTTAAGCTCCGGGAGTAGGCACGCCCCGGTAGCTTCGCAGCCGTTCGGCATACTGATCCATGTTCAGGAAGATCGGCAAAATCGATCATGTTGTATTTCGTCAATGGCATGCCCGCTGATTTTTCCTGTAGAATAAACTACTTTTAGATTATCTTTTTGGCCACTACGTGGACTAACTATTCATCTTGGAGCAATTCCACAAAGTTACACCTGAAACAATTAATTATTCATCTTTCATTAGTATTGAGTACTCCTTCAGCCAATGAATGCAACGAAAAAGATCGATATAAGCTGTCTTATCTGACGATTCCGAGAATACTGTAATCGTAGCTGGGGGGATACCTAAGGTTTTATCCGCAGGTTTATTTGACAGTATTATCTTTTTCCATCGATATTGTCTCTCGAAAGCATATGGTATGTCGATGAGTTTTAGTGGCCCTAGGTCTCTTCCTCTGTATTCTCCTTGTCGTCCACGGCAGTGCGAGTCCCACATCGATATGGTGTCAGTGTGTCAAAACTGCCCCAGATGTGACCCAATCGTATTCGGCCTTGTCGTCCACGGCAGTGCGAGTCCCACATCGATATGGTGTCAGTGTGTCAAAACTTAGAACTGCCCCAGATGTGACCCAATCGTATTCGGCACAATGAAATCAATTCTATTAAAATATAAATATTTGGCCGACAGCGTGTCGCGTCTCCAGGGTCGCGGGGTGCGAGAAGTGCGTGCACTTGAGGTCGAGCACCACTGCATGACGGCATTTCCTGACGATGGGTCGAGGTCACGAGGCAGGGAGTGGAAGACGTTCATATAATTTTCCGTTAAGGCAAATCTTGAGAATTGGGATTCTTCAGTATGGTGCGTAGGTGGAAGGGTTACTGCACAATAAAGTCCGCAGCAGTCTGTCTGTCACGTAACCTTTCGTTTGATAGGTATCGAAGGAAATGGCCTCTATTTTTGTTGCATGTCTATACTCAACACTGACATGTACAACTCGAGCCGAAGGCAACGAGTTAATAGATTTGATGACGAAATTGGCGTTAAATTCGAAATGTGGATGTCAACGAAAGTATTTCGCATCTATCTCGTAGACTTCAATGGGTTGTGTGTATTCACCGGGGCTTCTAAAAGCCTGATAAATCTGAGACATTGAATACCTTCTAAGTGTGGGTATATGTAGACATAGTTGGCATTTGGGAGTGAATTCAGGTCCAGCGTGAGAGGTGATGGGATTGATGCAAGTGAAGTTCACCCTCTGCTAAGCTCTGAGAGGGTTGTGAGAAAAAAAAAACCTCAGGAAGTGAAATTCTCCAATAAATACACTTTTCAAGTAATGATTTACTAATTTATTTTTCCGAATAGTGCGATACAATCGTTTTCCTTGCATGGCGACCTACTATATTGTGAGTGCATTGAATCTGTGCTTGTTTTAGTATTCCAGTATTAAATTCATCGAAGTCATATATTGCCAAATAAAACTAATTCATTTTTTTGGGATTTAAAAATAAATCCACAATTTGGCGAATGTGGTTGGTATGATGGTGAAATTCATTTAGAGGTGTTTACAGAGGTTCCAGAAAATTTGCAAAACACAAAGAATTGAGTAAGGTGAAGTATCTATCGCGGGTACATATCCAGGGAAGCCTCTGAAGTATTAGTATTTCCTAACTCAATTGGAGTAATATTTCTAGTATGAAAAGTCACTCTACCCATTAAATTTGGTCTGATTAAGTTTGAATCTGGTGAAAGTTAGGTTGGGTTAAATAAGAGACTAGGAAATTTTCGTCGGGAATTGGTAGTGGACTTTATTGACGTGCAGCATGTCCTTGCATCGTGGCGGGAACTTCTGAATCGTTCAGGAGTACATTATACGAACGAGACATCGCAGAAGGTAGCGTATAGGTTACACGACACCCATCACGAGTGTAGCGTAGTTTGTAGTGCAGAACGTAACGTGTCTTCTTAGTGGGAAATAAATAATAAGAAAATTACAGTAAGAACTCAACCAAAATATTTTTATAAAAATACTGCAATTAGTATCATATTAAGTAATTTAATAGTTTTATTACAAGACGTACTTTAATAAAAAAGTAGTGTTTATATTAGGGATAAATATCCGCGGAATCCCTTTATGAACATGAAGAGTATATTCAAATAAAAGACGTGAGACGGAGTACAAATTATAGCTTTATATAGTCGTAGCACAATAAACATAAGATCGGATATTGGACATATTTTGGTAATTACAAAGGCGGGCAAAATCGTTGGAACAAAAAACTGGCTCATGGAGGAAATAGCAAACAGTGAGGATTTTTCGCAAGGTTTCACGATCTACTGAAAGGGCTTCACTAATAGGCTTGGTGAAGGAGTATTTATTCTAGTAAATTCACAACTCATTAGGCGTCGTTATGCTTGCGACGAAAATGACGTAGAAAACGTTTGGTGCAACGTAACGACAACAACATAAGTTTATCCGTGTTTATCCATATCGGCGTTTATCCATTGTACAGACCCCCGGATTCCTATAAAATATTTTGCATAAATTCGACGACCAATTATCCAGACTGGGCAACAAATATAGTAACAGTGTATTTAAAAACTCTGGTTATAATAATCTAGCATCAATTGTTAGAGACTCGTACTTCGTAGGAGTATATGCAAAAAAGAGAGATTAACGAAAAAAAAAATTATTTGATAGTTGTGTCCATCCAAAAACCTACCCTAACCGGTAGATTACCTAATAAAAATAACGTGAAGAACTCCTCCATATATTCGCAAAGAATTCTTAGATAACAAGTTTTTAAGTCAGCGACAAGGGGTAACAGCATACTTGAGATCTTTGCTAGGTCTACGCCCGAGATTATGATAAGCATCGAAGTAATGGACAGGGTGAGAGACCATAAACCTACTATTTCAGGAAAATAAAATAAATCGTGAAATTAAACAAAGCGTAAAGTATACCCATTCAAGAAGGGAAGAAATTTCACGGACTTAGATAATATTTCGTCCCGGAGGTGGGAATGGCCGTAGAGGTAGTTTCGCTCCACCCTACTTCCGCGCGCCGCATTTCCCGACGCGTTTATAAAACCGCAACCTCGAAAATTTCTCGAGCTTATCATTTACCGGGCGCACGTTAGCAGGTTTTACTCAGGTTTATGATTCAGTTTCATGCGAAATGTTACCATTTGCACGACATACCGCTTACATGTCGCACGTAAAACAGAATAAAAGAAATATTAATGAAATGGAGTGGTGTATGACATGCGAGAGGGTTGACCTGCTGGAGGATTCGTTTTTCTTTACTCCTGGAGTGAAGCGGCACCGATTGGTCCTGTATCATTTAACCGTCATATTTTTTTAAACGAGAGTATTCCATGTTTACAAATGATCCCATCATGTATTGCCTCTTCGCCATGGTTGCCTTACTCAATCACACCGTGTTTCCATTTTATTCTGTTTAGTTAGAAGGCAAAATTAGTCTAAATTTCAATTCGACTATTATGCAAAATGAAAGCTCCTTGTCTTATGTAACAGTATTAATAACTCAGAATATTTACTGGGTTTTTGTACGCAGGTGAATTTGCGCAGTTTGTGGTCTTCTTGGCTTGTTTAAATGGACGTTTTGCATGTCAGATTGGCAGTCCATTGGCCTACTAATTTAACTTTACAGAATTCAATTCGGGGATATTCTTTGTTAGACCAATCCTGCGATATACTGACTATTCGCGTAGAAGTATATAAATATTATATATACAAAAAACAGGGTCGCGGTAGTCCATGGGTAGAGCGTTGGGCTACTGACCGTTGGGTCTGGGTTCGATTCCCGGCCATGCCCCTCTGGGCACTTGCAGCTCCTATATCATTTTTCCGGTGCCAGATCTCCCTGGGAAGCCATGACCGGCACAGGGAAAAAGGAACTGGTCCCCCTACCCTGATGTATGAATTTCACACGTCGTCGGGCTTAGTACTGGGTGAACTCTACCATCATCTACCAAATAGGCATTCGGGTTGATAACTGTGTTTATGGTTATATATATAAATATATATATATATACATACATACATACATATATATATTTGCGTCCATCATATTTTCTTGGGAATGATAATTGAGGTGGTTTCCCGTTGCCTTCCTCAATAGTGTTTTTAACGTGACACCATCACTTAATGGCCGCCCCACTGGGGTCAGACGCCATTGCAGCCGCCTCACTGAGGAACAGACGCTGCGTGGACTACCTTTCGTCTGGCTCCTAACCTTCGACCTATCTGGCATGGGTGACCCTTCCAGGAGTAATTATTATTACTCCCGCCAGCACAGCTCTAGGGGTCATCGGAACACACAAGCCCTTCCACCACGACAAGGTTGTAGTCCATGGGAGGGACATATATATATATATATATATAACATTGATTTCTGGGCAACCACATGAGGCAAACAATGAGCCAAAACCCATATGTGTGAATTTTCGGGTACGAGTGCATCCTGGGGAGTCATTTCCACTTCCTGGGCCCCCCTATTATGAGGTGTAAATTTCACATGCCATCAGGGTTAGTACTTCATGAACTCCATCATCACCTACCAAACTGACATTCGTGTTGATTACATTGTTTGTGGTTTTTTATTCATAAATTTGTTTATTTTAGAAAGGCAATTATTCTACACTGTTAAACCTATGCCCATTTGTTATAATCCAATCTTAGGGAAGACATTCACCATGGTTGAAATAGCTGTCATTTTAAGGGATCATTGTACTTTTTAAATGAGAATACGATGCCGTTTATTGGTCTTTGTCATAATCCAATCTCAGGGGAGACATTTCGAACTCGGAAGAATTTACCCGAGCAGCAAATAATGCTGTTCCCAGACGAAGAAAAAACGTTAGGTGTAACGGCGAAACCCTCGCCGTGCCCAATAACAACACGCCTCGGAAATTTTAGCCACGACTAGTAGTAATCGTGATTTGTGCTTAGGAAATTGTTAGCACGTTAACCTTGTTGTCGAGCGTCCCCTGGTTCAGGCGTGAGCATTGATAGCGTGGCGCTGAGAAGGGGTTTATCGCGGTAAAATTGCAGCCTCCGCGGACTCATGGGTGCAGCCGGGAAAGCGTGTCGTATCGCACGGGGGTCGCGAGCATCGCGTGGCGCGTGGGTAAGTCTTCCGCGAAGGGGTGGAATGTCGGGTTGGTCGGGAGGGGCCGGGGGGGCGGCGGGATGTGGGGTGCGGGGGAGGGGTGACGGCGTGCGGCGCACTCGCCCCTGCGCCGCGCCTCTCCCTCGACGCCCCCACACTCGGCTGCCTGCCTTGAACGCGACCGGAGCGAGAGAGCGAACGAACGAGAGCACCCGCGCGCGCGCGCTTAACCCATCGACATGAGCCCAGAGCGGCGGGCTTCCTGCACCCTCGCACGGCACGCCGGACACGACACCACCTCCCTTCTCCCACCCCCATCTCCTCCCGCCTCGACGCTCCCGAGAGTTGCCATGGTGACGAGGCTGACGAGCCGCGGCGTGGAGGACGACGTCGCGGACTACGGGGAGCCAGCGACCCCCCGGGGTCGGGCCTCCGAGGTAGCCGGTGGGGCGGCGGCCCGGGAGCCCCGCCGGACGCCCTCGTCGCCGTCTCTGGGGCGGGCCGTGACGCCGCCGTTGAAGTGCTGAGGGCCCGCCCCCCCGGACGTCGCCGTCTCGTCGCTTTCCCTCTCGCCACCAGCGCCGCGACGTGGACTCGACTTTCCCGGCTTCCGGGGTGCCTTCCGCAGCCGGTGAGTACCCCCACCGGGTGGGAGGGGCGCGCGGTTCCCCTTCCTCCTGCTGCCCACTCCGGGACAGTCCCCCGCGGTCGTTGACGCCGGGCTATCGACGCGCCACTCTCGGGCGCCTCTCTTCCTTCATCTTTCAGCCACGTGACCGGCCGGCGCTCGTTCCCCCTCCCGACCCCTCCCCCTGCATGGGGAAAGGGGGTGGAGTCGCGCGGGTCGATATCGAACACGACTCTCTGTCTCAACCCTCTCTCTTCCCCTCCAGTATCACTCTACGCAACCCCATCCCCCTCTTTCGCCCTCTCCATGCCCTGTGAAGTTTCGCACGCGTGACCCATTGTTTACAAACCAGTGCCGCAGTCTAGTGACGCCACGAAGCTGAGGGGACCGGCGTCCCGCTTGCCCCCTCTCCCCCGAGAGGGCCTCCACTCACGGGGCAGACTTGATTTTACGTCCCGCCTTGTTGGAGTCGTGCCTAAATACTGACTGCCGGAGTGTTAGGTATGACGGACGTGTTTGCCCTGATTTACTGCAATCCTGATCAGTGTGTCGCCGGTCCCCCGGCCTTATGTCCCCATGATGTCATGGCTACCTATTTCTCGTGCACTCGATATCCGAGCGATGCTCGTCTGCAGAAAGCGGAAGCCATCGTGGAAAATTGTGGGGTGATTTGATGTTCTTGCCTATTTCTCCGTCATTTCCTTACAGCCGTGGACAATAATTGTCAGTTATTAGGATTACTTATCAGGGGATTTAATTAAAATGCTACACTTTTGATTTCCATAATGTTTAAATCGTGTCTTATTCTATACAATCATATTTCGATTTAGTTAAAAGATGTTTTTATGAGTAATAATCATATGAAATACATCAACCTGAGTGGTTTTCATAAATCTTCGCCGCGGAAGTGGTAACTAAATATAATAAATATTGCCAGGATTTTCAATATTTAAAAAAAATAATTTTCGAATTCAGTCACACCTGATAACCGAGCATTACGTGTAAGATTCGTCCCCTTAATGTCGAGATGGATGGTACATTAAAACTTGCCTGTATTGATGGACAATCTTTAAATAAGTATACTTTAGTGAAATAATTAATACTTTTACAGGTACGTGCCCCTAGGGATTAGAGACATTACTGATAATCAAATACGCATATAACAAATCTAAATGTCTCTCTTTTCATAAGTTTTTTATCCTAAATATCCTTCAGAAATCAGGCCCAAAAAGCTTGGCGGTTCATATTTGGGCATAATAATGAGTGATGGGCAAAGGAAAACCAAAGGGAACAGGTAACGGAAAAATTCATTTTGTCTACTGATATCTTCCGTCATAAGCTCTGGGTAGTCAAAATGAAAATGGGTATATCATAAATACATAAATATAATGGAGATACTGTGCGTCACTTGACAGGAATGTGATTCCTTTATTTACTGATAGGTCAAAGATTAAAGCCTTCTAATATTAAATACTCACTGCACCGGTATTCGTTAATAGTCTTATTGTTCGATTTCTATGAGTAGGGGTCAGTATAAGCAGGGCCACGGACCCTGCAATCCGTGGAGGATTTCAATCCCTTCCAGCCGAGTGTGTCGTGTGACTACCACTGGGATTTCAGTGTCTCATCGCTGTGGCTCTTCATGTCGGCGTATGATTCGTCAGCTGCCCTGAACATAATATTAATATTCCCAAAAATTAAGAATGCCCAGCTCTGATTTCATTAATTAGTAGAGTTATTCTTTTTCCTCAATAATTAAATAAGTACGAGGGTTATGTTCATTGCATTAGTAACAGTGTCAACTCTATAACACCGAAGAATCTGCCATGGGGAAATATAGAGAACAAGTGAGGACGAATCTAGGAATGAAGAAAATAAAATTATCTGTGACATAACTAAAATGTAAAATAAACTATAACGTAACTAAATAAAATTCTATAAACAGCTACAGTGTCAGCAATGCAATCATGTCGCAAGACGGTAACCGAATTAAAGATTAGGTGAATATTTGGGCGATAACCGTAAAGCAATTAAGTATATGTGCGGGAGGTTCAGGGAAAGAGAAAAACGGTACACTCCCTAAATGGCATCGGAGAAAGACTTATCACCGGTCCAGAAAAAAAGGAAATACAAAAACCGCTATTTTTATAGCGATTTTTAATAATCGCTCGCCGGAACTGTTAGAGTGGTTAGCTGAACGCTCCCCTGAGCCTGTCTAAAATTGTCATAAATTATCTTAGAATCGAACACAAACTTAAAGACACCAGCCCACACAAATCGCCTGACTGATCAAATCGCTGCCCCCCCTACTGAATAAGGAGCTATTTCTGATGCCAATATGTATATATTGGCATTAGAAATAGCAACTTATCTGGAATTAATACATATTGGCATCAGGAGTAGCTCCTTATTGGGAAATAATTTTTATCAATTATCTAAATGGTTACACAGTTCCCAAGGACTGGAAAGTTGTCAATGTCACGCCAATATTAAAATTAAAGTTGATGGAGAAAATCCTAGTAATTACCGAGCTATCAACCCACTGTCCCTCAATTTCCGTCTCAACAATCTCCTGCGTAGTCTTAAAGGACATACTTGTGCGTTCAATCATGGAGTATTTCGATTCCATTGTTCCCCACATTGCTCTAGAGAGAACAAGATTAAACGCTGCGTATACATCAAGTGCATTCTTTGGTGGATGTGCTTTTGTATGTCTGTTGCCTGTATGTGTTTTCATGTGTGTAGTTTAATTTTATAAATATATACGCCTGAGTTGGTATGCATTAGCATGTTAATTTAATGGTTTTACTTAAGTTGCATTCTATTTGACATGCTATGTCAAAGCACCCCCCTCCACAAGCCTTTTCGGCGGCTTGCGGGGTATAATGTCGATGTAGATGTATCCTGGAAAATCCCAAAGGGGATAATCACGAGGGTAATCCCAGAAGTACCCGACCCAACCAAGAAAACACAAAATTTTCGAACAAAGTATCTATTTTTCAACGTAATCTCCTTTCAGCTCTATACACATTTCCCAGCGGTGTTGAATAAGTTCGATACCCTTTTCATAATGAGAACTGTCTTGCTCCTTAAAATAACCATTAACTGCCGACATTACTTCTTTACGGTTGGAAAATCTTTGACCACCGAGCCACTCCTTTTAAGTTTCCGAGCAGAAAATAGTCCTAGGGGGCGAAATCTGGCGATTAGGGTGCATGAGGCAGGAATTCAAACTTTAATTCATTAACTAATGAATTTAGCCATTAAAATAACGATTTTTGAGCTGATGCATTGCAACAACTTTTTCTTCTTAGACAAATGCGGCCGCTTATGCTTGATTTCTACGCTCAAATGTTGCAATAAGTTCGCATGATACTCAACGTTGATAGTTTATCCTTTTTCAAGATAGTCAACGAAAATTGTCCCACGCTCATCCCAAAAAACCGACACCATGACCTTGCCTGTAGATGAAACGGTTTTCGCTTTCTTTGGAGCCGGTTCTCCCTTTTGAATCCATTGTTTTGATTGTTCTTTTGTCTCGGATGTGAAGTATCTCACCCATGTTTCATCCATAGCTATGAAACGGCGCAAAAATTCTGCTTTGTTGCTGTGAAACTTTGCTAAACAATTGAAACATCTTCACGACACTGGTTTTGATCAAGTGTGAGCAAACGCGGCACCCATCTTGCACACATCTTTCTCATGCCCAATTTTTCAGTTAGTATGCGATGTACTGCACTTTTTGAAATGTCTGCTAGCTCGCGCACTTTCGGGCGACGATCATTCGGTATCACTTGGTGAATTTCCTCACCGTTTCTGGAGTCGTCACCTCATTTGGTCGACCAATGTGTTCGTCTGGACAGCACGTACGACCTCGCTTAAACTCTGCTACCCAATTTTTACTGTTGTAAACGAAGGAGCAAACTCACCCAGAGTTTAATTCAGTTTAGCTTTTATATTGGTTGGGCTGAGGCCTTACAAATTAAAGTATTATGATATAACGATGACCAATTTTCTCAGTTTTCACTAGTTCGCTGAAAACGTTCATTATTAATGGCTGCCGAGCAAATACTAAACAACGTGGCGTCTTCAAACTTGAAACATAAGCTTTATGGATTTCATACTTTGAAATACAGTGTTATTTTTCAAACAACTACCACCATCTCTAGGTCAGGCCGGTTACTTCTGGGACCAAATTTGTGTGGACGAAGCAGTGTCACCTCAATCTCCGCATAACTTGATGACCAGCGAATGGAAAGTGTTTTACGGACTATTTGTATAACTCGCTATCATTTTATGTCATTATGAATTTATTTGATCAAGTGTTCGCAGAAGTTTGGGAATGTTACATACAGCAAGACCTGTGCTTTCTGTGGAAATAAATGAGTATTTCAAACTTCACGATTCTCTTTCCTTTCTCTCCGGGTCACGCCGACCTAAGCCCCTCTTCGTACTCTTGCGCTTCCAATACTTCTGCTCCAGTATGTCCGGAGGTGGGAATGGCCGTAGGGGCAGTTTCTCTCTCTCCCCCCCCCCCCCTACTTCCGCATGCCTTCCTCCCGGCGCGTTAATAAAACCGCAACCTCGAAAATTTCTCGAGCTTATCATTTACCCAGCGCACGTTAGCAGGTTTTACTCTGGTTTATGATTCAGTTTAATGCGAGGTGTTAGCATTTGAACGATATACCATGTCGCACGTGAAACAGAATAAAAGAAATATTAATGGGATGGAGGAGGTGTATGACATGCGAGGGGTTGACCAGCTGGAGGATTCGGTTTTCTTTACTCCTGGAGTGAAGCGGCACCGATTGGTCCTGTAAGATTTAATCGTCATATTTTTTTAAAAAACGAGAGTATTCCATGTTTACAAATGATCACATCATGTATTGTCTCTTCACCATAGTTGGCTTACTCAATCACACCGTGTTTCCATTTTATTCTGTTTAGTTAGGAGGCAAGATTAGTCTCAAATTCTGTTCGACCATAATGCAAACTGAAAGCTGCGTGTCTGATGTTAATAACTCAGAACATTTACTGGGTTTTTATACGCAGGTGACTCTGCGCAGTTTGTGGTCTTTATAGCTTGTTTGAATGGACCCTTTGCATATCAATTATATTCGATGTTTTCAGGCTTAACTTTGTGGAAATCCATTATCACTGAAATAAAAATACCAATGAATCTTTCCGCTCAGTCGCCTCATGACCTGATGATGACGCCGATGGGTCGACAATTTGTAACGAATAAAATTGAGTGGAAAGATTCATTTGTATTTTTACTTCAGTTTACATATCAGATTGACAGCTCATTAGTTGCCTGATAATGGAAATTTAGAGAATTCAATTCGTGGATATTCTCATGCCGCCTCTGTGACATACCGACTATTTTATTCAGAATCGGCAGCGCCAAGGGAAATGATACCATTATTCAGCCTTGTGAGATTGCCAGTGCATTGGTTCCAAAATGACCTTTACACGACTCATCAGCTTAGGACACCTTGACAATATTTCTTACCCAAAGAACACTAATCTCGTATCAAACCTATTTTATTTTTATACTCGTACTGTCAGCATGAGCATTATTTGATTTATTTACCCGTACAACGTCTGTATCGACGTTACTTGTCTACCTTAAGATTGCCGTTTGGAAGCTTTTCGGAGGACATTTTAGTACATGCGTGTTGCCTAATTTTCTACACGTTTTTGTTATTTGGGGAATTGGATGGCTGTCCATGTTTAACGGCGTACTGTGCGTACATATGTTATGGTGTTAGTATTTTTTTAAACCGAAAATCCATGAGAAAATTAAGTTTGCTTCCAATCGATTGGGGGTCTTGGAGTGGAGGAAATATACTAAAAACACGCGAGTGGGATCGTAATATGCCATAGCTCTGAATGAAACCTCGGTTTCACAACATTTTCCACCGAAAATATTAGGTGGGGCAGCACCTGTCTTTAAGGGGATTCTGTCTCTATACATGGATTTCGTTATCGACTATGCGGAGGGAGGGGCCGGATCCAATGAGATAAACGAGGAAATGAATTGACCCCCTTAATACTTCTTATAATACCAATTTTTGTTGATAATTATTGTATTTAATGCTCAAATCAATAGCGTCGATCGTGTAGCTCCGTTTTTTGAAAATTGTAATTTCATTTCGGCAAAACCTGAGAAAGCTATAAAGGTCAAATTTTATCCGAGGACAAATAAAGTTTTCGTGAAAAAGGTATTGAATATCATTTGAATGGGGGGTTGATGATTTCCTTTTGAAAAATTTCTTAGAAAAATGAGCTTGGTGACTGGTCCAGATACTCCCAAATGATCCGGTAAGAATCTCCTCACACAAGAAAGTTCCAGAGCGCCTGTTGTTCGGGATTTGCCGTGACTAGTACTCTTTAGCGTTTTGCTGTAGCAAATATTTCGGTTTTACACCGCCCTCCTATGGTTTGTTGGCACTTTCATACCCGTTGCTTGTAAAATCTGACCGAAAGGTTTTCCAAGAATTTGTCGTCCATTTAAATGAGTCCGTATGTTCGGTTGATTCAGGTGAATCACTCTTAGCTCTGCAGTCTGGACCTCCTGGATTTCTCCAAGAAACACTGACTTGCCAATGAATATCATGAAATCTCGTAATATATTTTGCCATGTTTACCCACCACCAATCTTTAAACGTCACCATGGTTGCAATACCTGTCATTTTAAGGGATCATTGTATTTTTTAAATGAGTATACGATGCCGATTATTGGTCTTTGTCATAATCCAATCTCAGGGGAGATATTTCGAACTCGGGAAAATTTACCCGAGCAGTGTTCGCTGTTGTTGCCAGACGAAGACAAAACGCCAGGTGTAACGGCGAAAGCCTCGCAGTGCCCAATAACAACACGCCTCGGAAATTTTAGCCACGACTAGTAGCAATCGTGATTTTTTAGCACGTTAACCTTGTTGTCGAGCGTCCCCTGGTTCAGGCGTGAGCATTGATAGCGTGGCGCTGAGAAGAGGTTTATCGCGGTAAAATTGCAGCCTCCGCGGACTCATGGGTGCAGCCGGGAAAGCGTGTCGTATCGCACGGGGGTCGCGAGCATCGCGTGGCGCGTGGGTAAGTCTTCCGCGAAGGGGTGGAATGTCGGGTTGGTCGGGAGGGGCCGGGGGGGCGGCGGGATGTGGGGTGCGGGGGAGGGGTGACGGCGTGCGGCGCACTCGCCCCTGCGCCGCGCCTCTCCCTCGACGCCCCCACACTCGGCTGCCTGCCTTGAACGCGACCGGAGCGAGAGAGCGAACGAACGAGAGCACCCGCGCGCGCGCGCTTAACCCATCGACATGAGCCCAGAGCGGCGGGCTTCCTGCACCCTCGCACGGCACGCCGGACACGACACCACCTCCCTTCTCCCACCCCCATCTCCTCCCGCCTCGACGCTCCCGAGAGTTGCCATGGTGACGAGGCTGACGAGCCGCGGCGTGGAGGACGACGTCGCGGACTACGGGGAGCCAGCGACCCCCCGGGGTCGGGCCTCCGAGGTAGCCGGTGGGGCGGCGGCCCGGGAGCCCCGCCGGACGCCCTCGTCGCCGTCTCTGGGGCGGGCCGTGACGCCGCCGTTGAAGTGCTGAGGGCCCGCCCCCCCGGACGTCGCCGTCTCGTCGCTTTCCCTCTCGCCACCAGCGCCGCGACGTGGACTCGACTTTCCCGGCTTCCGGGGTGCCTTCCGCAGCCGGTGAGTACCCCCACCGGGTGGGAGGGGCGCGCGGTTCCCCTTCCTCCTGCTGCCCACTCCGGGACAGTCCCCCGCGGTCGTTGACGCCGGGCTATCGACGCGCCACTCTCGGGCGCCTCTCTTCCTTCATCTTTCAGCCACGTGACCGGCCGGCGCTCGTTCCCCCTCCCGACCCCTCCCCCTGCATGGGGAAAGGGGGTGGAGTCGCGCGGGTCGATATCGAACACGACTCTCTGTCTCAACCCTCTCTCTTCCCCTCCAGTATCACTCTACGCAACCCCATCCCCCTCTTTCGCCCTCTCCATGCCCTGTGAAGTTTCGCACGCGTGACCCATTGTTTACAAACCAGTGCCGCAGTCTAGTGACGCCACGAAGCTGAGGGGACCGGCGTCCCGCTTGCCCCCTCTCCCCCGAGAGGGCCTCCACTCACGGGGCAGACTTGATTTTACGTCCCGCCTTGTTGGAGTCGTGCCCAAATACTGACTTCCGAAGTGGCCGAGGCATTGCTGATGATCAATTATGTTTATATAACCTAACTAAATATTGCTTTACGGCTTTTTCTGTAAATGTCTCGCTGTAATCAGGCGCAGAAAGCTTGGCAGTCCATTTGTGAGCGTAAAGAGTGAACGAAGGAAGAGTCAAACCAAAGTCATAGGTTTCAGGTAACGGGAAGACGCATGGATAGCTACTGATATTTTCCGTAATAAAATTGGTGTAGTGAATTTGAAAATGGTTATGTCATGTATTTAATGGAGTTGAAAAATTGAAATAACTCTACGCTGTAAAATCAGCTTCAGTGTCAGCAAGGAAATCATGTTACAGGGCTAAAAGCGAATAAAAAATCGGGTGAATGTTTGGTCGTTGAATGTAAATTATTTTGGTCATAGGTATACACGGGAGGTTCAGGGAAATAGGTAGACTGTATTCCCTAAATGTCAATGGAGAAAAACTTACCACTGGTTCAGAAAAAAGCAAGGCAATAAAAACCACCTTTTCTATGGCTATTTTTAATAATCGCTCCTCGGCATTCTTCTTTTTGCTGTCCGTACGCTTCCCTATACCTATATCTATAGTTGTTATCTCTTCTTTTTGAATTGAACGCAAACTTTAAGACACCAGTCCAAACCAATCGCCAGACCCTGATCAAATCCCTGACCGCGTATACATAACGACGTTATTCGAAATGGCACCTTTTTTGGAAATAATATTTAACAACTCCCTAAATGATCGCACAATTCTAAGCACTGGAATGTTGCCAATGTTACGCCCAAATCAAAAAGTAAGTCGATGGAGAGTAGAAGAGGAATTTTGCAAAGTATACGTGCTAGCCTACCCATTCCTCTTATATTGTAGAGAAGGTCCTATTAATCACTGAGCCCTAAATCCTCTTCATCCCAATCTTCGTCTGCACAATCTCTTACATAACATTAGCGGGCCTAATTTTAAGGTGAAACATTGAGTATTTAGAGTTCCATAGTGTGCTGATGAAAAAACAACACGGTTTTCGTAATCGTAGGTCTTCCGAAAACTGGAACGTTTCGTTCATTATATTTTGATCTCGGCAGATTATAATGTTCAAGTCGATGCAATGTTTCTAGATTTTAGAAAGGCATTCGACAAATTTCATAGTGTTACTTCTAAATTTGGGAAGCTAAGGAGTAGATATGTATGAAATTGATTGTAGCAATACATTTTTAACAGGGTGTGAGGAAAGGGTCGTTATACAAGTAATTGGCCTATCATCCGATACAGAACGTGTCTCATCGTGTGTAAACGTTATCGGTCTGCATATTTCCATATATGGCATCAGTTCTCAGTTTTACAGTAAGCCAAGTGCCTTTGCTGACCGTAGAGCGGTATACAAAAGCACATCCAGTCAAGAAGGTATTGACTCATTGTCTAATCAAAACGAGACATGGAACGAATGATGAGGTCTCAGGCGTGATGTGGTGGAAGCGTAACATATTAAAACCACAGGTATTGCAATTTTCCACTAGATATTTTATTTCGACACTACCGGTTTCGATGTTTTCACATCATCATCAGGTGTGCACACACCTGATGATGATGTGAAAACATCGAAACCGGTAGTGTCGAAATAAAATATCTAGTGGAAAATTGCAATACCTGTGGTTTTAATACGAGACATGGAAGCTAGAATAAAATTTGAAGAACTTTTGGAGGAGGAGTATTCCACCCAAAAACATTTACAGCAGAAATAAAAAATAATGTAGATTCGGTATAATATTTTGTTGTCACGATAAACAAAGACATGTCCCGGTTAAATCACATATGGCAAATTTGCGGGATAACAAATAGAAAGTTAGGATTCATTAAACGGTACTTGAAAAATGTCATGATAGGCTACAAGAGCTCTGTTATTTACGTTATTTAGGCCCCACCTAGAAAATGCTTCGAGTGTATGGGATCCTCACGAGTTAAGACTTAAGGTTTGGATCTAGATCGAGTGAACGTAAGGCAGATGGGTTTGTGACAAGTTGTTGTGATCAACGTAGCAGTGTCACGACACTATTGGAAGAATTACGATGGGGACCACTATTGGCCGTAGGCTTAGATACTGGTTAAATTTACTGCGGAAACTTGAGGTAGGTTGCTCATCCGAGGATGTTAAAGACATATTACAGGCCCCGACTTACTGTAGCTGATTAGATCACCAACGTAAAATCAGGGTGATTTATGGTAGAGCGGATAGATTTAAAATGTTTTTCCTAGTACCATTAGAGATCAAAATAGATTTGACAGCAATCGCGTAGGAGATCATTAGATGTGGTAATGTGTATATTTTGTCGCTATCATGCATAAATTAACCATTTTTATAGCATTGTTGTAGCATGATTTTGATATTTCCCTGTTACTGAATATATTTTAATGTAGGCAGCATCTTGCGTGATGACTTTGTCTAATTGTATGTTCGAAGTAATATCTGTGTTCATGGATTTTGCATGTATGGCTAGTTTCTTCGCTTCTCAATTCTTATTTAAGTATGGAGAAAGAAAGCTGTTGGTGTCGTTAAACCTTGAAGGGAAAGGAAACGCTATGACAAGCGCATTAACCGAATCCTCAAAAATGAAGTAGCGTGAATAGGCTTCAAGGTATTTTGTATTGACATCGTATTCAAAGTCAAGGCTGGATGTTGATGCAGTGAAATGTACGGGTACAATAGGTTCAGTGGGTACAGTTCTCGCCGGTAAGCTAAAAGCTCGCGGGTTGGAGCAATGTCAATAGGAAAATGGAAATAGTGTTTGGTAATTCCTACGTGATTTTAATTTTACGAATACATTAATGGAGCACAACAGTCGGATGAGGCAGCTGCTGTTTCCTCTTTTAACGGGAGGTACTCTGGAACTTTGAGGAGTTATCTTTGACCTAGCATTTGAGACAAGATAAAGCGATTCGACTCTGCTTCTCCTAATTCTCCTCTGCTTTGCTAATCCGGTTGTTTGCAAAAAAATCGTTGCCAAATTCAAAAATAGCTGTCGCTATATTTGCCTTGTTAGTTTTCGTAGATGAATGTAAATGAAAACCAGGAACTATTTGAGGAGCATGTGGGGAAAGAGTGCGTTATTTCACCTTGAAGTCCTTTCGATTTGATCATTAAATTGTTACATTGATTGGCAAACACTCAAATTTTCGTTCCGATGTCATGTAGTGGGGAAAAGCAGTCGCGTCTGCACCCCTCATCTTAACTTTACGAATGTGCCCGAGTTTACCGTGAGAGACTTTATACGTCGCTTTGGTCCTTGTCTCTCGACCTACTGTGCACCACAAATCTTTTTATTTTGCTAAAGGGAAATGGTTCTATGCGAGAAGTTAACCAATGGTGCTTCATTGGAACGACAGTTTTCCGCGTTTTTTCAGTTAAGATCCGGATTAAAATTTTATCAGTCATCTTATTTCTCGTTCGACAAAATTATTTTTGCGAAGAAAGGAGTCCAAATTGTGTGTTCCAAGTCACGGAACACAGAACCTTGCCTTCAAGATATCACCTTTTCTCATCAGGTTAGAGACGCAGCAGTAGCAGATCCAAGGGCCCCGGTCCGTTCTGTAATTTCTCAATGTTCTTTGAGTTTCCATGAAATGCTGTACTGTTCAATCCACCTTTTGTTAATTTCTCGCAAAGTATATAGTATGTATTTATAGCTTTGAATCGTGAAAGGTTATCTAAGAATCAATGATTTAAAATCACGCCATTTGTGAAAATGGTAAGATTTCATCCGGGCTTTAGAGAACTTTTTAAATGAATACTTATGGATTTTCTTTCCAAATAATTTTACACTGTTATGAGTAAGCCGTACATGCGTTTATGCTTATGGTAAAATATCACACGCGTATCTAATTAAAATGCTTAAAATTAATCGGTTGCGCCTGCGTGTGAAAGTAGATGTGCGACTTGCATGTCTGTGCCATGCATTGCTTGGCGTCACAACTAAGATTGTCCTGCTGGTCGCATTACGTCTGAATTAATGTTAATCATAAATCCAAGAAAAATGTTAAACGCTAAATTAAAAATTGTTGTATCCTAATCTTGTGGCGGCATCCTCATAATTTTTTACCATCTTTTTAATCATGCACAATTTGATGGACGCTTTCAGGCGCGGTTTCGTCGGTGCGTTCCCCGAAATATTTCGTCAAACCATCAACTTTAAAGCTACTGTATTGATGAAATGTTTCGGGATGGCGCGAGGTGCTTGGATACTCGCGCTCTGGGTGCTTTCGGGGTACGGGGACACGTCACCCGCCGCGTCTACAGATTGGCCTTTCAGTTTTCATGAGGGACTACTGTAGGTCATCGCACCGCTCCCTCTGATAAAACTTCGTAATTGCCAAAATAAAGGCGGCATTTCTTGTACGTCCAAGTCGACTCGTTTTACTGTGGTGGTTATTCTGGCTGTAGGTACCCCAGGGATAAGATTATGGAGATAAAATTTCGTTTGCGGAAATTTCGAAATGCCTGGGTAATGCATAAATTGTTGGGGTAAATGCTCTAAATGTACTTGTTTTTCGTAGATTCGGAATTGTTCGTTTCGTGATTGGTACTATAAAACTAGAGTCGGACTCTGGTGGGTATAACACTGTAGGAAATTTTACGTAGCCTAATTAGTTGCCTTATCTCAATCGTGCTGTAGAACCACGAAGCTTGAATACGGCTTCAGCGGATTTTTGAGTCACGCTAACTTCGTCTTTAAGCGGTGAATGCTATTTTCATATTTGAAATTCACATATTTTATATAAGCATAATTTATTTTTATCTCACCAAAATTCAAACGATAAATGAAAATATCTGCATTCGTATGATGAAACTCTCAACATGTGGACTAATGACTTGTACCACGTATGAAAATGTCGAATAAGTTAAAAACCGCTCCCATCATAATGTCGTTGGACCATTGATTTCTGCACGCGTTCCGATTCCAATAGGCCTTCCTATGAATTTCATTTTCTTCCACGAGCACTGTACGAATGTAATGAGGTGTCTTTTGTTTTTAACCGAAAGCCTTAACGCCTTTCTCTGTCTAGCTGGTTCCAAACTAACACACTCCACCGTTAAAATTCTTCGGTGAGTCTATAACGTCGAAAAAAATCATCCACATATATTAAAAGGGTATTAATCATCAGTCATTTTAATATATATATATTTCTCCAAATATTCTTCTATTTAAAATATAATCTCTCGACTACCCCTTACAAAAGTTTTCCCCAGAGTTTTAATGTAGACTTCTCATGTAAATGTTATATAAATGTATACCACCCTAAAGGCATAAGGGACGTATATTAATTTTTTTAAGTAGGACCAGTAATCGCCGGAAATACAGCTAAATTCCCGCCGGACTCGTATGAAATCGTTTGAAAATTTGATGACGCAATGACATACTACCTTGATCAAAAAGTTCCCGGAATTAATTCAGAAAATTAAAAATACATGTTTATTCATCTAAATCTATATTGTCCCCTTCAAAGTAATCCCCATCGACTGCAACACACTTATGCCAGCGCTTGATCCAATCCTCGAAACATTTTTTATATTATTATTACTACTTTGACCATTTTGGTTCAAAATACATCTAAGAACTCTTCCACCTACTTTAATTTATGAATTCATATTTTAGCATTGAATATAGTGGAAATAGAGGAAATCCTTCTTGTAAGCTTTGTATACTTCCAATGTGTATCACACTGTCTTTCTATTATGCTCAGCAATTATTGCAACCTTTGGGCTGACCAACAAGTTGATCATCCACAAACCTAACAAATTTTATGCATGGTCCACCATACTACCTTGATCAAAAAGTTCCCGGAATTTATTCAGAAAATTAAAAATACAAGTTTATTCATCTAAATCTATATTGTCCCCTTCAAAGTAATCCCCATCGACTGCAACACACTTATGCCAGCGCTTGATCCAATCCTCGAAACATTTTTTATACTCGGTTTTCGGTATGTCCATCAGTGCTTCCTGCGATTTTTCCATTACTTCCTCTCGGCTGCTAAAACGCGTTCCCCGTAATGGTTTTTTAACTCGATTGAACAGAAAGAAGTCACAGGGAGCCAAATCAGGTGAATTCGGTGGCTGTTGGATGGTATTTGTTGCATTTTTCGTCAAAAAATTACGAATAATGATAGCACTGTGCGACGGTCTCGACGCACTGTGCGACGATTTCTGGTCTCTTTCGGCGAATTGCTTCACGCAAACGTCTCATAACGCCCAAATAATACTCTTTGTTTACTGTCTGGCCTTCTGGCAAAAATTCATGATGCACTACACCGTTGTAATCCATGAAAACCGTCAGCATTGCCTTCTTTTTTGACTGAAAACGACGTGGTTTTTTTGGTCTCGGCTCATTTGGTGAACGCCATTCACTTGCCTGATGTCTGGATTGCGTGTTGTACTCATAAACCCACGTCTCGTCTCCAGTAATGATCCTTTTGATGAATGTGGGATCGGATTCAGCCTCGCAAATCATGTCTTTTGCGACGTCAACACGGTCTCTTTTTTGCATGAAATTGAGGTCTTTTGGCACCAACTTTGCTGCTACACGACGGAAACCCAAATCATTAACCACAATGTCTTGGGCGGATCCATAGGCAATGTTTAAGTCCTCCGCTATTTCTCTGATGGTTAATTTGCGGTTATTGACCAACATTTCTTTTACTTTATCAATTTTTTCACCGACTTTCGATGTCGATGGTCTGCCACTGCGTTCATCATCTTCGATTGACTCACGACCACTTCTGAACCGCTCGTGCCACTGGTAAACGACCGTTTTTTTAGAGAATCGTTGCCGAAACACTTTTCCAACATTTCCAACGTCCGTGCGCCACTAAATCCGTTTCTTACGCAAAATTTAATACAAGTTCGTTGTTGCAAATTTAAATCCATTTCTGCAATTGTAAAAAATCGCCAACACACACAGAGATAGATGTACTCTTGGCTACGTAACTTTTGCAAATGTCAAGTTATGACACTAAGATTTAAAGGGAATATCAACAACAGATGTACCAATTTAACAAAAAAAACAGAACTCAAATCGGAACGATGGGAGCGCCACACGGTGGTTATTCCGGGAACTTTTTGTTCAAGGTAGTATATTAATTTTTTTAAGTAGGACCAGTAATCGCCGGAAATACAGCTAAGTTCCCGCCGGACTCGTATGAAATCGTTTGAAACTTTGATGACGCAATGACATATACAGTATTCCAACCTTGTCTTAAGTATGGATCGTATTTAGAATCATTTCTGTTTTATTAATTGCTAAAATTACAATATTGCAGTTTTACTCCGTAAAGGCTCAGTGGAAAATTGCGTCATTTTAAATATATAACGTGTGAAGACTAGATTAATGAGCAAGCTTTCATATGGAGTGTAACGTGTTAAGGATTTGAGACGTATCTATGAGGCATATTGAAGAGCGTGGATGGGAAGCATTTGAGATGTATGTGACGAAGATTGGGAAAAATAAGTTGTACGGAAAGGAACAGAAACGGTGAAGTTTTAAACAGGGTGAGGTGAGATATTGCTGTAGAATATAAAAAAAAACTGAGAAAGTCTGTGGAAGAAATGCTGAAAGCTTTTGGTTTGGGTTTAGTTTAGAAATAGAGGTTTTGAAGGGCGCGATGTAAGGTAAAACGTATCATAGAGAAGGAGCAGGCCTTTCGAACAGGATGGAGACAGGCAGAAGTTACGGAGAAAGTTAGGTAATAATGTCGGGCAAATACGGTTCTCGCTACACGTACAAGATAATAGGCGTTAGGGAACGTCCAAAAATTATCTTATTAGGTAGAATATCTTGAATGAATGCCTCCAGAATGTCAATTTTCAGTACTCTTAGGATGCCGTCCCAAATTGATGCATTGATCGCTGCATTCTCAAATGACCCAGGAGTTGTGGAAAACTGGAAGATGCTCGCTCTCCATTTTATTTCACATTTTTTACCACGACCGGTGTAGGATGTTTAGTTGGGGAAATTCAATTCTTACTGCGGAAAGATTAGAGAGCGGGGAAGTTCATTTGAAATAAATAGGAACATTGAAGAGTTGTTGTGTAAACTCGGGCAAAAATTGTGAGGGCACTAGGACAGTGGTTCGTCCAGTAATTGCGTTGAGTAAAGCGGCATGCTGGGGATGTCATGAATTACCTGGGATGCTCAGATAAGCGCATTGCGATATCTGACCGCGAGGTAATAAGTTAGCACGACGAAAATATGTGGAATCTTCAGGGCATAGCTCGGGATTATATTATGAAACATAGAGTTTCGAAATGATGCAAAAACTGAACAGGGCTATCGATCAGCATCGTAAATTCCATTTTTTATTCAAATCATACTCCACAGCCCCAGTAGTACACAAGTGATATGCGATTCCTATTTCCGCAGTGTACTTCATTTAGAAGTAACTGGTATTCCTGTCATTACCTCTGGAGAGTTCCAGATTTGCACTGAAATCAGAATCTGGACTTTTTGTGGCCGGGGAAGCCTGAAGGAGTGAGGGAATCCATGAATCCAGAGTGTATCACTCCTACTGACGGATATTCCGCTCCGATCGTCTTGTCTTGTTCTGTATTTATTTATTAAAGAATTTATTGCCATTTATTTGCCTGAAACTCTCGAACCCAGCCTGAGGAACCGCCGCCCGTCCGTCCGTCGATCTGGGAAAAAATAAATCGTGCCTCTTTTGGGACAGATCTTGTATTCTCTGGATAGTACGTGGAATTTTTCACCATAGTACGTGAAGGGCGGATTTTTATGTAGTTTTTCCTACCATAAACATTATGTGAAATGGAAGATGTTGCTGGAATAATTATGTGTTGTCATTAGTTTCATCAAAACGAAGTTTATTTTGGGATTTTTTTAGTTCTCTGCTCAGGTGGCTATTTCATTATTAGTCCCTCTCCATCTTCAATATCGGTTGACTCAGTCTTCCTCTTTATGTTGTACGTTAAATGTAGAATGATTTTGTTCAATTTCATGCTTGAAATTGTTCTAATTTGATAGCAATAATCGCCTTGATATTGCGACATTACTTGAGTCACGTGTTGTCGACTTCTTTGCCACAGAAATCTAGCTGATATAAATATGGTGATGTATCTGCCAAATAAGCATTTTGTAACTCCAAACAAAACCCAATCCAGCAACCCAATCTACATCAGGTCTCTCTTCATCTCTGTGTACTTCTTTCCTCCCTACATCCCGTCCAACATCCCTATCCAGTTCCAGCCCTTTCCTCGCTTGCCCAACATTCTCCCTTCTATTACCTTCTTCAACATTCCACTACCGCTCAATACGCCTTTCATCCATTTTTCCTTCCTCCATAGAATTTCTCTCAACAAACCCCTCTCCTCACCCACCATCTCCCGTACTTCTTCGCTTGTTTTCCTTTCGGTGCATTTCACTCCTGCCCTTTACATATATATATATATATATATATATATATATATATATATATATATATATATATATTCATTCACATTGAAATAGAGATAAGGAAAATGGTAAAGGAACACACATAAAGGACGAACACAATATATATTTTTAAATGTAACCCTCCCATGGACTACAACCTTGTCGTGGTGGAAGGGCTTTTGTGTTCCGATGACCCCTACAGCTGTGCTGGTGGGAGTAAATATAATTGCTCCTGGTAGGGTCACCCATGCCAGATAGGTCGAAGGTTAGGAGCCAGACGAAAGGTAGTCCACGCAGCGTCTGTTCCTCAGTGAGGCGGCTGCAAAGGCGTCTGACCCCAGGGCAGCGGCCATTAAGTGATGGTGTCACGTTAAAAACACTATTGAGGAAGGCAACGGGAAACCACCTCAATTATCATTCCCAAGAATGTTATGATGCCCAATACGGTCAAAGTGGTAGGGACGTAAGGAAAAGAATTGCGCTAGGCATGGAGGCTTTCTCAAGGAGGAGGGAGTTGATGACGGGGACGTTGAGTAGGGATGTTAAGACAAGACTCGTAAAAACTCTGATATGCAGCGTAGCTATGTACGGCGCGGAAACGTGGTCACTAAAGCAAGAGGATAGACGTAGATTGGAGGCTTTTGAAATGTGGGTGTGGAGAAGAATGGAGAAGGTGAAATGGACCGAAAGGAAAACAAATGAGGAAGTACTGGAGATGGTGGCTGACGAGAGGGGTTTGTTGAGAGAAATCCTATGGAGGCAGGAAAAATGGATGAAAGGCGTATTGAGCGGTAGTGGAATGTTGAAGACGGTAATAGAGGGGAGAATGTTGGGAAAGCGAGGTAAGGGAACGAACAGGATAGGGATGTTGGACGGGATGAAGGGAGGAAAGAAGTACACAGAGATGAAGAGGGACCTGATATAGATTAGTTTGCTGGGTTGGGAGTCACAAAATGTTTATTTGATAGTTGTGTCCATCCAAAAACCTACCTTGACCGGTAGATTACCTAATAATAATATATATGTAAAACACAGTAATCAACCCGAAGGTCGGTTTAGTTGGTGATGGTAGAGCTCACCCATGTACCAAGCCCGACGGCGTGTGAATATTCACACATCAGGGTAGGGGGACCAGTTCCTTTCCCTGTGCCGGTTATGGTTTCTCAGGAAGATCTGGTACCCGAAAAATCAACTAGCTTGGGTGGAGCTGCAGGTTCCCAGAGTGCCTTGCCCGGGAATCGAACCCGGGACCCTCCGGTCAGTAGTCCAAAGCTCTACCCACTAGACCACCGCGACCCTTTATTACATTTACAAAAGTATAAAAAAATATATTTATATATATTATATATATATTATATATATATATATATATTATATATATATATATATATTATATATATACATTCAAATACGAAGTCCCGCCATACGGCGCACAAATATTCATTCAAACATAGAAATAGGTATAAGGAAAGGGGATAGGAAAACACATAAAAGGCGAACACAGGACATGTGGGGAAGGCGGTTTTTGAGCAGATCACGAAAGTAAAAATGTTTCCTTGACCGGGATTTGATATATATATATATATATATATATATATATATATATATATATATATATATATATATATATATATATATATATATATATATATATATATATATATATATGTGTGTGTGTGTGTGTGTGTGTGTGTGTGTGTATATATATATATATATATATATATATGTGTGTGTATATATATATATAAGGGTCGCGGTGGTCCAGTGGGTAGAGCGTTGGACTACTGACTAGAGGGTCCCGGGTTCGATTTCCGGGCAAGGCACTCTGGGCACCTGCAGCTCCATCCAAGCTACGAGCAATTGCATCCCCCCCAAATGTTATAAATTATTTTGTTAAACTTTTGGTAAAAGAGCTGAAATCGCAAAGTTTCAGAAAATAAGCAGGAATTCAAATCATATCGTACGAACTAAGCGTTGAATGGTTGTAATATCACCTTTCACCACTCGTCATTATTACGTTTACTAAGATGCCATATTGACCTGAGCTTCACCATCCAATCTTCTCAATCCTTATCGGAAGGTGAAATCCACTAGAACAGACAAATGAAGGAATGATTAATTGAATTTCACCGATCATAGTCCTATCAAATCACGACAATTACATTGTAGCGAATTTTTTAAACGGGCGATTCCATGAGATTTTTTTTGAATTCGTCATTTTCTCCATTTCTCTTATAATTTTATCCCATCATCACGTAAGACCTTGCACACTGAACGCACGAGGATGGCACAGTCGAGAAAACGTGAATGGATGTGAACTGGTGAATAGATGAAAGGGATTTAAGAATATCGCCTCAACATCGCTTCAAGCGAAAGAGACGTGCCATATCTCTTTAGTAAGGTCTTACACACAATATTCCAAAAAGGTTTTCATAAAATGTCGATTTAAGGATAGAAAGCAGCCGTTCGGATATTGAGCATTACCACGACGAAAAAACATTATAACATTAGTAATAAAAATCCAACTACAGCTTAGGAAGGAGCAAAACTCAATACAGTCTCAACAGGATACAACTAAACCAATGCATCAAGATAACACAATACGCCTGATCTTATATTTATGAAAAAGCAAGCATTCCCCCCACGTGTACGTGCTCAAGGGTACAAAACATGACGACGAAATATAATATAGACCAGACACAGTATTCAACCCGAAGGTCGGTTTGGTAAGTGATGGTAGAGTTCAGCCAGTACTAAGCCCGACGGCGCGTGAAATTCATACATCAGGATTTCCATTTCAAGGAGGGCCATTTCCTTTCCCTGGGCCGATTATGGTTTCCCAGGAAGATCTGGTACCCGAAAAATCACACAGCTTGGGTGGAGCTGCAGGGGCCCAGAGAGGCTTGCGCGGGAATGGAACCCGAGCCCTTCAGTCAGTAATCCAACGCTCTACTCCCGGACTACCGCGACCCAGATTTATATATATATATATATATATATATATACATTCATACATATATATACACATATATATATATATATATATATATATATATTTTTTTTTTTTTTTCTATAAACCATAAAAACAGTAATCAACCCGAAGGTCGGTTTAGTAGGTGATGGTAGAGCTCACCCATGTACCAAGCCAAGGTCACTAGTCCAACGCTCTACCCACTGGACTACCGCGACCCATATATATGTTTATATGTATATATATGCATAATATATATATATAATATACATTTTATATACATTTATAATATATATTTATATATATATATATATATATATATATATATATGGGTCGCGGTGGTCTAGTGGGTAGAGCGTTGGACTACTGACCGGAGGGTCCCGGGTTCGATTTCCGGGCAAGGCACTTTGGGCACCTGCAGCTCCACCCAAGCTAGTTGATTTTTCGGGTACCAGATCTTCCTGGGAAACCATAATCGGCACAGGGAAAGGAACCCCTACTCTGATGTGTGAATATTCACACGTCGAGCTTGGTACATGGGTGAGCTCTACCATCACCTACTAAACAGACCTTCGGGTTTTATCTTCTTCTATTTGAGAGATTCCTCCCAATATTCTTGAGGTACTGTTGCTCTGCCGCGGAATTAACCTGCAAAATCACTGTCATCGTTCGCAATCTAGTAGATGGAACACTTATTTTTTAGGATTATGTCATAATCATGTAATTTGAATAACCATAATAATATACAAAATGGGTTTTATTAAAGTAATATTTGAAATATGTTGATCCCAGATAATATTTTCCTCAAAAATGAAATCGAAACCACTCGCGGATTTTGGTGTACTAGAGGGGCGAACTTACCGCACTGATGGAAAATCAGGAATATTTTCCTGGGGCTAACTTCGAAGTGAGTAGCTTTGTTTTTGCTTTCATGTATTCACAAAGAAAAATGAGACTCTTTATCAATTTTTTTGGTAGTTTAGAAATTTTATATACATAGCCCGAGCGGTAAAACTTATTACTCATCGACTAAAGATTTTCAATAATATCAGACCAGTATCAAATGTTATCTGAAATTTCCTCCTATAATCAGCCCCATTCCAAGTCTGCAAAAATTTAGCGATCTTTTTATTATACCAGGGTCAATTTTAAAGAATTATATCTCTTTACGTTTGACCCTTTCACTTACGCTAATCAAATTTTTGTTGGCCGGGTCCCATGTACTGGGAGTGTACTCATAACGGGTCAAGATCGATCAGTGGTAAAAATCTGCGACGTAGAGCGAGGGAATGTGGTAATTAAATGCTTTGTTTCGAGTCAGTTTTCTCGAATTCGGAAGCAGTTCACCCACGTTGAAATGGGGGCGGTTAAAAATAGTATGATAGTTAAGTCTGTGAAAAGAATGAACGATATTTTCAGACCACGCCTGCACGAAGTACCCACGCCCTGTTATAGGTAGTACCATATTTCATGCAACTATTCTGTGCCTTTATTTTGGAAATAAAAATCTACGTCACTAGATTCCCATTAAATTTGGACCATGGAAGTGAAAGTCACGCCGCCGTTGTTAATGCTACATTTTGGGGAAATTCTAGGGCTAAGGAATTCTCTAAATTCATTTAATAGGAAGCCATAGATTTGCAGCGAGAAAAAAATGTGTACATATATACATGTGTGTGTGTATATACACACACACACACATATATATATATATACACACACACACACACACACATTCAAACACGAAATCCTGCCATACGGCGGACAATATTCATTGACAATGGATGTAGATATAAGGAAAGGGGATAGGAACATACATAAAAGACGAACACAGGAGGGTTGGGGAAGGCGGAATCAAGCAGACGGCTAGTGTACAAATGTTTCCTTGGCCGGGAGTTGAACACCGGATCTTTTGACTTGCCTAACCACTTGAGCTATCGACGAAATCTAATTCACACTGCGATCTTTTCAAGCGCCCCCAAATGGCCTGAGTCCTTTATATGTATATTCAAACTTGAATATCCAGCCATATGGTGAACAAATATTATTTTCGCACATAGAAATAGACATATAAGGAAAGGGGATAGGAAAACACATAAAATACCAACACAGGAAAGGTGGGGAAGGCGGTTTTCAGCAAATAACAAATGTAAAAATATTTCCTTATCCGGGATTTGAACTGCGGACCTTCCACTTTCCGGGCGGATATATATATATATATATATATATATATATATATATATATATATATATATATATATATATATTCAACACTTCCGTGCTACTTCGAAGAAATCGTCTATATATATATATATATATATATATATATATATATATATATATATATATATATATATATATATATATTTATTTATATAATATTAACTTGAAGGTACCTAGATGCTTCCGTGTCGGTCCTGGAAACTACATGACGGCACACTTGGTGTCATCATTATGTTATGCATCGAAGTGGAGTCCTGTAGCGAATGAGTGGAATTCGTGTAATTCTGGCGTCCAGATCTCTTTTTGTGAAAACGTCTGGTGTGGAAATGGTAGAATTCGAGGCTCTGAATGAAGTGTAATTTTTCTCCACAATGCAAAAATGTCATGTTTTTCGCATCAGATTTGCCCGCCTTGATCGTGTTTTGTGTGCGTCACCCCGAATGCGTAGCGACCCTGCCGACACCGGCTCTCCCCTCGAGGGACGCCGCAGTTCGCCGATCCGAACATTTCCCATACTCTCGGACCTCTGCAATCAAAACGTGATCTTCGTTCCACGTTTCTGCCTGTGTGGTCGAGCCTGAGGCGACTTTGAAGTATCGCAAACTTTACTCTCAGTGACGTACATCCACGCGGGGGCGTTCTTTGTGCACCTGCTTGCTGATAATGTCCCGGTTCGTCCGCCGGTATCTAAAATAACCAATGAATCGCGGAGGATTGGATGCATATTCTTGTAACATAATATCGACCTGCTGCGGATGGACAGTATCCTCCGTGTCGCGTATCGACATAATCGTTAACGTTGTAGCATCCGGAATTTCTTCTGTATCTAAATGCGATCGACTCTTCATATACCGGGGCCATCAAATTGTAGAAAGTCAATGAGCCCCTGCCCGTGACGCCTCCTTGGGACAATACCCGTAGGCTTCGAGAGGGTTTGCAGTTCTCACGATCTATGTTAATTGTGGGAAATGTGGAAGGGATAAATTTAAATTGGGAGATAGGTGTGGTGGGAAGTTGTGGATATCTGCGTGAATACGCTTTGCGTTCTATATTTCGAGAAGTGAAATCCGTAAAAAAAATGCACACAATTATTATGATGTTGAATGCCATATGATCCAGTGGTTCCCGTAATGGTAGCGTACCGTTTACTCGTTCTCTTCATGTCGCTGTCTTACGTAAGACTGCATTTTTTTTTTCTCGGGCCGGACTCTAGCTCAGAGGTGTCGATCGCTGCGGGACCAGGGCCTCCGCCCACGGCGACAAAGGGAAAGTGATGCTTTATCGAAATCGAAGGTGGCGGATCCTCTAAAACTGGAGGATGAATGGAATGAAAACTCTTCTAGGTCCAATGCAGGGACCCGTTTCTCATATTTACAAATCAGGTGACAGGTCCTAATTTTCACGGATGGGATCTACTGATGGTTTAAGGGTGATTCAGGAGGGGTTGCGTGTCCTCTTGAAGTATAATGCAAGTTCGAAGGTTTTTCATTACTTCATTACCATTATACTATTCTCAGTGGGCATTAAAATTGACCTATAGCTTTGAGGAACGGGTAGTCGCATCCCAACCCTTGTGTTTTCGTTCACTGTTATGATTTTTGCAGTATGACTTCACTGTAGTTGTGTTTGTACCAGACATATTATGATGTAGGTGATTTTGGAATCCCAAATCTACCCTCGGAAATTTTAATTTGAAAAAGTCACACTTTGACATTGGGAATCGTGGTAGAGTCGGGGATTTCGTGAAATCAAAACTGGAAATCCTGGTTATGTAGTCGGAAATAGACTTCTGTTTTTTTATTACTCTAAAATAATTAGCATTAGCAAGCGTGGGTTGGCATTCATATTGAAGAAAAGTGTAGGAATAAACATGGATCAGGTGAGTGATAGATAATTATTAAAAGTATGGGCTGGATATAGTCATTTGAAGAAAAATTGCCAGGGTATACAAATAATTACAGGAAATAAATGCCGGTGTTTCTATAAGGGAACATTTAAAAGAAATGGGAGATTCGAACGAGACTATACACAAAGAAAGAGATGGTACTTACGTAGAGGGTTATATATATATATGATGCGCAAGTACTCACGAGAGCAATATAACTTTTGGACGGCACAATAGAACACAGAATAAAACAGATAACACGTAAAAGGACACTCACACTGTAGATGATTTAAGCTTTCGGCCTACTCCGAGGCCTTCTTCAGGTCAGACTCAGCGAGATGAATAAAAAAAACGAAAGAAGTAAATGAAAGTTATTACATATTGAGATAGTTAGAAGAAAATTTGAAGAGTTGAATGATGAACTAAGGAGAGAAACTAGTTAGGAGAAAGACGAGTGATTCACATGAAGAGCGATTCACATCAGGAAGGGTGAAATGGGTGCACTGCTTGGGAAGGTGAAAGATCTAAGTAGGGACTTAAAAAGGGAAAATCCGAGAATATGATAAGCTTCCAAAGGAGGCATTAGTGCTCTGTAGAGGAAATTGAAAAAGCTGCCAGGAAGTAAGAATGGAAAAGCTGTGCAAATTTTTAAAGAACAGGTAAGAAAATTATTAATACAATCAAGAAAGATACAAGAGAGATGGATAGAATTTATAGAGGGTCTTTATGGTAAATCTATTATGCCTGAAATTTTGACATGGAAAGAGAAGACGACATAGATGAGGATAAGGGTTAGGATAAGGGTTCGGGCAGATTGATGGCGTGATAATAAGGGAATTAAGGAAATTGAAAGAAAATGAGGTCGGAGGGGTAGACGATGTTCCCGCACAACTACACATAACTGGCGAGTGAATGAAGGGCGTTTTGATTGACAGCGGTATGTTGCAGACTGATACAGGGGAGAATGTTAGGCAATCGTGGAAGGGATAGGAATGGGATAGATATGTTGTATGGAATGAAGGGAGGAAGGAGGTATGCGAATTTGAATAGGAGCTCATGTTAGTGTCGGATGTTAGGTTTTATAATGAGGGGAAATGAGTCTGCTAATGGATATTCCGTGTTAACCTACGCTAATCAGAAGGATACAAATACTTCCACTAATTAGTTTTCATAGTAGTATTTTGGGGGCTGGCATTAGTTTTGGATGGTTTTCATTATTATTATTAAATAATTAATTTTTAATATAGTCTTTCTTATATACGATACGTCTTGATCGAGAGCTGAGATTTTTGTGCCAATATCTAGCTGTGGATAGTTAATCGAGCTGGCAGTCCGCCACTTGGTGAAAATTACTATTGTGGGGCGAAACTAGCTCTGTTTTAGTAGATGTAGCTCAACACACAGATTTAGCATTCAGGAGGCGTGGGATGCAAAATCCTTTCATTTCCATTTCCACCAAAATCCTTTTATTGCTGACCCAGATTTAACATAAAAGTGTCATCTTAAGGTTAACCTTGTTTTTTTTAACGTCAGTCTTTACACGGGGTGGTTGGAGACTTGGGAACCTTTAATTATTGTTCAATGTATTTCGTGTGGGTATGGGAACGCGAAAGCATCGTACTATGCACCTAACCCGTAGACGCTACAATGGCAGGAGACGGCATACCTCCAACCAACATGGGGCGGATCGATTTTTTTGGTTATTAAAGAAAATATTTCCGTTCGCCCACTGTAACCCCCAGCCAACGCGGAATGCGTGTAATCCCCTCCTCATTTGACTTTCCCTACGTGACTGCTACCCATCTCACGCCCCCTTCACCCTCCAGCCGCCTCAAGTGCAGCCTTATATCAGCCAATTGGCGTCCTCGCGAAATTTTGCGATGGCTTCCTTCTGTCCCCCCAGCTGCTTTCGGTAATGAAATTTCCTCGGAACATTTTGAACGAGAGACACTTGCGTTTCTCCCCGCAGGAATCTTTTTATTAAACCAATTCCCCTTCGACGACTACTCAAACTGAGTTAAATGGCAATTTGCGTCTTTCGGTGGCGTGATTTCGGGTGCCCAAAAAATCATCCGATGTCTGTATTGGGTGACGGTTTACCAGAATCGTGCCTGCAGATTCCGAAAGTATCCAAATTTCGGTTATTTGAGAACGCGTCGAATCGACTATATATAAAACTCCCAGATTGTTATTTTAATCGTCAGATTTTCTGCAGATCTTTCGCTTATTGAATGGACGAAGGAATCATGGTGATATTTTCTCTTCGTCAAATAATCCACTAATGAAATTATTTAACGAATTTATATGTATGCACTAAGTGATGGAAATATTTACCTGGTAGGAGTATTGGTCAAAAAAATGGTAGCCGAATGTTTAATAGGCCAGTATTTTTAGTTTCCAACTACGTATTATCACTGCCATTTTCTCTTTTCCATCCCAGGACTAAGATTTTTCAATACCCGTAACCCTTAAAAGTAGAACATTTTTTTATATTTTTTGTAAAATTGTAACTTTGTTTATGTCTCAAAACGATCCTCTTGAAATTTGATGCGCGACACATTGTTAATTGCCGTGATATGGGGGTGATGCCGTGTAGCATCGCTCTTCCTATTCAAGGTCAGAATTCTCCGGGCGCCTTATCTTTCTTGTAACATTGAATTTTTTTTATTCCGTTCGTGTCTTTCAATGCTTTATTGTAATTAAATGCATTTATATCGGGGATAATTAAAAATAGCCGTACTTTATTCAAATATGTGAGAGTGAAATGTTACAAAAAATGAAATACATAGCCCAACATTTTACTGCATTGTCCTTTCTTGAGATCTGCAGCCCTCTACAGAACTTTTGCCCGTGCTGTTGTTCGTTGTAGGATTTAAGAAATTGTTTGGTCCATCAAGTTGTATGTTGAGTGTTACCTGGCTGTAATCAGTGATGTCTCCTGCAGAGTTTTTTTTGTCGCCTCGTATCTGTAGTTGGAGTCCACGGCGAGAATCCAATTGTGCCTAATTGCTTCCTAATTTTCTATGTACTATCCATATGTTGTGGACGAATATATGTATTAGTAAATAAACATTATTTTCTATTGTCGCATTCCTGATATGAAATAGTAGTGGAAAGAATCACATACCACCACCATCGTTAAAAAGCGGAAGGTTTTGATAGTTGATGATAATGGTGGGCATTGCCATCTTATGAATGTTAATACGATCTGCGATCATTTGCACCCTTAACTGACGGTCTGGATTCTGCACTAAACGCTGACGCCAGGAAAAAAATTATTACCGATATATTTGTTATACAAACCTAGTTAAAGTTAAATTGGGTTCAATGGAACATACTCGAAATAGGCTGCTATTTAAACTGTGTTGGTCCCTCATGGATTGCAGTGAAAAAGATTCGATGCAGAAGATTGCTGCCAATCATTGATTCTATTTTTGTGGCTAATCAAGAAAAAAAGGACTAGTTTTCTGGAAAAGACGTCAACAGAAGGGAAGTAATGAGGGAGCAGAGGGCCGGCTGTGATTCGTTCGTTCTAAGTTCTTGAACTTCAGAGTGAATCAAATGACTCGTGATTGATTGAGAGAGATAGATTCAATCCCCTCCATCTCCTCCTTACGCCACGCATGTTCCCGCGTTGATTGTGTTTGGGCATAATCACTCTGACGTGACACCGCTCCACGATTTAAGAAAATTTAGGGAATTCAAAATTTATTGATTGCTCGAAGCTGCTTACGACATCCAGGTAATACGCCTGCGTATTTAAAATAATGCCCAGTCATAGCAATCTGTTGAAACCAAAGAATATAAGTTCAATGTCCAGTGAACTAACAAATCAAAGATAGTTCGTGCATTGTAGTAGGTATTTTAAGTTACTGATTATGGAATTAAATTCCCTCTGGTGTGGATATATATTTGGCCTGTGTTTTTTTCTTTGAGCCCTAAGGTAGTTTCTGTAATTGTGCTAATTATTTATAATACTATTTATGTAATTGTAACGGATACAGTTGATGGAAAGAAATCCCCACTTTCCGATTTGCGAATTCTGATGAAATGTCTCAGTGAATTAGATTTAATGGGCTTGCTGTTGCTATAACACGCCCTAATATTTATATATCAAAGATTTAAAATCAGTTCTTTCATCAAATTTTCAGTGACGACAGGTGCAAAATTCAATTCCCATGCACTTGATGCATTAAGACTCCCATCGAAAGTTTCCAGGCCCTCCATTTCCAGTTTTTCATCGTATGCACCTAAAAATGAGCGGAATTGAGGAAGGAGCACGCGGCCCATTAAATCGACGATATTTCATTTCGCTCCATATTGATTTTTTGGTTGTGTTGATTTGTGTGCACCCGATATAAGCGTGCTTCCCTTGCCTTCTCGACTAAGAATAGATTCACCGTCGGGGACCTTCCGAGCCCTCTCTACCCAACCCGTCCGCCGTAACGAATCTCCGGGCTGCTATTTCCCGCGTCACCGCCACTTGTGGAGCGACCGAGTCGAAGAAAGGCTCTTTTCTCTTAGTGCATATATGTATGTATCTATGTGTGTATATATATACATTCTATATATATATATATACTCGGGAAGGTGTCAATTAGATTATATTATGGTTAGGCACACATTTACGAACTGTGAGCAATTCGCACAGCTTCCCGGGAGCGGATGAGGATTCTAGCCACAATTTAGTTGTTATGAAGTGTAGCGTTCGTTTGAAAAGGATAAGGCAGGGATTGCTGGATAGCAAATGGAATGTAGGGGAATTCACTGGATTGAAAAGGAAGGTGTATTACCAGGCTTTAGAGAAAATCATAAATGAGGGAAAGTAGTTGAGTACTATCGAGGAGAAATGGGAATGTATCAAAAAAGGCATATCGAAAGCCGCAAATGAAATTATGGGAACCGTTAATGGAAAAAGGACAAGGAAACCATGGATCACAGATGAGATGATTAGAAAGAGATATGAGAGAAGAAAATGGAAGAATGTAGACTTAGAGGAAGGAAGAAGTACGATGAGTTAAATAATAAATTGATACGGGTAAAAAATGAAGCAAAAGAAGCGTGGTGGAAGACGTAGTGCGAGGATTTGGAAAGTTTGCAGAGGAAGGGTGAAATTGAAGCGCTAAACAATAAGGCTAAAATGCTATCGGGATATAAAAGGGAAAGGTCTGTGTTAACAGCTAGAGAAGAGTCGGGTAAGGTAATAGTTCAAAGAGAAAATCTACAAGGGAGATGAAAGAAAAAATAGAAGAACTGTATGGTAAAGAACTTAGGCCAGGTTAGACATAGAAGGAGAACATGGCGTACAGGAAGATAGCTTAGGTCCAGGCATACTCGACGATGGGATAGAAGGGGCATTAAGAGGGATGAAATCGAATAAGTTCGTGGAGGTAGACAATATTCGTGCGGAACTGCTTACTGGTCTTTACATATCTTAACCGGTAGCTTACCTAATAATAGTTGTCTGTGTGTTTATATTAAACACATAAACACAGTAATCAACCCGAAGGTCGGTTTAGTAGGTGATGGTAGAGCTCACCCTTGTACCAAGCCCGACGGCGTGTGAATATTCACACATCAGGGTAGGGGGGCCAGTTCCTTTCCCTGTGCCGGTTATGGTTTCCCAGGAAGATCTGGTACCCGAAAAATCAACTAGCTTGGGTGGAGCTGCAGGTGCCCAAAGTGCCTTGCCCGGGAATCGAACCCGGGACCCTCCGGTCAGTAGTCCAACGCTCTACCCACTAGACCACCGCGACCCATATATATATATATATATATATTATAAATGTATATAAAATGTATATTATATATATATTATGTATATATATACATAGAAACATATATATGGGTCGCGGTGGTCCAGTGGGTAGAGCGTTGGACTACTGACCTTGGCTTGGTACATGGGTGAGCTCTACCATCACCTACTAAACCGACCTTCGGGTTGATTACTGTATTTATGGTTTATAGAAAAAAAAAATATATATATATATAAATGTGGGTCGCGGTAGTCCGGGAGTAGAGCGTTGGATTACTGACTGAAGGGCTCGGGTTCCATTCCCGCGCAAGCCTCTCTAGGCCCCTGCAGCTCCACCCAAGCTGTGTGATTTTTCGGGTACCAGATCTTCCTGGGAAACCATAATCGGCCCAGGGAAAGGAAATGGCCCTCCTGGAAATGGAAATCCTGATGTATGAATTTCACGCGCCGTCGGGCTTAGTACTGGCTGAACTCTACCATCACTTACCAAACCGACCTTCGGGTTGAATACTGTGTCTGGTCTATATTATATTTCGTCGTCATGTTTTGTACCCTTGAGCACGTACACGTGGAGGGAATGCTTGCTTTTTCATAAATATAAGATCAGGCGTATTTTGTTATCTTGATGCATTGGTTTAGTTGTATCCTGTTGAGACTGTATTGAGTTTTGCTCCTTCCTAAGCTGTAGTTGGATTTTTATTACTAATATTATAATGTTTTTTCGTCGTGGTAATGCTCACGATCCGAAGGGCTGCTTTCTATCCTTAAATCGACATTTTATGAAAACCTTTTTGGAATATTGTGTGTAAGACCTTACTAAAGAGATATGGCACGTCTCTTTCGCTTGAAGCGATGTTGAGGCGATATTCTTAAATCCCTTTCATCTATTCACCAGATCACATCCATTCACGTTTTCTCGACTGTGCCATCCTCGTGCGTTCAATGTGCAAGGTCTTACGTGACGATGGGATAAAATTATAAGAGAAATGGAGAAAATGACGAATTCAAAAAAAATCTCATGGAATCGCCCGTTTAAAAAATTCGCTACAATGTAATTGTCGTGATTTGATAGGACTATGATCGGTGAAATTCAATTAATCATTCCTTCATTTGTCTGTTCTAGTGGATTTCACCTTCCGATAAGTATTGAGAAGATTGGATGGTGAAGCTCAGGTCAATATGGCATCTTAGTAAACGTAATAATGACGAGTGGTGAAAGGTGATATTACAACCATTCAACGCTTAGTTCGTACGATATGATTTGAATTCCTGCTTATTTTCTGAAACTTTGCGATTTCAGCTCTTTTACCAAAAGTTTAACAAAATAATTTATAACATTTGGGGGGGATGCAATTGCTGTTACGTTGACATTATTGCGACTCCTGTATAATTGCGCACGTGGTATCAGCCATTCGTGTGAACGACATGTATTACTGTAATACCAGTCTATAGTTCTGTTGTAAGTCCTCCACCGCCATAAGAGCAAGAATAAAATGGTGAATTTTCGTTTTAATATGAAAACTAACACGGGTGAATCCTGTTTTTTCATCGTCTATTCATACAGTGTACTTTAGATTACAAACATAAAAATTTTGTTGAAATGGCCTCTCTTGAAATCTCAATGCGATTTCCTTGGCTTAATCAGGTAATCGCGCTACCCTCCTTCCACCTTACACCTGAATCCGAGGATCCCTCAAGCGATTGGCAAACGGCAATATTGCCAACAAGCCAATGAAAAGAAATTATCAAAAAAGTTTACGTCGTGGTCCCCCCCCCCTTATCAGTAGGTTTCACGTGAACCCCCTCCACCCATCTCCCCGGTCATGTTACCAGCACAGTGCTGTGCCCGAGTTTTTTTTTAATTTTGGATTTACCATAGCGAAATCTTTGGAGCTCCGGCTGCCATTACCTCAGCCAGAATATTATTTCATGACCTGTCATGCGGGGAGGTCGATTTGACGTACCATGCACGCTTATGCCGAATTTTCGTTATTATTTAGTGCCATGAAGAGCCGTCGCCTGGCTGTCGGTGCCACTCATTGACAAGCTGTCCGAAAACTCCGACCTCGAGAGCCGATAGCCCTTGTTAATCAATAGAATGGAATGTATTGAAGGAGAGCGATAATCCGCGGAATAAGCGACGGTTAATTTTCTCTCTGGCCGGGATTCTGGACCTTTCACGGCTCATCACCGCCCACGCTGAACAAAACTAATATGTAAAATGATAGGTGGGCGCTCCGCAGGTTGCCCTCATCAAAGTTAGCGCGGGAAGCGGAAGTGAAAATTCTTGAAATAATGGGTTTGCCCGGAAAGTAATGCAATTCGTACACCAAGGGTAGACAGTCAATGCTGCCTACTACTTGGATGATCTCGATACATCAATAAAATCGTCAATACCTGGCCGTTGCGTCACCACAAGGCTCCCAGCAACACTCCTCTGAGCGCTCGGCAACTTCTGACCAAGTATAACTTGGCTTTGCAAAGCCCACATACAGTCCTGGCCTGGCTCCGGCACACCATTTCTTGTTCCCAGGTGTCAAGACCAGCCTGAAAGGAATCCATTTTGGGGCCGTAAAAGCGATACAAACCGCCGTCGGAAAGACTCTAAACGAGGTTTTCCCCCTGTGGACGACTTCAGGATGAGCACGGAGCATGACAGAGTCGCTAGCAAAAATGTGTATATGCCAAATGGGACTTTTTTGAAGAATTTTAAACGTTTGTAACGATGTCATAGAAATAATAATATTCACAGATATGATTTCATTAATTTCCGGACAAGCCTTGTGTACATGTATATTGGTATATTCGTTGCAGAAAGTGAGAACTGTTAGCGCTAACTTGATGGAGCGAATGACGGATGAGGATAGGCTACGAATATACGACCCTTTCGTAGTAGTAGTAGTTCTATATATCTTATCGTATATCTTTCGCATGTTCGCCAATGGACACGTAGTGCAGTTTTACACTACGTGTCCATTGGTGAGGACGTAATGGTACAGGGAGTCTTAGTGTCCGGAAATTGCTTAAAAACTGGAATCAAACAAATCCTTACGCACAGTTTTTTGGTATGTTTTCATTCTCGGGTAGATATATTTAGAAAGTAATTTTGTCACCTCTAAGACATTTCCATACTAATATAATTATTAGGTAGTGACTGGTCTGTTAATTTGATTGTCTTCGTTCAATTTTCTCAGAAATAATACTTTGGAATTGATGGCATTTTTCTATGCACTGCAATAAGCTATACTAGCATAGCATATCGTGGCTAATAATTATTGGTCAGTTGAAAAAAAAAATGCCCCCGCCAAACAAAAAATTGCATTCGCTTGCCAGTTCGTTAAATTACTTCAGTGTTTGGATAAAACTTAGACTTAAACGTCGGTGAAGGGCGTCCAAGGAAATGCTTTCGCTTCTGCCCATTTTACTCCCGGGAATCTTCGGCGATTTCGTAATATAACGGTTGTAAACTTATGGGATACGGTGAATTTCGACTTCTGGAGCTTGTTGAAGTCTGGTACAATGGTGACGTAATATATATGACACCATATTGCTCTCCTTTATTCACATTTCTATCACAGACATGCAATTAACTATCATGCATTGATTAAGCCATATTATATTTTATATCGTGAATGTTAATCGCAATTTTTTACGTAGTAACCCGTGCCGAACCTTAATTGTTATCATGAAGAGTGCAAGTCTACAGTTACGGAAAAAATTTTGAAAGATTATTTTACAAATTAAAAGTTTCATAGTAATTTCCTCGGAGAGAAAAACAGGCGTAAAACCCTATTCGTGCATTGGCCATACTTCACGTCGGAGATTGGTTTCCGAGTTTTACCTCGGTCCTAACAAACTTATTAGAAGGGGGGGGGCAGATCTTAGTGCCGGTTGTGTAACACGTGTCTGTGGTACCGCCGCATTAATTGGTTACAATGGTTAATGGCATTAGTAGTCAAATCCTTCGCTCGCTGTTTCGGAGAGGTGCAAGTGGCACCGGAGGCAGGAGCGGCACTCTGCGCACGTAACACTGCGCAAGTCCTTTCCACGCCCCCGCCGCTCGCCCACCCTCGGTGTCCCGCACTCGCCTCCAGCGCCCCACTCCCCTCCCCCTTCACCCTCCCCTTCTCTAAGCTCTCCCATTTAAGTGAGACCCCGCGCGGTCGTCGAAACATTTCGTCTGTACTGTGGGGGCCGAATCCGTTCACACCGTCGCTTCTTCCGCTCCCGTGGGGGTACTGAAGATAGATAGGTCCGGGGCCTGGTCCAAGGGGACACCGCCCATCTCCGCCGCGGCCTCCTTTCCACCGCCTCTGTCATCCACCAGTTGACCTCCCGTCACCACTTGGCTGCTCTTGAGATGAGTTCCTCCGGCTCGAGCCCCGAGTCTCCGAGGGAATGTGCCCGCTTCAACAGGTAGAAGGAAATATTAAGGGTGTCCGAGGGAATGCTCTCTCGCCTACGCCCGGGAACGTTCGGCGTGTTCGTAATCTTGCCACTTAGATGTTAGTATTTCTTTCCGTCGCTCTTAGGATCAGATTGACGAATGTACTCGAGCTCTGCGTGGAGGAAACCTAGACTTTAATTAAATCTCTCTCGTATGATGAAGCCTAAGGTGTACTGTCCACGCAGAATTAAGGATTTATTTTAACGATTTTTTTGTCAATTTTGTCAATTGTGAAAATGTCCCTTATCATGGTGATATGTAAATTATTGTTGTTCAGACATTAAGGGCATTTCATGAGAAGCAAAAAGTCTTTTACGCGTTTAATTAAAGATTGACAAATTCATTCATAGTGTAAACAGTAAATAATGCAATGGAACTATTACTCGATGGGTTTATGGTTAGAAAGTGGAGCCTGAATTTCACGTAGTATCCTCGTCTTAAAAAAGGATCGGATCCTTGGCTTACATTTGTTTTCTAAGCGCAGGCGGTTAACCGATTTTAATTTACTAACATGCGTATGAAATAACATGGCAGTGCCATTGTTGTATATGAATTAAACGTTTAATGTATCGAAATACAAAGTAATAAACGATATAGGATTTAGTATCAAATAGCACCTCCCCCCTAATTTAAATTTCACGATCAAATTTGAGGTCATCGGTCAGTGCGACTTTAAGGGAAGCTCCAGGCGGTCGAAGAGACGGTTATGTTAGCTGTGGCAAGTCCCTCTTGTGAAGATGTGGGGGACGAAACATTCCTCCTGTATTTAGTCAGAGTGATTGCTTGTTGGAATCCAGGAATTCCATCGGGGAACTTAAATAGACAATATTTACGCAGTGAATACGTATACATAGTTTTATTATCAATATCATGTTTGGAGTTTATTTTTCATTAAGTTTAAAGCTTGAACTGCATTCAGGAGGGAGCGATAGCCCAGGCACGTGCAATCATGAAATCAATTTTCACACCCATTGGGCAATGCCCACGTGTTGAACGTAAACGGATGTGATGTGCCGGGGAAACTTGCGTTTGGTGGAATGATATCGCAAAGGATATTCAAGTCTCCTTTTTGAAACAAACACAATTTGTACACAACAAGATTAGAGGAAAGCACGACCGATATATACGATCAACAGTATAAGTATATAATTTATATAATAAATCTATATGTACACACAAATTTTGATCATAAAGTCGAGCCGACGTGATCCCTGTGGCGTGGCAGAGAAACTAGTCCTAAACTCAGGGCTCTGGAACCGATGGCACGTGTGCTACAGTCGTAACGCGTTAGGAATACTGCCTCGCGGCTCCATGGGAGGATAAATGCTAAATATCAGAGTTTATTTTCTCCAGTGAGCTCGACTTGATTTTTTTAAATCAATATCATCCGATTCATCTCTCGCGTTCGACCTTGGGGTGGAAAATGGAGAATTTAAGACCTGGCTCGTGATCTTGAATATTTTTCTGCATGTTTTCGCTTCTTCTTTTGACCCTACTTCCCGTAGCAAATTTTGATATCACGGATCTTCATACCTACCTTCAGTGATTCACGGTAGGGTGGGGGAATCTCGTTGCGTTGGTTATGTATCGTGAAATTACGTAAACGGTGATAAGAATTTTATTTATTATACTACATTTTCGTGAGGTGTACATCCGTGACCCCGCGGCCGTGAACGCTAATTGGCTTCAGCTGTCAAATATATTTTTGTGAATTGAAAGGATTCATTGGTGGTGACTCGGATTCGAAAGAGAATAATCATCACAACCAAGTGACGTTGCTTTGCAATGTTGTTGTTATGTCGGACTGTCAGGGTTGAGGGAGGTCTCATATAGCGTGACTAAATCTTCGTAGTTACTTTGGGCTGCGCTCGTATTTAGTGGATTTAACATTTTTATTAAAATATTTTTGCAGTCGTCAATTGGGCTACCTATAACGGTATCATCAGTACGTAATTTTAATTATGAAACTAAAAATATTGTATCCATACCAAAAAAAAGAAAGATTTGTACTTTTCCACAGATTTTATTAAATGGTACAACGCGTTTCACCGACTTGCGGCATCATCAGGTACCGCAAGTCGGTGAAACGCGTTGTACCATTTAATAAAATCTGTGGAAAAGTAAAAATCTTTCTTTTTTTGGTATGGATATTAAATACTGCCACGGAGTGAAGCCTGAAACAATAGAATATATTAAAAATATTGTATTTCGAACTTGGGTGATATTGTGAATTAACTGAAGCTATGAATTAACAGAAGCAAGTAAATTTGGCTCATGAGTGAAATATGTAAGTAGTGCACATGTCAGTAGTGTGTGGTTTAAGATTTTTACCAATCTCCAAAATTTCTGTACATGAAATAATGGACTCGATGAATCAGGTGATTATTTTTCAGGGGAGATGGGAAAAAATAGAATTTTCGCACATATATTTGGAATTCGTCTTGGTGATGTCGCAACGTGTGTATTCCAGTTTCCGGTTTTACAGGTGTCTATGTCGTAAACGACGGCTAATAACCCGTGGTGGAGTATTTTTGAAATTCCACTAGTCTTTAGCTGATTCTGAAAAAGAACGCGTTAGGCTGGGACGTCCATGTCACACACAAGAAGGCGCTAAACTCGTCGGAGCCCTCTCTAATCTGATACCGATCCAGTTGTTATTCCATATTTGTATGATGTTATTAAGTTGGACCGGAAGCAGTTTTGAAAAACAAAACTCAATTGTTAGTATTGTTTTACCCAGCTGTTCGTGTTATAGTTCCAATGAATGTGTTAACCTCGGAGTTTATATGTTAGGAATTCTTTCTCTTTTTATGGTCTCAACTCCCTTTGAAAGCTATTTTCGATGTCACCACTAAACAGATTAAATTGTTGTCAGCTGTCGTCCTTGAAACGGACAAGGGTAAATTGCATGAGAAGAAGTTAAAACTTCCTCACCATTCTGATATCTGCTCAAAATATTTTCCGAGTGTCCAATCATTTCAGCCATCTGCAATTTTCAATGTATAAACATCGGTTTTCAACTCTTTTGCGTAGGTGAAACGTATCAAGGGAATGAACTCAAGCGTGCGTAAACTCTTTAGAGATTCAAAGAGGCATAACAGCGTGCGTGAGTTAGAGTAATGCTCCCATCGCACATTTTCGAAAGAAGTAGTTATTTAAAGAGGTTCCAGTTGGTTAAAAAAATTGTTATTGAGATCACAATGGAAAGTCAAAAAGAAAGGAATTGTCGAAGAGAGGTATGTAAGGAATCCTATTCCAATCTTTAATTCGAGATTTCACCAGTTAAGGGCTTAAATGTAATTAATTATTCAAACTACTTGAAAATAAATTTTCTTAGTTATCATCCCTAGTTGCGCGATCACATGATGGATTTTCTTCCGAAGATGTTTTCCTGACACCACCTGCCTTTCACCCCTGTTGCGTTTTGCAAGTTCGTACGTAGGGATAGTTGTGTTTGCACCAGACCGAATGACTAAGGTGATCTCGTTTAGTTGGATATTTGGTGCGATAGCCATTGTGATGCCCGCCCAGGGAATTCTGCTCTCTCGGTCTCTTCGAACGGAGTAGGCGCCTCGCGTCCTTCGTAGACTCCGCACCCCAGGGGCGGGTCCAATCGGGATCACCTCGAGACACCTTTCGGGTCAAGCCGGAGGCTTCGGTGAGCCGGCCTCCATGCTGCTAACCCTTAAGCACCCTTTCGTTCCAGGATTTATTTAAGCGAGTATAGTCCGATAACTTTAAAATAATAACAGTGGAACTCTGGCCCATATGGTCCTGGGAGGCGCAGTAATCGGAATGGGTAGAGACCCACTGAGACTGAACGAAGGATTCCAATCTGAGTCATGCCTCTGGGCACTTCAGTGTCAAACGCGGACCGTGCGCTTTTCCGGGAGTCACCGTTTATGGGATTCTTTCTGAGATGCCGCGGGCACCACAAAGGAGGGAATAAAACGATGGATGCGTGAATCGGATTCAATGGCTTACACATGGATCGCTGTTGAGAAGAGCGTCGGGTATTCCTCGGCGTCTCTTCCTCCGGTGTCGTTAAATTCCTTTGATCTATCTTTTTCTCTCGCAGTCCTTCGGCTGTTCGAAATCCTTAGTGGTTGGCACCGAGGTCCTCTGCTCGCTGCCATCGGGGGATAAGCGTGGATGAGGTAATAAAAATCGGTGTCCTCACTCCCCTCTTAGAGGAAGCCGGCTGGAAGCGAGACCTTCCCATAAAACCAGAGTAGCGAATTGACTCGTTTTAATCACCAGCACCTCCCTCCCACAACGAGCTTCTTCGGATGTTATTCTTTTGGGATGATACTTGTTAGGAAAGCATGGTTAGCTGGATTTAGAACTGTTATCTCTGAATGGAATAGAGCAAAAAGTTAGGGAATACAGGAAAAATCGCTGGAAAATATTGTTTTGTTTGTATTGTATTGTATTGAAAATATTGTTATCGTGTTTTTTGCCATTTTCCTCTTTGAAGGGATAAAGGCTACATTGTATGAGGACAAAAGAACAATATTTGAATTCGCATGAATTTAAATGGTTCTCAGGATCATTGAGAATAGAATGGAGATCAAAGGAAAATAATAATGAGGGGCTGATCGGTATTGGCTCAGGAAGGGTCTCCCCATATTGATTGATTCCACGCGTGATTCCATTGCAGTAATGAGTTCAATAATTAAGAGGAACCTATAAAACAATCGGGATTTATTTTCTAGCTTTGTGGATATCGGAAAGGGGTTTTGATAGAGTGAATTAGGAAAAATTAATGACTATATTGCAGAAAATAGGAATAGATTGGAGAGACAGGAGGCAAATCCGCAACCTGTACATGACTTAGACTGTTCAGGTGTGAGTGGGGAACGGAGAGTCCGGATGGGCAGTGTTACGAAGAGTTGTAAGGCAGGGTTGTCCATAGTCACCGGTACTGTTCAACGTATATATGGAGAAAATGATTAAGAAGGCATGGAAAGAACTGGTCATAGGAATGAATGTTGGAGGGGAATTTGTAAAATCAGTTAGGTTTGCTGATGACCAAGATTTAGTTTGTCAGTCGGCCAAGGGGTTGCAAGCACTGCTGAGTGAATTGGAAATTCAGTGCGATAGATACGGAATGAGAATCAATATAAGTAAGGCAAAGGTAATGCGATTTTCCAGAAAGAGAAAGGTAATACAGGAGGGTAAAAACTAGAGCAGGTGGAACATTTAACGTATCTCTGAAGTGTTTTGGACCAAAATGGTCGAAGTATTAGGGGCCTAAGGAGGCAAATTGCACTGGGCAAAGAAGCTTTCACAAGGAGAAGGGAGTTGATGACAGGGACGTTGAGTAGGGAGGTTAAGAAAAGACTCGTAAAAGCTTTGATATGGAGCGTAGCTATGTGCGGCGCGGAAACATGGTTATTGAAGCAGGAGGATAGACGTAGATTGGAGGCTTTTGAAATGTGGGTGTGTAGAAGGGTGGAGGAGGTGAAATGGACCGAAAGGAAAACAAATGAGGAAGTACTAGGAATGGTGGGGAGGAGGGAGTGGATTGAGAGGAATTAGAATGAGGCAGGAAAGATGGATGCAAAGTATATCTATTAGCAAATGGATTGTGACGACTGTGAAAGAGGGAAGAATGTTAATTTGAGATGAGAGGGGGGGTGCAGGAATAGGATAGGGATATTGGACCGGAAGAAGAAAGTATACGGAGTTGAAGAGGAGGTTGTTACAGAGTAGAATGTTAGATTGTGTTTTGTTAGGAGAGACCAGACAATTATTTGGTAATTGCGTCCATCCGAAAACCTACCTTAACCGGTAGATTACCTATAGGTACTGTATAGTAATGATTAAATAGAAATACTGGAAAAGTATGCTAAGAAATAATACATTTATGTTTACTTGAAGTCAGATTTTTAAGGAAAGGCTGATTTTCACAGGCTTTCCTTTAAAGTTTGTGGAATTTCCTTAAAAATTCTTTCGTTCGACTTTCCAAAGTTATTTTTCTTGGAAAGTCTGGAAAAATTGGGGAACAATGAATGCGGAGCTAAGTGGCTTGATTTTTTCTCTCTCCGTCTCCTTAACTTCTGCTCCGGCCCTAGGTCTCCACTCCGTCCTTTGACTTCGCTCTTGTGCCCTTGTTTCGCACCGTTCTACTCTCATTCCACACCCCTCCTTGCCCGCCCTCCCACCGTTCGACGGCCCTCACGCACGCCCCCATGTGCCGCGGTGCTCGACCACTTTACCTGCCCCCGTCGCCTGTCCTTTGTCCAGTCCTTTCGCCCTGGTTGCTGTCTCTGTCTCTGTCACCTTTGCCTCAAAACCAATGCCGAAAGAGCATCGTAATCCTCACGGCGATCGATTGTGCTTTTCCTTCAATGGATTCAATAGTAAACATTATAATCATTAGCAATAGTCTGCCGTGCTACCGTAGGCCTTGGGCGGCACATTACTGTATTCCTGAGCCCAAATTAACGTGACACAAAATAGCTTCACACTACGTATTACTGTTGGTTCGTCATATCTGAATACGTGCTACCTCCATTAATCCTATCAAAATGTCTATTACTTCCTCTACCTGTCTTGCTCAACATTCTCCGCCTCTAACCGTCTTGAGCATCCCATTGCCTCCCAATATCTCCCGCATCCACTTCTGCTATCTTCGAATTTCTCCCATCAGCCGTCTCTTTTCCGCTACAATATCCAGAACTTCGTTTTGTGTCGCTCTTTTTACATTCTGTCCATTTAAATTCTCCACCACATCCACAACTCAAACGAGACCAATCTAAGCTAATCGTCTCGCTTAATGAAATATCCAAACCTTACAAGATAGCGCTTCATATTAATCTTGTCACTAGCCTTTTTTTAATATTTATTTTTAGGCGTCAACCATTAAATATGACCTCTTTTTTTTTACCCTTCTTCGCCTAGCGAAATTCTTTTTTTCCCTACTACTCTGCCCAACTACCGGCAAAAGATTTCCTAATTAGGTGAACTGCCCTACAAATTATAAGTTTGTGCCCTTCAACCATAGTATTTATCATTGCTTTTATATTTTTTGAGAGTTTTTTTACCTTCGTTTTCTTATGATTAATTGTCAATCATGTCAGTTGCATTGATTCCGCAAAACTATCGAGTAATGGCTGCAACTTCTGGATGAATGGAGACTAAGCCTTTATCATCCGCAAATCTAACCGAGTTGAAGAGTTCCCTACCTCTTTTCAATCCACGCTCCATCCCATTCTATGGCAATTTTATCGTTTTATTCACATGTATTTAGACATGGTGATAATGGACCTCCTTGGATTACTCTCCTGCGTAGTACTGACCATCTCAACTCCCTATACGCTCCCCAACCTGCAAATTGTGGGAAATGCACAGGTTCCGATTAAAGCTTATATTCATTAAGTGTAACATACGGTGGACTGGAGAAATACAGAGGACTATATGACGGAAGCGTGAATATGTTTGTCTTTATTTTTCAGCACTGACGTATTGTTCACCTCCAGTCTAATATGAACACATACATATTTGTGTGTGTGTACATTCAGGTGTATGTGCGCATATTAGACGTTCACGTATTACCAAGCTCTTAAGGCGTGTGAAACCCACCCATCATGGTAGGGTGGCCAGCCGCCTGTAGCTTCCAAGGAAGATCTAGTACCCAAAGAAATAGACAACGTGGTGTAGACATAAGCTTAGTAGTTCATGCTGCGTGTTGGATAGGACGTAGGAATGATCGTGGCAATTGGTGTGGTGGAGTCTTGCGTCCCGGGTTCGATCCCAGCGGTAGGTGGGATAATTCATTTATTCTCTTGCTTCACTTAGAGTGACAACGGGAAACTCCACCTCCGTGGAGTGGAGATAAGCAAGGGGCAGTTTTCGACCCTCACACACTACTGCAACATATCCTATTTACAGGCGGTATCACTCCCATATGGGAACTTGAAAGTCCAGCGGGAGAATAGGGTGTGTGTGGAACAGAGGTAGGTTACGCCGTTTGTGCCCAAATTGCCGAGGCTTCCTTTTTTTGTAGACCCGGTCGGTCCAACGGGCAACGGCATTCGCCGTCTACCCTACGATCCGCGGACTAGGATCCCTCGTTAGGCATGGATGTCACTTAGATCATGCAATGGATGTTGTAGAACTTGCAGCTCGGTTTAAGGTTTGAAATTATCTTCGGCGTTGGCGGTGCTTGAAAACCAATGACGAGAACGGGTTTTAATTTCCCCCGACTCTTTTTCGGACAAAAAATTTTGCCGAAGAAAATGCAATAACTTAAGAAAAAGGAGAAAATCAGCTCCCTACGTAATATCCCTCAATACCTCAATATGTGGAGATTTGCTCTGAAGGTCGTCATCTCCCACGACGGATGTTAGTACTCGGGTCTGCCGTCTGCCTGTCGGGTGAGTTGAACCAATTACGACTTCATTTCAAGGTGAATTTTCGATTCGTATTAAAGGCGCACATCTTTGTGTGTTGACTGTCGGTGTTCGTGGTTGCATTGATTTCTTGGGGATTTACCTCGAGTATATTTGGGTTCATGAAGTATATAATTATTTGAGCCTTTCATTGAAACATTCACACTTACAAGTATCTTTCCGTGCAACGAGAAAATTCCCCACCTAGTTTGCGAATGTGAGCACGTCGTTTAAGTCTCGATTCGGTATTCTTAAGTTTTTCGTCGTGCTCTATTCGAGTCGACGTCCAAACTGCAAGGCTTGATTAGGGCGTGGACTTGATTGGGAAAATAAGGTTTAGATTAGGCATAAGGCATCCTGGAATTGTTCCAAACCCCTTCCACTCCGTGCGTGTTTCTACGGGGAAGGAGATGTAATATAGTATCCTACATGATGATGCAAGAACCCTTAATGATATTAGACTTTGAAACCCACGCTTCAGTCTCTCATAAGTCTCTATCCCGAGTTATCTCCAGTTGGTGTAAACTCGTGTTACTGTGTGAGAAAATGGAGTGAGGCGCGGGGGTTTTGAAGTTGCCGTAATCGGGACGGATGGCCCGTCTATAATCCAGGGGTGGTCGTAATCCCCGAGCTTGTATCCGTGAAAATCAGTCTCTGCCAATCTGAGGAACGGTTCACCGAAGTTCTGATCAACGGCGCTCAGTCGTTCCAGGTTCTTCTGGTTAATCGTGGAGTGGATGTTTACCCAGACCTGGAACGCATGGTTGAACATTTAGTTGTGTTGCTCATACCCTCTATTATGTTCCATGTTCTTTAAATTTTGCTACCCTGAGCAACACACGATGTATTCAAAGCAAAAATGTACTTGTAGTTGTTACTTGGGGAGACGACCGACAGCTGAGGTAATTTACACCAATTTTACAATTTACCGATGAATTGGGAAAAAAGGAAGGGCGGCGAGAAATACGGTTTCGACATTAGTATACTTTTATCGACGTGCGCCATGAGATCCGCAGCTTAACGTCACATTCGACGGACGTTATGCCACTGAAAAATCCTGCCACCGGTGGGATTCGAACCTAGGCCCTCGGGGTGGGAAGTCTGTTTATTAGCAAAGCCAAAGTATTTCTGCTGTAGCTATGAAATAGTTCTTTGGAGTTCTGGAATTCACTCTTCCGCCGTCGACTGTAATATGCACTCAACAAAGAAACCCTTTTCTTAATTTACTAATGTAGGAATAAGTCAGGATAGCCTGTTAATGTTCATTCAAAGTGGACGTTTGTATTTAGGTGGTTAATTAGGTACTAGTGGTCAGCTTTCGTATGCCGAGTGAGATTATCATTTACACGAATGCAAATACATGGGGCGTAATTCAGTACGTTTTCAATTCTTGTTCATGTTATAATCAATTCTTTATTTGACGAAAGGATTCTATGGGTTTAACTTCAAAGTTTAAATGTATGCATCAAATGAACATAACCGACAAGATTTAAACAAAAAGACGTACATTTTTTACGTGAAGGGGGGGGTTCGGTAAAGGCTGTAAAGAGAACTACTTAGCCTGAGGGTTATCTTTACAATTACGAATTTAGGTCTGAAAAGCAAGGTAATATGAATACACCATATGATATTTTTCTTTAAATATCGTTAATTAAGTTTGTGTTTTTCCTTATTCTACGAGTAGTAGTGACTTTGGGGAAATATTTTTTATCTCCACTTTGTCGGCTTTTTCCTTTAATTAATTCTGGATATATGCCAAATCTCCATTTTCTTTTGTCGTAGCCGAAGTGGAGTGGTTGACATCTTAAAGCAAAATGAAGGTTTTCTGACAAAGCTTGTCACTGAAGGTCTAATACCCATGAGAATGCGCGTGTTTGTTGCTCTATTGAAGCTAGCAAGACGTTGAGCAGTTTGCCCCCTTGACATTGATCTTTAGAGGCAGGTCAAGAAGACGCGAGTCTCACTGGGGCCCAAGTGAACCAAGGGCAGGGTGTGTGATGGAGCCGCTAACTTGCTATGGAAAGCGGAAAAAGCCAGACGACTTCCATATGCGTAGCCAACGCTGCCTTCTACGGCAAAGGTCGCTACAGTATTTATTTTTGCGCTGTTAGCCTGGATGGATCGAAACTTGACTCACCTCGTGCGTGATTTTGCCGTTGCATTAGTAGCGTTGCATTAGTAGCGTCGTCCTGTCATGCGTCGGGTGGGCTAAAGCTGAGTTCTCATATATCCGTAATTACGGTGCGTTTTGCGTCGCCGTCATGCCCAATTTTCATGCCTACGACAGCGGCGGACGGAAACACGCCGGCGATAACACGTGCGCTGGTATGTTTTGATGGGAGATGAACAAATGACGGGCGACGAGCGTCTGATTTCTCTCGTTGCCGCGGCCGCGCCGTCATAGTGGAGAGAGAGAATTCTGCGGTGTCGTGACGTGCGCCGGCGACCTACGTCGTCATTGGATGAGCTATCTGTGGTGCCATGAAACCAGATGCATGAAAGCGAAGCCCTGGCCTTACTCTTGTCTTACGCGTCCTTGTGTAACTGCTGATTTTTCTTCTGCAGTAGTTTGCGGATTTTCTCGAGGCGAGGCGTCTTGACGGTTTTGGCGAGCTTTAAGTTTTCACCATTCATTTTTCATAGTGCTCATTATTTGGTAATGTTTTTAAGTCTCAGGGAGAGTTGAAAACAGATATTTTTGTTGCATTCACGTAGTATGTCGATAATGAGTTGGCTATTGAATTTATTTGTAACTTAACGAGAGACTTTTTCCATTTTGTTTAGCTGTCAAATATCCTCGATCCTTATTCATATGGTCATTAAATCTGCTTAATTTCGGATTCTTAAGGATAATTGTGAGTAATTTAACGAGAAAGTAATGATTCAATAGGAAAATACCATAAACAGTAATCAACCCAAAGGTCGGTTTTGTAGTTAATGATAGAGTTCACCCAATAGCGTGTGAAATTCACGTTTCAGGGTAAGGGATCATTTCCCTGCGCCTGATGGGGTTTCCTAGGAAAATCTGGTACCCGAAAAATCACACACTTTGAGCAGAGGGTGCCCTGAGAGGCATGTTTGGGAATCGAACCTGGACCCTCGGGTCAATAGTCTAACGCGGTACGCCTAGACTACCGGTAGTTGTTATCCTGTTAGTAACCACTCCACTGACTACACTAAAAACGCGTGAGGAATCCCAAGAAAAAAAGGCGGGCTTACATGCAACTCTGTCACCAACTCCACTCATGCAGGACGGACGATTAGCGAATTAATTAGATCTAGAACTTTATTTGCACGACACTCCACCACCTCGACCAAAGGTGCGTGACGTGGAGCATTGAGTTGAGAGGAAATGTAACTTGGGTGTTCCTGAATAAATCCGCCAGTGACTACTCATTTACATTTTAGTATTTCCCCCACGAGTTGTCGCGAATCGTGTAGAGCGCTCTGTAATAGTATTAAAAAACGAATACTTGGATTTATCCGTTCGGCAGTCTGTCTTATTTTGTGACAGTTGTCTCTCCTACTTACGTAATTGCAGGGCTGAATCGTTTTTTAATTCTACATTGTTTTGTTTTGCCCGATCAATTTATCAACTTTAATTATTATTCATCTCTTCATAAACCTATATTTATATTGTTCCTTTTCCATCTCTATTCCGTATTCCTAATCATCTCTTATGCAATCCATGGCTTACTCAACCGTCCCTTCTCTGTGTTCCTACTACTTCGTTTGGGGCTTTCCATGTCCATTTTTTTGTATGTTCCCTTCTCTCTTCTACTCTAACCCTTCCCTTTCGTCTCGGTTAAAGCTTATGCACGCATTTCATTTGCTCATCCGATGTTCATCGTATACAGTTAGATTTGACATTGCACTCCATGAGTACTAAATTGTGATGAGAATTCGTATTAGCTTCGGGGAAACTCTTGATAGTAGATGATACTATTTTCTTCAAAGTTGCATAGCCGAAACAGTTGATATCGTGCTGGATCCCTCGGGTATTTGCCTCGTATATCTACGTCCATTGTGATCTTCAAACCAGGGTTATTGTTAGTTAAAACCGCTTCTCCTGTAAAAGTATCGTTCTCTCACCGCAGTCGTTCGTTTTTCCGACCCAGTAGGTCCTCCCTCACCCCATGTCACCCTTCGCCCACCACTGCGTTCCAATCGCTCATCACTATCAAATGTGTCTTCTCCCGGAACATTCGCAATTACTTCATCTGTTTAATCTTATGTAGTTGATCTTTCGTCTGTACTTGACGAATTCGTCGGCAAATATTTTTTCTCTCCGCTCATCCGCCTATTACTTTGATCACCTAAAAAGAGTGCCCCGCAGCCCATCGGAATAGTCCCTTTGAAATGAGTAAGAGCATCTGCCCAGTACGGCTTCACGCAATGGGGCCATATTAATTCAATCGACTCCCGTTCTTTTCTTCCCACGTGCGGTGCTGCTTCATCCGCTCCACTGCGTCATCCACTCCTCACTCTGTGCAAGAGGATTGGTTCGGGTTGAAGTGTTTGTTGCGGCGAGCGGCCATCTTAGATTTTTGCGTGCCCCCACCCCCACATTATTTCGCGGGAGCATCTCCTTCCTCCTCTTCCGCTCCCTCCAGCCCCTCCCTCCCGCCGCTGCAATCCGCTGGGAAACAGAATGATTTGAAAGCATTCTGTTGTGCTTCGTCCGCAAAAGCGACTTGCGCAGACCTGCGCGGATGTGTGGGACCGCTTCAATCAGGCACCTCCCTAAGCAGCGGGATGAAGTGAGCGGGTGAGATCGATCGCGTATACCTATGGGTTTTAGTCTTAATACAGTGACATCGATGCTTATTGTTCTTTTCCAACACATATTGGGCAATGGGACGGTAAAGGGGACCTAGGGTTGACCTAGTTCTTACGTTTGCTGACCTAATTGAACATCCCGGATTAAAGCAGTGATCAGTTCTATTCATGGCTTTTTTCTGCCAGATGAAAATATGCTTTGGGCGGTTCCTTAAGACTATGATATGTATGTCACCATTGCTTGATAATGATTTTTCATGCATCATTTCCCTTTCAATACCTGCGAACATCTTCCTGCCTTAATGCTGTCCACAGAGTCAATTCTCTTCCTTCCGCCTTCTCAATTATTGAACCTTCTCCCCTCTATTTCTGTCTTCAACCTTCCACTTCATTTCAGTAGTTCCTCTCTATCCTATTCCTCTGCCTTTCCCGAATTCCCCCAGTAACTCCCTCCCTTCGCCCTACCCCCCCCTGTTTAAAACTTCAGCTATTGTCCTCCACTTCTAATTTATTTTTTAAAATTTATCGTCACATCCACTCGTCTGAAGAACTCTCAAAATGCACGCTCGTGCCTTTGTCTCAAAGAACTTGTTTCAAAATTTATTGATATCTCTTAGAAATATGTTTCGGCGTCTTTCCCGCAAAAATATCGGCCGGTTGTATGTAAAGTTCCAGGAATCACGTTTTATGTAACATCGGAAACGAGGAAAGGGAATATTTATAACGAACTAAGTTTCTGGAAACCCTGAGTGATCGCGAAATGGTCGCCGAAGTTTCCATGCGGGCATTCCAACAAAAGGAGTGGGAATGTTGTTTTCGGGACATGCCGGTTGGCAGAACTGTCAGAAATCGATCTCAGAAGCTAAAAATGTTAATCCCTAAATCTTAAGTGGGAGAAAAAACTTAGTGTATTTGAAATATTCCGGACAACTAGCGGCAAATGATATTCGTGATGAAAACAGGATAATTTTCGATCAGTGGATCAAGTTCGTTTTAAACCTCTATCACAGGTTTTCTCCAATTAATCGAGAAAGGCACTAAATTTGATTCAACATTCCTACGTAATTTGTAGAAACAAAAAAAAACCCTTTTGAATATGTGCGCTAGACGCCGCGACGGAAGGGTATATTCAGCTCAAGGGCGTAAAATTTGAAAAAAACACTTATTGGTTAATTTATAGGTTTGAATGGAATAAGGTCGGAAATAAAACCGAAACAACAGAAAAGCTGTTTATTTTCTGACAATCAAGAGGTAAAGTTAATCTGGGAAGTCGTATCGTGCATCGTCTAGGCGCTCTCTCGGGGAATATGAATTCCCGCCACAATCGCTCTCGTACTCATCATTTTCCCCGCACTATAATCGGACGGTCTCCAACTCCCTCTGGGGGGGGGGGGTCAAGGTGAAGTGCAGCACGTGGCGATGCGATCACGTGGCCGGTGCTCAGAGCCCTCCTGCCGGCTCCTTCCCGCGGGTCCGCCACGACGTTGCCCGAGGCTATGTAATTTGCTCATCGGGTGGACGTAATTTGATCCACAGCGGATCTCCGGGAGGTAAGGGGGGAAGGAGTAGCTGTCGTGTTCCGACACTCCCGCAGCTCGGATTTTTCAACCGTAATGACATTCGTCAAATGTGATGAAGTTAATAAGACTTATTTTGAATACTGTTCTAGGGTAACCATTTTGAGCAAAGAAAAGATACTCATAAAATTCAATATGAAAAAGTATAAAACAAGAAATTAGAGAAAAACGACACTCAACAGTCAAAGAAAAAAGAAATTGGTGAATTTATCCAAATGGAAAAAATTGGAATGATCAATATTGGGTCTGGTCGAGTGCGAATGATTCTCATGGGAGTTTGTGTGATTCAGTGGTGTAACTAACTCTCTGGAGGATTCTCATCGGAATCACCTCGCCCTCCCACTCCTTTTCACCAGCCTTCACTTCCCTCTCCGCGTGGCGGCGCGTCGGGGCTCGTACACAGTTGGGGTTATTCGCTTGGCGGATTTTTTTTTTTCACGTGCCGAAAACACAACCTCCACCGTCGGAGCGCCATCACCAAGTGTCAGCCGGCCGAGAAATTTCTTTCTGGCAAAATTCCCTCTCTTTCTCGTTCGACTTCGAGTCGCGGGATATGGGGTAAACCTGGGCTCGTCATAAAATCACGAGGAATTATGTGTAACGTTGAGATCGGGGATGGTAAAAATGTACGCGTCATTTCCCCCCGTCATCGGTTGATGATGGTAAACAGATATTTTCTGAGGTAGCCATGCATAAGGGTGTTGGGTGACTCGCGCTCGAGGGAGCGGTGCTCCAATTTAAAATCCGCGATCGGTGACGGTCGATTTATTAAATAGAACCAGGTTTTAAGAGCTGGAAAGATATATTCACTAGAAAAACAACTACTTTTATTTTTTTTCCGTCTAGATGTTCGTATTGCATTGCACTTTGAAAAGAATGAGATCACGCAATTAGTTTCAGGAATGAATCCTATTGGACCATTTGCGGAACATTATCGTTACGAAATAGCCTTTACGGAAAATAAATTATCCTCTCACTGCCATAGTTCTTAAGTGAAAATTGATTTTAGAGGTATTTCTTGAGCAGTTCATGTAATCTTTATACCTGTAATTGCAGGATAGAATTTTTTTTCCGTTTCCTCCTTGCCAACTAAAATATTACTTGAAAAAACGCCAACATTTGTCTTTATCCAAAATGTAATTTTATTTCTATGCGTTCCGCATACCGATAAGGGTTAACTTATGTTATAAGTTTAAATGAATGATATTTCGAGAGGGATTAATAATTAGTTCTCAAAGGAAAAAGGTGCTTGTAAATAGCCGTACAGTTATTTTAATAAATCAACTTGCTTTAAATCTCATGGGCAGCGTGTATGCATCAGTGAATAAATCGGAGGTCAGATGTCAAACTAATAATGTAATAGCTAGTATTTAGGAACAGCTAAATGCTAATGGGGACCAAAGAAGGAAAACTCTAATAAATGTTTGTCCTTTTTTAATTATATAGGTATGTAATCATTTGACGGGTCGTCCATTTTTGTTTTAGTTGTAATTTTGGGATGTGACATTCCCTCACAATGAACTATACTTAGTTGAAACAATGTTTAGCTACTGTGAATAATTTGAGATTATTGTTAACGACGAAATTATTCGGACGGTATATAGAAATAGCTAAAATGAAAAGGGAATACTTGGGTTGTTGACTAAGGTAATTCCCATAATGCATTGAAGTATCTCTCTCGACAGTGATATTTATTGTAAGCCATTGCTACCATTGCTTCCTTCATATATTTAGTACGTTGTTTGATTATCGTAATTTATCATTGCAATTCCTCTGTAGTTTTCACCTTTCGTGATTGCTATAGTAAAGTGTCCTGTCAGCTATTTAGCTTAGAATGTACCCAATTAGTTTTCTTATCAGTTTCTTCCATAGAAGTTTCCTTCACCCACTCTTCAAAGGCCGTCATTTGTCATTCGGACTCCATTCTTTTTAGTCGTTCTGCTGTAGCATCACTTGAACTATCCTCGGTTTTCCTTGTCTTACCGAAGTAGTAGTGTTCTATCCACGTATAAATGCTTTGAAATATACACAGGCATGTGTCATCATCATCATTATCGCCATCAACATCATCACTGGCTATCAATCATGAGTTGGGTTTGTAGCGGTCTCCGCTCAATTACCGTGCTTATTGGTCTACTCTTCGTGAGGACGTATTTATGCTTTTTGACGTATTGTCTTTATTTTTTCCATGCATGTCATACATCGGAGTTTTCGCCAGTGGTTTCTTCCCATTCACTTTTCCATCGACGGCTGTCATTGTCAGATCATCGTGAATCATGTGCCCCATAACGGTATTCCTTCTTCCCTTCCGAGTTTCCATTAGACCTATTCCTCAGACCCGCTCTTCCTGAAACATCCTCGTTAATTAAACGGTCCGACCGTTTGATCTCCATCGTTTTCCAATGGCACCCAAATTTCCAATACTTCCAGTTTTCCCTTTTATGCTGCTTTTTTTACCTAGCCCTCACAATTAAAAAGAATAAAATTCCAATTACGTGTTTTAATGAAGCGCTTCTTTAAATTCCAGGCGCGTTGTGTCGGCTGTCAGTGGTGTTTCTTACGATAGAAAGCCTTTTCAGCCAGGGTTTCTCCACTAATTAACTTCCTTGATGATTCTTTCATCGTTGTTAATTCGGATTCCAAATTAAAAACACTTCAACTCGTAGCGTTTGGTTCCTCGGTCTACAAAATATGTAAATAACATCAAATGTAAGGAGTGCGAGGGGGCTCAAGCCACAACTCATCCACATGACAGAAAACGTCCGTGGACGAGCTAAAATTTCTGTCTCCCCCCCATTGGATGCTGCTCCGCCGTATATTATCGAATTTCGTGTGAACCCTCCTCCACCTCTCTCCTTTTTTTTCACTAGTTTTCTTGCTTTTCTGCGGGAGTTGGTCTGGCTGATGATGACGTTCAACGTCGAAACCTGGGTCGTGTTTTTAAATAAAGTTTGTGGAATTGCTAAGTAAATAATTTCATTTCAATATTTCTTAATAGACATTTACTTTCTGCAATTAGTTAGGAATCTCTTAATGGGTGTTTTCTGTCAGTGTATGATGAGTTTTTCTCGCGTTATTAAATGACTCATTGGCAAGGGAGAGTGAAGCTCGGTGGTTATTTAGATACGGGCGTAATTATGTGCACTTTCTGGTTTTTCAATGGTTTTTTTTGAGCGTGTCGACAGATTCTTTCCAATGATTTATCGTTCACTGCTCCATTTGAAGCAGGCGCGAAGCGATGGAAAAAAGTCCGAGGGCAATGAGAAAGTCTGGTACCTTAAGCGGGGAAGAGCACCGCATGTCTTTCCTTCGGTAGCCGCGGGTGGAGAGGGTCGCTTACGGGGCGTACGTCTCCACCGTCATTGACATTCTCAGCCATGCGTCCAGGGGCTGAATGCGTGGCCGCATAAGGAAACCTTGACAAGCACCACAGACTCCCGTTGGCGGTCTCGATCCTTAATCGGGGTCCAAGGAGGTATATGTCCTCCCCTACAGGGGGGGGGGGTCACGGGGCGGCACAAGAGGGCGCGTGAAACTCGTCGTTGACGATTTTGTGCATCTAGTATAGTCCACCAAACTTGGGTCCTCTACGAAATAAATGGTGCTTAATCCGAAGATAAGTGGTCAAAATAATAAACCGTTTTTCACTTTGTAGGGAACTTGGTAGATAGTGGTTTATGGGGTCGCTGATTGTGTATCGGAAGTCATAATTGCGAAAAACGAAGTGGTGGTCCTAAATGTTAGTAAAAATTAATTAATGCTTATACCGGGGTTTTCACTGGTTACAACTTATGAGCCCAAATTGCAATAAGTAACTCTGCGAATCCTATGTGCCCGACGTTCTTAGACAGAAATGTTTTATTGTGATCATTCGTTACGAATTTGTAATGAACTTAATGAAAGTAAATCGGTATTGATATAGAAGTGCTGATTTATATGGATTCATTGTTTTTAGGCCCTCAATGTATTTTTAATGGGGAGATATTGCTCATCTTCCCAAATCCGAGCGTTTTCTCGAAATTTTCTTTAATGGGCCGAATAGGTAAACGAAGAGGGCAAACTGCATCTCCTTAGCTATTTTTTTGTCGAGTAATAGTCGTAGTAAGTGAATAGTACTTTAAATTGTTTCGGTGTATAATCCCATTTTTCACCACCAAAATTTCATAGCTTTCTATAAGATGTTTGCCTTAATGTGAGATATGTTACATCACTAAGTGGTAAGTTGAATAATATTATCAAGAAAGAAAAAGTAAAACCTTTTAAAATATTTTAAATTTAATTATATTAAGCTAAAAGTCACTCTTACTGGTTTAACCTCAGAAGCATATTACTCTGATTTAGTGATAGAATTCATTTAATTGCTAAGTTTAATGCCTTTGACATGTAATTTCTTTTCCATTAGCCACATGAAACCTCCCGTGTGAAAAATTAATTTGATTTAAATGTTACGTTAATCTAACTTAAGGCTGCAAATGTTCAACGATATCCTAGCAAAAGTTAACGACCGACTAGTTGTATGGAGGGTTATGCGCATGTTATAACTTTGCATTTCTAAATTCTGATTCCGTTAAACGAAAAGTTTTGCTTTCAATCTAAATCATTGGGATTAATTTACATGTGCGTACTTCATCGTGACGGTAACAAGGAAAATGTTCAAATAGTCCTGATGTAACTGAATACCCAGAACATTGCATACGCGCAAGTTCTTCGTTCCGCAGCGATACACATCAATTGAAGTCCGAGCACTTCCCTGTGTTCGTTTATTAATTAATTGTGGCTTTCGTTCGCCGTTTTGATCATCGATGTCACGAGAGGAACGGTCGATTCCCGACGCGCGACGGTCGATCGAGCCGAGACGATCCACTCACTCGCGAGAGGAGGGATAAGGGGGTGTGGGTGTGCGTGGACCTTCGTAAGGTTTCATCCCTTCGAGAATACCGTAGGGAAGTTCCAACGCTATCCCCGTTGGAACTTATCCTAGCAGGCACGCTTAGCCGAATACGCAGGTTCGGCACGTGGGCCGATCGGAAAGTTTCGTGAGCGATGGGATCTGTGTAAAATGTGTTGGGTGGTTGGGAGTGGGGCTAATTAGTAAAGCGACCGACTTCTCCTCGGCAGCACTGAAAGGGGGGCAGGGGAAGGGGACGCATCCCTCTGCACGGCTGTCGCTCCTGAGCCCTAGGCTGCCCCCCTGGTGACGTAACCTGCGTGAGCGATGGGTCGATTTCGAGTGTCACTGCGTCGGCGATCAACCGGGAGGCAGGGTGTCGCCTCACCTCCCACTCCCTCTCCTGCCCTCTCCCCTCTTCCACACCCACGCGAACAACCCACGTCGTGAGCACACATTCAGACCGTTAATTGTAGAGTCCGAAGTTACCCAGCACTGGAATAGAGGAACCAGCGCGTTCTGTCTTTTACTCGGAAATGTAAAGTCACCGAATTAGCGAACGATATAACTACCATAAATTCCCCAAGTCTTGTATAAAATATTCCGGACCGATGCCCTGAAATGTGGGCCGCCCAGAAATCCGTGACCGGGTTGGAATCCACGTTGGTTTACGTAAGTAAATGCCACAGCGAGTTAGGCACCACAAAAAGCATAGGTATGCATGGAAAATGTCAGGTGACACAGAAAGGTATTAGTTTGATTATATTATGGTTAGGCGCAAACTTAGGAATAGCGTAATGAATTCCCACAGTTACCCGGTAGCGGATGTGGACTCTGATCACAATTTAGTACTCATGAAATGTAGCTTCCGAATCAAAAAGGTAAGGCAGGGGCGGGAAAAGAACGGTGTACTATCGAGGAAAAATGGAATTATATCAAAAAAGGGATTTCGTAAAAACCGCAAAAGGAACTATCGTAACCGTAAAAAGGAAAAGGACAAGGAAACCATGGATCACGGATAAAATGATCAGAAAGATGGTTGAGAGAAGGAAGTGGAACAATGCAAATACGGAGATGGGTAGAAGAAAGTACAAAGACTTATAATAAATTGAGACGGGTAACAAATAAAGCAAAAGGACCGTGGTGGAAGACGCCTTGCGAGGATATGGAAAGTTAGCAGAGTAAGGGTGAAATTATTGTGCTCTACAAGAAGGTTAAAACACTATCGGGAAATAAGAGGATCAGTGTTAATTGCTAGAGACAAGTCGGGTAAGGTATTAGTTCAAAGAGAAAATATACAAGAGAAAGGAAAAGGAAAATAGAGGGACTGAATGGTAAAGAACTTAGGCCAGGTTAGACATAGGAGAATGTGTCGTAGATGAAGATAGCTTAGGTCCGGGCATACTCGACGATGAGATAGAAAGGTCATTAAGGGAGATGAAATCAAATAAGGCCGTGGGGGTAGACATAATTTCTGCGGAACTACTGAAAGGTTTTAGGAAAATGTGGTAGGAAGAGTCTCTATGGACTGATTCGTAGTATCTATGAGGAAGGAATCTGGCGGACAGACTGTGTGAGATCAGTGTTAGTTTCTGTTCCGAAAAAGGTAAGGGCTACATAATGTGAGGACTACAGAACAATAAATTTGATTACCCACACAGCTTAAGTGGCTCTCAGGATCAATAACAAGAAAATGGGGAGCTGGAAAAATGATCACTTAGGATATGATCAGTTTGGGCTCTGAACGGAGAGAGGCACGTGTGATGCCATAGCAGTAATGAAATCTCTAATCGAGTGGAATATAAAACCCAATCAGGAGGTATTTGACTCTTTCGTAGATGTCGGAAAGGCGTTTGATGTAGTAAGTTGGGAAAAACTAATGAGTATATTGCAAAAAAAAGGGAATAGATTGGAGGGACAGGAGGCTAATCCGCCACCTGAACATCTCTCATACTGCTCAGGTGCGAGTGCGGAACGGAGAGTCCTGATGGACAGTGTTAGGAAGAGGTGCAAGGTATCGTAGTCCATTATCACCGGTGCTTTTTAACAAATATTTGGAGGAATTAATTAATGAGGTATGGGGACGACTGGTGATAATTATGAAAGTCGGCGGGGAGTTTGTAAAATCAGTTAGGTCTGTTGATGGCCAAGCTCTGGGTTGCTAGTCAGACAAGGGGCTGCAAGGAATGCTGAGTGCATTGAAAATTCAGTGTGAAAGGTATGAAGGCCAATATAAATAAAACAAAGTTAATGCGATTTTCCAGAAAGAGAAAGGTAAAACAGGAGGGTAAAAACTAGATCAGGTGGAACATTTTACGCATCTCGGAAGTGTTTTGGACCAAAATGGTCGAAGTATTAAGGGCGTAAGGAGAAAAATTGCACTGGGCAAAGAAGCTTTCACAAAGAGGAGGGAGTTGATGACAGTGACGTTTGAATAAGTATCTTAGGAAAAGGCTCTTTAAAACTTTGATGGTCACTGAAGCAGGAGGATAGACGTAGTTTGGAGGCTTTTGAAATGTGAGTGTGGAGAAGAATGGAGAAGGTGAAATGGACCGAAAGGAAAACAAGCGAGGAAGTGCTAGGTATGGTGAGCGAGGAGAGGGGATTGTTGGGAGAAGTCATTAGGAGGCAGGAACCTTTATGGATGAAAAGCATATTAATCGGCAGTGGGATGTTGAAGACTGTGATAGAGGGTAGAATGCTAGGCAAACGAGGAAAGGGTAGGATAGGGATGTTGGACGGGATGAAGGGAGGAAATACACAGAGATGAAGAGGGACTTGTCCGAAGAGTAGAATGCTGGATTGTGGTTTTTTTAGGAGATATGTATTTTTGGTAGTTGTGTCCATCCAAAACATACCTTAACCGGTAGATTACCTTTTATTGATATTATTTATATACATATATGTATGTATATATATTTTTATACATATGTATATATATATATATATGTTAATGGGGTCGCGGTGCTCCAGTGGGTAGAGCGTTGGACTACTGACCGGAGGGTCCCGGGTTCGATTCCCGGCCAAGGCACTCTGGGCACCTGCAGCTTCACCCAAGCTAGTTGATTTTTCGGGTACCAGATCTTCCTGGGAAACCATAACCGGCACAGGGAAAGGAACTGGCCCCCCTACCCTGATGTGTGAATGTTCACACGCCGTCGGGCATAGTAAATGGGTGAGCTCTACCATCACCTACTAAACCGACCTTCGGGTTGATTACTGTGTTTATGGTTTTTTATATATGTTAATATATATATGTATATATAAAAAGTATATATGTGTGTGTGTGTGTGTGTGTGTGTGTGTGTGTGTGTGTGTGTGTGTGTGTGTGGGTGTACGGGTGTGTTTACGCGTCGGTCACCTGGCCAATCACGAGATCCGAGAAAACTTAGTAATTATGGGACGAACAGAAGGTTTCCGGGAATGGTGGAAGGAAGGCCGTCCTGATGAATTTTTATCTAATTACAAGCCTCAGTAAACGACTTCACTGTAATTCGTAGGGAAATGACCAGCGAGACGTCACTACCTACTTTGGAGCGACATGCATTGAAAGTGTTAATGGATATACATAGATGATACTTTGATGCAACAAATGAAAAAAATCAGTTTGCCCTAAACTTCAATGCTCTGGTATCTTTGCTAACTATTTTTCTTTTTTTGTTTGCAAAGTACAATAGTGTCACCATCAAATCTGACCTAGCATGGTGGAAATCCATCCTATTAAATCTGATGACTCCTTGAGGTAGATAATAGACGCGGTGGGTCTAGGGATTTGTTGAAAATCATGTAATATTTTATTTGAAATTCTGTAGTGAAATAACTTAACATTTCTTAGTAATTCAATCTAGCCTTTTGACTTTCTCTAATTTTGTAAAAAAAGAGCTATCAAGTTCCGCGTAAAACACTGTCAAACTTCCTTTTTCGAGGATTAACGTAGGTCAAGTTTTAACATTCCCTTCATATCATCAAACAAATTAAATCCGTAGTCATTGGTAAATTGGTCTGGGTCCATATGAGCCGGTGCTCCAGTTCGTAAAGGTGAGATGCCCTTCAATGCTAGCTCGCCGATTCCGGCAAATAATGGACGCGGGAGTGGCATTCAGCCTTGAAAAAATAAACGAGCAGCATGCTGGTAACGAGCGTAGTTGAGTTTTTCCCTCACCGGTGAAGGGTATGAAGTTACCCGTTATTTTCGTCTAGTGCAGCGACAAGAGATACTAGTAGCGCCGCTCAGATGCGCAAAGTGACTACTGCTTCCGATTTCCGCTCTGTAATCTCCACCCGTTGAAATGCCATCACCCGAAACCCTAGGCACAGGCATTCAGAGGATCATATTCGATTAGAGGGAAGATACACGAGAGACATGTCATTACGTAAAACCCGGAATGGAGTTTGTTCGCATCGGATTGCCCTCGATTGAGTGCAGACGGGCGGCCATTTGACGTATTTGCAATCAAGCGTGCTTTCATACGCGCCACGTGGCTTGTGGACGAATATTTTTGATAAATAGTGTCGCGATTGCAGGCTCTGTCAGGAAATGGAAAATTTACAATTGTGGCGTTGGAAAAATATTTTTCTGTTAAAATATTTTCCGAGTTCATAATTGACATTGAATACTCTTACTCACGTCGTGGCACATCGTTTAGCCTATAAGACGATTGATATAATTTACACAATAACAGTGTGGAAACATTTTCTTTAACAGTTATTATTAAAAAATTTTTAATAATAAAAAGTAATGTAGTATTTTTTAATGCCAGCGTATAATGGCTTTGTTTTCGACAGCTTGGTCATTTTCAACGCCGTGTTTATTGTCCGACCAGTTACGCTCCGAGCGAATAGAGTGGAATGTTGTGCTCTTGAATTAACTTTTAAATTCATAAAGCATTATACTGCGTAGTAATTTCTTCCTATAATGTGATGAAATTAATATTATTTCGAAAGTGCTCAATTCAATTTTTCACTTGTTAAAAGTATTATATTTTCATAGTCCATGTATCTCGCACGATGAAAATTTATGCCGTAATATGCTATCAAACCTTAATTACTTACGTCAAGGACACCATCTTTGGCCATGAATAATTTCTCGCTGCCTGTCAGTTTTCTTGTAAAACGAAGGTACTTTTTCCAAGTAAAAGTGAACATTGGACAAAAGGGATTATTCCAATGAAGAAATAATATATATGGAAACTTTATTTAAAATTACCTGTGTCACTCATTAAACTATAAGGTAAGCATGGACCTCATAATACCTCTTTACTTATTTTTGAAATTGTATTGTAGTAGAAGACCAGTTTATTTTAAGGAATAAAATTATGTTTTCGGTTTCGATCAAATGGATTTTATTCCATGACTTGTGGAGTGGTACAGGTATGTCGTAGAATATTATTGTATGTCTCTCAGCAAATTAAGGAGCGTGAGAAACCCGCGGCCTATTATTTGAGTTGGTAATTGAAATCAGAGTGTTGCTCTTGGGGAGCCCAGAATCATTGTCAGTTGTTTCCTCGTATCACCCGTAGGAACCATTTGAAAAAAAATAAATGATCGATTAAATCTTTACTATATGAATTTACGTGCAAACATGGTGAATGATTGTCTTTGAAATACAAGATAGTTGATGATAAAAGAAGTTATTATAAGACTTTTCCCACTAAATAAAAAATTTTAATGAATGACACTCGTTACCACTCACAGAATCAAGATGCACAGAAGGGAATTGTAACGAGTGTACGAAAATGCATGTATTCTGCCTGAAGATTGCTGTGCGAGTCTGAAACGTGCGTCGAGCATTAAAACCTATAACAGACATGCCAACTCTCCCGATTTAAGCGGGAGACTCCCGATTTTTCCTTCTTACGTTCTTGATGAACTGTTCAAATTGTGTACTTAGCTTAACATGTTAATAAAGTGTGACATTCATTAAAAATTGGCAAAGTGTCATAAAGGGATTAAGGTGCCATGCAAATATTGTGGTAATTAAAAGTGATTACTTCGTGATACACTTCTAAAAATCTCCCGATTTTTCATTTTTGAAATTGGCATGTCCTCCCGATTTTTCATTTTTGAAAGTTGGCATGTCTGCTATAATTTTGTGGAAAAATACTGTCGCGTTTGTTATGAAATCATCGTTCAACAATCTAATCTGGAAAATGTGAACCTTACAAGGTAGTACGGCGCATTTTATATAGGGGTTGGAGTAGTAGATGATGTTTGGATTCAGAGGTTGGAAAAGGTTTCGGTAATGCGTTCAGAAATGTCACGTCACACCACTGCTCTAATGTGCCTCGAGTTTTGAAACGACATGCATCACGCGTTTGGTGTTCCACTCCCATCGTGACTCCGGGGGGCGGGGGGCGTCTGGTGCCTGACTATCCCCGCGTTACGTCACTTTCCTCCGTCGGAAAGGTCACCTCCGCATTGATCTTGAATCGAGAGATCTCAAGGGTAGTGGCAATCTTCGTTTCTATTGCCCCCTTTGCCCCTTTCGCCTTTATCGCTCCATCCATTACCTCCCCCGTCCGAACTCAATATTTTTTTATCTCCGACGGGCTGGAGATTCCCCGGTATGGCATGATATTGCTCTCCGGGCTGCCCTCGCACGTCACGGGCACGCCGTTCGGGGTCCCCCGCGATAACCCCGGCGCGCGCGCCCTCATCTGAAGCCAGGAGACCGCTCTTAGTCGGGGCAGATCTTCCGGCGCCAGCGGGCCCTGACGCCGGGGTGGCCCAAGCGAGGACGGCGAGGCGCTGGCTCGTTCCCACGGCCCCCGAGGCCATGGACCGGAATGCCTCTGCGGTGGTTTGCGAATCGGGGGTCCCGGTGCGTGCGGACGCCTGCCTCGGCGCCGCCGGGCAGACCCTCTCCGACGCGCCTCCCTTCGCCGCGGCGTCTTTCCTCTGCGTCGCCGCACTCATCCTGTTGCTGGTGTTGCTCGACCAGGCTGGTAATCTGAAGAAACTGCTCCTGCGGATCGATTTGGGGGAGATAGCTTTCTGTGAGGAGATGGAGTGAGTGGTCTGTTGTTGATTAGTTAATTTTGTGTATAGCGCCATGCTAGTTCTGTGAACGGAATCTCTTATAAAAGTGAATGTTCGCTCCTCTATATGCGCCTTATGCCTTCCGAGACGATAGTCTGGCGTAAGCTACTTTGACCTCGGTGGGAGAATACTCCACCCCTCACCAAGTCGAACGGTAAGTGGTGAAATCATCATTAAAGGCGGTGGGGTAGGACATTCGTTTTATTTCCTTGTGCCGTATGTTGTTAGGTAAAGCTGGTCCGTAGAAAATCGCTCGCTTTGGATTTTGTGCTGGGTTTTTGGCTTGGTGAATCATTTGGTATTGTATATAATGGGGACTACTTTTGTTGACGGCTTCGGTCTGGACTCATAGCGCCCATTTCTTGATGTTAAGAATGAAACCAACTGGAAACGATCTCATTTTAGTGTAGGGTGTTCGGTTGTAACACCAGGATTGGAACCAAGGACCCTGGGTTTCGCAGCGCTGCCAGTGGTGGGCACGGCACCAACCCTTATACTAGCCTCCCGAATTGGGAGGTGAATGCGATGGCGGTGGGATGGAGCGTGTGATGTGTATGGGGGATGGCTATTAATACAGTATCAGGCGGTATGCGAGTTTTGGGCGTATTAGGAAGGCATCGCATAGGTTGGGGCGTTGAGATGTTATTGATAGTGATGCAATAGTTAAAAGAATAAGTAAAGGAAGTAGTGTTAGGGATTGAAAGTCCGCTTTCCCGGAAGCAAATAAATACCTCGTTCTGTCTTCCATGACGAAGACCGTAGTCCACAGAGAGCTACTTCGACCCGTGTGGAGGGTAGACTTCACATCGCAATAATCCAAGCAGTGTGTGGCGAAATCTTGCGTTAGGGAATGAAGGGGTCATTTCATTTCCCGGTGACGAAAGACATAAAGGTCTCCTTAGGGATCCAGGCGGAGCGTTAGCTGCACCGACTGGAAATGAGAATTGCTACAGGCTTGGGAAATGGGTAAACTCCGGGAAAGGGTAAACGAAAGTGTTATTAGTCCTAAAAATTACTGGAACTAATTTCATAGCCTTGAAATACAAACCTAATGTGATAAAAATCCTCTAATTATCTGCATGAGATTGACTAATTATTGAAAGAATAAAATGGTGGAATAGTTTCTTATCTGTCTGTGACTACCACTAGTATTATTTCCTCCGGAGTAGGCGAATTCTGGCCCACGTGGCTGCGAATATTTAAAATAAAAAAGAATCCTGTTGCTTTTGGTGAGGGGAGGAGGGAATAAGGGAGTATGAAGAGGCGAAAGGCCCTAGTTTGGCCCTCATTTGTTTCAAAGTGAACAAGCCTCCTGCCCTGGCGATAGGGGATTAGATAGTGAAGGAACAGTGCGTGGGTGGAGGGGCGGTTGGAAAAACGAGTGGAACGTTTCTTGGAAACTTCGGAACACAAGTCTAGTTTTTCGGCGCCTCGCTGGATTTTTCTCGTATTCAAATTGTTTCCTTAAATCAATTGCAGATATAAATTGTCACGTAAACAATTAACCGACTAACTGGAAGGTTCGCATGAGATATTTCGTACCCTTAGATTTGGCATAGATTAACGGAACGTATTGAGAATCCGTCGAGTTCATCACTCGAGGAAATTCGCTTAAAGGTGTCTAAAAAAATTTTTTTTCTAGTTTATTCTTGATTTTAATTCCTGTCTTGTCTCTAGATGGGGAGAATTTTAAGCGTGGAGTATTAATTCTTTTGACCATACTGCACGATTCGATATTTATCGATAGGACCCGAGAAACTAATGCTGCTACAGTTCTGAGACGCGTAATGCTACAGAAAACGTCCATTCCAATAAACCATTTCTCAGCTTCTCATTCCGGTCTCCCTTCATATCGTCCAAAGTACGTAATCGTTTCTCCGTCGACCACGCTTGCCCACCTTTCCCGTTTTGTCCCACGCTTCAGCATCCCGTTTAATTTCAACACCTCCTGCACCCTATCTCTTCTCTCTTCGAATTTATAAGAGCAACCTACTCTCCCCCCTCTTATGGCATGTGTTTGTTTGTTTTCCTGTCCGCCCAGTTTTTTTCTGTTCTCCACATGCACATTTCGAAAGCCTTGGATCTACGCTTATCCTCTTGGCCCAGCAGTTCTTTTTTCCGAGGCTTATCCAACTGCACTTAATTAAATATTTCAAGCTTTTCTTGAAACATTTACTTAAGGTCTTTGTCATCAGTGCCCCCCTCGCTGTAAAAGCTTCATTATCTTGCGCACTTCTTCTCAAAATATTCCTGCAACTTTTCCCATTTTCGTTTAAAGTTCGGACGGATAAGTTTTTCTTTAAAATTCTACCTGATCTATTTTGCATCTCTCCACGTTAAATCGTGACGTTGTCTTCACATTTCTTGAGGATCTCAAAACTTTCGTATTTTAAATGTTAGATTGTCATCTTATACTGATATTGTTAAGCGTTTAGCAATAATTACACCCCGGAAAAGGGAAAACGAAAGTGTTTGTCGTCCTAAAAAGTATTGGAACTATTTTCATTGTCTTGAAATTCAGATCTCATACTCGTTTAATCAAAATTCTCGGAATATCTTCATGATTTAATGATTATTGAAAGTTTTATATAGTGGCCTATTTACTTATCTATCTGCGACCACCAATATTACGAGTATTATTTCCTCTGGAGTAAGTGGAACTGCAGGCTTGAAAAACGTGTGAGGGTAAGGGGAATTCGTAAATCAAGAGAAGCTGTAATCCCAAGCATTAGTGTTGCGTGAAAATCATACCGCATGATCGTGTCGCGTCCAGCACTTTGGCTGGCTTTTCAAAAGGTTCAAATTTGAGAGAAGTGGGCTAGGGTAAAAAATATGAGGTGTCTTTGAATGCATACTCATGGGTAATGATTCAATTGTTTAGTTATCTGACAATTTGTCGGGAAAATGCTTGCCTTCCTGTTTACCTGAATCAGAGAGAACGTGGTAGTGGACTCCGTAAAGCTCGGAGATATCCTGCGCTTTATGCAACGAGCACCGAAGGATTTTTTTATGTCATGAGGGAGTCGAGTGTCAGGTTGATGGTCCCATTCCGTACGAATAGTCTACTGATGAAAATTGATAGCGGGACTTCAGTGCCACTCCAATTTGAGAAAATAGTTTGTATCACTCGATTTAACAGCAAATTTTTATTGGAGGTTTTCACAGTGTCGCAGGTGAATGAAACCCACTCGTAGTTTAAAAAAAACCCCAAATCCTTCGATTTTGTATTCCATTTGATGATAATGTTTCCTGATCGGGTAACTTTACGAGAGTCATGACCTAATCAATGGGGGGGGTGGTTAAAGGGTGTGGGGGCGGAGCGTTAGATGAGACAAGTGGTGTGTTTCGGGTGTGCACACGCCAGGTGCCTTTCCTTCTCAGTGGCTCCTCACACCCTCGCCCTCCAGTTTCCATTTCCACGTGAAGGGCAAGTGAAAAGAAAAATTTCTACAAATTCGGATTAAAAATCAACTTTCAATCTAAGATGTGCTCTGGAAAAACATATCCGTGCCCCAACACCATCCATAGGTCTCGGTTTCAACTCTCTATGGCAAAAGATTCACTTTTTTTGTTTGTACATTTGAATAATTGTTTGCCCGCTGTAATTGAATTGTTTTCTTTACTCATTTTAATAAAAATGAGGTAAAGCAAGGCGAGGTGTCTTTTATAATCGCATGAGGAGTGGATGAGACGAGACAAAATATCCTGTGAAACTCCCTACGACCTTTAAAATTCCTTCGTTTGAATGTTATGAGCCTCTCGGTTTGTTATAGTCGAGCACTGCCGCTGCGCGTGGTCAAATGGTCGCTTGTCGTAGAGGCACTGTAACTCCATACGAGGTTAACAGTAGCTTCTTTTACCTGTTAGATTCCATGCGATGTTTCGTCATGTTTTCAATGATTTCTGAGATAAGTAAACCTCGTGTTACTAAGTTCCCATAAGCCTGATATGAGCAAGCAGTCGACAAATGACATCCAATCGACGCCTAAAGTCGAAATTACTTTAGGCGTCCTTAATTTTTATGTGTTCTACCGATTAAGGTAGCTATTGAGTGGACAAAGTCTAAAAAATTGTACAACAATGTTTTTACTTGCCTCTCCTAACCTGAAAACGGACTCTACACAAACCCCTCTCCTTTCCCAGCATACCTAACAAATCCTCGTTTTTTTTTTCCTTTCTGTCCACCTCTACTTCTTTATCCTTCTCCAAACCCACATTTCAAAAGTCTCATTTTTAAGGGTTAAATGGAAGAAAGGACCGTATGGTCTCAATTTCGCCCTAATTAAGACGTTGATCTATCTATCTATCTGCGATATATCTATCTGTCTCGTATATATGCACATCATTCTGTTTCAATGATCATGTTTCCTCACCATACATAACCGAGCTTCATGTCAAAATTTTAATGGTTCTTCAATCATTTGACATTAATTCAAACTCTTCAAATTCAGGGTTAAAATTTTTCCGTCACACCCTGCGCTATTTTATTGCACGAACGCCACACACCATTGCCGACCACGTATGACGACAATGCGTACGACAAATTCGACGAACTATTTTTTAATTAGTTTTGCGATAATTTCTTTTTTCATAGCTGTTCTTCAGTCAGTCATCAAGCAAGTCCTTCAATCCTGACCAAAGCCGGCTTTCACAGAAACGTTTTAGTGGAGTCCTATTGATTTATTTATATTTAAAATATTTAAATAATATGCATGTTCAATGACATTTTGAGGATGAGATTCACAAAAAGGAACTGATTAATCGGTAGAAGTCGCGTCGAAGATCGATCCGGTTTGTCGATAATTTTGGAAGCATTTATATGGGCCACAGCACATAATGCACCGATGTGCTAAGAACGTTGTGTCATCATTTGGTTATCAGAACAGCATATCTGGTACGTTGGAATTTTAGTTGATTATCCTATAAAGCGTGGTTTTTTGTAGTAGATGGAATTGGTGATCGAATCTACCCAGAAGAGGCATGTTGCCGAAGGAGAATTTCTTCGATCATATAATTCAAGCGTGAACCTTTCTGTTACACATTTGATTGCAATATATGTAACATAAAACACAGTAATCAATCCAAAGGTCGGTTTGGTAGGTGATGGTAGAGTTCACTCAGCACTAAGCCCGATGGCGTGTGAAATTCAAACATCAGCGTAGGGGGGCCAGTTCCTGTCCCTGTGTCGATTATGGTTCCCCAGGAAGATCTAGTACTCGAAAAATCACATACCTTCGGTGGAGCTGCAGGTGTTCAGAGTGCCTTGCCCGGGAATCGAATCCGGGCCCTCCGGTCAGTAGTCCAACACCCCACCCACTTGACTACCGCGATCGACGTATATAATATAAGCTTTTTGCTTTTTAAATAAATTACTTCAAATTAGTGGACGTGTATTCCGGTAAGATTAGGGTTGTGAAATGATATTGGTCTGGTTGGTTGGTTGCTGTATCAACACCTCATTCTGCCTAATCCGTCTTTCGCTGTAGGATATGAGAATAAATGCGCGAATGTAATGAAGGAAGAAGAAGGTTGAAGGAAGGAGACGGTTGTTACAGGTCTGAAAAAGTATTTTAAAAATTGTATTAGTTTTACTGGTTACCTGTAACGTGTGGCGTATCCATGGAGTTAGTGGTCTCAGCTCTCAAAATCAAGAAAAATGTTCTCGACGGATGAAGAGTTGCCAAAGTTCATGCATACTTACGATTTTTCGTAGGGTATGCAATTGATTTAAAAATTTTTTTTTAATATCGTTATTATATTCACAGCATTAAAATTCCTCTCTGCCGCGCGAAAGCAAATCATTGTTTGTTACCGTAATCGATCGACGGTACTTCATTTCTACTCTTTTATTCCTCCATGGAGGCAGTGCTATCCCGAGTTCTTTTTATTTGTATTTTTCTTGTGAAACTTTTTTTTTAGTTTCCCTGGTCTCTCTCTCTTTCAACTTGTCGACGTGCATTTTGATTTTACCAGTCGTTTAACATCCCGCGTCGCCGTTGGTCTAGCCCCCACCCTTCCCTTTGCTATTCCAGCACGTTTACCTATTCACGGGGGAACTTTCCGTCAGCTAATTTTAATCACCTCTCCAGACAATGATACATACGTATTTGACCGAGATCTCAACTTTCTAAATTAGTTGCCTCGGGATTTCTTTGCGTCGGAGTCAAATTGGATTCGTGCCTGGGGTGGCGCGCGTGAGAAGTTGGTTTTAGTGTTTGTCCGCAGCCCTCCTCATCCTCAGGGCATACGCATGACCCCGGTAAGCGTCGCAGGGGAGGCAGAGGACCCTATGCCCTTCGATTTTTTTTGTATGAGCCAGGTGTAACACGTGGAGAGTGTTGGAGCCGCATATTTATTGTTTCCTGTTTGGTGTTTGACCTTACCCGGCTTCCACCCTTCCCGATGTATTCATAGAGATATGAAATGCCAATTTTAACTAGAGCATTTGAATCTCATGTTACTTAAAAAGCCCTCGAACTGACACGTGTGGAAACCGCGGTTTCTCGTTTTCCTGCTTAAAACTCCAGGATATTAAATTGGAAGTATACAATTCCTTCACAGGAACTAATTTTCGTTGCGTCTGATAAAATAAAATGTATATTTGTTAGGTTGTGAGGGTATTTTGTGTCACAGTAGAACTTTTTTCTTATTTTGTTTGGCTGAATCTTTATGAACCTTGATAAATTTACTTTTATGAGAGACCGGTTTCAACAAATTTGGTATCCTTGTGGACCGTGAGTGAATTGAAACAAAATTGGTTGATATTAGTTAATATGAGGTTTCGCAGCTGAGAATAACTTGTTTTTTGAAAAGCTTTGTTTTTTTCCGGGAGATTTTGCGCCTTTTGTGTGCTTCCCAGGCCCCTTTATTTGATTGAAGGTTTATTTATTGCTATGAGAGTGGCCATTGGTGTTTAGAAAGTAGCCTAAGGACTTCACGTCCTAGTGAATAATGTACTGTGCTGCATATTAATGTCGGAAGCATTAAAGTATTATCTACTTCTTTCATGGTGAAATTACAATCGTGTGCGTATTGATAAAAATTTTATTTTTGCTCACCATGGCAAATGTCAAATCACATTCGCCATGCTTGCGGCCACTCGGGGGTTATATAGTTTGGGTTATTCCGGGGCGACCCCATTCGAAGGGCGATGCGTCTGATCTCGGGTCGCAAAACCAGAATCTGAGCCCCCCACCGTCGAAGCTTTGGGGAGTCGCGGAGGGCGCCACGCTCCGCGGGCAGCCTCTATCCCTTCCCCTTGTCCGCCGCCACCACTCGCCACTGTCGCGCGCCCGAAGTCGCGGAATCCTCACCCGTCTGGAAGAGCCCGTCGCGCGTGAAATAAATGTTTGCGGTTCGATTGATATCTCGCCGTGGGCAAACTCACCCCCTCGGTGGTCGCTCGCCAAAATCCCCGGGGTAATGAGCTGTGCATGGTGTCCCCGAGCCAGGAGAATTCGGAAAACGAACGGGATGTCTCATAAGTCCTCGGGAAAATACAGAAATATGTCGAACTAGAGTGACATTTAAAATAAGATTACTGGAATATATCCTTATAAAATATTGCTATTTATATTTGCTTCCACAGTGATGCTTTATGAATATTTTCGTCTTCATCATTACGAGTTTGGTAGCTTATCGGATGGAGCGTACGGATTCTGACCTATGGACACTCATTCAAATCCGACTGATGGCTCTCTTCGCCCTGAACCTTGTGCTTTTTCCATACATATCCCGCGAAAACGTTCAATCTAAGACAAGTCGCAATCCATGGAGAGACGTCATTTAAACGCTCGGCCTTTTGGTTTGCCGGTATGTTAGTTTACCACTAGATTAACCGACGTAGAAGATAGCTAATTGTGACTCTCTTAGTCGTTGATAAGCATAAATATTTATAAGGTCTCAGTGTTAAGACTTAAACAGTCAGTTTACTTAGTTTCAGGATGATGCCTCTAAGGACTAAACTGAAGGTTTTTTTTTGACAGGGACCGCAAATTGTGTTCGCATGCTTTCTGATGAACTTGGCATTCCTGAAAGTGATGTTCATCGACTTAAGACCGAAAACATGGGCATGGGAAAGTCTGCGAAGTTGGTGTCCCTCGGACGAACAGAAGGAACACATGAAAACAACACTCGCACGTTATTTCTTAATAATTTCGACGGAATTTAGCTCCGTCTTCATCAGAAATAACGTGCGAGTGTTCTTTTCATGTGTTCTTATATTGTTTGTTGCTTTCCAAGTAAGGGTCGCGGTGGTCTAGTGGGTAGAGCGTTGTATACTGACCGGAGGGTCCCGGGTTCGGTTGCCGGGCAAGGCACTTTGGGCACCTGCAGCTCCACCCAAGCTAGTTGATTTTTCGGGTACCAGATCTTTCTGGGAAACCATAACCGGCACAGGGAAAGGAACTGGCTCCCCTACCCTGATGTGTGAATATTCACGCGCCGGCGGGCTTGGTACATAGGTGAGCTCTACCATCACCTACTAAACCGACATTCGGGTTGATTATATCTTATGATTATAATAACTATAAACTATATATATACTAACCATAAAATATATATATATATATATATATATATATGGTGTTATATATGTGTGTGTGTACATATATATATGTACATATATGCATGTATTCAGCAACAGTATAGGCAAAACTACTTTGGGAATCTGGACGATATGTGTAGATGCATTATAGGAGGAGAAAGAAGTACGAAGAGCTAGTAGTGAAGTTCCCACCTCAATGTTACTTTCAAAATTATAAATAAAATTTCAATATTAATTTTTTCAAGGAAAATAAACGTCGATATACATCGGTTAACACTCATTAATTAAAATCGCTTTGAAGAATATCATGTTTCTTTTGTTGATATAACATTTTGATTCTATGGCTAACATTGCCGTTTCACGATCTTTTAAAGTCTGCAAATATTCATGGAATCGTCAAAGGTAAACTTGAAGTTTGTTGGAATGTGATGTTACAAAATACAGAACTCGACACTGCTGACAACCTTGTTCGAAAAAACTGTAATATTCCATAGTTTCGTATTCCACAAATGGGAAATAGCTAGGCAATAATGTTTCTTACTTGCTGACTAGCTTACCTGATAACTGACCAAGTGAGATATTCAGCAATGAGTGCTGTGTGATTTAGTGATTACTCCTGTCGGCATGCCCTCAGGTTAATTGTCGAGTCGAAATCATGAAAAATTATGACTCGGATGAAGCATGTTTCGTTGAATTTTCCTAAGATTTACTGTTGAATCGCTTCATACTTACAAAGCATCGGTTTCTTTATTTGTAGTGGTAGCTTTCTTCTGTAAGAAATGGCCTCGACAAATAATCTTTGCCCAATTTCCTGGCAGTTAAAATAACGAGGATGTTACTTAGTATAACCTGCTCCAGTAGCGACTAGGAAATTTTGTATGGTAAATCACTGAAGTTTTTAAAAATATTTATCTACAAGAGTCGCTTTAAATGTCATAAGTGCATCGTTAACTCTTAATTTTATGTACAATTCATTTCATTAATTTATACTCAACTAGTAGTTGTTTCAATGGGTAATTTGCTATTTCAGTGTTAAAAAATCAGCTGATTACCAAGGCTTGCAAAATAAATCGGATATTTTAGCAAGTCAAGATTATATAGCCACTTCGGCTGCTATGGTTGAAAAACTTAAAAGGTTAGTTTTTCTGGAGGGATCTGGAAAACATAGCAAAACAGGATTACGTTGAGAACCTTGAACAAGGGCAATAACTTAATAATAACGGCTTGATGATATTGATAATGAAGTAAATAGACATTTTCATGCAGTGGAGGGCCTGCTCAATTTTCCGTAATCAAAATACGGGTACGTACGAACTTCCATCATGTAGACGCTATTCATTAGTCTGCGACATTTATAAAAATCATAAAATGCAATATAATTAGATCCTTCCACTTTTCTCTTCATTTTGATTCTCTTCACTTTGATTCTTAAGCGCTTTCATTAATTTTATTAATAAATATTGAGAGGAAGAATGGGAAGTTAACGGGTCATTCTGTAGAATGCTCAGTTATGCGACGCGGGAGGGAAAAGAGAGCCATTCTAAAAAAATGGCCATTTTCATTTTCGCAATTTACCCGTCTCAGAATTTAATTAACATAATCTTCGGTGGAACGTAATTCAACCTGTTCATTAGATAATTTTCCCAATTGCTTCCCTCTTCTAGTGTCATATACACGAGCTCGTATGAGCGATATTATAAAAATCTTAATAGCTGCAGTGGAAATTTCTCATGTATTTAGTGAAAATATCGTGATAGAGGTACTTCAAAAGTATTAGTTATTTGTAATGATTATTAAAAATGCTGTGCCTATATTCATAATCTACCTTCTTGCGATTTATTTGCACAAATAAGGGCATAACCAATTTCCCATGTGCGTAAGGGTAATTTTTTTATACCAATAATTTCCCGCGCCATGAGAAAAGGACAAATTAGGCTAATTTTTCAACCTATTTGATGCTTTTGGTAAAATATTACACTCGTTTCTGGAGGGTTACAAGTTACATATATTATTTCTTTGGCGTTATTGTGTTTCTTAACTATGCATTAATGAAAATCGAAAATCGCTTATAGATTTTAAGCTAGTCAGAAGTGTCGTGCTCTAGGTTGAAATTCAATGAAGGTCGTACACAATTGAAATACAACTACAGCATATTAGCAAGATTATTTCCTTTGTAACTATTTAGCATTTCTATAGTCTACTTAGCTGGCTCGCTTTTGATTTCTCTATTTTTAATACGATGAAATAAGTTCACTTATTGATCGAGTGCCTTCGTGTCGTGTCTTAAGTCAAGATTTTAAAAGTATACTATTTTTGAGGAACCTTGGTAATTTCGTTTCCGCGAGAGATCTTAGATAATGGAAAATATCTTGAAGTGGAAAGAGTTATCGCAGTGAGATTATGAAGCAGGTAAATATAATCAATAATAAATGAAAGTCCGAGAAATATAATAGCACAATATTTTTCACCCATTTTAATTTATCGTACGTGTATAATTTGGCGGCGTGGTAGCCCTGTGGGTAAGGAATTCGGCTGCTGATTTAACGGTTGTAGTTGTTTAATTTGACATGCCTCAGGGTTAAGTAAGAAGTGAACTCCACCCAAACGTATCACATCAATCTACGGTTTCATTGCGGTGGTTTGGTTGGTTGAACTCGGGATGGCTTGTTTGTCCAACTTGTTTCTCTTGCGAAAATTTTGGCGGGAAAGATTTATCTGCATAATAATTTCTTGTGCAGGGTAACACCTATTAATGTTGGCGAGATATTTCATGAGGTATGATTGATATTTCAAACACACTGATTTCTGTACAAACTTCACGTAACGTTTTTCTAGATAAGTTAATGTCAGAAAGAGCTTTTCAAATCAATAAAGGGAGAATAGATGTGTTGATATGAATTCGCGAGGGATGATGGATATCTTAGACTGCAATAGTGGACGCGAATAAATTTGCGATAAAAAAACAAATCTAATTAGAAGCTAGGCCTCGCTAACTAAGGGGTTTTGGAGCGAGAATAATGTGTAAATAAACAACTCCAAAATGCCACTACTACAAAACGACACTACAGACGCCAGACACTACAAAATGTCTAATGCTTCCGTGCTACCGTATCTCTTTTATCATGTTTTCATAAAAAAATAGTCAGTGAAAAGTGGGGCGTCATAAATTGCTATCGAGATGCATGCCGAGTTCTTAGGTTTCTGCCGTTTGAAAATATCACTTTTTACGGGTTTCACTGTACAATTCCACGGCGCTAGTGAGGAAACTATTCAGATTTTGAACAAGATATTCTTTATTTTTTTTTAACTTACAATGCTCCCTCGCCTGAACTGTATGCAAAGTGTGTTATTTGTAAAGTCCGTGCCCATGAGAGAGAAGGTCCCTCCTGGCCCGAGGGTCTTCTTCCCGCGGGGTGTTTTCAGAGAAAGGGCGAGTTCGCAGCCCGCAGCTGGCGATCGCTTAATGCAATCTCGGTCCAGATTCGACGAATGTTTGTGCATTTCCGTGACGTGTCTGCGCGCGTGACGTCTCGCCAATTTATTCCTGTTTGAGTGGGTTGATTCGCTTTCTCAATAGGGTTTGATTATTGACTCAAGACGTTCGAACGGTATTGCGAAGAGGGGAACCTTTGCCCTCCTCTCACGGAGCTGTCGTTTGACCGAAGCTCGCATCCCGACCGAGACGCGGGGCTGGCCCCCGGGAAGCATTGGCTTATGTCGTTAGCGTGTGATCTAGCCGTTTGCATGGTCTAGTGCTCGAATCAATCTCACAAAAATTTACGAATGAAAATTGATGCTGCCTGGCAGTCGTGGAAGCTAGTCTACCAGAAAGAAATTATTTGAATGGAATGCTTGGCCAAGCGCATTAAGTTTCTTTATTTTTATCCTCAAATGATGCGTTGACGATCTCGAGTGGAGCCTCAGTACGGAATACGTTTACATTGCCTTCTCATTATGCTTCCCTATTTTTCTCATGTTGTAAAGGGCCTCGCAGAATTAAAACATATTTTGGACGTTCCCGTGGACATCTTACGACATCACTGGTCTTAATGACTTGAAAATATATTATATTTTTACATAAAATATTCTTGACCCTCCCTCGGTTTTTGCTCTTAAATGGTCAATTATTTCTTGGATACCCCGGGTAAGAATTTCGTCGGACGGATGGTACTGGAGGAAGGTCGGTGCCAGAGGGGATCGCGTGCTGAGGTGTATCCACCGAGGCATGCAACCTGAAATTCCTCCACGTCGGACTTCAGTTGGGACTGTAGAGAGGCATTGGGAGTCATTAGTAATGGCACCTGCCAAATAGTAACACATGAAACATGACATAAAAAATATTTCTACCACTTATTTCCAATGAATTACACTCGTCCACTGAAAAAGTACCCATTTTTTTAAAGGTCTTTCTGGTAATGCTTTAGTTTCAATTCCAATTGCAACTGACAGTGAATTCGTGGAATGGGAGTACTGAAATTCGAAGCAAACATGTATTGAGTAATTATTGCAGGTGTTATGAATGATAGATTTAGCAAATTCGAGCAAAAAACGGTTTATCTCAAAGGGCAAAGCACGTTTGCGTTAGGGGTTCGTGGGATGTATTCTAGAAGGGGATTCCATAATGCCATGAACAAATTGCAGTACTTTTCATTATGAGTGCAGGGGTTAAAACATTTTTTTAATGATCTTGCAATACTGGTTAAATTTGTACCATTACATCTATTAATGACTCTACCTTTTTACGGAATGATTCGAAACGATTTTTCAATTGGTGCGTTGAATGAAATTAATTCCCTTATCTTTCCAAGAATTAAAATTATCGCCTCCTCATTGAATAAAATTTCGTAAATTTTAACATTAGTGTTAGGGCAATATTGAGGACAGGAAAATTAGTAAATATAAATCCTGAGATGAAAAGAGGAAATATCGATGTTTCAGGTCTATGCGAGGTGAGATGGAAGGATAGCGAGGAGTACTGGAATAATATACAGCGGAGGGAACGAGATCCAACGAGGGGTTGCCATGATATTGAATAAAAAGCTAGGAAGAAGCGTAGTTGACGTAGAGCAGGTAACGGATAGAATATTACTATTAGAAATAAATCAGAACCGACCAGTTTGATCATTGTTCAGGTATAATTGCTACCATGCACTCATATGGAGAAAGAAGTCGATAGGATATACGATCAGTTAGAGGATATAATAGGGTTTTTTCCTGCAAGAAAACATATTTGATAGTGATGGGGGATTGGAATGCGATAGTTGGCGAAGGAAGTGATAGTGATATGGGGGGGAATACGGTTTAGGTACGAGGAATGACCGCGGTCAGAAAGCAGTTGATATATGCAGGAGACGAGTTAATCGTCATCACTACTTGATTTAGACACCACAAAAAGCTTAGGTGTATATGGAAAATGCCAGGTGCCAGGTAGGGCAGGGGCGGGGTTAAGAAAGGAATGTAGAAGAATTAACTGGATTGACAAGGAAGGAGTATCGGCACACTGTAGAGAAGATCATGAGTTAGGGAAAAGAGGTGAGTACTATCGAGGAAAAATAGGTATGTATCAAAAAAGGGATATAGAAAGCCGCAAAACAAAGTAGAACAGTTAATGGGAAAAGGACAAGGAAACAATGGATTTCGAGTGAGATGATCAGAAGGTTAGATGAGAGAAGGAAATGGAAAAATGTAAATACAGAGATATGTGGAAGAAAGTACAAAGACTTGTACAATAAATTGAGACAAATAGACCAAAAGAAGCGTGTTGGAATAAGGATTGCGAGGATATGGAAAGTTTGCAGAGGAAGGGTGAAATTGGTGCGCCATACAATAAGGTTAAAATGCTATCGGGAGGTAAGAAGGGAAGATCTGTGTTAACAGTTAGACACATGTCGGATAAGATAATAGCTGAAATAGAAAAGATCCAAGATATACGAAAGGGAAAATGGAAGAACTGTATGGTAAAGAACTTAGGCCAGCAAGGTTGCACATAGACCGAAAATCTGTCGTAGATGAAGATAGCTTAGGTCCGGGCATACTTGTCGATGAGATAGAAAGGTCATTAAGGGAGATAAAATCAAATAAGGCCGTGGGGGTAGACATAGTTTCTGCGGAACTACTAAAAGATTTTAGGAAAATGTGGTGGGAAGAGTCTCTATGGACTGATTCGTAGTATCTATCAGGAAGGAATCTGGCCGAAAGACTATGTGAGATCAGTGTCAGTTCCTGTTCCGAAAAAGGTAAGGGTTGCATAATGTGAAGACTACAGAACAATAAATGTGATTACCCACGCAGCTAAAGTGGCTCTCAGGATCAATAACAAGAAAATGGGGAGCTGGGAAAATGATCACTTAGGAGATGATCAGTTTGGGTTCTGAACAGAGAGAGGCACGCGTGATGCCATTGCAATTATGAGGCCAATATGAGATACGGAGATGAATAGGGGCGAATTGTAGAATTGGATGTTGGATTGCGGTTTCTTAGGAGAGACAAGGGATGAACCACTCCCCTATAATACTGTGTTTGGTAGCTTTTGTCCATCCAAAACCCACCTCAAACGGTAGATTACCTATAATAATAGTAAGTCAAATGGATGGTGTTTCTCTTGAGTGGGTAACTTCAATCAATTACTTGTGTGTCGCAATTGATAATAGGCAAAGTTTTAATTCCCAAGTTATAACTATTTGCTCAATTAGAATCCATACCATTTAACTTGAGATATGGTTATTGAAAAAGTAAATTTTTTTCAAATGGATTTGTAACAAAAATAATGGCCTTCCCACATAAAATACAAATTTTCAATGCAAGTGACTGCCCAAATTCATGCTAAATACCTTAATCTCACTCCTGAAAACGTACGATTTAAGGTTGCCAACGTAATATTCCCCCGTAACATTTTTAGTGGTGCTGGTGACTCAAGACATCTTATAAGTGATGTAGATATTAACTTCCCTCCGTCGAGAAGAATACACACTCAATTCTTTCCAAGTCTATTCGGAAGGGTGGAGGTAAAGAAGTGTGAACCGTTAACTCGGATCTTGCGATTGGCAAACCAGTTTTTTTATTATAAAAATTTCTAACTCTGGCATTTTCAATGATGAATTAAAAATTTTCAAGAAAAAACTACTTTTTTTTAAAGCATTTAATTTTTGTTTCTGGTATATTTATTTTATTACCTTCGTATTTTTTCATTGAATTTGTTTCTATTACAACAATCTAATTGGGGTTACCTGTATATGTTATAGAAACAGTAATAATAATTATTATTATAATTACATCGGATGGGGTTCCCACGCCTTTTCGAATTACAGACAAGAGGGAAGAGTCGAACAGCGATGGTGTTATGAGCTTCCCAATAGTGTCCTTTATCAACCGTACCAGAAAGCTTTCCGGCTACAAGGACATTCTTTTAGGTTTGCGTGATATCATTCAGAAAGGTTTCAAAGTCGGTGGTGTGCATTGTGAAATATACCGAAGTACCGCCATAGAGCTGAGACACTTCAGTAACGCGAAGTAAACTCAAAAGGCGTCCCATCATGGTGCAGCGCCTTGGAAAGAGCTCTAAGGCGAATGTGCATGTCTTATCTAGTCTATCCGTTTCTCCTATCGAGCTTATTCCATGTCCCCGCTGCGAATGACGTGTCGCCAGCGACGAATCCCACTATGCTTGGTGTGCAACTCATTAGTAGAAATGACATTGGGAGCGAGTGTCGAAATATGTCATTTGATGGAAATTGGTATGGTGGTTTCTCTGAAGCCAGCAACTCTTTGAAATATAGCGGAACTTTCGTATCTGTGGCTAGAAAAACAATGAAAATGTCAGTGAATGTAGAAACATGGCCTGATATAAAACTGTTGGACGATATAGCCCAGTTAATAAATTGTGAATTTAAAATAATTTAGAAAATGTAGCGCCGTAAAATGTCTCGTTTATAGTCAAACAAGATTTGCGGCGTCAAAACATGTTTTGCGAAGTTTTTTTTGCCAATGATAATACTAGCATATTTTTGATAATGACTTTGTAGCATCCCTATAATAGTGTGTGTAAACCAGTGTATATTATGAAATTTTAACGAATTTTGGAAAATGTTAGAGTAAATTCTAAAAATAACATTGTCATATAGTGGATGCTGAAAGATAAATATTTTACCATTGTTGTGGCAAGATATACCATTAGAAAAGGAGAGAACATTCACGAAGATTTCATTGGTATAAATATCCTCTAAATTTATCTTCTTTTCAGCATTATTGACAGTTATTTGGGTGTGTAAGCGCCTTCTTGGGCTCGCACATCATTTTATAATCTCTTCTCAAACGGCTTAGTAAATGAAAATGTTGCCAAATATTTCCTACGGGTTTTACCAAGACTCGCGTTGAGTTTAAATCCATCACCTTGCGTTTAGATTAATAAAGCTGTTTTCGGTGGATATCCCTTCAAGTATTTTGTATTTTATCAACCTTCTCACATGAAAATGTGCTGAGGAAAATCCGTAAACTAGCATTACATCAATAACGTGAAAATTAATCGAGTAAAACATGGTAAATTAGATTTTGCACGCCATCGGTTAGATCTGCAAACCCTGGTTAAAGTAAAGTAAATTTGTACTCTTTGTTGAGTGTTCTAACCTAGTATCCTCGTGATGATAGTCCTTCCTACTTTCTTCCTGTTTTCGACCGCTGAGAGTTTCTCTTTGATGAAAATAATTATAGTGTGCTTGGGCGTAATATTTTATAAATATTTACGATGTACTTTTTTAAAACAATGGTACATAATAGTGAGGGGTTCCTATCGGCATCCGTGACGCTGCCATTTTTCAAATTTTATGATAGTTTCCGGGCTTGCACCAGAGAGGGCAGCAAGAGTTAGGTATTCGGCGAAGCCTAGAACGAACGACGGTCGCATAATACATTATCCAAGGCCTTGCTGTAGACTGGCGCTAGTGCATTCTGAAATTGCAATTTCCGTGGGAGCCTAAAAACGTTGTGAAGTGCAGGTCGGGAGATGGAGAGTGACGGCTCACAGGGTGGGGAAAATGAATGCAGTGGACTCCATGACCTATGACGGCTAGGGAGAGTGGAGACTGGGAAGCGTATTCGGATAGCCTTGGGCATCGAGGTAATCTCGTAGTTACCTATTTGTCAAGAATATAGATGATACAGTTCGACGTGCGTGATCCCGGTGAATAAAATCCTAATAATCTGGTTAATGAAGAAGGAAACCAGGCAGCCTTGGCGTTACGCAAAGCAACTATTCCATCTCGTGCTAGGAACACGTATATACCCACGAGACTACCAGGGACCATCATGTTCATAAGATTGGTTAATTCGGCATGTTCCTCTCTTTAATGGACTCTTAAATATGCCTATCGTTGCCCTTTGCCCATTCGTATCGCTGGAAATATTATTACGAAATATATAAACCACCTATTTTCGTATACGACAGAAATGGATCTAGTCCAGGAAGGTTTTCTTGGCAATTTTCATTCCAACTTTGTTGTCTTCGTTTTTGTCGTAAATATTGTGCCACTCCCCCTTTTTTTCTCTACGGGGTGGTAGGTATGTGCACCATTGCACGTTCTTAACGGATTTCACGAACCAGCTGTATTTGCAAATTAGAATAATCAAGTCAGAGGAAGGCATTCCTCTGCACTCATCCGATTATCGCTCGCATTCCTACTGGTCGTCTCACGCACCTCATCTGCTAATGCCGTGCGTCTCTCTCGTGTTCGCGAAACGGGGTCATTTTAACGAGCGGCCTATATACCGGCCTCCCGCGGCGATGGTCCAAGTTGAACTCCCGGCACCGGTATCATATGAAGTGTGTGCGATTCTCCATTTGGGGGGGGGAGAGGGGTTTCGACTCTTAAAATAGAGGGCAGCTCCATCTTCCAATCGTTAATCCGTGAACTCCGCGGTCTCTTCTTTCGGCTTCACTTCCTCCTCGTTTCCTTCATCCCAGTCCATGCCCCTTCTCCGATTGCCCACCTAACGAAGCAATGATGAGGTGACCTTGACCGTCAAGTGCATCTCGCCGCTGCTCCCGGCGTGACTCGCACAATGATTGGATCACTCGATAGTTCCTCGCTGCGTTCGGCTCAATTTGTGAGCTTCTACGTTCAGTTCAAGACAGGACTGTAATAGGAGTGGAGGGAGCCTATATCGTTTCTTTACATTGTATTATTAAACCTTGACGGAATTGTCGACCGCTCTCTATTTAAGTGATCATTCGTTTAAATCATGAGAACGCATTTCGACGAAGTGGACTCATCCACCGCCTCAAGATGAGTGCGCTACATATATTTATGGCCGTTCGCCGAACCAATTTTTGGCTCGGGCATTCGCTCAGGTAACAGTTGTGCACGGAGGAGTCATGGTGGGTTATCTCCGGAGCGGTTTCTTTTTAGGGCCAATTATTGATGAATGCTCACCTTGGAGGGGACCTCTCCGTGTCCTCCCTGGCACGAAGTACATACCACCTCCGTCGTGAAAGTGCAAGAGGTGCATTCGGAGCACGTGGTCGGCGGTCGGAATGAAGCAGCGCCAGGAGCCGATTTCAATAGGTCTCGCTCGCTGTGGGGTGCGTTCAAAGAAAGCCCCCCCCTTGCATCCACGCTTTTCGCCGCCATCGGATCGAATTTTCGTCAGCGTCTCTCGCCTTCAAGCTTTCACCCGGCGCCCAACGAATCGTCCTCCCGTGCCTGGGGCAAATTCGGAGCAGGTTGGATTCCGGTGATGCGGCCTTTTATTTTTACAATATTTTATGCATTATTATTAACAACCACGGTAAACTAGATTCTTTTCATTTAAAAGTAATCATAAGTCAGGTTGAGGCCCTATATCATGGTAATACGGTGTCTACGTCTACATCTAATTAATACCCCGCTAGCCGCCGCAAGGGCGTGTGGCGGGGGGTGTTAGGGCACCACCCGTAATCAAGATAAAAAAAGCATGCAAAAGCCACAAAATTTATACAAGCCACAAACAAAACATTGTATACATTCATGTAAAAACCCAAAAAAACCCACGCACTTGCAAACAACAAACTACCAACTAACATACGCATGCATATACAGATTCACCTAATATCTTTGCAATGTTTAATTTTGTTCCGACTTGTAAATTAGATGTTTTTGATATTATTATGACAGATCATGTCAATAAAATTAGAGAGATCAAGTGTTGAATCGGTAGATTTAAGGTATAATTTTTTCCGCGAATAATAAAGGATCAGAATAACATTGTCCGATCGTGATAGAGTCATATTCGGGTCAAAATTAGTCAGGCGTGTATTCACCCCCTGCCACACACCCCAGTTGTGGCTTGCAGGGTACTAATGTATTAAAAAATATATTGGAATATCAACATAAAAAAGAAAGATAAACACATATAGGTGGGTGAAATTCCCCTTGGTAGGAAACGAACCCGAGTGACATATGTTTCAGGGTTCGTGGATGTTACCCCACTGCCAACGGATGACCTCCAAGGTAACAAAACACACAGAAATTGACTCCGCGAACTTGTGGAGAGCAACCCTTCGATCACTTCCCTAAATGGACAACAAGCCTGCGGGGTGCGATCAATTTCGCGAAGGCGACCTTCCGAGGTTTTGGGAAGATTGAGAGATTGGCAACCCCCAGTCTCTCAAGGCAAGGCTGTCGGGGAATCGTGAGTTCGCCTAGGTTTTCGCGAAGCATCGGATCTGGTCATGGGTTATTCATAATTTAATGAAGGTGCGGGGGACCACCGAAATAGTTACAATTATAAAATATCTGTGATAGTTATAGAGGAGGGAAAGAAAGGCAGAGAGGAGTGGCAAAGATATTAAAGAAAAGGTAGGAAGAAACGTTATAAACAGAGCAAGCGACAGATAAATATTTAGGAGAAGTAAAAGCTGAACCAACAAACATGGTCATTGCTCAGCTAGGCCACCAAGCAATAGCTGGGTGGAAAATGTCGATAGGGTATACGAACAGTTTGAGGACATAACCACGGACGTTCCTGGAGGGAAACCTTTGATAGTGGTGGGGAATTGGAAGGCGACGTTAGGCGAAGGAAAATATATTAGTGAGATAGGGGACTAAGGTTTAGGGACAAGAAATTACCGTAAAGTGACAGACTTCTGCAGTAGACAGGGTAAGAGAGGAAAGGAGGGGGGGAGACGTTGAACTTACGCGATATTTGAAAATGTTGCGCAAGTTCGACTGGCGTTTAAATAAGAACTTCTAAGGAAGAATATGGTGTTTAGATTTGGGGGTGGGGTAATTTTGGCAGTTTGTTTTAGGACGTGGGTATTGGGTAGAGGTTGTAGGATTTAGTTTATTAGTTTGTTTAACGGGTGCCCACGTCACTCAATCAATATGCGCTTTTCATGTTGCTCCCCTCGACGGAAGCGACGTTTCCTTATTCAGCAAAAGCCTCTCCTTCTCCATCTCCCCAAAACCACGTCAGCATTGTCACAGTCTCTTTAAATATCTGCTGTAATCTACGCTGGCACGCTTTTTGGGTATCGAAACATAGTACCTCGAACGCTTCCACCATCACCTCAGCAGTCAACATATTCCGCATATATACACATATATATATATATATATAATCTTGAAAAATGATGCTCTCCGGCGACGCACAAATATCCACTAATATCCACTGTAAGCGGGTCGCGGTGGTCTAGTGGGTAGAGCGTTGGACTACTGACCGGAGGGTCCCGGGTTCGATTCCCGGGCAAGGCACTTTGGGCACCTGCAGCTCCACCCAAGCTAGTTGATTTTTCGGGTACCAGATCTTCCTGGGAAACCATAACCGGCACAGGGAAAGGAACTGGCCCCCCTACCCTGATGTGTGAATATTCACATGCCGTCGGGCTTGGTACACGGGTGAGCTCTACCATCACTTACCAAACCGACCTTCGGGTTGATTACTGTGTTTATGGTTTTTATCCACTGTAAGTGTCCTTTTATGTTTCTGTGTGTGTAATATTTATTATCTTAGTATTTACATATATATATATATATATATATATATATATATATATATATATATATATATATATATTATTTTAATGAATCGAAACCACGCCCATCCATCTATCCGATAGAGGACTTCAGCAAACTCCGTCTAACAAAGCTGTGCAATGCAAAATTTATTGAGTTCTTAAAACCACCTTAAAACCTTTCCCGCTCCGACAATGCCGAGAGCACATGCTCTCAGGCGTTTAGCGTCATAGACATCATGATCACGACGCCGGACAAAGGGTTATGCGTCGTCGTGCTAAACAAATTAGGCTTCGTCCTTGAGGGATTGCGCCAATTAAGCAACACCTCTTGTTATGCCCTTAATCTCCACGATCCTATCCCCCTATAGCAGAAGGAAACTGTCTCCTTCCTAACCAAATATACACGCCACTCTCCAGCACGACTGACGAGTCGCCACGCCTTGGAAGCTGTCCACGCCACCACCTTGCACCCACTCTGACCTCTCCACAGGGTGACGACTCCGTCGGGAGAACCGAGATTTTTTTTTATTTCTTCAATAATGTGGGAAAACAGTCGGGGAAAAGGGGACGAATTTTTGAAAATGTTGGGATGTTGATATAAGATTCGGGAAATTGCCACTGAGAAAACTTTTATTTATAAGCAAGAGAACAGTTTGAGCCTTGTTTACAGTCAGTGGTTTGTCCAGGTGATAATGCGTGCAAACCATAACTATATAATAGATTCGAGGGTAGGAGCGGGAATGCAGAAAAGAGGGAAAAGTGATTAGTGTCTCATCTTTTACATAAGTGTGCTGGAAGCTTGATTTTGACAATTTTTAAATTGATGACATTTTAGCATCAAGACTCTTTAAAAGAAACTTTTGAATTCATTATATAACGAGAGACACACCTGGGCTGCTGACCGAAGGCACCGGGTTTGATACCAGGATACACCTGTGCACCCTCAGTTTAACGAAAGCGTAAAGACGACCTTCGGTCGATAACTTTGATTTATGTAAAATGTCCTTCAAAACGTACTAGAATACGTTATTTATAATTTAAATTGCCGTTATAGGTCGGCAGATATCATGGGGGAACGTTGCGAAAAAAAACAGAAAATTGCGAATCGTTCGTCGAGGAAATCAAATGTTGGAATCGAGAAAATTGCATGTCCGCCACTGGTCCCTAAATCTTTTATTTATTGTAATCGCGTAAGAAAGTTTATAAAAAAATCATACAAATTAGTTGAAGTCTTCCTAAGCGAATCGTCTCGTCACATGCAATGACAGTGTTTCTGAGATAGGCACTAGGTAATATAAAGGGAGTTGGCCCGTCGATATTCGCCACCTTCTCGAGCAGATATCTAGATACTGATCTGCTCTAGGCGATACACTCCCTCCGCCAGTCCTACCAAACTAAAAGGTCGTGGGATTCATGAAGTCTGCCCCTTCCCTTGCTCTATAGACTCCGGTGTGGTGCTGGAGCAGTACATTTTTCGCACGGGAGTGCCACCGTTCCGCAGGCCTGGCTCAACGAAGTTTCCCCAGTGGCGGTCTCTTCATTAAATCTCGGGGCTCGATCAAGCCGCACACGCGAGGCATGCTTTTGTGGTCGATATATCGGTAATCGATACTGCGACATATACCCGTTTCTTGGAAACAATAATGCGACTTATCAGACCACTTAAAGTAGGAAACTTTCTGATATATTTTAATGTTAAGAAAAAAAATCGATGATGTGGCGATTAGTGTGCTGGATTCTCACCGGGAGGACATTGGTACGGGTCACGTCAGTATTGGATTTTATTGCGTTCTTCCGATCCTGATATTGGGAGTCGTGTGGTCTGGGCTCTTGAAGCGAGGTTCTTCGTCCCTTATTCATTTGGGCGACTTTTCTCAACAAGAGTGGACGGCAGTTTTCTTTCCTTTCGTGAGCTGCTCTGCAAAGACTGCAGCCGAGGTCACTGTTTATGTCGTCAACACTGTCACTTCTCTTCCATTTCCCCTTCTCTCCGTAGGGACTGCGGAGGTTTTATATGTTCCAGCCTCCGCGGTAAAAGCAGCGCTCTGTCATATGCCCTGTAGAACCTGACCCTCCCGTATTCTGGGAAGGTATTTGGGTACATAATTCAGTTGATTTGACTTTATATTGTATTTGGGCTTAACAAGGCATTTTAATTAGCTTCTCGCGCATATGGTAGTTAAAGATATTTTGATCTAGTGTTATTGGATTCTGTGTCGTAGATTTTTTAACCAAGAAATAACCTACCGGATGGTGACCTTCTAGTGTTGCACATCGCATTTCTTGGCCACATAGCGCAACTTCGAAGGTTGTCTCTCTTAAATACAGGTCGTGGTTATCATGCATTGGACATCAAGTCAACTCTGGAAACGTGGTCGGCGTCTATTAGACTGTGGTGTGAAATATCAGCGTCACAGTTCACAGCTAGCCGAAACTTTTCCAAAACGTGGTGCCTGAAACGGTGTTTTACTGCAAATTGTGTTTGTTTTAGTAAATGAGTCTCTAAATACCCAGTTCCAAAAAGAGCCTCAAAGAGGATCGGTGCGAGTTTTCAATTGAGAGAGCCATAAAAGTAATTTACTAAATTGAATCCCAAATTTTACAATGGGGTGAATGTATGATATGCCAGAGCCCCCGTGCATTCCCACTGCACCTACCCCTCCAGGTGCCGAATGACGTTATTTGAACAAGGTTATCCGCAATTGAAGTGTATGCAGCACCTAACATGAGGTGGAAAACAGCAATTCTCCGTCCGACTCCAATGTTACTTAAAAGTGACGAAACCGGCCAGTGTTCTCCAAAAGATACTAATGAACTCGCAAAAATAACTGTGAGGAGCAAACATTTTACGGCAACAGTGCCTTGAACTCGTGGACAAAAGAATAAATTGCGAAAGGAAGAGTATTAAAACAAAAACGCACCGTTAATCAGGGAAAATGATTTGTAGCTTCTCCGCTAGATGCCAGCTTTTGTAAAAAAATGTGTCCGAATTATTCCCATTTTGTTAAGCGATCACTTGGTTAATTACTCATACCTCGTAAGGTGCCGCGTGACCTTCTCGTGACCGCCGCATGTTAGACTTGTGAGGCCTGCTCTTAAGTTCCGAGAAAAACGAAACACAACCCCCGAAGACCCTCTCAAATGAGTGTTTGTTCCCGACCCAAACATCTCATTCCATTCCTCTCGGCAGTCATTCAATCGGCCGCCAGTGACCCTTATTGCTGTTATGTACTCTCTGATTTCTTGCCGCCCGCCCTTTCCTTCAACCACCCTTCCCGTTCAACTCTTAACAACCCTCCCCCTCACCCCACTACCACCGTTCAGAATGTTCCAAAACAGTAAAAGTTCGCTCACGAAGTTCGAGTCTTTCGTTTGGATGTAATCATGTAAAAAAACCATAAACACAGTAATCCATCCGAAGGTCGGTTTGGTGGGTGATGGTAGAGTTCACCCAGTATCAAGCCCGACGTGTGAAAAGCGTGTGAAATTCACACATCAGGGTAGGGGGGCCAGTTCCTTTTTCCCTATGCCGGTTATGGTTTCCTAGGAAGATCTGGTACCCGAAATATCACATAGCTTGGGTGGAGCTGCAGGTGCCCAGAGAGGCTTGCCCGGGAATCGAACCCGGGCTCTGCGGTCAATAGTCCAACGCTCTACCCCTGGACTACCGGCGTATTCATGTTTCTCACGCGAATGCTGCGCCTCTCCATTGAACGATGAGGTTGAATGGAGAAAACTATGAAATTATCACTTGGATAAGACGTGCGTATTCCACGCACACTGAAACGCACCATGGACCAACACTCGCGTGTGGATTCATGCTCTTGTTGTCAAGTTTTCGAATCCCTATTTAATGTACTTAAATTTGGCAGTAGTGTTCCTTGAGGCTTTTGTTTTAAGATGTGAATGTAAAAAATGGCTCATTATCGTAATAGTTTATTTTGTAAGTGTTATGGATAATTTAACAAGCGTGGTCCAAGCTTGCAGTATTTCTTCTTCCATTGCACTCTCTTGCGTCTAGGTTTTCACTGTAGGTGACGGGCTTGCATCGCATGTGAATTCGTCTGTAATTTTACCTAGACGTCCATCGGGAAATCCGAATTTTGCGTCAACTCGTTTTAAACTATTTTTTTTAAATCCCGTGTTCAAATTCATTTAATTTGGATTCATATTTCCAAAATATATGTACAAAAGGTAATCTCTGCATATTCAAAATAATTTGCATTGTCAATATCGAGGCACGTGCCTGGATAATGACAATTTCTCTCTTTCTCATTTAGGGGTTAGATAGAATAAGGGACCATAAAATCCCAATCTCGCCCCAAAATAAATAAATAAATGTAATGCCGCCGGGAGGATGAAGCGAGGTTCTCACAGCCGAAATAGAATATCTGCCACATCAGTAGCGCTCCAGTGACTCTCGTTCACCGTTGCCACGCGAATCCCTCACCGCAAGGGTGGGGGTAGGACCGGGGGCGCACTCAGCTCTCGTCTCAGAGACCGCCGCCGCCACTCGATATCTTCCGGCGGGGCGAAAGGCGGAAAGAAGCCAGGGGTCAAAAGGTTCTGGGAATGGGAGGCGGAGGCCGAAGGGTGGTGCCGCTTCAGTGAACCCATTCCCTCTCTCCCGATGGCCAAGTTTTTTGGGGTTGACAGTAATTTGATTCCTGTCGGGGAAGGGGTGTGTGGGAGTCTTGCTTCTGCTGGTGGTTGATTTTCCTCTCGTCTCCTTTCCTGTCTCTTCTCCCTTCGATTTCCCATTCTCCCCCTCCCGATGCTTCGATATCCCCGAATCGATGAATCATTCTCTCTCCTTTAAGGGTGGGCTATTCGTCCCGGAGGATGCCGAAGGGAGAGCAGGCTTCGAAATGCTGCGGTGGAAATATTTATAGCCTTTAGTGACATGAACCCCGAACTTGTGTGTAAAACTCGTCATGGTTCTCGAAGAGCAATTATCTGTGAAAAAAAAATTGAAAAGTTTTGGAGTGTTGCTGGAATGGGCAAATAAGAGGCGTCGTCACATGGATGATAAAATGCCTCGTGTGATTTGCACAATATGGCGATAATGAGATTTGAGACTTCGGGAAGAGGGAAGTTGGAGAGTAAATATGAACATGAAAAAAGGGGAATTGCTCGACGGGGAGAATTTTACGAAGTCGATTGAGATGGAGAACTCGGTGTAAAAATCGATATATGTTCACTCAACTGTGTATAATGATGCGAAATGAAACTGGTAGTACCTCATTCGTTTTGAGGACAGAAATAGCAAAAGTGTCAGCGTTGTCCTTTTAACTTTTTTTGCATTCTACGCGCATAACATATAACATTACGGTTTTAATCCAAACTCAATAATATGTTAAAGAAATGCACTTTGCTATATATCGAGTGAGAATATAAAATAACTATAATCATTGTTTATGATTCCTAAAATTTGAATAAAAGAGCTTGATGTTGCAAAAAGCTCGGTGTGAGCTAATGAGTAATGCCTATCCAACAATGATTGCTCCCCTAAATGTAAACGTCTAATAGACAGAGAGGTATAATGTTACTCGTATTATTTTATAAACGGCGTGCCACCTGTCTGATCGTTAACAAAGTAAAAATGCAATGCAATCAACTGGGGTCATATTTAACAATATAAAATACAACAAACAATATTGATGCACCAAGAGCCCGTTTCTCAAAGTTAAGTCGATTTAAAAGTCCTCTTTAATGAGTCGTAAGTGTAATATAAAACTTTAAGTAAATTTCACTGTAAAAACCTTAATTGTCATGTGGAAAGAAAAATTCCAAGCAAAATTTTTACAGTTTAGTTATAAAATCTACACGGGTTTCAACGCATTGACGTCTTTCAGTGTACTGTGTTTTTAGCACACAACTTACAATCACCCAAAGGTGCCGTTTTTATAAATGATTTATAAAACTTTTTGCCTACTGCTGAAATTTCTTTTCACATAAAACTTTTAAGTTAATGTGCTGTGTAATGTACTCATATCATAATTGCCCATTTATTTATTACCATCGTCTATGTAGACTCTGTATGTGTACACACTTGTAAATTACAAGTACATATAAAATGATTTGTAGCCTTAAGAAAGTTGATAGATCTTAGTGTTTCGGGTACCTGACGGACACTCAACCATCTCGCATGCCACAACGGAGGGTTGTTGATTTATCCTCGGTAAAAATGGAATCATGAAACTGAACTTTTTATATTAGAAGTAGTATGCAATTCCTCAGTATTTTTTAATGTAAGATATCACACCAATTTTCGTATCCATTTCGAACAACCCATTCCCAGCTGGAAAACTTATCATAAGAGTGCTATGAAAATGAGAACTCTTTCAACTGTCAATTTCCGAGAAAGGTTTGCTGAGTTAGAAAATATGAAAACGTGTCAACCATCTTACACGGTGTGCAATGAAAATGGGGATAAAAGGGAAAGTAACCATAATGAACCCTCTAGAATATATCCTTCCTTAGACGCCAACCCTCGCCCTCTTTCTTACGTGACCGCGAATATTGTAGTTCCTTCTGGTAATGTCTTTGGACATGATTTAACATTGAGGAGAAACACTGTATTTCTACTTTCCACTAGAAAATACTCTTTATGGCACACGGATCGGTTTCGTTACATAGTGTTGCTATGTAACGATTCATCATATAACTATGTAGCGGATACGGTCGTTTGCAATAAATGAGTCGTTTTTTGTAAAAGTTCAGCGTAATTTCCCTTAGATAAGTAACTCATGAAGGAGTACCACCGAGGCTGTGGCTTTAATTATTTCTTATGTTCTTTCGAGACCTAGAATCCAGCAATCTCTCCTGCCGAGTGCGATCTAACTCGTGCATGTAATGTGGCATTCGGAAATATAATGTGCTCATTACAGGTCCCATAACATATAGACTCCTTAAACTTGAGATTTTGTCGCCGGCTCTTAGTGGTACGTAATTTGAATAATGAGATAAGATAATGACTGTACGCGTGTACTTTTTTATATTTTTTTCGAGATACATGCACTAAAATCATTTTCAAGATGTGTAAGATTGATTTGAAAAAGTGAAAAAGATAAACAAAAGTGTTATGGACTTAGCGTAAAGTATATTTAATTCATGGTCTGTGTTAAAGTCATTAATTGATTAAAAGTGAATGGAATTCCTCATTATTGTACCATGATCAACCGTTATTGTTAAGCATGCAATCTAATACGTTGGGACCTCACCTCGGTGGTCACCGCAGCCTCGAATTTTTGGATCCGAAGGGTGGATTTAGTGTTCGGAGGAGGATGGGGTTGTCGGGTCTCTTCCACCCATGGCGCAGCTTCTAAGGTGGAAACAATTGATAGAAGCCCGACGACAGCTTGAGCCATTTAATAAACCGTGCTTGGCGACCTCCCTTTCGAAAGGAATTGCGACCTTTCCCGTTCTGCAATCCTGTGTCGAGGGACCCACTTCTCTAATGTCTTCCTGGCCCCCGGCATGTTTCTTCAAGGCGCCAGAGAACAGGAGCCGGTCCATTCTTCGTGGCACGTCAAGGATCAGTGTGACAATGACTCTGGTGATTGGGTGGTAGCATGCGCACATGCTCCGTCCTCGTACTCGGCGGAGTGGGCATCGCATAGTATCGACTGGTTAGAGGGGACAATATTGTGCTTCAAGAGTCGCGTTGAGCCTGGCCGCTCGGGTGACACCTAATCTCCAGGTGAAACGAAGTAATGAAAACACGGAGGGTAGATGTTACCGTCCGCATTGAGCCACTGGCGATATTTTCCACGGCCGATATAATCAACCTGTTTTCATTGAGATTTTGTAGAAGCATGAGGCGTGGTAGTGTAGTGGGTAGAAGAGCTTTGGGCTACTGGTCCAGGAGGGCCATGATTCCTCGGTTGGTGTTTGAAATTAGCAAATTTAATGTGAAGTATCATTACCGAAGGGTGATGCTGCTGCCTTGTATCGTATTGTGATCGATCCTTGTATTGTGATCTAAAAAATACCACGATGCTTACGAAGAACAAGTTCATTTGCTTATATACCAACATCCGCCGAACGGAAATGAGAACGCGCGAACCGTAATCTGCCAACGCAAATGTAGGAAAAAAAAGTGCACAGGCCCAGTGGAAGCGTTTCCCATTATGCGGATTAACTCGGTGGTATCGATGTATCAAATGATTTGTGTACGCTAAAGGATTTGCAATATCGACCGCATCAAGGGCCCTACCTTAACGTGAATAATCTTTCTGCGCCCGGCCTGCTTTTCGGCAATGCCACGGGACCTGATTAATCTGATAAAGGCCCGCCTACTCCAGTTTTGGCGGTGGGCACTGTTTTGATCGAATCCATCTGTTCGAATCATTTGTTATAAAAGATTCTAAGCTAAGGACAATGAGGTGCTCGGTGGCGAACAGGAAGACCGATAAGAGGAAACGTTGGCCAATAGTAATATCCCCCGTACTGTTAATGCTTGTATGCCCTTTGATTAATCTTTTCTGAGGTTTTTTTAGCCGCCAAATTGTATTTTGAAATAGTTTTTACATCACTTATGCATTAGCAGTGAAGAGTACATAACTACTTATAAATATGAAATTTAAAAAAATGTTATATTATTAATATCCTTTACAAATTAGTGTAAATCCAACAGAATAGTACCAACATTTCAGATATTAGGTACATGGGGGGTATCGTAAACTTTTAATTATTACTATTCCATAATCGAGATTGAAACTTAATTTTAATTTTTTATTCTTAAGACTTCTCCACATAGTCACCATCCCGAGTTATACATTTGTCCCACTGTTTTGTTTTACCTTTCTACGGCCGTCATTGTAGAACTCAGCAGATTGCGTTGAAAGGCCTTGTTCCAACTCTTGAATGACGTCATTTGTGTTGTCAAATCTTCAACCCCGCAATGGTTTTTTGAGCTCTGAGAATAAGAAAAATTCGCTTGGGGGCGAGATCGGGAAAATAAGGCGGATGTGGCCAAATTTCAAAGCTACATAACTTTGATTGCTGGTTGTGCCCTGGTCGCAATTGTAGGCCGTGCCGGGTTTGCTTCTGAAAAGGAGCCAACAGTCGTGGATCCTAGCGTGCTGACACATTTGGCATGTGCAGTTCTTCGTGAATAATTTTCCACACATTGCATTAATTAAGATCAGTCTCATTCATGTTCATTTCGATGGTTGGTCTTCGGTCTTAGAGGATAAAAGTCCTCGCCTTTCTACATTTTCAACAAGTGATGGTCTTCCTCTTATTGGATCTCCTGTGAGGGAAATGTGCCCGGTATGAAAATTCCTTTTCCATCTCACAACTATGACGGGTTATCATTCCGTAAACAACCATAATTTTATCGTGAAATTGCTGGGCACTGTAACCTTTCAAATGAGGGGAAATAATCACACTGTATGCATTTATATTCCACATACTGCGAGTTAACGTACTTCAATCTACAGCTTCCTGAAACCAAACAAATAAAATTTGATGGCTGTAATTTACAGCGTTATGTACATAAGTATCAATTAGTATGCGGAATGAACTTTGTCCAGATACCTCGGTTATTTATTTGTGGCAATTACTTAAAAACGATACCCCCCACGTACTACAATGTCAATATAATGGATATTTACGAATAATTTTATCTGGTATTTTTCATTGAAATGTAATGAAAATAATAATTTACAGAATGACGTGCAATTTTTCGCCGATTCTCCCCGAGGAAACCTCTCCCTCCCAGGGAACAAGTGCCTCGATGGACAAAAGAACACGCGTTTCTGACGCTAACCTCGCAGAAAAATCTTCCGTGTACTCGTACCTTACTCCGGGTTGAATTCGGGGAATATTTTCCCTACAAATTCGCAATAGTAACTGAATAGTGAGAGACAACCACGAGAGCACTGTAGTGGGGGTGATTAGATATATTGTAGCTCGGTAGAAATTGACCCACGTCCCTCTGATACCCATGACCTCGGGTTCACTTCTCTCCCGCTGTGGCGTACGCATGACCTGGTCCTCAACGCAGATTTCGCCAGGAACATACCTAGTTAACGAACCTAGACAAGAGAGAAACCGATAAAATGTATAGACTTTCTTCGACATCTCCCTCGCCCTTGAAACCTTGCCTTGTCCTAGGCGTCCCACTCACAGAAAGTAATTTCAAGGGACATTTGAGATAGTGGATCACTTTTCAGTTCAGCTACGCGTAAGTGAAAATATTTATGATAGATTCGTGAAAAAACTAATGTTTTCGAAACAGATTCAAGCAATCATTACGAGAAGATGCTTCAATGTTTGGAGATATCATTAATACGTGCCCAAAAGCGTTGCGCTGTGTCCACCGTAGCGGCGTACGAAGCGAAGAGTGAATGAGTGCTTCAATGAAGCCTTCACTGGACGCTTCGATTGTCAAGCTTCAATGAAATGCGGACGGTTAAATCATAAGAGCAGGTGGGAGTAAATTTTTCTGCTGAATATTATTTCGTAGGTTTCGCTTGCCACAAAATGAACAAATCTCTGTGGAGGTATGAACAATTATGGTGATTTAAACGTGACTTTAAAAAGAGCGCTAAATGGAAACTTTTTATTTTGGTGAAAAGAATTGTAGTGCAGACCGAACGCGGTGGCCTTTTTGTGTACTAAAGGACCAGTTATTTTATTATTGGTAACATACGGATTAAGGTAGATTTCATTTGGACACAAAGTACCGAACAATTCTCTCGTCCCTCCTAACCCAACGCAACATCCTACTCTAAAATAAACTCTTCTTCAACTCCGTATACTTCCTTCCTCCCTTCATTCCGTCCGACATCTCTATCTTATTCCTGCCCCTTCCTTGCTTGCCTGACATTTCCCCTCTATCATAGTCTTCAGACTCTCATTGCCATTCAGTATTGCCCTGCATTCGTCTTCCCTGTCACTTTCTGATTTCTCTCAGCAACCCTCTCACCTCCCCCGCCACGCCTAACACTTCCTCTTCTGTTTTCCTTTCGGGCTATTTTACCTTTTCCATCCTTCACACCCACATTATGAAAGCCTCCAATTTAGGCATATCATCTTGCTTTAGTGATCATGTGTCCGCGAAACACGATACTTAACTGTTCTCCATATCGAAGTTTGAACGAACCTTTTCTAAACATCCTTACTCAGCGTCCCTCTCATAAATTCTCTTCTCTTTGTGAAAACTCTGTTCCAAACGCATTCTATATCGTCGGAATCAACAAAAGGTCAATTTATCCGGTAATTGTTCTCGCATAATAAAATACGCGTGCCTTTTATCGACGCGAAAAATGGGACAGTCAAATACACTCAGAAATACTCAACTTTGATTCTGACACATTTTCATGTGATATATTTGGTCTCGTTTAGTAGCGTACACGTATATCGTAGAGCATATGGTATTGAGCGTCAATAAACATTTTGCGACTTCAAGGCGTGAGGCTGATATTTTTCTCGTGGCCAACTTTTTTATGTTTGCTTACGCTATGTGGCATGGGGAAGGTGCGTTGGATGCAGGAGCGGAAAGCATAGGGGATCACGGCATGTAACTTACCTGGTGGCCCGAGGAACCAACTATGAGTAATTTTGTGTGTGAGTAATGTGGGAGAAAGAGAGAGGAGAGAGAGATGAAATTGTAATTCCTCTCGTTTAATTCCAAATAAAATTACATGGGGTTTAGTTTTAATAAAACTTTGAGCATGGTATTTTTCGGTGCTTGTTTTAAATGTTGGCCGGGGGAACACCAAAAAGGGTTTCGTTGACCACCACTGGCGCACGGGGGTGTTTGGTCGGCGTCCGCTGATCAACGGGGATGGTTGTATCGTCGTCCGAGGGTTCCTCCTCGGGTCCTCTCTCCCCTAGCACCCCTCGTTCCGTCACATGCATTTCCCTCTCGACCTTTCACTTCTCTCGCCCTCCTCCACTAATGCCCCCATAAATCTGTTTCGTCTAATGGTGTGTCCATTTCACTCGTCCCTCTGAATCCGAAGCGTGTAGAATATGTTCCTCCCCTCCCTATGGTCTCCCACATAACCTCGCTCTACGCCTTTCGGTCGTATCATTCTTATCACTCCGTTTGCTTCTCGGACTACCTCATGAAAAGATTTTAATCCTAATATTTGAAAATGGAATTGAGTGTCGCGGTCGATTGACTCGGTGGCCGAAAATCTTGGGAGTGCATCCGTTAGTCTATTTCAGGGTTGCCAAACTTATTTTTGAATTTGATTTTTTTTTGTTAAAACTGGCTACGAGTTACCATATCTTACTTTTTCTCGTCCGGTCCTAGCGTCGTAATTAATATAATCTAGTAAACAACACGTTTAAAAAATTTTGTTATTTTTATGAAAATGAAATTCATGCACAATAACTCTGCCGAGATCGACCTGGGTTTTAAGTTGAGATCAGGTCGTCTATGATGTGCAGTGAAGAACCGCGTTGTGGCGTACTTATGTTTGGCCGGGAAACAAATACTACGCAACAATCCCTGAAATTCCAACTTCGAATCGCGGCTTTTTATGAAATTTTATAATTCTCGAATGTCGAAACTAAATCACTATCTGTAGTAAAAATTTTGTCTCCTTTTAAAAAGATGAGAAATTTTCCCTGTGCATAAACATTGGAACCTCCCCCCCAAGGCCTAGGTTCGATTTCACCTCTGGCGTATTTTTCAACGTTATCCCGAACCCTGTTTTGGTGTCTTGTGAATAATAAAATGGCAGTACTCCATCAGGAATTAAGACTTGTTTGAACCCTGGACACCTTTTATAAGGCATATTGGAAAAGTATAAGCTTCTTATGTTTAAATACTGGCTGTTCTGGGTTAACTTTTACCCATTCATTTAAGTTCTTCTTCACCCCACTCTTTCAAGTTCTACCTTGGCCGTCGCCCCCTACTCGCAAACTATATAATGCTTATTACTTACGCTTATTAAACACTGCGAGCGTCAGTTTTAAAAGAGAAGATATTGGTTGGCAGAATGTGTAAGTTGGATTTCTAGACGCTATCCTTGCAGTAAGCGTGAATTGTTAAGGGTGATAAAATCATGATGAAATTTTCTTTTCACGAAGCGCTTTGCGTCCTTATTATGCCACTAATTCGTGTTTTCTCATTTAATTAGCCCCTAAGACAGAATTCATTTCGCTTCATGAACTTTTAGGGTTGATCCCGGTGGGCGCAATCCAAACAAGATTCGGACCGAAATTCTTGCAGAAACCATCGATTACCTGCCAGTCAAATCCCATCTATATTTGATCTCCTCGGTCTGTCCTGTTATAATTTTTTCTTTCCCTTTAAAATAATAGTTTTGTGGCATAATGTGGCACCCTGCTCTCGGCAGGGGACTGCCTGAGACAAAAAAGAGTGTTTTAACATTCACTACGTAAGATATTCATGCGAGTATGCATGCAGTACGTTAGATATACAATATAAATACAATTTCAAAATAGTAATGATTTTTTATTTTTATGGTCCATCGCCGATTTAACTTGTACATGTATTTAAGACCTTACTCGGTCATGCGGTAAGAATTTGGCAACAAAACGTACGAGATATATTCATTCATTAGACATTGCGGGTGGTAAATGGCATAACGTTACCGACATAAGACTAATCATTGTGAGCGAGAGATAATCATTAAAGAAGTAACAGTGAGATCTAAATGAATAAGAGGGTCCCTTGAATAGGAGGAAAAGCGGTACGGTTTCGTATGCCCTCCTACAAAAAAATCTGCTGTTAACACTCGGGTATCTACAAAGAAAAGCCGAGTTCCGTACCCATTCATTGCTATTGAAATATCAATGAACTAATTTATTAATAAAAAACGAGAGCTGATGTTACTGAAACGCTGATTCTTCGGACTGAAAATAGTCATTGAACGAATGAAAACCATAAATATATTGTTTAAGTGTTGAATGAGTGTCAGTGCTTTGAGACCGGGATGATTTTGTAGAATTGACTGAGGTATTGGACTAATTTTATTTCTTCTCTCTCGGGAATTGCGCCGTTATATTGTTGTATAATTTAAATTTAAAGTGTAACATTATTTCATGTTTTAAGACCCGTAGCAGTTAAACTTAGATGTTTAACGCATCAATGCCCGTATAAAGTCAAAATCCGCGACCTATCCAATGCCCGCATTTGGACCAGCTGTAAAAGTAGAGCCCGGAGTTAATATTATCGTCGTTATAAGCATGCTATGTTATTCTGATTGCAAAGATACACACGACACATTAAGATGGAATCCCTTAGGCCACTCTGGGCGCATGCAGTTTCCTTGATCGGGACGTAGAGCCAGAGTTACCACCACGTTACCACGGAAGTAGAGCCCCAGCGACCGCCAAATGACGGTCGTCTCCGCCGAGCGGTCGCATTAGGCGTTCCTCTTGTTTGTGATCGAGAAGTAAGGTGGGTGTTAAAGTCGTAAATGCCGGAATGTCGTAAATTAGACCTAGGTACTGCAAGGATCGTAAACGGAGTAGGATCGCTTTATACTCGGTAAATTCTACCTTCCCAAGTACGGTTGGAATACTTTCACTTCCTCTCGTCTTCTCCATTAGTCCTCCAGCTGTAAATAAGGTGAAGTGTAGGTCTCGTTGTTAATACTTTATGTAATACTTCTTATTGTTTAGTTTATTATAAATTAACTTCTTTTCTAGCACTTACTCCTGCTCCTTAAGTTTAGCTTTGTTTAATATTTTGTGTTCTCTCTCGTTCACGTGAACAAACATCGGGTGTATTTAATGACTTTGGAGGGCGTATGTAAAACATTCAAATCCAGCGTAGAAGCCATTTTTCAATTATTTATTTCCACGTTAAATTATTGCTTACTAATGTAGTGGACCCTCCACGTATGTTTCATTATGTCTGAATGTGCATTAATCCTCAAAATTCTGGTTGGCTTCGGTTAATTTAGTATACGAGGGGTATGAAGAGGGAATGCCTATTATTGAATCGCTGAACATTTTGTGGACAAAGGAAGAGATATTTAAAAATGCGGCCCCTGGGACAAATAGTCACTGACATTTTTTTTTCAGAATGGAATTAGAAAATATAAATTTTTAGTGGGTGAAACGTGGAAAATTCGGAAATTATAAAATCTAGTATTGTGTAGCCACTCCAATTGGGCAATGAAAATGTTATTAATTAAAATTTGTATGAATACTTAAATGATTGAAATTGAAGTTGTAGCAAATGTTCCATCCGCGGTCACTAAATACAAAAGTTAAAAAGCCAACAGCTTTCTTACCAATAATTGCGAAATTACTGACGTTAAAAAGCGCTCACGAGGAAAGTCCTTGTTAGTGCCTAAAAGTAGAACCGTAGGGAAAAGAATCGATCATCTCGCAGAGCCTGAGGTAAAGTTGAATTGGCATTATGTTGTCTATAAATTGTATTTAAGTCCGTGTCTTAAAATCATCTATATGCAATATATTTCGCAACACCCAGTCCATAGCAATGGCGTTAGTCTTGAACGGTTTTTTGAGGGACTAGGTGGTGTATGATGAGCGCAATGCTCAAAATGTACCTGTTTTCGACGGCCTCACAAGCACCAGAAGCATCCCTTTTCTGCAATTTAATCATCTAAAATAGGAAGAGGGTTCAACCTCGAGACAGTTTCAAGTTACTGCCCCTCGCCTGGTATTATGGCCCCATTTGGGTTTTGATTGCTTAAGCCTCGACACGGCGTCTTTGCCATATGATAATTTTATGCACTCTTTAAAGTTTTCGAAGCGTCTTCGCCCGAGTTCATCAGTTCCCACGCACAGTGGCCTTGTCGAGTAAGGGACAGAATATTGTGTGGGGATTTCAAGATTCAAATGAAATTGTTTCCGGTTCGTGAAAATTATTCACGAATGAAGAGTTTCTTTGCAGTTGTTTTGATGTACAGGTTGAAAATCATTGCTGGAAAGAATTTCAGAAGATGCGAGAGTAAGTCAATAAGTCCGAAACGTCAGCAAGGCAAACGCAGGAACTATTGTACTAAAGTTTCCATGGCAGCGCTTCCACGGAACTGTACAGTCGCGACTTAGTCCCAAGTGACTATCCTCTGTTCGGGCCCCTGAAAAATCATTTGGTTGGCCGACGCTTTGAAAATGGTGATGCCGTAAGCCATAGAGATTACTCCTAGGGTGCAAATACTAATTCTACATGGCTACTAATACTTATTTGCTGCCGGCTATCAAAGAATTTTAAAGAGATGGTTTGAGCGTGTGAATGTACAGGGTGAATATGTAGAAAAGTGAAATAAATTTCTGGAAATTACTTTTGATTATTTTTTATTACCTCTATCCCGTTTTGCGAGCTATTTATTGACTTTTCCTCGTATTTGTTAAAGGGGGATCGGGGTCTGTATACTGGTGTATCACCTTAAGGATCAGGGTTCGAATTTCGGTGGTGGCAGGATATTTTGATTGGTTTCCCGAACCCTAAATGACTGCCAGCTGGAGAGAGCTTCATATTAAGTACCCCGTCCATCGGATGGGACGGTTAATATGGACCCCTTGGCCCTTTCTTTAAGAGTAGGCTAATAATAATAGGTTAGAAACATGACGTCGCCATTAGTAGTAAACCAGCACCGGATTTATTTTCATCCTTCCCACATTACCTGCCAATTCTACCCATACCCAATTTTCCACCTATCCCTAAGAGCGCAAATGACCTCAGCTATCGGTCACCACTACTAATATTTATGTGTGCAAAAAAGCACTTCTATTTCATTTCACGCAGGCGCTATGTCTGAAGTTCAAACAACTATTAATCAGTTTAACCAGTCGAACTATGGATATATTATTAGAGAAACATATTCCAAAGTCAGTAGCTTTAGAGAAGACATTTCCCGCGAACAACTCTGAAAAGGAACAACTTCAGTTGTCGGCAACCTAAATCAAATTCCTTGAATCCATTTGTCTTTCTCCGCTCCCTCCCATTGGTACTTGAACTCATTCAACTTCAACTCAGCCCCATTTGGTGAATAATAAGTCCAAGAGTCTCGGTGAAATTGGCTCGGGAGTTGTCGCCCCGAAATTGTAGGATACGGGAGGCAGATGTCGGTTGTGTTGCCCACCAAGGGTATTAGGGTGACTCCTCGCATTCCCTTCTCCTTGATGTTTCCTCGTCGAACATTTGCAGGCGGAGACCAATTGTGGGAAGTTGTCACTCGTGGTGTGAACTTTTACCAGACGCGCCAAACTAAGCTGTAGCATGTATTACGATGCCTCCACGTAAAATGTTTCTTCGTGACCAGCAAATGATTTTATGGCTTGACTAAAATAAAATCGTCGCCAAATGAAATAGATGATATAAAATGTCACCGAGATATCAAAACAAAATCGTGTCTCTTTTGTTTTTTTTTAAGCTCTTCATAACATCGTCACGCCTAGTATACAAATGTGGTCTCAGGCGTGTACGTATATTCACTTTCGGGACATTTTTCGTGGTGAAGATAACAGACTAGCAAGTTTTGCCAAGAGAAAGATATTATGACTTAGATTAGGATAGATTAGGATAGCTTAGGTGCAGGAAAGTACGCTCGGCCGTAAAGATGGTTGGCATTTCCGCGGGAATACGTGAGGGTTGAGGATATTGTGAAAATGAGAGCTTTTCTTGGCCTATTCTCGTGGCATTTATGGGGGAGGAATTTGGTCGAAAGATTCGTTAGTTTACATCCCAAGCAAAAGGAAAGGTATATACTAGGACTATAGGACATTAACCTCGAGTTCACATGTAGCAAAAGAGGTACTTAGGATCATCAATGAGAGCATGGAAAGGACGATGAGAGATTGCCTAGGGAATGATCAGTTTGTGTTCAGGAAAGGAGAGGAACGACTAATGTCACTGCAACAATGAAGTCACTAATAGGAGAGACATATAATAAAACCAAGGCGTATACACGTATCTGTGTTTGATGATGCTTTTTTAAACTGAAATTGTTGCATTATTTAGTTAGCCTGTCAACCACAGGGCTACGTTCATTTCTTAGCCCAGAAGGTCAGTGTGAGAAATTAGTACGGGGTGAAAATCAATGTAAGCAAAACAAAGGTTATGAGTTTTTCGAAAAAGAGTAAATCTTAAGTCATACGTTGAAATTAGAGGGCAAAAACTAGAGTAGATAGAGTGTGCATCATGTTTTGAATCGAAAAGTTAAAAAAAAGTGGGGTTACGAGAAGAAATGCGTTAGGCAAAGAATATTACCCAATGGATGGCTAAAAGTTAAGGAAAATACTTAAACACGTGTGCTAGTCGCTTTGTACGAGGATTTTTATCAAATTTGGTGAATAATTTTCAAGATTAATCCGATTGTACTATGAAAATCCGCGTTATGGTACGGATTCGTGTTGCCTCATGTTGACGCCAGGCGATAAGGAGTCGGGCGTTCGGCATGGGAGCCGCATTTTCACCTCTCATCACCCTCGGCGTCCGGTCGCCTCGCTTTGGATGGATCCTCGTCCCGTCACCCGCATTCGGGGCGGGCGCTGCTCCCCACGCGTCCTCCCCTCCTCGCGGCTCCGCTCGGCTGGCTGCTAGGACGTCGACGGCGCACGGCGGCTCCATCCACAACCCCCCACTCCGGCCCGCCCGTGCCCTTCCCACCCCCCCCGGGACACGAGCATGCGTGGTTTGGCGGCGGCGCGGGAGGTGGGGCGCAGCGCGGTGGCGGCGGAGATGCCTGTGCTTCGCCGCCGCAGTCGGCCCCCATGCCCGCCCGAGCGCTCTACGCCCTGGACGAGCCGCCACTGCCGCCGACTCCTCGCGTCCTGCCGACGCCATGTAGCGGGGCCATGGAGCGGCGGCCCGCGTCCCCCGCCGCCCGACTGCCGCTGCCGCCGTCCCGGAGGGCCCCCCCCCCCGCCGCCAATCGGCCCCCGGTGGCCGTCGCGGCGGAGGCTCCCGGCCCCCGCCGCGCCATCCTCGTCGCTCTCTCCGGCCGCCGTCCGCCTCCGGGCCCGCATCGTGCCGCCCCTCCGCCCCCCCACGGCCCCCCCCGCCCTGCCCCGAACCCCCCCGTCGCCGGCGCACGCCGTTTCCCCGGCCCACGGGAGCGGCGCGGTCCCCGGCCGGCCCCCCCCCGCGTTTTTTCCTCAAGCCTCGCGAGCGTGGCTCAGGGACCTGAAGAGCCTATCGTACCCACTGCCCGTGCGCCGGCACCTCCCCTCGGGAGAGGGCAGCCACAACTCCCGCGCCGCGTGGAGCGTGCGGTAAGAAGAAGCGGGAGGTGGAGGCCCGTCCCCCCTCTGCCTGCCCACCCATCCGCCCGGTCTTTCCCCACTCCCCCGTACCCCGTCGGCCTCCCCTGCCACCCACACACGCCACACCACGCCACCGACCCTCCCAGGACTGTCCACCTCCCACCCTACTCACCACCCGTTCGCTCACTCACTTCACCCCACTGCACGTAGACAGAATGACCCTTCACGTGCTGCACTTGCCCCGTCTCACGTCCCCTCTTGCGGGGGTCAAATCCCCCTCTTCTCTCGAGCAGAGCGTCTAGGTGGCCACACTCCGGCCCCACCTCTCCTTCACACCGCAACCAAAAACCCCTCCCGTTCCCCGCACTCTCCTCCCTGTGGGACCCAGTTTCCGTTCCCAGGCGAAATGTTTTGCCGCGTCCACTCCGGGTCCACGTGCGACGGGCAAAGCGGGCAGCCTGCCCCGGTCCCGACGACACCCACCCACCCATCCATCCATCCACCCACCCAAGGCCCGGGCCGCGCCACGGATGGAACACGGGCGTGCCGGGAGCGGAAGAGGAACCACCATCCGCGCTATCCTAACCCACGTTCCCCCCTCTGGCCAACCGAACCATCATCTGCAATCCCGCACCTCTCCCCCACCCACAGGCCACCACTCTGTCTCTCACTTGTCACTCCGTGTCGATACGTTTATGCTTTTCCTTTTGGATGGATGTTGACTTTTTTCCATATTGGTAGGAATGCTTATTTGAACCATTAATTGAGACTTGTTTTTTTTCTCTTCTTCTAATTACACGTCTATGTACTCTTATCTATTCACTCGCTGGTAAACACGTTCACCACTCAAGACGCACATTCCTTATGCTCTTTCTATTTTTATGTATGTATACTGTATATTTGTATGTGTATATTTATATATATGTGTATATACATATATGTATGTATGTGTATTTACATATATATGTATATATATGTATGTATGTGTATTTACATATATATGTATATATATGTATGTATGTGTATATACATATATAGAAAATGTATATATACATGTATATATATTCTTCTTCATCCTCGCATGCCCGCTCCGCCCTCTTGGTGTCCAAAGGCACAGCACACACGAGCCCCGCACCACCATGGGGCTGTGTGAAGGCAACCCTCTTCGCTTCCATTCAGAGGCGCTGTTTCCAAGCAAATGAGAATGGCTTAAAAGTTATTAGTGTTGCACCATGAGGAAATGGCTAAGCAAGTGCCTTTTCCTCATTGTATTGTAATAGCAGTAATTATCATTCCTATTATATGCAGAAATATATATGCGTACCCACACATGTTTATATATATGTATGTGTATATATGTATGTGTGTGTATATATATGTATATATATATATAGTATGTATATGTATATATAATATATATATATATATATATATATGTGTATATTACGCATTGTATTTTTATGTAGACTTTTGTTAATATTTTTCTTTACTCTTGAAAATTTTGTAATTTGAAATTTTCAAATAAAGTTGTGTGTAAAGAATGTTTATACGTTGTGTTTAACCCCCATTCATGTGTAATATGTACTGCGCTGCGATGTTCTTAAGTACGGAAAAATCGGAGATGGGGATCTTGGCAAGATATGGTGTTTTCTTTAATCTTTTAGGCCCTATTCTGGAAAAGGTATTGTTACCACGTTTATTGTTCACACCTGCTGTTGAAAAGTTACTCTTACCTGGGTTCCTCGCAGCGACTTCCTGTGCATCGAGTGGTAATCTCACCTGTCGTCTTTCACGGAGTCTCCGCGTGCCCTATTTCCATCGCCGTTTCCTTCGTCCTCTACCACCCGTTATAGCCCAACATTGTCCCTTCCCCACAGTCGAGGGCAGTGGCAACCACGGCCGGGGTGTGCTTGACAATAGAATATTAAGTTCTCAGATAATGGCGACGGCATCTTTTCTTTTAGACCGCAAACAAATTTTTTGCCCGAGCATTTTGAAAAAACCCTCTGCGATGCTGAGCTGCCCGACAAAGCACAATGGCTGTAAATATTAAATCATCTGCTTGCTTAAATATTCCTGCGCCTTTGTCGAATACAGTAGTTTTCGCCCCTGCCACACACCTTTTTGGTGGCTCGCAGGGTATTTATGTGGATGTAGTACTCCATAATGAATAGGATATGTGTAATTCGTTGTCACCGGCATAACCTTGCGGAAGCTGTTTGCAAGGAGGTTGGCGTGGGTTTGCTGAAGGGAATGGCCTCAGGAAACGGAGGGAGGGTATTGGTAGGGTAGCGTAGAGGGGGGAGGAGCTAAGTTCGGAGGGGCGGGCAGTCGTATCTTGATTTCTCCCGAATTTAGTCGTTTCCCTTAACCTGACTCGAGTGGAGCGTGGCCACGAAGGGAGAGGAGAGCTTGCCCGCGAGTTTTCGCGAGTAGGTAGGTGTATATCGTTGCCGGTGCGAAAAACCCGCGCGACCTCCTCCTTTGACCCCATTCCTCCGGGGAGGGGAGGTGATTTTGAGGAGCGGCGATGACCCCTGACGACCTCGGAGGAAAGGACGCAGGAACCCTCACCCCTGCGCCCTTACCCAGGAAAGTGGCCACTTTGCATGTCGAGCGACATTCATTTTCCGATCACCCTATACGCCTGGCCCGTTTATTGCCTCGCGATCACATAAGTCCGACCTCATATCTGGAAATCCCCCTTCTCGGTCTTCACATTCCTCTCCTACCGAAACACGTCTCTCTACCTCCATAAAACAAACTCACACGCACTTACACATGTAACCATAAACACAGTAATCAACCCGAAGGTCGGTTTAGTAGGTGATGGTAGAGTTCACCCAGTACTAAGCCCGACGGCGTGTGAAACTCACACACCAGGGTAGGGGGGCAAGTTCCTTTCCCTGTGCCGGTTATTGTTTCCCAGGGAGATCTGGTACCCGAAAAATCACATAGCTTGGGTGGAGCTGCAGGTTCCCAGAGTGCCTTGCCCGGGATTCGAACCCGGGACCCTCCGGTTAGTAGTACAACGCTCTACCCCTTGGACCACCACGACTGACTATACATATTTACATTCAAAGACGAAATCCCGTCATACGGCGAACAAATATTCATTCACATGGAAATGGGTCTAAGGAAAGGGGATAGGAACACATACAGGGTTCGTCCGGAAAATAAGTGTACTGAGCTCAGGAAAAAAAATTTATTGCACTTTTACATATCTTAAGCTAATATTCCTCAAAATAGGACCCTTGTGAGTCGATACACTTGTTCCAGCGGCGTTCCCATTCCTGGAACGCTCCCGCGAAGGCATCATCGGGAACCTCTCGAAGACACGTCGTCACGGCCTCTTTGACGGCGTCCAAAGTCCCGTATCGCGTTCCTTTCAAACTCCTCTTTATCTTCGGGAACAGAAAGAAGTCCGGTGGTGCCAAGTCCGGGCTGTAGGGCGGGTGCGGCAGCGTTGCCACGCCGTGCTTGGCCAAGAAGTCCGACACGACAAGCGCGGTGTGAGACGGCGCATTGTCGTGAAGCAGCCGCCAGATGTTTTTGATCGCTGGCCGGACGCGGGCGACTCGTTTTCGAAGCCTGTCGAGCACTTGGACGTAAAATGCAGCATTTACAGTTTGTCGTTCAGGTGCAAATGCGTAGTGGACGACTCCCTTTTTGTCAAAAAAGACAATGAGCATCATAAACTTATTTTCCGGACGAACCCTGTAAATGATGAAAACAGGAGAGGTGGGGAAGGTGGAATTAAGCAGACCACTAGTGTAAAAATATCTCCTCGACCGGGACTCGAACACCGGATCTTCCACTTGCCGGGCGGATGCTTTATATATATTTATGTATATAATTTCCCGGTCTAGGAAATATTTTTATGTTCGTGATTCCACCTTCCCCACCTCTCCTGGGTTCTTACTTTATATATGTTCCTATCCTTTTTCCTTATATCTATTTCTATGTGTGAAATAACATTTGTTCGCCGTATGGCGGGATTTCGTGTTTGAATGTATATATATATACTATATATATATATATATATATATATATATATATATAAAGACATACCAATTAAGAAGGACGTAAAACAGAGATGATATCAGGGATTAAGGGCATTGACATTGAATAGGGTACAATCGAGGGCTGCACAGTAAAAAAATCCTAGGATTGAAATATTGATGATTTGGGTAAGCATATATTATATGTACACGCTGTGCGCCCATGTTGGAAAGATAAGGGTGAATTCCATCCGCTTCGTCGGGTTAGCCATGTCGGCGAACGTCTTCAATTCTTCGCGTCTCAGACACCTCGTGGCTCTCCACAAGTAATTAGGCGTCCAAACTTATTAATAACCGGAGAAAATAATAACATATTTATCTCACTCTCGGGTAGGCCTTAGGGGTTTCAACACCGGGGGGGGGGGGGGCAATGCGCGTTTGACGTTTTCGGTCGGGGACGTCTCGCTTAATTTGATATTTATTTTCACCCGCAATTTCTTTCCTCTCGGATTCGTCGTCCTATGGTGGGTCGTCTTTAATGTGGCCTGCACTCGTGTGAAGTAATAAATTTTGTCTTAGACGTCGGGTGTAGTCCACGCGCCTTCAACAAGTAGCGGTAGAGCTAGATGGGAGAGGGAGGGAGGCGATAAACTGCTCCTCGGTCCTCTCCTCCTCCTACCGCCCTTCGCCCCCCGACCCCCGAGAGCCGCTCTCATTCGCTTCCCTTCCTTCGGGAGCGTTTTTCGCACCCATGAGGTCGGGGGCGGCCAAGGGATGCTTGCCGCATGTTTATCGACTCCGAGGCAGCCAACCAAGTGTCCTCCGTCGGCGTGAATATCCGAGATCTGAGTGGAGAGAGGGGTAAATGAGAGAAGGGGAAGGAATGCCGACGAAGTCGATCATAGCAATATCACGGATGCATGGGCTTGTTGACGTGTGATCGTTAGTTTATGGGCTAAGTTTAGTCATTGGAGAAGAAAAAAATATTTTGAAAAAGCCTTACGGTCACTCATTCCTCTGAGCCGTCGGCCCATGTTGTGAGGAAACACGTCGGATGTGTTACAGGTCAAGGGTCAACCAAACGCGGTCATTCTGGGTCTCTCGATCTTCCTGCAGGCCGTTATTTTCATTGGACCCCACCCTCCTATGTTTAATGTCTCCCTGCCGTCGCAAACTTGTGCTGACGTGGTCGAAATGTTAGTTTATCCCAGCAATATTTTCGGAATTGGACGTCAGTAATTTTTTTTCCGTTTTGAAGTCAATTCTATTTACTCCATTGTGTTCACCTTGGTGAATGATTATTTCGTCTTTTTTTACGCATGCGATATTTTTTTATCATTTATATTCGCTGTTGTCTTTAGGTGAGGCGTTGATTTTATTCTATAATAATTTGGGATCATAAATACATTGATAATGCTTTCCTTTTGGAGGAATTTCCACCGTAACGTTGCTCTTTTTCCGATTTTCGCGCCTAGAATATTTGCAGACTATGTGCATTTCAAATTTTCCACCGACTGAAGTCATATAGTGTTATAAACGGGACAAAAAATGCATGCAGATATAGGATAATATGTAGGTATTCCGGTGTGCAGAACGTTCAGCCAGGTATCGGTGGGGTTCAAATACAAGGACGTCATCACATCACATGCCGTGTGACTTTCTGATTACGAGAGCTAAAGTAGCTCAGGGAAAGGAACTGTTCCCTCTACCTGGAATTTTTTCCGCTTCACACGCCGTAGGACTGTGTGCCATGTGACCTCTAGGCTCGACTGTTAAACCCCCTTAGGTTTGAAGAGTAGCTCAGGCGGGATTGGAAGCGACGACATTTGTTTGGCCAGAGAGCACTTCACTCACCATACTAGCCGGGTCGGCTATTCTTATTATTGGGAGTCCGGTATGACCTCAAAACGTAAGGAGCACCTCACCAGCTTAAATTTTACTGCAGTCATTCAGTGGATTTTTCGAGTGCCTTCTGTGTAGCGAATTGAAAATCGTCATTAGGGATTTTACAATCATTTGTACATTCCTCATTATCTGGGTCATAGGACATGGATTCCTTCTGTTTCATTGAGCCCTGGCGATTATTCAAAGTTTCCACAGTTACTTATTCCGCCGAATGTCTTCTCGTGTTCCCCGAACGCAATTCTTCCGCACGGAATACCTAACGCGCGAAAAAATGAAAAACTTAGCTCAGTGTCAATTGTCGTCTCAAATCTCTGAGAGCCTTTTGAGGTGTTTGTCTTTGGTGAAAATTTTCCATGAAATGATATTCCAGCACTGGGAGTTCCTGGGGAAATTCTTAGTGTCAAAAATCGCATGAGAAGAAATCCCCACATAGGAGATCCCTTAAGGGTCCCATAGCTGAGGGACTGCTGTTAATACGAACCTTAACCTTAGTAATCCCAAAAGCACTCGAAGCCGTATGCACCCAAACACCTAAGTCAGTCGAGCGCCGTAAAACCCCTTCGGTCGAGTTCAGTGACCTGCTTAAAGCTTCGCAATTGTAGAATTGAAAGATGGTTACCTAATCTTCTTAGGATTTTTTCCTTAGTTTATCGCCTCATTTAGACTCTTGATGTTTCACATAATGATCGTCTCCTCTGTCTGGAATCGAAGAGCCCACGGTAGATGGAGTTATAGGCCGAACTGACGAATTTATTGATCCGTTGATAATGTAGGTAATGGCCTCGTTAACTCTTTTGGCGTTGTAGGGGCGTTTATGGTGGAGGGAATGGGGTGAGATGTTGTTTTGTTTTTTTTTCGGATCATTTTATTGGAGTGTTTCTATTCAGAATCGTCGGCCCCAGGTCCTGATAAAATAAATGAATAGCAGCTCTGGATCTCTCGGAGTAGTTGTGTGGCATACAGCAAAAAACCGTTTCCATCCAATCGAAAGGTTAATATTTTTATTTGTGGTGGAGCGGCGTCGTGTTTTTCGTACGGGAAACCATTTTGCAATTTGACCGAGGGGAAGGGAGACTCGTTTTCGGCATAATACGCCTAGCGTTCACGTACGGATGGGAGAGCGTTGAAGTGGTGAGTTGTCCCACCGGCGAGCGTGTCGTTTCGCTCCTTGGCGGTGATTTGTTTGTGTTCATCACCGCCCTTCAGGTGTGCGCACCGGATGGGGTGGGGGGGAGGAGCGTGGTGACTTGCCGCCGTCCGTTCACCTCGTCCCGTCACGTGCTTCGTTGGATGCCGGCCCTCGCGGGCGGCTCGCGGTCCCCCGCCCACCCCAGGTCACGTGACCCCGGCACCCTTCCCCCCCGAGGCGCGGCGTCAGCAACAGCCCCCTCTCGGCTGGGAAGGCAAGCAGGCGCCTTCCCAGCCGAGACTCGCCGCCACTTCTAACACCCGATGCCCTCGCTGGATCACGCGGTGGCCGCACCAAGGGTGAGGGAAGGGGAGCAGAGAGTTTTTGGGGTTTCGAGTGCGCGGCACCCAGCAGGAGGGGGGGCAGAGATCGATAGAGGGAGAGTTTAGGATGGGGGAATTTCGCGTGTTCTCGATTGGGAGGAGGGGTGGGTGGTTCTCTTTCCCCTTCCTCGCCCCCCGAGTATCTATCTTTCCTGTGCGATCTATTGGGGGGGGGGTCGTTATTGGCGCGTGTGCCGCCGAGGTTGCGTGCGTGGGGGTATCCCTCGAAAGCCGCTACCCCCCCCCCCCCCTCGACCTTCCCGACCCACCTCCCCGACCCACTAACCCCCTCGGCTCCCGCTCGGGCAAGGAAGCGGATTCGTATTGATCCGTGACTGCGCGAAGAGACGAGTGGGAGAGGAGGGAGCCGGGGCGGCGAAGGTGAGGGGGCAGGGGAGGGAGAGGTATGAGAAATAGTCATCAGGGCTGTTGGCAGCCCTTCTCCCGGCTCGGCTCTCGAAAGAAACCTTTAGGGCGGCTGCTGCTGCCTCCCGCCCTCCCCTCGCTCTCCTTGCTCCAGTCGGATTTCTGCGCCTTCACCCCAACTCCGCGCGTCCACCCCGTCTTGTGTCGGTTGTTGTTTTACCCGTCCTCCCTCACTCCCTTCCCCCCCGCGCTACCCACCCACCAAACCACCCAGTCCCTCCCCGACATCTTCTGCAAGCGGAGGCATGCCGGGTAAATGATTGCGCGAGTGTATGCGGCAACCCGTAGGTTTTCACACCACTCACTCCCCTCGCTTTGTTTTGGCTTGTTTCTGTTGGGGCTTAGTCCCGGCTGCTGCTGCTCCTTCGGCCGCCGGCGCCGCTTTGATGCCACTGGGGGCAATGGCGAAAGGGGGGAGGGGGGAATGAAATCGAAACGAGATCTACGTGTGTATGTGTTTGTGTTTGTATGTCGTGAGACTTTCCCTGAGTGCCGTTTCGTTGTCGAGAGTGCGTTGCTTTTATCCTCGTTTTGTCACGAGGGCGGCAAAACGTAATGTTTCGTGTTGTGCAGAATAGGTCGCTCCCTCGGGATGTCCCCTGCCGGCTTCTCAGGTCGGATTTGGTTAGTTACGTGGTTTGAATTCAGTTCATGTCTCTAATTGCTTACAATGTTAAGAAGTTAAGTTTCCTGGGCCCTCGCGTTGCTCTGTCACATCTCTGCCCTCTTCGTCAGAAACCGGACAAAAGTTTTGGATTCGAAATTTCGGGTCACGTCGATATTTTGGTGCTGGTAGTCTTTTTCTCGCCGTAGGTTTCGTAAATGTCTGTAAGGAAGCAGTCTTTAGATTCCATTTTTCTATTAATACTGTGGCTAAGCTCCAGCATGTCTGAGAGAAAAAGGCGGTAGATTCTGTATTGAATACAAAATTACAGGATTGATCAGCGTGTCCATTTTCGAGTACTATGATAACGTTAAGTCAAAATTAAGACGGAGATGCACGTCATGCAAATGGATGTGAGATCTTGTGATGGATTCGAAAAATTGGCTCATCTTTGATACCTTTTGAGTGGTGAATTTAGCGGGAAACGTCAAACATTTGACTTCCCACAATTTCTGTTACTCTTGAAAATGACGTTAACATGATTAAGAATGGCGGTTGACTCTAATTATTACAGAGATATAGTTTTTCATAGCCTATATAATAGAATGCGGCAATTCTTCCAGCTATCGTTGGCAGTGAATCACTTCTTTGGGTCTCGTATTGAAAGCTGCTCCTCGTCCCAATCTGCGTTGTTACGTGTAGTTTTAATTCATGGATCGCGTGTCAATTTGTTGACAGAAAATATTTTCAAATGATATGTTTTCATTTTTATGGCTATACTATATTATTTGGGAAGGAATCTAAGAAAAGTGGCAGCAGTTAAAAAACACCGCAGCGCAGAAAAATTACATATACTGCAGACTCCGTTACCATGTATTACATATGCGCGCAGATGGTATATTTCGGAATATATTAGAGAAAGAATGGATTTCTCGGAAAGGAATAAGTATACGTTATTGTCTAACCTGTACATGTATAATTCACCACGGGAAAAAAACTACTCAAGAAAAACCTGTAGGCCCCATGAATGGTGTAGCCAAACCGTGTATGCGCCTACAACTGCCATTAAACGTAAGATCTTGTGGATATTCCTAATCTAAATCCAAGCACTTGAACGTAAAATGATGGAAAAAAGCAGCTGGGCAATGGGTAAAGTAAATATAAGTATTAAATTCATGTGTGATGATTGTCTAACGAGCCACCGGCGCCACATGGGTCACTTAGGTCGCCCAGACGATTGGACAGTTTCCTTACCAAATGAAGCCTCACTGTCAGGGGCATCTTGTTATTGTGCTAATGTGGCAGGGGTGCTACCTCTTATGAAATATACCAATTAACATTCCGGCATTCACTTCTTGAAGGCTCCCAACTATTTGTTTAATATCTTCGTGCCTCCTCCCACCAAAGGCGTCTCTTGGATCCCAACCAGTTGTAAAGAACTAACAACCGTAGTCTAGTACAAACCCAATTTCAAAGCCAATTATCACTGCTTGGTTTGTTCCAAGAACCCTTCGTTGTCCTGTCATCCCTTAAACTAAAGTTGCGTCGATATTCATGATTATTATTAACCATGATTTTAGTCATTGTATTTGTTGATTTTATCTCCGATTACCGTCATGTTTGATCACGAATTCCTTTATTGCTGTGAGACTCCCCGTATTGTTTATTCAAGGTTTGCAGTCTTAGCCATTACTCTTTAAAACAAGATTTATGATTATTGCCATTCTTTCAAAATGCCTGATTAATTCTGTAGTTCTATTCCACTCGAGTAAATTTTATTTTCGTAATGAAACTCGTTTATTTTGTTTCAATATCATTCACCTCTTACGAATCGTTATTTAGAAGGCTTGGACGTTTTTTTCTTTTCAGTTTATACTTGAGCTTCAGTTTATACTTCGAAGGCGAAAGGCAGGAAAAATTGAATATCTGTCCGAAATATCTTTGTTTAGAGGACTATTATTTCTTAAAGATGCGAAAATGTTTGGGTCGAAAAAAAAACAAAGGGTTGAGGTATTTCCATCCAGATGCCTCTGACGTATGTCGACGTTTTTTTTAGCAGTGTGAAACTTCTGCCAATACGGTGGTGGTTTTGATTGGCCAGCACACCTCAAGGATATCCATGCTTAAGTTTAGTATTCATTAGACAGTATATTTTGCGTAGTATGGGGGAAGTTGTGGAAGTAGTTTTGAATTAGCGTACCGTGTTTAAAGAAATAACGCACTGCTATTGCAACTATTTATGGAGTTGAAGTATCTAAGTCGTCGGAGGAAACAACGCTGATATATTTATGTAGTTTTCCGAATGAAATCATCTCATGCTTGGGTGCCCAATGACCCTCTGTAAAATTTCATTGGAAAGTCAGCGTTGATGACGGACGGCGGTAAAGAAATCCATAGGCAATTGCTGTAAAGTTACTGGTTCATTCGAGGGTTCAATAATTTTAATTCTTAGGAGATGCGATAGGGAAGGTATGCCTATCGATTGACGCCGAAGTACCATATACTTTTCGGTATGAATGGAGGTCGGCAGTATTTCCTTGGCCAACCCTTGTGACCTCACCGCACCCGCCTGCATCCCCTGACGCAGAAAGAGGGAAGTTGGCAGGTCGGAGCGAAGCCCGCTGCGGGATATTTGTCGAATCGCCAACGCTCTACTGGCCACCCCATCAGCATAGCTCGCCCCCCCTCCTCTCCACCACTCCCACCCGTTTTCCGTCGCGGCGTCGTATGTGCGCCAGTAGTCTATTTTGGGCCCGCACGGTGTTCCGCGAAGCGCGTAGTTAGGGGTGTCCGCGGGTTCCCTTATAGTTGAGGTGATCCCGCGGCGGCGACGAGTGGAATATGAGAACTGGCTTCGGGAGCCGGATGCGATGGAGGTGCTAGTGGATGGAAGTGAAGGGGAAGTGTCTCTCGGACGGTACGGCGACCTTGGATTACAAGGTGCGCGTGGAGTGGTTGGGTCTCGATGGCACCCCGAGGGTCAATCACACTATGCGCGTCTGGTGGTCTCCGTTGGGGAGTCGCGCCGTCTGCCTAGAGGAGGGTCCGGGGGGGCCTCCGATCGCCGTGCGCCGCGCCGTCGAAGGGGACCTCGCGGTTGGCCTTAGTGATGGGGGTATCATCAACTTTCTGAGGAGTCCCGGGCTCTTCGTTCTGCTCATCCCTCTGCTGATCTTGCTCTCCTTCCCGTACATCACGTCTCTCCTTTCCCGCATAGTCCGTTTCAAGTCTTCCACTACCCCCGACTCCGACTACTGTGATTCCGATACCGAAGTGAACAGCTCCGACGTATACAACGGTACCGATGAGTACGGGAGCGAGAGTTTCAGTACCGAGCTGTACCATGCGAATGCATACGAATGCATATCGTACTGCTCCCCGTTATACGACGACATCGTGTATGGCTCCGAACCGTACGACACCGAAGATTACAGCTCTGAAGTCTACAGACCCGATGTGTACAACCCCGATGTGTACAACCCCGATGTGTACGATTCGGAGGTCTACCCTTCAGACACATATCGCTCCCACGTATACGGCTCTGATGACTACTTTACTGATGTCTGCGCCGCGGAGCGAGTGCCTATTGCCCCGCCGAGGAAGTTCGCCTTTCGAAGGCTCTATTCCAGGTGTGAATACTCTCCGCGCTGCCATTCACGTACTCTCTTTCGGGAGAGTATTAGAGTACAGATCCGCTTTAGCTGCCACGGCTTCTGATCTCCAGGTCTCGTGACGCAGCGTTACCGACTACCGTAAATGACCCCTTTTTGTTTGACTTGTGATTATTTTATCACAATCTGAAACAGTTTATTGTGATTCCCCTTGACGAAATGGTAAAAAATCAACCGAAGACAGTTTCTGGATGAAGAGAAATAACGCAGATGGTGTAACACGCTCTTTTCAGAATTTATCCCACAGAGAACAAAGGTTTTTCTTATGATGATTATAAAGGAATTAATGGTTTAGATTTTTGCTTTTTAGCGTTTAAGTATTATTTAAAAGATAAATATTCTACCAGTTTTTATGAGCTTAGTGTGTATTTTTGTTTGGTTGAGTCTTGCGGTTCTTCCGATCAATGGTTTGTTGTCTCTAGAACATGCATACAACGTACCCTCTTTTGGTAGAAACGGCTCATTTTCCTCCGAATGGCTCATGACTCAACTACTACGGTTGCAAAATTCTGATCAGGTTGTATTTTATGTATATCATGTGCATTTAACTTTAATTTTTGCCTTTTTCCGCATTTTTATCATCTTGAGAAAATACTGGTTGATTTTATCCGCATAATGTTTTCTGCCCATTTCACGATTTCATCTTGAATGTTAGGATATATTTATAGAACGAGAATGACCACTGTTATATATTCATAGAATGCGAATGACTCCTTGTCTAACTTTGACTTGACTCCTCTTGTCAAACTTGATTCCTTGACTAATGTCTTTCCCATATCCAAAACATGACGTATTGAGCGGCGCGCACGAGGACGTCGTTCAGGCGATTGTTTCAACACGGAAGAGTCGGCTGCGTTGATTATGCTAGTGACGCTGTTATACCTTATAAGCCGACACTAAAAAGTCCAGGAAGTAAACTCCACATTTTTTGTGCTGCGGAAGGAGGATGTCAATGCTGGGAAATTACGAATACTCCTGTTTTGTGAGAGACAACCGGACGGCCCGATGGCACCCTGCCAGTGGAAAGTCACTCTGAAGATTCTGGAAGCTTGAAGTGCAAGGCCGAAGTTGCTGACCTTGTGTTAATTTCGGTGGAATTTTTTGCGGAGTTTCCACCCTTATTTATCCCCCCACATCGCACGCAGGCCAATCTCCTCAATCATGCACATTAATCGATCGAAGGAAGGCGCCTACGTATTTTTTAAATGTTAACTATCGCCGTCCATCCACTCAAAAAATGGAAAATAAGTGCGAAATGAAAATTTCTGTGCTTTGTTACAATGTGCCCATTCCAGATCTATGGCTTCTTCATAATTACGAACTTCCATTCAGACTTCGCCTGCCTTTCCAAGGAATGCAAAATCACCATGGATTAAATGTGAATGTTCAATCTATGGCATTCTTTTGCAAATTATCTGGTTCGAAATTTTACTGCAACTGTGACATGTGTAGAATTTTGGAAGTGTACAACTATTTATCAACTTGTGGAATCAGAAGACTTTTCAATAATGTTGGTGATGAATATTTGACGAGAATCTGAGGTCACTAGGTTATTGATTCGTAACTCTTATAAGGCTCTATTTCTCTTTTTTATAATCGTACAATGTACATATTTTTTGTATCCCCTTCGTAATTTCATCCTATTTAAGGGAAAGAGGTGTAAAAGTTAAAGTTTATATTCACTTCTACCTCCTGCACTTCCCTGTTCTCTGTTCCACTTAGTGTCAGTATAAAATACTCCCATTGAAATAAACTGTACTGAGAGAGGTAATTAGAATTGAAGGTTCAAGATTGATGAACCCTATATAACTTCAAAGATCCAAATGTTAACCTTACAGAATGAGAGTCTTAACTTATTTTGTCAAGTACCTAACCAGTAGAGTACCAACTCTTGTGAATTAGTAAAAATTGGTCGTACTCGGCTTTATTTTAGACAGGTAGATTAATATAATGTATTTTCCAGCCACATACTTGCATGTGAGGCCTCTGAAATGTTTTGAAACTGAGTGGACATGGATGCATTGCTCATTAAAAACATGGACAGTTAATTCCCTGTTAGCCACAAATGGATTGTATGTGTTATGGATTATCATAGACAGGAAATAGAATGAAATTGCAACAGTTGTTTAGCAAAATGTATGACTTTTTTAGTGCTCTTACTTTAATAATTTTGTTGGTAATATCCAAGGAGTTGTTATAGAGTTAACTATTTTATTGATTAGGTTTTCTAAATATGTATCCATTTCATTGTGAGTTATATCTTGCATTTGATTTATTGCTTTGCCTTTTTTATACTCTGTCATTGTCAATGGGCTTCAGGCCATTTATCAATTAGGAGTTTACAGTAGTGGTAAATAAACACTCGATAAAGTAGAGATTATCTTCATGTAAAAATATACTTGTCAAACCTGGTATTTGTGTGGAGTTCCAAAATTTTTAATTTTGTTTTATTGAAAATAAAGCAATAACAGTTTTCTTTTAACATTCAATTAATTTCGTTCTTTTTTAATTCCAGATCTGAACCAAGGAATTCATTTTCCAATGAAAAGGTTGGGGATGAAGAAGATGAAGAGATTCTAGGCTCCGATGATGATGAGCAGGAATCACCTAAAGATTATTGCAAAGGTAACACCATCCTTTGTTTATGTGCATGATAATGTATCTAGTAATGTAACTCTGCACTTCGACTTCTGTGAATACAAAATGTGGTGATGTGGTCTAGAGAGTATCCTTAAAGTTTGTTAAAATCTTATTTTCTTTGTTATGAATAAATATTGGCATGAGAAGGTTTTAATTGTCATCATCATCATCAGCATTTAAATCCAGAGATTTGACTATTACAGTCTTCCATTCTTCACTATTGTGCTAATTCTGTCACCTCCTAATAGCTTTCCTGTTATATGTCCTTCTTAATTTGTCCTATGTACTAGTTCCTTTGTCTTCCTCAAAGGATCTTCCCTTCTATTATATTTCTAACTAATGCATTCTGCCACAAGGTGTGTGCAATCCATCTAGTTTTTTTGCCATAGGGTTTTCTCTATGTAGTTCTTTCCTCTTCTGCTCTTCTATACACTTCCTCATTCCTCACTTTGTCTTTTCATTTAATCCTTAGCAATCTCCTTATGTGCCATGTTTCAAAGGATACTATTTTTCACTGGTCCACTTTTACAATACTCCATGTCTCTGATCCATAGGGTGCTGTTCTCCACGTGAACATTTTGATGGATTAATTGTTGTAAAGAAATGCAGAAATTCACCTCTTTCATGGTAGTGAGTTATAAATACATCAGCCTGCCAACTCAGGGGTGATGGGTTTGAAATTCCACTAATAGTTTGATTGTTGTTCCCATGCCAGCTTAGATGACCCAATTTATTAGTTAGCCATTTGAGCTACTAAAATCATTAGGTGCGACTGATCTTAGGAAATGTATTTTTACTGAATATTCATAATTATTTTTGTTTTTTAAATTAAAAATGTTCCTCAAGGCAATGTGCAAATGTTGAACCAGGTTGTGTTAGACTTGACTCAGCAATTGAAAATGTCAGCCATAGTTTGTCAAAATATTGTAATGATTGGATGTGAAATAATTTGTACACTTGATCAGGTGATGTGGGTGTTCCTGCTGTAAATAACTTATCCATTTGCCCTCCACCCCAATTTTGTGTGTTCATATTCTCTTTTGGCACAGATTTTGAATTGAATGAGCCTGTACATGTTGATCAACTCCTTTTACTTTTCCATGCATAAATTTGTCTTCCTTATTATAATAATTGATACCTTTAGTATACCTTTCTCCTCCAATACACTCAGTTACCATACATAGGCGCTACATTCTCATGATTATACATTTGTTTTATATTCTCAAGTTCTGTCCATCCAAAAACCTACCTTAACTGGTAGATTACCTAATAATAATAATTATATTATCAATCAGAACTGATCAATTTCCATTCATTCATGGTCCGTAAGGTTTTCCTTTAGTAACAAATGTGTGAAAGACGGTGTGATGACTAATATGCCATTTAGCCATATTCATGACACTAGCTGAATATGTTCTGTTATAATTGTGATAGGATCATACTGAACATGCTGAAGGAAAGATATGGATGTTAATAAATGCATGTGCATTAGAAAAATGCAGAACACATTTTTTTTTTCAACTTTAACTCAGTGTGTTTGTCATGGTAATCTCTCGTGTATTACCTTTTTCTGGCATATTTATTGGTTTGGTTGTGTTCTCTTTCATAATATTTTAAATTTATTTGCTCTAAATCACCACTGTACAAGTCTAAGTTATCCCTAATACACATTTATAATCATTGTGAATGTACACCTCTGTGGTAATTATGACATTGCTGCTTGGCTCAAGAATTATAAGTTGAGTTTGGTGCTGCATCAATAAATGCTTGTGAAGTTACTCTAGATACCACATAATAATGCCAATCCTTATATAGTACTACCAGAATTACCTACTCATTAAAGTGGTTTGTTTAAATGTATATTGTTTTAAGCAGTTTGTAAATATCAATATCCAATGAAATATTTTTTTTTGCTGATGAGCACAGTTTAATGCTGCTTCAGTTGATATTGGAGCCTCTTTTGCAGAGCAAGTTTCATTTTGTCTAAAAAAAAGCTATGTTGCTTGCTTCCATTCAGTATTATTGTATCCTATGTTTTTGCTCACTTACAATAACCGTGTAAAGCAACTTCTGCTTCATGACTGTATGTGCATTTTCATTCTTAACAAGACATCATTTCTTTCATTTAAAACTGCACAGTGAGCATTAGAAGTGTGCAGTCATTAATATAGTCATTAAAATTGAAACTGTTTTGTTACAGGTGGATACCATCCTGTCAAAATTGGCGATCTTTTCCATAACAGGTACCATGTAGTGAGAAAGTTGGGATGGGGGCACTTTTCAACTGTGTGGCTCTGTTGGGATCTAACGTAAGCTTCCATTCTGTTTTATGGCCAAAGTGAAGAATTTGACTTACCATTTATAAAGATCAGATAAATTGTTAAGAACATTTCTAAAAGCAAATGTCTCAAGTGCCACATTTTTCAACATTGATTGGATTTGTAATATATAATGAATGATCACGTTATCATTTACTTAAGCTAATACCAGTTTTATTTTTGAGCTCATTTGCTTGTGTTCGGCACATAAAGATATTTGAGTTTTGTATTTTACATTCTTGCTAGGTAGTTTTTTAACAGGTATGCTATCAGAGCTTTATCTTATACATTAAATCACATATTAGTTACTATCAATTAGGCAATCCGGCATGGTAGATTCACCCAGGGAAATTTTAAAATTTTGAAAAGTGGTGGATATCTCTGTTCTGTCATTGCAGTACTGAAATATTCATTTCATCGCCTTATGAATTGTGTCCCTGTACAGAGTTGAAGCATTATCATCTCTCATTTTACATTTATTTGGCTATTTCTAAATTAATTTGTCTTAGATTTAGACATCTACAGTCCTTATTTTCTTTAATCACTGACAATGCATTTTATAATGGGTTTTAATACTAAATTTAATGGCTTAGCTGATATCTATGTTGCATTTTCCTTTGTGTTATTGAGAAAGTATATTGTATTCAATAATCTTACTAATATATAAATCTGAAAATAAATTTGTTTGTTTCTTTGGGGGACACATTATGCCCAGACAGTATGGAGCAAGGACTTCTATTTCATTTTGAATGAATAACGTAAAAAGGCACATAGTTACATAGACTAGGTCTGATTTGGATAAACTTTTCTGGAAATTTTTTAGACACGAAAATCAAAATTTCAAAGATTATGTATTTTTCATCACGCAGATGGCAGCACATGTTTGATTAAGAATTAGATTTCAATTAATTCAAATATATGCGAAGCGACAATCAAACTGTCGCATTCTTTCTCTAACTATTATATCATTTCAAAGTATATTATGATTTATGCTGACAGTTCAGTAGATACTAGATACATCAAAATTATCTGCTGGAAAATTCTATAGTTTCAGATTATTTCTTTAAAAGGGCATCATTTAACAGTAAACTGCTACTGTGAATTTTGATAGTCTTGAATTACTCCTTTGAGAGGCAACTTTTAGAGTTCTTCAGTTTTATTCCAAAATCATTTTTTTATTTTTTCTCGCAAAATGAAATTCCATTAATAGCAATAAGTATAAAACTATAGTAATAATGATGAAGTTGGAAACATAAATAATTGTTACTGTAGCAGAATTTCATAATTTTATTGTACATATTAATGTTAGTTAAAAAAGCAGTTATTTTATTAAGAATCATTTGTATTTGTGTATATGCTATTTAACCATGTTAAATAAGTACTTCCAAAGGCCTCTTGTATAAATTTAAATCAGTTACAGCTGTATGGATAAATTGACCCAGTGAAGGTGGGCTTTTGGTTCTAGTGTTAATTTTTTTTTGTGTGTGCATGTTTAATTTCTTAATTCCATCTCAGTTACTTAGTGTCTTATTGTGTTTAAGGATTCTGAATATGTGTTCTCTCTCTATAACTCAGCATTAATCAAGAAAATATTAATTCATATATATCAAATTAAAGTTCCACCTGCTAATAGTATTTTTCATTTACAAATATTATTGATATCAAAAGAATGGCCTCATCATCTGCTACATAAATTATGGTATGAAAAGATATTGCCTCTCCTGGGTGAAGCAACTTTTGGTATTGTTCAATAGAAAGTCTTTAGATAATTTTTTACACTTGGAAAATTAGTCTAAAGAATTAGTAGCTTCATTGATTTCATATATAAAACAGTTGACATGGAATGCAGCCGAATACCAAAATTTGATAAATAATGCATTAAGTTTAAATGAAATGTAAATTAATGACTTTCATGCTGTAACTTAAAAAAAAAACTTTTGTTCCATACACACACATCTACATGATGCCCCTTGAGGAAAGGGCATTCTGGGAGATTCAAAAATAGATCATTGTGTTTTCAAAATGTTGTATTAGCATGTGTCCTGTACCAAATTGTTTCTGATATAGAGAAATTTAAATAATTATTTTTCAAGTGATAAACTTTCATTTGTCAAGTCACAGAAATGAGGAAAATTCAGCTTAAAATGGCACAGTGTGGTGGGATGAAAGGATAATATTATTGCATATCAATCTCTTGGCAATAGTTTCATAATGTAGTTCTATTTCAGAAACAAATATAGGGCATACTGTCTGTAGTATGTGCTTTCATTTCCAAATATAGGAGACAAGTTCAGAATCTGCATCTTTCTACCTTCCCTTGCTCTCTTATTTCTTCCATATTGCCTGATCCATGTGCACTTTTCTTCACCTCCTATGCATTTGTACATTGTTTCGCACCATGCTCTTCCTGAGAATCCTAATCATCCTTTTCTTGTGAATCTCTTTGGTCACATTTGCTTATAACTTTCTTGGTTTCCCCCTTTCTCTCAAACTTTTTAATCTTCTTTCATATTTGGCCAAAAAACTTTTACCTAGACTGGGACTCAAACCATGAACCTTCTCTATTTTCTTAATACCTCTCCCAATGGAACTATCATCTGTGAGATTGGTGATTTACATGATGTAGTTCTCTAATACAATTTTTCAACTCATGTACTCATGCAGACACAATATAATATTACTTTGCCTTAAAATAGATAAGATAAAAAGGGCCCAAATGTTAAAATAATTCCTTTTAAATTTTAAGCTCTGTTTATGCTATCTTCATCACTTGTGTAGACTTTTCTAAAACTGACAAAGGTGACCACTGAAACATTTTTTTCATGAATTTTCTTAATTATGTGTGATCTATATTTTAAAAACTTTTTATGAAAAATAAATATAGCATATAATCATGTATTATATGAATATATGTATATTTGTGAAAATATATCTGTGTGTGTGTGTATATTTTTTTACACACACACATATGTATAGATTTCCATTTGTAATTCCATTCCATTTACATGGAAATATATATAAGGGAAAGGGATAGGAACACATATAAAGGACGAATACAGGAGAGATATGGAAGGCGGAATCAAGTAGATACAAGTGTGAAAATCTTTCCTTAATGGGGACTCTAACCATGGATCTTCCGACTTGCCGGGCCAATGCTCTAACCGCTTGAGCAAACAAAGGAAAACACAGGAAACATAATTTACACTGAAATCTGGGGGGGGGGTTTATGCAACCAAGTGCCCCTGATGCTTTGGCTAAGAGATGGTATTAGGGAGCTGTTTTGCCCACCAAAGGAGAAATAGACAACATATAAGAGGAAAGGACAGTAGGGAAACAATCATACAACATCAAAAAATATAGGAACAGTGTGTTTCTTGGCATCCATAGCCAGAAGGAGGAGACAGGCCACTTTGGCCAAATACACATTTAAACACATTGGACATTTAAGAGCATCGGCCCAGCAAGTTGAAAGAGTCATGGTATGAAAAATATATGTATATATATTTTTAAATATATATATATGTATGTGTGTGTACATATATGTATATGTATGTGTGTGTGTGTGTGTGTGTGTGTACATGCATACACATATATATTAAAGGTTTTGTTTGGAGAATGGAGCTATAAATTCTGTCTCATTAGTTATTTTTGTTGATAGAAACATTGACAACCCTATTTCTAAATGTGTATGTTTTTTTATTGTAGAGCTAAGCATTTCGTAGCCTTGAAGGTTGTGAAGAGTGCAAAGCAGTATACAGAAACTGCCCTTGATGAAATAAAATTACTCAAGTGTGTAAGTATTCAAAATCCCCTACTTTTCATAATCTAGAAATGTTCATAAAGAGGTTTAGTGAAAATAATCTTCTGAAGTATGCATTATGGCATTATTGGAACTATATATCACTTTATTGTGAATTGTTAATTTTATTGTGAATTTATATCACTTTTTTGTGATGAATCAGACCTTTAACATTAGACTGATTTCAAGAACAGAACTTTTGGGCAAAATTAACATTTAAAAATGACCTACGTTTCAGGATTTATTATTTTTAGTGTTAAATTTATTTGATTTATTTGAAAGTGGAATAAGAATTATTAAGTCCACTTTAGGTTTTTTTAAGTTCTAAAATGTAATACAAGCAATACGAAGACAGCAAAACCAATGAAATCTTTCTCTCTAGACTAACAGTAAAAATATTTGGCACGTTTTTCTCAAGAGAGAAAGAAATTTGTGTTTGAGGAAAAATGTATCTGTCAACAAGCAGTTGTTGTCTTCTTGTCCACTGCTAGTATAATTTTGTGAGCTTTGGTTCAACTTGCGATGAGCTGGTTTGAATCTGCAGATTGCATACTCCTGAAGTGATGCCCTTTTTGGACCATTGCTTGCGATTACTTTTACTTGTGTTTATAAACTGTTAACTTTACACATCACATCACTGCATTTATCTGTACAGTGCATATGTGTATTCCTTATGCTCTTTTCAAATATTGTTTAAAACTTTTCATTCATAATATTATGTTAATTTGGTAGAGTCTGTGTCGACCACCTAAGTCTGTGCTGAGCATATGTTATAAATTTAGCACTCGTATACATATCATGGCCCAGAGTTATTATCACTCTATTTTTGGAGTACCGTAGGAGGAATGTCTCATCTCCTAATATTTTATGGAGTTTTCATTTGTTTTGGAAATACTGAAATTTTATTCCATGGAGGAATTATCAGATTAGTATCTAATGCTTGATAAAATTATGCCCAAGTGTCTCTCATAGCCAACTCTATAGTGACACTAGTGTTAAGCTATGCTTTTGCCCAAAAGCTGTCAAGTTGTTGAAAATGTTTTGAAGAAACCCCTGAGGAGTAATAAAACATGAAATAGCTCTAAGAAACTTCTATTTTATTCATAGACTCTACATTTCTTGGAATGTATCTTGGATTAGATATGCCAGTGTTTATGCTAGATGGATGGGATAAATGGATAGATAGACCTCTTTCTTAAAGTTATGGTAGTAATGGTCTTGGTATGGGTTCAATAGCGCTTAGTCTTTGAGTAAAGAGCATAGATGAAACCTAGAGGGTGGCTTTTAAGGTTACGGCATGCAGAATAGGATGGAAAAAATATCCTGAATGGAGTGAAAGAAATAGAAGTGCCAAACATTGGGGAAGGAGGGGATGGAAGAAAGGAAGTTGGTACAGTGGACTCTTAGCAGAATTCTGGATGGTAGAGTGACCCTGAATTCTGAGGATGCCTGTCAGTGAAACATGCAAATCAGGGTTGACATATGGCAAGTTATTAATTGCATTGTGGGTGGCATAAATCTTTGGTGGGTAACTAATGACTTGAGAACTTAAAATGTGCTTTCTGTAAATTGTCATTGAAAACTCAATGGCAAAGCAACATTTAATTTAGGCCATCTTATGGAAGTGTATACCTCTTGAGTAAGTTATTTCATAGTACACACATTTTTGATAGATTGAAAAATTGATGCATATTAACCTTGGAGCTTGTAAGTGAAATGTGAAATCCATTTTTGTAGAGTTGCTTCTATGTGTACACATTTAATGTTAGGGTTTTCATCCACATCTTTGAGGTTTTCTTTGGTCCAAATTTGCCTTTTGAAAACAGTTTTTCCATGATTGATACCCAATAATTCCCAGACTTCTGAGCTTTGACATGATTGGAAAACATTCCATTGACCATACAAAATTACCATGAGGGTGAAGAACATTGCACAAAACAGTGCATAGATTAGGGCCAGAACAATCCATTGACAACATGGTAAAAAATATTCTCTAAACTTAACTCTTCAGGGAGATAATACTGTCTCACTCATAGAATTACTATATCACCCATGAACAACTAGAGGACTTGATAAAATATTCAACTGCCAAACGCATTGTAAATACACTATGTTAAAAACAAATAAAGGACTTTCTGAGCAACAAATAGCTGTCTGTGTGTTATTTTTTTATAACTGAATATCATTAGAGGAGGTAAAAGTATCATTAGAGGAGGCCTTGAGAGAATTAACATGTGGTTCATAGTTCAAATTTTTGGGAAACTATTTTCTATGCATTTCAACATTCTTCCCTGTTTTAGGGAAACTGGCATTGTGCCAGGATGAAAGTTGCAAATCAAAGAAATGTTGCTTGTGTTTTTGTCATCCAGAAATTATTCCCCAGTATATTGTGCCTAAGTCTAAATTAAATGAACATCCATAAGATTGGTCTTGAGTAAGTAGATTAATTTTGAAGTCCAATGCAAGACTGTTCAATTATGGCTCACTATAGCTGGTGTAGGGTTGAAAAGATATGAACAAAAAGGTGGCAAATATGGGTTGTTTAATTTTAAAATAAGTGCTAAGCAAATAGTGTTAAACTGATCACAAGTTGAACCAAGTGTCTCTCTCATAAGTGTAATGACATCGCGATTAATCAGTCACATTTTGAAGTCTACTACTCTGATTAGGGCTATATACATCAGTCATGGCTACCACAATTTAATGTAAAATAAAATAATATATATACAGACAGTCATTTTTCATCCAACCTCTATTTTTGTTCTTTTTACCTCTGGTACTCCCAAGCACTCCTCCATCTCTAGTCCATCAATTTCATGCCAACAACTAGGGCTGATATGTATTTACGCAAAATAATTTGTTTTTCTATTTTTTCCAAAGGACTTAATGAACAACCCACATTCCAATATGTGGGTTGTTCATTAAATCCTTAAGAAAAAATAGAAAAAGATTTTTTTGCACAGATAGTTTTTTATTTTCAACTTAATCTCCTTTTATTTTGATTCACTTTTCTCACCATTTCTCCAACATTTTTAAGCCAACCAAATAGTAAGATTTCAAAAGGCCCTCAGCATAGGCATCTGTGTTGACAATGGCTTCCATGCTTGACATGAATCATTTTCTGCTGAGCCCATTTTCAAAATAGAATATTTTGAAAAAATCTTTGAGAGACAAATCTGGTAAATACTGAAGAAGTTGTAATAATTCGAAATTCATTTTCATCATTTTACCATTACTTGGGTGTGAAAAAATTCTTGCCAAGATTTTTTCACACCCAAATTTTTGTGATTAGTTGAAAATGCTGTACCTTGTGGTATACCTGTGGCATGAACTATTTTGCAAACTTTGATTCATCGATTTCTCAAAACCATATTGTAGTTTCGTCAATTATTTTGGAGGTGAAAGTCACTTTCACTATATGTCCTAAGTGATATTCATCATTCATGGATGTGCATCCACGTTAAAATTCATTTACCCAATTGTCAGTCAGTCACAGTCACCATAACAGAAGCAGGTGTGCCATGAACTTCAAATCCATTTTCTTTGATGTTAAGTCTTTTTAATGGAAGTATTTAATTACTGCACATAAGTCATTTTTTTATTTTTCTATTACTTAAACTGTAACAGCTGTCTAAGGAGGGATGAAGCTTGCTTAAAGCAAACCTCTTAATACTATGAGCATAATCTCTTGGATTTTATAATGAGTAATTGAATGACCCGCATAAATTTCTATTTATGCTATACCATCCATATTCTCACTCGTATCCAGAATGTTAAATACCATTAGGTATCAGATAATTTTGTGTGCAGGTGAAACAAACCCTCACTTTAGGAGTGACGTAAATGGAAGCTGTGATGCATCCAATGCTGTATACATACCTGTACTATACACTCCTATATACTTGTGAGACATTAGAAAAAGAAATTATTGAAGTAAATTTCTCTGAAGAATTCCTTATAATAGTTAGGATTGTTCAAGCAGTTCCTACAATTTTGCTGTTTATTTATGGTACTGGAAATAAACAAAATCTTAAAATTATTGTTTGAGGTCTTGGTGGAAAATATTGAGGAGCTTATGATGGAGCAATTATAAATATCTAAATTCTTTCATGTGTTGTTAAATTCCATTATAATCCCATGATTGATGTATATATTTTTTAACAAAATTTTCTCCATGTTTATTTCAGATACGGAACAGTGATGTAAATGATCCTAAAAGGGAAAAAACTGTACAATTGCTGGACAATTTCAAAATTAGTGGCGTTAATGGAACTCATGTATGCATGGTGTTTGAAGTTTTAGGGAATAATCTCCTGAAGCTGATAATTCGCAGTGGTTATGAGGGCATTCCAAGAGAGAATGTGAAGACTATTATAAAGCAGGTATTGCTATTTATTTTGTGTCCTGGATTCATCTGATTCATGAAATTTCAGTTTTGGGAAAAATGGATTTCAATTAACTCAAAAGTATAATCCTTCATAATTGAAAAGTAGCTGAAAGTTTGAGTTGAATAACTTTCTGGTTACTCTTTATCTCTACTTTTCATTCAATTTTTCATAATACCGCTATTCTATGTGTATACTATGTCATTAATATCTTAAATATTTTCCTTAAAGGTTCTTGAAGGATTGGAATATCTCCACACCAAGTGTAAAATAATTCACACAGATATTAAACCAGAAAACATCCTATTGTGTGTTGGGGAGGATTATATAAAGCAACTGGCAATAGTAGCAACTCAATGGCAGATAATGGGAGTCAAACTCCCAGGTTCTCTGGGTGAGTTTAGACATGGAGTCAATAAGTGTAAATAAATAATTCATTATTGTGGTACTTGCAATGAATACATCTAATTACCTTGTTACTTCAGAGGATTGGGCTGAAGTGGTGATGGGGGCATTGTACATTCAATGGTTGCATCCATCTCTGCATAATCATGTCAAGCTGTGGGATACTTTATAAGGGTATATAGTTATTGTTTGTCCATTTGTATTTTGAATGCAATTTAGCTCTAAAGTCTATGAAATGCTAATTCATGTGCATCTTTCTCAATTAGTTTTCCACTTTGACTGCTTTTTTTATAAGTAACTTATATGGTGGAGTCTTTTTCTCCAGACAGTGTCATCATTATGTTATTTTCACAGGGTCTTATCTTTCAGCCCTAAATATTCCATTTTCAATGCTGTGATAGCCATGCTAATGCAGTGGATAACAACCTGTTATTACAAAGGTTTTGAGTTAAAGTCTAGGTTTCGGCCTGAGAGTAATGCAGTCTTCATAGTTTGCCCACTTGGAGACCTGATGATTACCAGAGGCTTATCAGGATCTCATAGGTCACCAGAAAAGCTTAAAAACTAAAATATAATTTCACCTGCTATTTAATCAATATGGTTAGCAATTTAAACCAAGTATTGCACATTGAAGTACCACATTAGGTTCTGACATTGCCTGAGAACTGGTTATTTAAATCGTATAAAAATAAGGAAAAAAGAGTTGGGGTAGTCTTAATTTCACTAATAGATTAATACTTATTATTGATAGCTCTTGCCAAAACAGTCATAGATAAACTCCAATTTCCCCATATGGAAAACTTATTCTATAATTTATATTTTAAAAAAATGAATGGACATCCATAAAGAAATGTCATAAAATTCAGCAAACTTGAAAATTTTAATTAAATGGTATAGTGGATTTCATGCATTATGTACAATTCATTATGAATGGTATGTATGTGTAGGCATTCCAAGAAAATGATTCTGTTGTAAGTACAATGGAACCTCATAATATGAGTGTAATCCTTTCTGCAATATTTCTCGTAAAGCAAAACACTCATTTAGTGAAACAACTTTAGCATGTAAGTTAATGTAAAATATGAGAATGCATTCCATGCAAAAAAAATGTACAAGGCTAAATCAAAGAAAATTATGTTTTAGGATTAGAAAGTTATGTTGTTTAGGATTGTGGATCACATTCACCTTTTCTTCTAATGTGGAAGGAAACAACTGTGAATGAAAACTTCATTTGTATAGGCAAAAAAGAATCAAACTAAATGGTTAATTAATATATACTTTATTCATTTTTATTCTAAAGCTGTCAAGAGACATTTGTTTTTCACTGACACTTCAAAATCTGGTAAAAAATGTGACTCAGAATGATCATTAAATAAATTTATGGCATGCATCACCACTGCCTTATTAGGGTGATGCTTGTATGATGGAAAAGTTTCTCATGACCTCCACATCCCATTAGCCTGCTTTTTTGGACTTAATACTTCTTGAAGGCTCATGGGGTGTCTGAATGGCAAGTCAGCAAATATTTAAATATAGGTTCACTTTGGCATCTTCCTCCCAAAGAGAACCACCTTATCACAATTAAAAAATATTGTGGCAGGTAACCCTTAACTTCTCGTACCACACACGGCTCCTCTTAAAAATTTGTTTGGCCGTTGATGATCCTGACGTGTTATTAACGAGGTCTGCGAAAATCACTTTCCCCTTTTGACAAGTTATATTCTTGTTAAAGGTGTTGCATTGCAATTGCTTTTCATTTTGCATATGAGAAGCAACATTTCAGCATAGTTGAGAATATGTAACCATTTCATCGATACTCTTGTCACTCTATTTGAAGCATCTATCTTCTTTGTCTTGTCTGTGTTCTTGTAAAAATGTCAATTGTTGATGTTGACTGATTGTTGATGTGCATACCAGATCAGTCATGCTCACACTTTGTTCCTCATTTTCAATGATTTACTTTTTATTTCTGCTGTTATTTTTTATTTTTTTTCTCTTGTGGCTTTCTTCTTATGGTGTTTTTGGTGTTCATTTTTAAAACTTATATATACTCTAATATTATATAATAACTCAATAATCACCTAACAAACCAACCTTTGGCTTGATTACTGTGTTTATGGTTTTATATAATGAAACTTCACAAAAATTTCCTAATAATACGTTTGAACACAAGTTTGGAAAAATGTGTGATCACTAGCAACGCTAAGATGCTGGCAGAACAAGGGCGAGATGCAAGCTGCAGTAGAAGGTTTGCAATTAATCTGGGAATTCTTCTCCCCTCATCATTTGTTATGTGAAAAGTTGCTTAATAAGCGAGTTATTTTCAGGACCAATATATTTGCATTTTGCGTGAGTTACTTGCTGTGTGAGATGCTTGTTAAGTAAGGTTCCATTGTATTCTCCTCATATCTCTTGGTCTATTGCAGTGAGTACAGCACCAAAAAAATTTCAAGCTCCTGGTCCCAACAGTAAGATGTCCAAAAATAAGAAGAAGAAGTTGAAGAGGAAAGCAAAGCGGCAGGCTGAGCTACTGGGGAAGCAGCTGCAACAGATGGAGGAGTTGGAGAAGACGGGTGTGCGCTCTGGTGGGGAGGAGGCGATAGCTAAAAGTGAAGGATTAAGTGGTGCTGACAAAGAGTGTATTGTGACTAGTGTAAAAGACCAAGAAACCCAATTAATGCCTGAGGAAAAACCTCAGGTATCTAAATTATCTAACACCAGTGAACCTGAAGAGGAGTCTGAAGAAAATCCTGAGTTACAGCAGATTAGGAAAACCCCTTTTAGTGGGAGTTACCTAACCAGGAAGCCCAAAACATGTAAGTTTATTTTATTCTTTTATTACATGACCATCATATCTGATCAAATGGTAACATTTGGTTGATGAAAACTCTTTGCCTCTTTGCTATTAAAAATGATTGAGATTATTGTTGGACAGATAAAGATGGCTTCATTGTAAAATTGTGTTGCTGCTAATCTTTAGTAAAAATTAATGTTGATTCATTTTGGTATAGGTTTTTAATTTTCTAATTGTCAGAATTGGCTAATGCCAATGAATGATGAACAAAAGAAGTCCATTGATTTCTTAGCAGATGTGTGATTAACAGAATTGTTATGTTTGGTGAAGTTTAGCCAAGCTAATTTATCAGGAATTGGATTAAGATATTTGATTGAACCATAATTCTTGCATTATCTTGATCCATAAGTCAAGCAATGTCCCTAGGCATGCAATATCCATTCCATGGTATGGCATTTAAAAAGTTTAGTTTAGTGCCGGATGCCATAACAATTTTTTTACTGATGTGATGAACTACATTAATGCCTGCTACTAAAATAAACAAAATATGAAAATAACTTGATGTTTGTAACTAAGTCAAAGTTAAGTCTCAATTAGCAGTGCTTTTGCCTGATGAATAATAGATAATTGAAAAACATGGATAACCAAAGTATGTGGAAAATGTAGTCATGATATGAATGGATGTTTACCAAGACTCTCCTTGTTCATTCCTTGTCTTTGATTCACATGTTTTAGCCATGGAAAGGGAATTTTTTTCTGTTTTCAGCCGTTGTTATAAGGGTGAAATTATAGTTTTAAAAGAAAACTACTATCATCAAGTTAATAGAAGAGCATGTTTTTATCAGAAATCTAAAGCAATGACATAGCCAGAAAAAAACAAGGACTGGCTAAGGACAAATTTTAAAAAAGGATCCCAGATTCGAATTCTACATATGATAGCGATTAAAATTATATGCAGCGTAGGTACTTAATGCCAAATTTGTTTTCTAAGCATTTTTTTGCCTTAAAGGAGAATATGGAATTCCCAGGGCTAATGAATGTGAGAGGAATTGATAAGAGAAAGTATGGATGATACAAAAATGTTCATATTTTAGCCTTAAATACTAATGATAGCTTTTGATTTTGTGTAATTAACAACTTTAAGGGAAGCTGTGACATTTCAAACTTGTATTTTTTTAAAGTATATTGAAGTTTCAAAGCATTTAATTATCCTTATGAACGTAATTTTATTGAAATTTTTGAGATATTGGCATGAGAATAGCATGGAAAATCTCGATGGATATTTGAGTGTTTACTGTAATTAATTTGTTAGCTGTGTTGTATTTATGTGTTATTAGACATAGGCTTCTTACAGTGATGTGAAATACAACCGTACAACAATGCTTATATGTAATGGTTACTGAATTTTAAAAAGTGATGATTTGGTCCCAGATAAATCTCACAAGAATTCAATTAGTTACAGAGGAAATTTCGTCAGGGTGATTAACTTTACAAGTATTCTCACAGGAATTACCTTAGGTATAACTGTATCTGTAAATTGGAACATCTGTGTTTACCTGTATCATCTAGTCTTGGGGTGTGCTTAACAAGTGTGGTTTAAGTCCATTTTATGCATGAATTACCTTTTGCAGAGTTTTTCAAATTATCATGAGAATCACTCATATACCCCAATTATTTAAAAAATCTGTGAATCAAAAGTCATTCTCATTGTGCTGCAGTCAGAATTAATGAATAACCTTTTGATTGCTTGGTCTTGTAAGTGATTGAATGTTGAGAGTGTGTGAGAGTGCCCATCTTGTTAATTTTGATTGGGAAATTATTTTTTTGCTGTTATACTATGTTGCTATCAATATTTTAAGTTTACTGGAGTAAAATCACATTGATGAAATTCTTCATACAAAATGAATCCAGTTAATGTTTCAGGGAATCAGTCAATGTCTTCATTCCTCTTTTCTGTTGCCTTTTTTCCAACTAAAAGATTCTATCAAGGCATTAATGAACAGTTTACCTTAATTTCATCCTAATATTTAAAATACCTTTTATTTCAACTGACTTGTAATTCCATGGTCATGCAATGGTTCTGGGGTGCATTATGAACCATAGTTATTGACAATTGTTGCACTTAGAATTACAAAAGTCATTGAATAAGTTATTGATTTGAGTTTTTTATGCTTTGATATCTTTGAGTAACTTCATAAATCATGCTCTTACTGTTAATTTCTTCAATTATGTTTCATTCATACTAATGAAAATGTATGATTGCAGTTGAAATAATATGCAATGAACCATAAGGCAGCGCAATGTCATGTTAATGATAATCAATCAAATGACATACATTCATGGACTCCCGGGTTCTACAGGTTTGAGTGATCGGTAAGGGTATGGAAAGTAAAATTCATGCTAAAAAATATGCTTTTACCACACATTATTATCAGTATTTCAAATCTAGCCTTGATGAAAATGAGACTTGTAAAATAATTTACGTTGCCCATGGCTCCAGGATAAATTCTTCCAAAATTACTTTTTTCCAAAGAAATTTTGGAAATGTTTTTGGTAACTTTGGAAGGTTCTTGTTTGAATTTGAAGTAATAAGTAGGCCTTAGAGAGAGAAAAGCCTTCTTTTACATTCTCATTTTGCCTTTTTGCCTTCAGACCAACCTTCGCTTGATTCTCAAAATTTCAATTTCATGCTGAGATAAATGCTCTAGTATTGGCAGAGATATTATTGAATAGATTAGATAATATTTTTGCAGTTTTTTATTGAAGAATTTGAAATATATTGTTTTTAATTTATTTTCTTTATGATGCCTAACATCTCTGGTTTGAAAATATACAAATTGATCTCCTCATTTTATTGTGCTATTTACGAAGGCCCAAAAGAAAAAAGTATATGAAATGGCAAAATAAACATAAGGAGATAATAAAAATATTACTACAAAAGAAATTACAATGAAAATTTGTGGTGGATATTTTGAATTTTTCTTTTTTGTGATCTGGTGCCAAGTATGTTTGATAACCCTGAGAATTAGAGAAAAATATCATTAGAGCATATTATATGTATTTTTCTATATTATATTAAGATGTGATATCCATGTTGACTTTTTGATTGGGTTCAATCTCTAAAATTGGAGAGACTTAAGAAAAGGTGGAGAAAGTGGTTTGATATGCCAGAGCTTCAAATATAGCCCTTCAAGAGTTTTTAAAAATATGCTGTAATTCGTAGCTAGGCACTTCACTGGGCCCAAGTGTTGGATAAATTCTTTCATTGTTCAGTGTAGCAATGCATATAAATTATGGTCCAGTGGGTAGAGCGTTGGACTTCTGACCGGAAAGTCCCGGGTTCGATTCCCAGGCAAGGCACTCTGGACACCTGCAGCTCCACCTGAGCTAGTTGATTTTTCGGGTACCAGATCTTCCTGGGAAACCATAATCGGCACAGGGAAAGGAACTGGCCCCCCTACCCTGATGTGTGATTATTCACACGCCGTCAGGCTTGGTACATGGGTGAGCTCTACCATCACCTACTAAACTGACCTTCGGGTTGATTACTGTGTTTATGGTTTTATATGATTTTGAAAAGTGGACCCTAGAGAGCAAATATAAGTTTTCTACTGGAAACATGGAGTGGATCCTTGCTTTACAAGCACCTCCCATAGTGAGTAATAGGCATAATGTGCAAAAAATGTATTTTTTTAAAATTCCCTGCAAGACAAGCAACTTTTTGCATGGTGAATGATGAGGACAAGAGAATCTCTGGAGTTTGCATGCCTATTGCTTCAGTTTGTGTTCAGCACTTGCTCTGCTAGCATCTTATTTTTACTAGTGATCACACATATTACCAAAGTTGTGTGGAGACAATATGTGATTTTTTTGTTGCAAATTTTAATAATACTGTTTACATAGTTCTAAAAATTTCCCTAACAAAAAGCTGCAAAAAGACAACCATAGAATAAAAATAATAGCAGAAATGAAAAGTGAAATCATTGAAAAGCGAGAATGAATGTGAGCTTGCCTGATTTAGCATGCACATAAAATCATTCAACATTAACAATTTGTGTTATCTACAAGAACGGGGACAAAATTAATGATATAGATGCTTCAAAGGGACTGACAAGGGTATCTACGCAATGGTTTTATTTCTTCTCAATCTTGTTGAATGGTGAAAACTAATTATTTTGATTCTATTTTGTTTTCTACAAATCGAATTTGAATTCCAGGTTGGTTGATTCCATGATGGAAGAGAAGATGAAGATGATTGATGATCCTAAACAATGTATATTTAATTCTTTGAATAAAAGTCTTACATAATTTATGTTACATTAACTTCTATGGGAAAAATTGTTTTGCTAAATGAGTATTTTGCTTTGCGAGAAAGATTCCAGAACAAATTATGCTCATTGTACAAGGTTCCAATGTATGAGTTTCTGGAAACGGGTGCATGACTTTTATCATGAGAGTCATAGTGTAGGGAGGAGTTATTTTTTCCCAAATAAACAGTCTCACAAGGGCTTATGTTTTAAAGGGAAACTTTGCCGCAGGGAAAGCAAAACAAGTATAGTCTTTTATATCATCTTTATGAGACTATATGCTTTAGGTTCCCAAAATTAATGCTTAGCCTCAACTTAATAGTTTACCGTTCTTCCATTTTCTCCTGCATAAATATTAATGATGGGATTTAACATGTTTTCTATATTAAGATGGAAATTAAAATAAGATTATGAATCAAGAGTACCAAAAATTGGCTGCAGAATGCAAATGTTAGTATTGCTTTCTTTTCCTCTGTAAAGTTGATGGAGTAATGGTTATGGTTTCCAGAGAGTCAGGTGAAAATAAGCTTGTACCCCATGAAATGCCATCTCTTCTAGTTTATGAACTCCTATTTAAATGTTTAACTTACCTTTTTCTCTTTCTCATAAACAGCATTGACGTTGTTTTGTTTACATTTATTCTTATCTGACACCTACTGAATTAGCTTTCCAATGTGCTCAGCAAAGCTTGCAACTCCTTGGCCATGTGCCAAACTTAAGCTTGATCATTCTCTAATGTAACTAATTTTATGAATTATCCACCCACTTGCATTCCTATCTTCAGTTCTTCCCATGCCTCTTGCCATCAATTATGGCTGGGCGTAGACTATCCTCAACTACATCATATTCTCAATTTCTAAGCTTGCTGGCCTAATATCTTTACCGTATAGTTATTCTGTGCAATCTTAATGTATTGTATTTTGATAAAAAGGGACGGTTTTTGCTTGCATAATATTTTAGAGATTTTTCAGCCATTCAAATTTGAGTCTTTATCACCAGGTAAACCCAATTACTAGTCTAATGAATTCATTGCTCTTAAGTCTCCCTACAATTAATTATTCATAAAACTGTTTGGTCTCATGGAGCCTATGTTATGATGTTGTTACCTTACTGACTGGTGCACACATAATCTCGGTGTGAGTGTGATAACAACATGGCAATTTTAAGTGAAGCTGAAGGGATTTTCAGACTTAAGATGTTAATCAAAACTATTTCTAGCTTTTAAATTAATACGCAACAATCTAAAACTTTGGTTTTTGTCTATAATAACTTAAATGTGTATACTCTGTGTATTCCTTTTCAAGTTTGATAAATCCAGTATCTCATGGCACTAGTAGGTATGTATCAGAATTACCATTGAAATTTACTGGTTTTTGCTTTACTAAGTTGAGAGCAATGCCAGTATGATACAAAATCAAATCTTTAGGAATTTTTAAACCATCTTTGCCAAATAAATGACCTAGCCTTTATTTTGTATGATTCTGTTAGTTGCTAGATAGGAATTCCCTCTTCTTATTCCTACCATTGGAATTATTTAAAAAAATCTGTCCCTTCTTGTCCTGGTATAGGGGTGGCCAGCACAATGCTAACACCTCATACAATCTGTTAAATGAACTGTGGTATAAGGGCACCATAATATTTTGAACAAGGGATGCCTGGTCACCAGGAATATTTCTAATAGTAATTGTTTCTATTCTGTGGTGCAGATTTTGCATCTTATCTGTGCTTCTGATACATTAAACATTACTATGGGAGCTACGTGGGTAATTCACTAATTTCTTAGGAAATCCAAGATAAGGTGCATGTTGTATTGGGAAAGGTTTGCTTGTAGTAAGTATCACCTCTCACTAGACTACTGTTCAAATTTCAGCTATATCCATCCTATAATTTCATTTCCATAGTTATTTGAAGCACCAAACTAGTTTATTTAGAAAAATGGAAAAAATTGAGTTTTGTGTGGTTATTAAACACCTATTTAAAAGGTTTTGCTCAAAAGCAGATGAGTGCCAAGCTGGATGAAGCTTATGGCACATCTGCAGCTGTCTTTGTGACTGTTAATAATTAGATAAATGAGTTTCAAGGTGGCCATACATCCACAGATAAGGAACATCATTCCAGATGTCTAGTGGAAGTGACTCCCTTTAAAATGAATGACAAAATCTATGATATGGTTTTGAGTGGTTGATGAATCATAGTTTGTGAAATATTATAGTTGAGTTCACAGGCATACCACAAGGTACAGTATTTTCAATTTTGCATGAAAAATGGGATGTGAACAAAATCTCTGCAAGCTGGGTGCCATGTTTTCTCTCAGGGGAGAAGGAATACAATTGTGAGGTCAATTCAGAGGCTGGTTTGGTGCCTTTCCATCTCAATTCTGATGAGTGTCTGCATCAATATATAACTGGACGAAACATGGATACACTGCTACACTCCAGAGACAAAAGAAGTTGGGACAGATGGCCCACAGAACGGTTGAAACCCACTTATTATGAGAGTCCTAACAGCATATCTTTCTGGCTCACCAATTCTGGCCATGAGCTGGCTCATGAGTACTGACCTCCCATTTCTTGAATTACGAGTTGAATAGGCCTTCCTAGTAGCTGACAGTATTGTGAAAATTTAGTACCAATTACTGAGAAAATAGTTCTTGAATTTAAATTAATGATATTAGTAGAGTATATTTAATATGTTGGCCTCATTATTGGTGTGCTTATATCTCATTATGGTAATTTATTGTTTATTGGTTCAAGGTCATGCCTAGATGAGTTTTCCCTAACCAAGGTCAAAAATGTTTTGTTCTATTCTTTAATGGCTAATTTAGTGGACATATTGTAGATTCATCTGTGAGCATTAAATGTAATACTATTTTGAAATAAATCAAATGTATTGTAGCAGATTTCTTGAAGAATATTTTGTTTGAACTAAGGTATTCAACATGATGCATATGTATCATTATAGTATAGTATATATTATACGTAGTATATATTATAATATGCCTCTATTTTTTCTATTTTTCATGTTACATACTGATTGTAAATTATATGTCAAATTATTTATTTTTATTCTTCAGGCTTGGATAATAGAAAATGCTTTGCTGAAATGGAGCATGCCGAAATACAGCCATCAGGGACAGGTGCACCATTGAAACTTCCTACTGAATCTAGTGATTATTCTAATGGCCTCAGCAGTGATCGGCAGAGTGCTTCCTTGGGAAGGAATGAAAGACCTGCAGTTTCGGATGCTCGTCATTCATCTCAAGAAAGGTCAAGTGAAAGAGGTATGATTCATTAATATATTTCTAAGGGAATATGAGATTGGCAGGGAAGGATCATGTGGACCTTTGAATCATAAAATCATTTGACCTAAAAACAATGATTCTGTTGAATTTCTCTGTTCTTTTTGCAGTTAAGTTTAATTAAATGATGACATGTGATGGTTGTGGTGGCAAATTGGGTGGAGAGAGGATTTAGTTAATGTCCAGAGGGCCTTGAATTGATTCTAGGTGCTGTCGCTGGACACCCGTCGGCCTAACTTAATCTGTGCATTTTTTCAGGTACCAGATTTTCTGGAAAACTGCGAGTGAAGCAGGGAAAGGAACTGCCTGCTCCCTACCCACAGACACCCTGGTGTGTGAATTTTGCATACCACGCTTAATATGAGATGAGGTCTACCCCCACTTATCACACCAACCTTTGCGTTGATAACTATGGTTTGGTTTTTACCTAGTGATGCAATCAAAGTGGGTCAGGGAAAAGGAATGTATTTGAAAGAAAGAGGGTTCTAGGCATTAATTTCTCTGATGGTCTTAGGGTGCTCTGATGGTTTTCTGATTTAAAATTGTTCATTTCTGCATAATCTGAAATGGATTTTGATCTGATCAGGCATCCAGTTTCAGAATGCATCTCCTTCAAATAAAAAAAGTGAAATTGAGTTTAAAATCTTGTTTGTGTATCAAGACCAGCATGGCATGTATGCCTGAGGCAGGGTTTGAACTTATGTTTTTGTTGCCAGCAGATGCCACATTTCTCAGCCTATTAATGTAGTTGGCTGTGTGTGAAGGTTAATTATGGGCATCATCAGTAGCCAGGGATGGTGAATAAGGCATAGACAAAAGGCTTGGTATGAGGGGGGAGGGCAGAGGATCAGTGAGAAATGGGAATCCAGAAAGCTTAGTTGCTTGCTGGAGAATCCATTGACAATGGGTACCCACGTGACAAGTTTGTGGTTGTAGCACTTACACTGTTTTTGAGGAGCACTGGTAAATTAAGTATGTTGTGTAGGAATGCAATATAAAGGAAGATGAGGGTGGAGGGATGGGTGTGAGGAGCAAAAGGTGTCTAAGGAAAAGGAGGCCTCTTTTTGGAATCAGTTGTATTCGTTTTCTTTCCATTTAACATTTTCATGTTTTTCTGATGCCATCGCCAAATAGCACATTTAGTTGACTCATTCTTTAGAGTCTAGGAGAAAATAGCTATTAGCATGGGGAGTTCATAAGGAGTGTGCAGCCTTAAGAATGAAGAGCACTGTTGGATTGGGAGCTACCATACCATCTAGGGGGAGAGGGAGAACAAGAAAAGGAGTATTTTAAGCCATTCCTGTGTAATACTCTGCAGTTTAAAAGAATTTAGTGATATTTTTCATGAATGTTTACAAATTTTAAAATGGGGGTTCATCAGAAAAATTGCTGTGTCCCCTGCCAGTATGGACTTTTCCTTGTGATTTCTGACTTTGCAGTCAACCAATGTTACTATATGACCAGTATATGTCAACAGTCTAACTTATTTTTGGATGTGGAACAGCCTGGAAAACTGAAAATATTCCTTGAAAACTCAGGGAATACCTTGATTATTGTATCCTCAAAAATTATATTAAACAAATAATTCCAGAATCTTTTGGGAAGTTGGTTTAAATTCAGGATTGGCTTCTAATGAACTGGATAGGGTAGTATGGGTCATTGTGATAATTATCAGTTGCACTGGTCAGCTGTATATCATTTGTAAATTTTTGGAAATAGTTTTACTTTAAAATTTGCCGGGCCTGGTGCTGGTGGGATTACATTGTCATCTATCAACCCAGAGTCCATGGGTTAGATTTCTGAGTAGGTTGGTTTTCCTTCACCTAGGGCATTGGTGTTTGTAGTAGTCTTCAATGTTGTTAAGTCGTCAGGTGAATGAAGGGACTATATACCCTCACTTTTGCCCCATTAAAAGACAATGCATAAATTGAATATACTGCCCTTGTAAGACTTCATCATTTAACCATTGATCTTTGTGGAAGAAAGATCACATACCAAAATGAGCAAGTGCGAGGCATAATAGCGCAGCAATAATATGATCATTATTTTGTATTGCCTTTTTGTTGGCATAAATATAATATTTTATGTTGATGGTTAAGGAGCTTCCATAGTCCTAGGGCTAATGAATATGGCTGCTGATTTGAGGATTCCTGGTTCAAATCCATGTGTTGCTGAACAGATTTTCACCTTGGACTTATTTTCTAATATTTCTGGGATGAAGTATGGCAGTGAGAGATTGGCTGAGAGAAGGGTGGGGGGAGAGCAAACATTTATGGGATTGTTGTTGTAGAGAGTAAACTGTAGCTTGGAGACCTTTAATGGGGGGAGAAGGGAAAAGACACTCCCCCCAAACTATGTGGAAATGCAGACAGAAAAATTTTGTCTCCTTTGGATGATTGTATTGACATATCCTCTGGACTAGTAAAAAAATTATTAAGAATCTGAAACAATGAGCTTCATATTAGGCTTCAATCTGCTGACCTATTTCTGCAATTCATTTTTCTGGAGGAAAAAGTTAACAGTTAGCTCTGAGTCAAAAAAATCCTTTTTATATTTATTTTTCGAGTGTAGCTCATATGAATTAATGAATTGTAATTTTCTGGTTTTTACTGAAATGACTGTGATGCTTATTTGTACAGAATTCTTATGTTTTTCCCATAATTTGTTTAATTTAATGCAAAATATTTCATTCATGGGGCAGTAAACCTTATTTGGCTTGAAATTAAGGGAGATGAAAAATTTGAACTTTGAAATCTCTTTGTTTGAAATTATTGAACTAAAAAAAATCTAATGGTTTGGTCGGTGAAGTCTCATTGTCATATTATTCTGACCTTTAAATATTTCTCACATCACTTGGCAAGAATGTAAATTTATTTATTCACTCTTTTAATAAAATATTTGCTGCAGCATGTATTTAGTAAAAAGAAATATGCAAATGAATGCTTATCCACAGGTGTGAATCAGCAAACTGTTGACTTCCACCTACTGACCTAGACCAACAAAATAATTGGAACTACTATTTTGGTCTCTCTTGTTTCAATATTCTTTGTCTTATGCTGTTCTCACTTCCATTAAATTGGGACTAGTGGATCATTCTAATTATGTGCAAATTATCATTCAAAATTCATCAATCTATGGGTTAGTTACAGTGGCTACATACACTCATAAACTGCAGCAATAAACTCTTATTTCATAGAGAGAGAAGTCAAATGAAATTAAGGTAATTTTACTTATCCAGTCATCCAGAAATCACCTTTAATAAAAGCCATTTGTGTATGGTGACATAATAGGACAATTAAAGGAATGATGTATTCTTTATATTGCAGGTAAATCATTTAGAAGAGTTGCATCATGTCCAGTTAATAAAAATCTTGATAAGAATCCTGATCCAGTGCATGATGTGTGTGACATTAAAGTGAAAATTGCTGATCTTGGAAATGCCTGTTGGGTGGTAAGTTTGGAATGTTCACAACCTTTTAAATTATGATACTGTAGACTTAACTTGCAGGTATTGGAAAAAAGCTTACTAGCTCCCCAATAATATTACCGATTACTTTTGTTATGGCTCCCTCTCACCATATGAGATAATGGGTGATGGAAATTATTATTCCAATTAACATGGTGAGAGAGATGCTATATTACCATAACATAAAAAATAATGATAATTATAGCTACATAAAACTATTGTCAGCATTTATTAGTTTTTAATTTTCATACAGCGACAATTCCAGCTAGTAATCTCAGAGAGCACATTTTTCATTTACATTTCATCTTCAAACCATGGAGTTGTTAGATTTCTTTAAGTTTTATATGAAAATTTGCCTTAGAAAGGTACTAGTTCTCAAAATTTGGAGTGAAAAAGTTAGCCAATGACCCCTGAAGCCTCTTGGAAAAATTTTGTCACATGATTAGTCAATATCAGCTCTGATGAAAAGACCTTATACTGGTAGTGGAAAGGCTTTTTAATCTCCAGAGCTAGATTGGAGGGAGAGGGTCTAGCGAAAAGAGAACCAAGAGAAGAGACCACAGAAACAGAATAGATCAAAGAGTTAATGGGAAGCTAACCAAAATGTTAGTACCATAATTATTTACATGGTTCAGGACCAAGACCAGATAGAACAGATGTTCTAAAAAAAAGAATGCCTTTTTTAGAGTCTCCTGTTATTTTAAAGTCCTTGCAATAATGAATTACATTCTCCTCTTCTTCCAAGACATATTATTTAAACTCTAGTCCATCACGTGGCATGTTCATGACATCAAAGGAGTATGGAATCTAACAACTTTTAATGTGTATTATCACCATATGTAAATTTGTTGTTAATTATTAATCTTGGGATCACTCTTTAATGTCTATTTTCCATTGTTCTCTGCTGTCATCTTATTCAAAATGGAAGCAAATGTGACTTGAGTGCCGCGTGAGTGAAATTTGAGAAAAATGGACATGCTGATAATTCTAGTATGCATAGATGTTTCTTTTTAATTCCTTGTTTCTGTTAATCAGAAACTCATAAAATCATAAAATTCATTAATGTTATAAAAAGGGAGGGGAGAGGCTCATCTCCCACTTTTTGCCTTATGCACCTGAAAAGCACCACAAATGGCAAGATCAAAATTCCTCATCTTAATACAATTAAACCTCTTAATACAATTGTAATCCATTCCATGATCTTTCTCGTAAGGCAAAAAACTCATTTAATGAAACCTTTTTTGCATGTAAATAAATGTAAAATATGATGTGTGTTACATGCCAAAAAAAATGCCCAAGGTTCATTTAAAGAAAATTATGGATACATTGTTTGGGATCACATTCACCTTTCCTTCTAACATGAAATGAAGCAACTGGGAATGCAAACTCCATTTGTAAAAGTAAAAAAAATGGAAATAAAGTGGTAGTTAATTATGAGACATATCTAATTCCTTTTTACTCTAAAGATGTCTAGAGACTTGTTTTTCACTGACGCTTCAAAATTTGGTAAAAATGTGACTCAGAATGATCTTTAAATAAATTTATGGCATGCATCACCACTGCCTTATTAGGGTGATGCCTTGTATGCATTGTATGATGGAAAAATTTTCCAATCACCTCCACATCTCATTAGCCTGCCGTTTTGGACTCAACACTTCATGAAGGCTCTTGGGGTGTCTGAATTGTAAACAAGCAGAAGTTTGATTTTCAAATCGCTACTTACATTTGTGCAAAATAGCAGAGTGAGATAACTTTTCATTGCCTTGTGGTCATGCAGTGCATTCCCTTCTTCTGTTATGTGCACAAATATGTAAATATAGATTCACTTTGACAGCTTCCCAAACAGAACCACCTTGTTAAAATTAAAATTATATTGTGGCAGGTACCTCTCTTCTCGCTACTCATTGCGTGAAAAGTCACTCATTAAGCAAGTTGTTTTCAGGACCAATATTGTTGCTCACTATACAAAGTACTGGCTGGCCAAGGTGCTCGTGAAGCAAAGTTCCACTGTATATGATTTGATTGGTGAAATAGTATTTGCCCAAGAGTGTCAAATGAACAACTTTTAATGGCTGTGGATATAGGTGATCAAGTTAAGAGGGATATATGTGTATGTAACTTAAATTTTACATAACTAATTTCATAAAATTGTTATCTCAATACCATATTTGATAAAATTTCAGTTGGTGAGCATGTTATAACTACACATGCATAATAGATCAAAATGTTTGTTTCATATTTTCATATTCAGCAAACATTTTAGGCACTAACTATGGTGGTCTTTCAGAGATAAATTTGTTTGCAATTAAGGTAGTAAAAAACTTCAAGGTACATATACAGGGACAAGGTACATATACTAGGTACATATAAGGAGAAACTTAACTTGGATAATTCACCATAGGCTAATCAAGGCTTTACGTAGCACTATTTTTAAATTTTTTTGACATAATTGACGAGGTGTTTGTTAGAGAATGTTGCAATTTAATTTGACCCTTTCAGGATCATCATTTCACTGAAGACATCCAGACCAGACAGTATCGATGCCTAGAAGTACTAATTGGTGCTGGCTATGGTACCCAGGCAGATATTTGGAGCACAGCTTGCATGGTAAAAATCTTCTACAAAGCTATATGCTTTATCCATCACCAAGCATGTAAAAATAATTTCTTAATCATTTGATAATTAATTAACATTAAAAAACATAATGAGACATTAGGAATGAATATCAAAGAGGAGTGTAATAATGATGGCTTGTGAGCAGTGTCCCAGACTAATCTGAAACCCCTCACTACTATCAACTGTTTCTTTAATTCTGCATACATTCTATCTCCCTTCATTCCATCGAACATCCCTATCATTTTCCTACCCCTGACTAGCTTGCCTAACATCCTCTCCTCTATCACAATCATCAGGACTCCATCGTCAATCAAAATACTTTGCATCTATCTGTCCAGCCTTTGTTGGATTTCTCTTAGAAATGATCTCTTCTCCCCCACTATGCCTAGTATCTCTTGGTTTGATTGCCATCTAATCCATCTAGATGAGGCTGGTCAGAGCAATTAGGTTTCTTTGAACTTCCAGCAAGGTTCTAAGAAGGTAGAATCTAGAATCCACTGAGTAAGCATGTTGGTTTTTGGCTTCTCATGCTTTGTGAAAATGGAAACTTGGCTATTTCCTAAAAGTGTAATCATCAACTTTCATTATGTTATTTGCATGATCTTAGCATGCATGTCTTTGAAAGCATGGCTTTCAAATGAATTATTTTAACTGTAAATTGCATTGTTCCAGGTTCAATATGGTGAAATTGAAACAAACTGACTAAATAATAGCACATTTTCACCAGTATATAGTGGAAAACAGCCATAATTTGGTCATTATATTCAAACCTCTCTACCATGATTACATTGAAAGATTTGTGCAAAGATTGAAGCCATGATTTCCGTTAAAAGATTCTAATGAACTTACCAGTCACACACATATGAAGATTTAATATGAAACACTTTTATTTATTATTAAATATTTAACACTGAAGTTTCAACTAAGCCTGCAATAACACATACTTAATGAGCATAATACTATCCATGATCTCTGCTCCAATTTCAAATCATTCCATAATAGTAATGCTTCATGAAAAATGACTGGCTAGTTTATGTGCAACCTATGCGTGTGTAGTGTAAGCAAGTATGTAGTATGATCATATTTTCAATAGATATTCGATGTATGCATGTAAAATTATACAATCACTCTTTGTTTCTTCAGTTGTCTTAATCAGAATCAAAATGTAAGAAATGATCTTAATGCAGCTATGAGTTATAATTCATTGCATATTTTCCATACTTTACTGTAAATTGCTTTTATTATGTAGAAGATTTAATATCACCTAAGCAGGGAATGTATTCTTTTCAATATGGGCTCACCACACAGGATCCGAGATGGCAAGACATTTTTAAATGATTTCTCATCATATATTCCATCCAATAAATGTTATTTTTGTAGAATTAACTGACTTAATAAGGTAAACTTCGTCATTTTTAATGCTCTGTAAATATTTTCAGGCCTTCGAACTAGCCACAGGAGACTTCCTCTTTGACCCCAGTAATTCTGCAAGTGCCTCAAGGGATGAAGATCACATAGCCCTTATAATGGAGCTTTTAGGGGATATTCCTCGCCATATAATCTTCTCGGGGAAGTACTCAAGAGTGTTCTTCAACAGGGATGGTTCGTTTAAGTTTTTATTGCATTTGGTACAATTTTGAACTCTCTGGTGGTATCCACCTAAGATACCTGCCATCTACAACTAATGGTATCCACTCAAGGAAAATATTTATGTAATTAATAATCAGTTTTTCTCCCGTGTAAAAGTTAAGAAATTCCCATTGGCCTGACTTCAAGAAATGTTCTAAATTGAATTAGAGATTTGTCAATAAAATTATGATAGGTAGATCCATGGATCATTCAAAACAAGTAAAGAGTTTTTGTCATGAGTAACAAAGATAAAATTGGTTTGTCATGTCTTTATGTTTTTAACTACTTCTATCATTCCTCACAGTATTCATTGAGAAATTAGATAATAACAAACAAGTGGTGTCAGACCTTTTTTTTACAATTTTTGCTATTTTAAGGAATACCTTGTAACTTTTCCACACTTTTTATTAGCAATCCCATACCAATTTAACCCTAAAAACCCAATAAGAATTTCTTACTGAAAGAATGGGAGTTAAAAGTTTTACTTTAACCATATCCCTCAAAATTAGGAATCTGCCTAAGCTTCGGGAGAAAACTGGGCAGAATTTGGAATTTATCAGGCCATTGCCCGATAAACCATATGATAACACATTTATTTATAAACCAGGATGGTAATATATTGTGTTGGATAAGTTTTATATTGATAAATAAAGTATAGTATTCCATCAAATTGGGTTACTTTTGTGGTTCCAATTTATTGGTTAGAGTTTTCGAGAAACCTTAATTCAAATAATTGATGGCATTTATGAAATTTGTGATATTTGACTTTAAGTGATGAAAAATGCTGAACATGTTTTTCATTCCTTTTTTCAGGAGAATTGAGGAGAATCTCACATTTACATCATTGGTGCTTGTATGGAGTATTGACTGAAAAGTATAGGTGGGACCATGAAGAGGCAAGGTCATTTACAGATTTCCTCCTTCCAATGTTAGCATTGGACCCAAAAGAGAGGGTAACTGCTGCTGAGTGTCTGAAACACCCTTGGCTCAATTCGTGAAACTTGGTAGACGATCACAAACATGCATCTTTGGGGTTCATTTCATGCATAAATATCTTAATTTTAATATGAGTCATGATCTCAGGATGCATGCATCATAATTTGCTACTTGCAGTTTAAATATAATTGCTGCTTTGAAAAAAATATGTAATCGCCCTATCAGTGCAAGATGAACAGTAATTGAAAAAAATTTATTCATTTGCATATTGGAGCAAACAACAAGAACAAACTTGGCAATTGCAGTGATAAATTATGATGAAATTATGTCCCAAATGTGGGTGGTCATATAATTAATTATTTTTGTAGTTTGATATGGTGTTAACTAGAAATACTCAGATATTGATGACCTTCATTTTAAATTAAGGCTAGGAGGTTGATCAAGCAGAATATTTTGCTTAAGTGTGTGTAATGGTTCTACTATGGAGTTAATGTGACATATGATGTTGACAAGAGAAAAAGCAGATGACTATCAACTCTGTATATTTCCAGTAAAAACACAAATTTGGGTCACAAATATAATGAATTGGGGTACTTCATCCTCAAAGCCAAATTAGTTTCCAAATTACTACCTACAATATAGTTTCATCTGATAACATCTATGACTTTATTGCAGGATGATAGATAGTTTAAGGGATATCACATTGTTTAAGTCATTAATTAATTTAATTCTTTGTTATTGAGCATGTTCTTTCAAGAATATTTATGAAATTGTTTTCTTGTTCACAAATTTTAAACAACACTTAAAACACTTTAGGTTAAAGGACAATGTTTTATGTATGCTCTAATAAATGTGATGGAGTCAAAAGAATTCATTAATTTATTGTATTTCCTTGTGAGTGTTTCATACCCAAGAAAGAGGAATGCCTATTTCATTGATATAAGATTTTGTTTTTCAAAGGATTTATTATTTTTCTGGATTTCATTTACAGGTTAGTGTCAATGTTATTTTCTATTATTGTGAAACCTTGATTTAATGGACCCCAAACTTATACCATATTTCCCAGCCCAGAAAATGCACATTTTTACTCCAAAATATGCTCTAAAACCAGTCTGCACCTTATGGGCTGGGGGTACACAGGTATAACTTCATCCTATGAGTCGCAAACCAATTTAACAGGAAAAATATTTTTCATAATAACACTCTTTTAAGCAAGGAATAAGTGATAGAGTTTTTAATATTTTCTTGTCAGTACTTCCTAAAAAGTCCCAAATAAGTCTTAATGCATACAAATTAGCATGTTTAGTTTCATCTCACATGTACTGCTGTGAAACTACAGGGTGTGGCAACATAACTTCCTTTTTTCAAAAGCAAAACGCTTTCAAATAAAGGAAGTAATATTGCCACACCTTGTAGTATACATTGGGCTAACATGGATATCATCCCCTCTACTTAAACATTTTATCACTCATGGGGAACTCTTTGAGTCAACAGGCACTCAAACGTAAGTTGTACGATAATGTCATTCAATGTATAATACATTCCTCTCTATTTTGTGTGGATATCTTTTACACCCAGAAACTAAGTATTCCATAAAAAGTTAAAACTAGAATAACCTCTTGGGATCTAAAGAGAGAATATTGTCATACAGTATTGTATTTAAATTTGAAGTCTTGAAAAATGCTTCAGAAAACAGAAACGGCGAAGCTGAAAGGTATAATATTTTGGCCCACTGACTTAAGAAGGTGATTTGAGAATGGAGGAAGCAGAAAATTAAATTAATGTAAATAAGAGTAAAATAATTTACTTCATGAACTCCTAAATGGCAAAAGCTTGAGGAACATGTTAAGAACTGGGTAGTAATTTACAGGAAGAACAGAATTACTGTTTCTGCAAATTTCAATAATAATGAAGACTCCTGGCAACTAGAAGACAACCTATACTTTGTTCTTGCATGTTGTGCTGATGGATCAAAACTGTTCTTTGTTAATGTTTAAATAAAAAATGCTGCACAAATGTACCATTCCACAAGTAATTTATATTCATATTTATCCCAAAGAATGACTGGATGGTGATGGTATAAGGCTGTGGTTATGGACCATGAGGCCAAGGTTTCTAGGTAGTCTTCAGAAGAAATAATCTTTGTTAGTGCATGGTTTAAGGCCCGAAAAAAGGGAGTCTGCAAAAAGCCTTGCCACTGAAAAGAAGACATCTTGCTGTGATTCATAGTGGATTGGATTTACTTCTCAAAAGCAACCTCTGCATACTTCAGTCAATAAACCATTCAAGGGATGCTATAAACCATGCAAAGAGTAGCTCAAGTAGAATGAGGCACCAACTTATGAGGTCACACAAATGGGAAGAATGAAGCAGCTGTCAATTACTTGCATTTGTGAGTGCATAAAAAGCCATGGCAGAAAGTTAAATGTGAGACAACCATGACATCTTTTAAAAATGAGGAATTGTCAATTTGGAAGATGGAAGTAAAGGTGGCATGCATGAGGTGATAACTCCAGGGAAAATAACTATACATGATTAAGGCAACAGTGATGATGAATTTCTGGTATTCTACAATGAATAAATGTTTATATAATAGCTGTTTTTTAATGTAACAATTCCATTTTCTTCATATCAATTGTTAATAATAACTTACTTGGATCCTCTTTGGTCTAATCCAAGAGTTTTTCATAAATGCTAATCTAAAAAAATTGCAGTGAATCTAATAGGCTGAGAAATATGGTAATACCAGAAGCTGTGTAATGTTTTATGATCCATATAAGTCTCAATAAAATTCGATGCTTCAAAAAATTTTAAAACTTTCCTATCAGAAAAAATGTTTTCAATGTACCTGTTAGATCCTCTCTCTTCCACCTGGAATTAGTAATGTGATTAGTAATTGGTCAATTCCTTAATTCTAGGTTGAGAATTGGGATTGAGTATTCTGATTCTAGGGTTCACTCCATTCATCACTTTTGCATCTTCATGCGTGTTCAGATTCTCACATTTATTTGCTTCAAATCACTCTTGGCATGGCCCTAAAGCAAGTCTACCCAAAATCTATCAAATGCACCACATGAAGTAGAAATGGAACTACAGAATGAAACACAGGGATCCATTCAGATTCTCACTTCAAACACCCTGAAGCACAAGTACACCTGATGGAATTTCTGCAGCTTGATTTGAAGTATTTAGTGCACACATTTACCATTTCAATCTTTGGACTGGAGCTGCTGGTTCTGTTGATACGAAAAATACATGCTTGCTTCATTCAGTTCCTGTTTTGATGACAATGTAATCTCATGTCCTTATAGAGTTGGTTCCCTGTCAGAACACCTAAAAAGTTGCCTCTGTGGAATGCCAGGAGTACTAGGTACCAAAATTCTTTGCATCATACTGGAAAGCTTACTTATGCCACTCCAGGCTAAACATTCTAGCCAAGAATTCATTTACCCATACTGATGTGCTTGATGGAAGACTTCTTAGCTTGGCAGGAATCACATACTACAAAAATCATAACAGGCTTTAGCCCGACTCAAGTAAGATGCTTTGCTCTCTTAAAAGAAATTTAGTTGAATGAGAATGAAAGAGATCCAAAGTAATAACATGTTTCATACATTTTTTAAATAAATGCTGACACAGAAAATATAATAATTTGACATTATAGCATGTATTGTGGTGGCCTAAATGGAAGATGAGTTTTCCCCCATAAATGTGTTGAACATTTGAATATGGAAGGCTAAGGTTAAGTTGCTGGTGATAGATTTTGACATAATAAGGAATATATAGTCATTGATTAAATAGTAACACTATCAAAAATAATCTGGGAATTATTTATTTTGGAGGTGTAGCATAATCAATATGCCATTTTAGTTTAAACCATTGCTTTTGGCACATTTCATGTGTAAAATTCTTAATGGGGAGCTCCATAAATTTTTAGCCAATGGCATTGTATATACCTCTGAGGTAGGAAACAAAAACAGAGAAATTTAAAATTCAGAACTTCTATCCATGAATCAAGCACATATAGAATTGCTTATCTTTTTCATAACTTAGGCTCTCTATGTTCCAAATTTCTTAGTGTTCTATCTACAAATAACATCCATAATCTCTAGATTTGGGCAGTTCATGCTTTCTCCTGCTATTTATTCTATCACAATTCTCTTGACTTTAGTTATCTGTTCAATTTATATGCTATGTTCACCAAAGAGGCATTTATGAATACCTGTTGCAGCAAATTTAGCCCTGACCTTGTTCGATAATACTGGATTCATTCTCTGATGTTCAAACATTGTAGAGGGTATGTATGCCATGACGTGCTGTACATCTTCAGGTTTGTTTTGGAAGTCAAGTCTTAGAATAGTGAAAGATTATAACCACAAATTAGTTGTGGGTAGAAGATTGTTAAATTATTTGATGACATGGCATGTTCAATGCCTTTTTATGAATTAAATCCCCATTTTGCTTTATTGCATTGATATCCCACATGCTTAGAATATCAGAAAACTTGAACAGGTCTTGTGAATATTACTGGAGCAGAGACATCCCTGGCATGTGCCAATCTTAATTGATTTACCCTGGATTTTTATTCACTCTCATCTATTGACATAAATATTTTTATATGTAAATACTCATTATTTGAGCCAAAATAATTTGAAATAATAATTTTAAGAATGGATAGAGTGAAAGATGCTTATAATAAGATTTGAAGTGATTATCTGCTCATGTGTCTTGTAAATGTATAATTTATTTCAAAATTTTCCCAGGGGTATTTATTGCATGTCATTAGCATTTGAGTACCAAAAAGTTACATGTATACATTATGATTGTATCATGTTTTTGCTCCCTCAGAAAAAAATACTCAGGTAACTAACTTCCTTTTGTTATGTTGATGGTTAAGTTGAAATCAAATTGGTTACAATGCAAGGGAATGTAGAGTTATAACCTTTGAATTGGAAAAACTATAATGAATTTTCTAATACGATTTTGGTGCAAATTGCAGTTAGACCACCCTTTTCCCGGGCCCTTCACTCCAGGAGAGGAGAACTCGCAGCCAGACCAAGCAGATCTTCTGGATACAAGCATTTTAATATCTCTCTCTCTCATAGATGGAGAAAAATGCATTTCATTAGCAGAAAAGGAGGAAATAATATCAATTATGGCAAATATAAGATGCACATTCTATATTGGAAAACCCTATGGAAATATGAAAGAGTTAGCTCAGTGCTGACTCAAATGGAGAATTCCTTTCTGCGAATGGTAATGAAAGATAGTCACCACAGCTCAAGGAGCTATATAAAATACACTTGTCCAACTTAGCTGGGAACAAGCATAACTGAAGAAAAAGATGCTGTTTCAATACTCCATCCAATCCAATACTCCATTATGTTAATTTTGTTGTCTCAGGTCAGTGGATGCAGTCCAGAAGTTTTATAATTCACACCCACTGGCAGGCATTTATTTAGTTTTTTTAATCAAGAATACATTTAAATACTAAAATAGTTGTTTCCACTCCTACATGTAGCAAAAAATACTACAAATGTGCCAAATTAATATGCTTAGTACATGAAATAAACTAAAATTGCATTGTGACTTTACCGGCCAAACTTGGCTTTGTAAGAATTGGTTTAATTTATTTCCAGGATGAATTATCTTGGTTCCAAGAAATTATGAAGTTTTACCCTGTCAAATATTATCTTTATTATAAGTAACTTGTTAGATAATTGATGAATACAGAATTATAAATAATTCTGTATTCATCTTTAACAAGTACTTCAACATACAGTAATGAATTATTTCTTCATTGAGAATGATTTAAAAATTCAACTTATCTTTTCACCATTACAATTTTGCATATATTACTATTTCTAGTACTATAAAATACACCATTTATTGTACTTTTGAAATATTTTTAATTGAGCTCAAGGATGACACTTACCTTGTCCTTTGTATTCTCCTTAAATGATCTATCTTCAGGAATATGATTATTACTCTTACATTGTGGCCTATCGTTTAACAATCGACTTGACTTTCAAAGTTTCGTCCCCCCTCTTGCTTGTTAGTTAGGGAAGGATCGGGGTGATGTGGTGGCTGATGTACTGGCTTCCCACCCACAGGGCCCGGGTTCAAATCCCAGAGGCAGCAAACATTTTTAGTGGTATTCCGATCCCTACTTGAGGTGCTTTGTGGAGGGCACTTTTGAGTGAGCACGCCATCCCTCGGATGGGATGTTCAGCTGTGGATCCCTTGGTGCCTTTCATTAAGAGTAGGCTAATGCCAATGCCGGGTTTCTCTCTACCCTTTCCTGTCCTCAGCTGTGGTCACCTCCCCTAAAAGCTACTACTACTTGTTTGTTCAGAACTATTAACTTGAAACTAATGAGCCTTGATTTCACAAATTTTGTTGCCAATATAGTTTCAGATCTTGATCACTGAATCATGTTTAGTTTATTGCTAGTATTAAATGAAATATTTGATTAACCCAATTTTACTCCCATGGCTTCATATTATACAGAGTGTCATTTCTTAATTTGGCCATGTTTTTCAAGGGAGCATGGAAAGGGTAACAAGGATCTCCTTAATTTCTATTTATAGATGACAATTTTTTGTTTAAGTAGTTATTTTAAGTCCATAAAGTTTCTAAAATTATTTACCAGCTGTCTGCAATGAACACATGGCATTTTAATTCATTCATTCTTTCATCTTTCCCTAAGAATTAATTCCTTTTCTTTCATTCACTCATTCTTTTGTGTCTTTGCCATCATGTCTACCTACTCTTTCTTTCGGTATTTATGATTGATACTCATAGTTATAAAAAACTAGTTGAGTTAGACAATCGACTGTTGTGACTTAGCCATTAAAGTGATCCAGTAATTTCAATGTCTTGCTTTCCTTAGTTTGCAGTTATTTTAAACCAAGCCTAGTAGTAGTAAAAGTAGTTTGCTGTTAGAATTCTCACTTCAAACAAACTGCCAAATGAAGTTTATCTCTAATATATAAAAACAATACATTAACTTATTGTGCTTTCTGATTAGCAAAAACAGATTAATCGATTGGGGGAGAGGAGAACAAATAGACTCACCAAATGCATCATCACCAATGTGCTAAATGTATGATTAAAATATATATTTAACACTTATGATCAAGTTTAATACAAAAATATTAGGGACAAAGAAAATTTATTATTCTCATTTTTTTCAAATTCTGTTATACACATTTGAATTCGGAAAATCAGGATTGACTATCATTCAGAAAGTTTTTGGAGGGATTAAAATGTTTTGTCATCAATTTTCTTACATGCAAAAATGATTTTAAATATAAAAGATAAACAGGATAAGATTGCCTTTTCTAAATTCAAAGAAACAGCAGGAGATGCCACAATAGTAACTTTTAATGGAGTCATCCGCTAATGCAACAATTTCAAAGTGCAAAAATCATTTGCTTTGATTGAACCAGGTGCCTTAATGACCGGTCATTTCAGAGTGTAAGAGAATACTCGAGTTGCGTAACTGACTTAAGCACTTGGCCAGATCCCAGTCAAGGTAAATGATTTTAACACTTTGAACTGTTGCATTAGGCTGCTTTTTCTATAAAACCTGAAGTAAACAAAGTTTTGTGAAGAATTTTGAAAAGTTTAAAATATTCCATACCTTTTAATATGGCATTCATCATCCATTCCATAAATTACTCTCTTTTAATCTCAGTTAAAATGCTTTGAAGTGTCCAGATTACTTGAATATTCAAATATAGACATATTTACAGCCATTTCATTGTTTGTCACCTGACCTGAAGAGCTCTCCAAATAGCACTCAAATAGGTAATGCAATATAAAACTGAATGAACTACCACTTCTAAGGATCAATTTTAGGTTTAGATATTGAAAACCATGAACACAAGCCAAAGAAGTAACAATCTCATCCTTGAAAATGTGGAGGAACTGCTACTAATTTCAAATGACATGATATTCAATAGTGTAATAGGATCATTTGCTAGATCATGATTATGTAACACATTTGCTTTATTTTTAAAATATCTTGTGTCAATTAAAATACAAATCTATCAACCACCAATGCCACATCACATTATTATGATTGAAAAAATTCTTTTATTCCAACAAGTTTGGTTAACCACACAGGGGTACAACAAAGTTATATCAGTCAATGTACTGCTTTTTTCACTATTCTTTCATGCATTCTCTCTTATTTTCTACCAAGAAAAAATTTTTAAATAAAAATGATGCATTAGAAAAGTTTATGAAATTACAGGCCTTAAAAGCAACAGCCTCACACGGATACACACATGCTTTATCTCTCTGAGCAGCTTTTCCCCATAATGTTCATGCTCTTCAAGGTCGGTAAACAATGCCTCTGTAGGGGTAAAGTATTACACAGGAATACAATCACCAATGATAGAGCAGATCTAGTTTCTTAGTTGTCTTTCGCTTTAGTTAATACATGGAGTAATGTTCATCTTTAAATATAGCACTAAATGTCTTGCCTGACCCTTTTGATTGGGCTATTGCTGGTTTTTCAAAATCAACATTTAAGGCAAACATGCCACATTTCGTGATATATTCATTTTGACTTATGCATTGGTTTTCCATCCTAGATGTGTTACTGCCAGTTTAGAATGAACACGAAAGGCAGTCGATATTTCAATTTGCAATTAATGCAATGGTATTCATACAGCACATACATGATGAAAGTGGCAACATGATGACATATTCGACATATTAAGGCCTCATGACCATTTTGTACAAGGAACTTTCTCTACTCAGTAGTTAAGATGAACTACATACTCTAAAACTTGCATATTTTGCAACACAAGATGATAAGGTAACTGGTCAGAACACCCCATAATAAAACATTTTAGGAAAATGTTCGAGTAGAAAAAAATGCTAATCCCCCAGTTTCCACTTTCAGGAACTATTTCTTTTTTGTTGATTTTTTTCCTGGATGCTGAATCTCATGAACAGCTGATAAAGAGGTGCAATGCTCTAATTGTTTGAAAGATTTAAGAGATACCTCATTCCAAGGGTGATTCTGGTAACTCTGATGGGGATAATTTGGAATAAATTTATAATAATTTATGGAACAAAAAGAAAAATAATATAATTTTCTTAAATAATGATAAAATTCTTATAATCAACTTTGGAAAATGCACAGATTGCACTTTACTAGCCAAAACATGGCAATGAAGAGGAATGTACTAACATCTCATAGGGAAATAAAATTTAATCAACAACTTCAACTGTCTTTTATTGGCCAGGTGAATAGCCAATAATCATTAAATTTGTATGAATTGAACACATTTAAAGCTATTAGCTCCAAAAAGTAAAATTGAGTGATAACTGGTGTACACTGCCTTTCCCCAACAAACAAGCAACATATACATTCTCAGATAAGTGAAAATATAGTGAAATTATGACAGAAGAAACAGTACACAAAAGATTCCCTCATAATAGGTGAAAAAATTAGTGAGATATATATGCTTAATATGCATGTTTCTCAAATAATTTCAGCCTAAATATAAACACTGAATGGAAGATGTGAAATACACAAAAAAAATCATTGGTTTCAAGCAATACATTGATATCAGTCCACTGGAAGAACAACAAGATAGCATTCCCCTCAAGGAGAAGATTGTGCAGCTTTGATAGGATGAGAAAATTACACCAGAAAGAAAAAAAAGGGAAAATGTCTGCTTCCAGTACCTGATGAACCTTAGCAATTTTGAATGAAACATTCTCTTAAATCACTGAGATGAAATCACTCCTGAAGGCTTCACTTAATTGTTTCTTTACAACACTCAAGAAGCCTTTTCTTATTTAACCTAACACACATCTATCATTACTTCTTGGCAAGTTCATTTGATAACCAGTCTAATCCTTCATATAATCCACGTTCTTCAGTAGCACAAGTAGCCTGGATATACCACTGCATAAAAAGATAAAAATTAATGTATGAAACACAACAATGATCAACATTTCAGAATCAACTCAATGGGTAACTATCATACAAAAGGCCAGCGCATACAATATACAGTATTAAATATTAGCCAGTATACTTGCATCTCAAATATACACCAATACCACACATTTCTCAACACCTAAATTACACCCACAACATATACTGCTAGTCACAATGAGTGTTACATTAGCCATTAAAAAGAGTAAGATTACTAAAGGAAAGATCTTTATTATAGTGTTATCCCTTTCTCTTTGTTACCATCTGACCAAACAGTGTGTAGGAGTTGCAATATATCCTCAATGTAGGAGATAAAATCACATTATTGGCACATAAGTAGGAAGTTTAATCTTGCATTGAAATGTTGACCCTTCAAGGACTACACAGTACAAGGTTTTAATTGCGTGGCATTTTGTTCTTTTGCAGCCAATTTCATAAATGTGCTAACTATTCTCTCCACTTCCTAAATCAATGTCTTAGCGATGGGTTTCAAATGATTACTGCTTAAACTGTGATGCTCACATATGGAGGAATGGCAATTTTTTTATATTTCATACAAGGAATTTTCTACAAGTGCTAGGACATCCATTATTTTCAGAGAGTAATCCTCATGTGCATCCTTTATTCATGTTAGGCAGCCTGTAAAGCTTTTGTATTCATGAAAAGATATGTAAAATCAGTCTACCGTATCTCATAATAAAACAATAATTAAATTAAAAAAAATCCATTTTCTTTGATTTAGTGAGCAAAATCACCATATATTTCACCTTACCATCAGAAAGGTTTGTGAATGACTCTGTAATTTATACTTAATGTCACACTGCAGTCACATTTATGTCATTTGAAATGCATTCGCAAATAGTTTGGGAGCTTTGGGAACATAGGGAATAATACTGGCTTTCTCATTCAAAAGCTATTAATCCAATTGACCATCACAAAATGATGTCCAGGCATAACAATAATATCTTATAATCAGTATGACCAATCTAATATGCTTTTTGAGGACGGGGATCGGGATGATGTGGTGGCAAACCTATTGACTTCCCACCAAAATGGCCCAGGTTCAAATCCTGGAGAAAGCAGATATTTTTCATTGGCATCCTGATTCCTACTTGAGGAGTTTTGTATAGAGCACTTCCAGTAAGTACGCTGACTGTCCGAAGGGATGTTAAACTGCGGACCCTTTGGTGCCTTTGCTAAAATTAGACTAATGCAGACACCAGATTTCTCTTCACCCTTCCTCCTTTCTCATCCATCCCTAATGGTGCAAATGACCTTAACTGTCAGTCACCTCCCCTAAAACTACTACTCCTATATTTAACATTTATATATATATATTTGAAAGTGAAATAGAATAATTACGATGAAATGATACACCTGTTTTGCATGCATCATGTTTTCTGGCCATTTATTAGGAAAAAGGTAGAAATGCAATAATATAAAATAAATATCCCCTTAAACCCCATCATACGACAATATTGGCTGACCATAGAAACCTTAAATTATATGAAAATTTAGCAGATGGAAAATAGCTCCTTCTACTTCTACCATGGCCTATGACAATGCTGATGACTTCTAGAAACTGACCTCAATTGCTCATTGCACAGGCTCTTATATTTAGACCATGCATACAAATTACAGGTTAATTTCAATGTAAACCAAACCTAATAGGAACCTAAACGAGGAGTATATGGCTGGTTCAACATTTTTTAACCTCAAAACTCAGGTAATACCCTCACCTCCATACTTTACAGCTAATTGCATGATAAAAGTTAGCAGGTTTTTACATGAATATGATATTTTCTTTCATAAAATAGAGAACCACTGGTTGAGGTAGGGAACCAATAATGATTTTTGCCATTAATCAGCTTTCTTTAACTCCACTCAGTGTCATAAAGACAGGTATCTTTAAAGGGAAATATTTTGACAGCAAATATTGGCCAAATATGATAAATAGGAACAAACGATTAACAGTAAAATAGCCACATATACATAATATAAAAAGGAGAAAAATATTTCCAGTAAAAATTGGCTAAATTTACATACCCGGCGGTTTCTGAGTTGATTTAATCCAAGCCTATCTGTCAACTCTGCAGCAGTCATTGCATTGGGAAGATCCTGCTTATTTGCAAAAACTAATAATGCAGCATCAGCCAATTCATCAGCCATAAGCTGCAGAGAGAAAATAAATGATAAGCACTAAATAATATTTTGAGAGTAAACATGTTCTGATGAATTTATTTAGTCTCACAACTAACAACTACTACAACAATGGTTATGAAGTCATATCACACTTAATAACAAGAATAAGCTATCCATAGTCAACTACAATAAATGGAAGATAATCTCATATTTGACAATATATCTAAAAAAGTAAAACATAGTATCAAAGAGTATCCACTGGACACTTTGGCGCTAAGGTAAAGGATTCACTGATTGAGTAGGATCAAGAGATGACCATAATACTTGTAAATCAAATAATATCAACATTCTACAAATCAATTCCTTAATTTTTCTGAACCAAGAATCCCATTTCTGTAAAGACAAAGTTTTGAGTCGATAAAGGATATTACTAGGAATGTATCATTTCATTGCCCTCAAAGTTCTAAAAATACTGTACAAACAGTAAGTACTGTACAAACAAATGTAATACAAACAGTATTGTAGCCCTTAAAAAAGTAATAATATGCTGTTCTGTTCATAACCCTGAGCCTACAGTTTTACAACTCCATGCATTCATTTTAAGTTTATGCCGTTTGCAGAGTAGTGTAGTGACACTAATAGATCAAATGAAAATTTTATTGTTTTGAGTAACTCTTAACTTGTTCATTAATTTTTCTGGAAACATAATGGTTTTATTTTATTATAAAAAATTACAGTAAAGCTTGGCACACTCAAGTTATTTTTTTGGGATCCTCTTTAAGATATTTTGGTTTGAAAATGAGAAGTGAAAGGAGAGGGAATTAAGAATTGGAACATTTACATTGTATAGAAAAATGTAACTGCTCTTTTCAGCTTCAATAATGACACATGAGTTAATATAGGCAGTACTGACCACCTTGGGTAAAAATAACATTCACCATTGAATGTCAACCAATGGGACTAGAACCTTCACATAAATATGTGGGTAATTTCAAGAAACTGCAGGAGATGCCACAACAGTAACTTTTAACAGAGTCATCCGCTAAAATGCATTTCATTGCAACAATTTCAGAGCGTAAAAACCATTTGCCTTGACCGGGATCCCAGTCAAGGCGAATGATTTTTACACTCTGAAATTGTTGCAATGTGGGTAATTGTTTGAACCATAATTATGGAAATAGGTGCCCCTTATATGCCATCAAATATGGTATTTTTTTGTATATTTTAGAGAGACTGATGGTTCCATGATGCAAGAGCTAAATTGCTGTAGAACCTGAGTCAAGAGTATCTTTCCCAGTAAATTTCAAATTCTCACAATTGGCAAGTCACTGCCATGGGAGTAAAATGCCTGTACACCCTGAGCACATGTGCACTAGCAACTCACAAGGGTCACTTTGTATCACAAAACTCAGAAAATGTTGTGTGTTATGTTGATCTTTCCTCCTTTTATTTTTTACTGCCGTTCCTGAATTCCACTTTATTCACAGCTGTGTGTCCTCAAAGAAGACATACTGCCTTGAGAATTATTTCTTCACCCTGTTTGGATTCCTTTTAGCTATCTATTAGAGAAAATGAAAAATATGTAGAGCAATTTATGCATATTTCTAAATTTTGCATAATAGTCTTTTAGTTTTGAAACTTAGATGGCATAAAGATAGTATGTAAAACTTGGCAATTGCAAAAAACATTTTTCATAATCCAAAAATATATCTCTAATAAGCTCCTCATTTCTTCGGTGATGATTAAACTTCCGCTTACTATTGCAATTGTTGATGGCTCAACACCTAACCAATCATCAGTTATAAGATTTAGCACCTCAGTTTCACCTGTCAAACTGCCAAAGGACCCAGCTAATGAGAGCAGATACCTTCTGTTACACTGGCGGACTTTGTATTCAAAAATAAACATCACAGATGAGGTATCTGTGTATTCACTGAATACTTTTCCTGGATACTTTACTTGCGTTTTGAAGGCACATGCATTTAAGGTGGATTGTATATAAACTACTTTTAATTGGAAGACAATTGACATTGCATATCTTATAAGATCAAATAGCTCCCAGAAAAGATCTAAGAGGATGGAGAGGATATAAGGAGGTTCTACATGGTAAGGATATTAGGCTAGCAAGTTCAAACAGAAAGGGTATTAAGGTCACTGAAACCAAATGAAATTGCGTGAATACATAACATGCCCACAGAACTACTAAGGATGAACAAAACATGGGAGAAGAGCTCTTATGGACTAATTCATAGCATTCACAAGGGAGAAACTTCTTTTTAGATGTGTGTGCGGAGAAGGGTGTAAACGTAAAACCAATGGAAACAAAAAACATACTAAATGACGCAGGGCTTAGTGGAGGAGGAGAAAGGATTGTTGGGAGAGGTCCAAAGAAGGCTTGAAAGTTGGATGCAGAGTATTTTGATAGCCAATGGAAAGTTGAAGACTGTAACAGAGGGGAGAACATTAAGCTAACAAGGAAGGGGGAGGAAAAAGGATAGGCATGTTGGATGTAATGATGGGGGATATCATTGAACAAGGATTTACTGTAGTTTGCAGTCAGGCTCTGTCCTGAGCGAGACTAAGAAATGTAGTGGTGACTTTTAATAATCAAACCACTTTACTTTTCCACATAAACTTTTTAATTTTTACAACCCAGGTTTCGTTATAGCATAACATCATCAGATAACATCATCATGCTATAACGAAACCTGGGTTGTAAAAATTAAAAAGTTTATGTGGAAAAGTAAAGTGGTTTGATTATTAAAAGTCAGTATGAAGATTTTCCACCAAGTTACGCCAGAAACTGTTTTATTTATCAAATGTAGTGGTGTTAAGATTGTGCCATTTCAAAACTTAAATGGTAATAAACCAAATAATTATTGAGGCAAAATCTGCCAAAAACTCCTCATGCAAAGCTGCAGCTGAAGTGAAACCCTAGTGCTCCAGCTGCAAGAAATTTGAAATTGATACTCTTGGAAATGTATATTTGCAAAGTTGTACTTCATTCCTTTAAAAAATAGAAAGGCCCTTTTAAGTTACACCTGAAAAATTGCCATTGGTGCTTTATTATTAGGCTGCACTTCACAACTCCTTTGATAATCTATACTTGTACACAATTATATTTTTCATTAGAACTCCATAAATAGGCATCTCGGTATTCAAAGCCCAACACTGAAATAGATAGTAAATGTTATAGTAAAAAAATTATAGAAACATGCAAACGAAGGGTGCAAATCGTCAATAAGAGGAGGAATAAAAATAAAAATTTGGGAAGTCAGGAAGACTAACATATCTTTTTAATGGTTCCATGCAAATGGCCCTGTATACAATCAGGGTAGCATTGCTCAAAATAACAGTAAAAAACTTAAAACTTTTGAAATATATATACCTTCCATAAGTTCAATCCTCCCCTGTTCAAACGTTTCAAATCCAGAGATTTTCTGGGTAGCATTCAAGTTTTATTTTAAACATAACAGATTTGGCACTATATTTATTTGATCATTAAGATATTGTTTATCATTGTATCTGATGATTGTTTCACCATTTATTATTACTTTTACAAGACACTGAAAGTTCAACCAACACCATCCATCAGAGGTAATTTAAGTTTTCAAATCTAGTAACAATTTCTCAAGCTGCATCATTGGAATGGACCTGAAAAGTGGACACCCTGAACTACACTGCTGAATGAATCATGTATACATATTATCCTTCCCTTGATGTTATTGCAGTCCTGATTTTTTCCTTTACAGTCCCAAGGTTTTGTCTAAATTATTCTGCCAGAGCATCTTTCATTAAAAGTAGCCTAACACTGATGCAACGTTTCTATACAACCCTTCTCTATTCCCTGTACATCCTTCCCCTATCGAATTAACCACACATCCTTAATGGCACAAATTACCTCAAAGCTGGGTAATAATTTACCACCACTATTGTTATGCCAAAGTCATCCTTTATCTGCAATCCACTTTCATTTCACTTCCTTTGAAATATTTAATTTTTTTATTTGGGATTCAAAATCACATTTCTTGCATTTTTGATTTCATTAAGTTTTATAATTATGGTAAAAGACTTCATAAATATTCACCATAAATTTCTATGTCAATTTTAATTTATTAAGAATGATAGCTGTGCCTGTACAGCACAACAAATTTTCACTTACGCTCCAATGAACTGAGTATTCCTGACAACCCACAATTTTCCCTCTTTTACAAAGATTGGGTCATTTGAATGGGGAATATTCTAACATTTAAGGATTACATTTTAACATATTTTTTCATTGACCTAATTTCTCATTGCAAAAGTGTTATGAAGTAAGGCCTGAAATACATATGAATCCACAGTATACATAGCAGTATTATAATGTGGAGCGGTACAATGGCACTCTACCAGAAAATTTTGCTACAACATGGCAATACTCAGATTCGAGGGGAATAATTTAAATTTTGGGTATTCACGAAGAAATGAAACCAATCCAAAGTAATTTACCAACCAACGGAATTAAAAAATGCCAAACACTGTAAATGGGGGTGTTCACAAAGGAACTAATATGCACTAAGATGGCTTAAGATAAATGGTACATACCATGTTGTTTAGTTCTACTTCTGCTTCTCCAATTCTTTCTCGGTCATTTGAATCCACTACAAAAATGAGACCCTGTGTGTTCTGGAAATAATGCCTCCACAGAGAACGAATCCTGTGCTGGCCTCCCACATCCCAGACAGTGAAACAAATATTCTTATATTCCACAGTTTCAACGTTAAAACCTATAAAGATGTCCAAATCATATTTTGGCAATTAGGTTAGGTAATGATGACATTAACTATCCATTTTCCTAATGGAAAATGTGAGCATGCACAATCAATAATGAAAGAAAATACTCCTTCAAATGATAAGAAATAGGAATATTATTAGAATGACTACAGTTCACCCATTACAATTTATTCTCAACAGAAAAGCATCAGTAAATGTTATGAGAAGCCATTCTGCAATTGAAAGAAGAGCCCATTATCCTGGTACTATGAGATCATGTACAGAATTAGTGGCCAGCTCTTTGAATTAGTTTAAGCAGGTATGATGAAACTACAGCTGAGACTGGTGAACTCATGACTTACTATTACTTTGGATATTACTCATGCTTACCCACTTCCATATGAAATTTAAAAATCACTCTTTGGGTAGCTCAAGTTCAAAACAACATTTAGGCAGCTCGGATACAATATGTTTTCATTGTTACTACAGAATTGCCAGGAAAAGTTAATAAGTGATGTAAATTTACAAGTTTCAAGGTAAATGGACCTCTTCATTGTTATGATGGATTGCATCAGAAACCAAAGAGGCATATACATCATAAAATTTATAATATTATATACAATAAAAATATATATAACCATAAACATAGTAATCAACCCAAAGGTTAGTTTGGTAGATGATGGTAGAGTTCACCCAGTCCTAAGCCCGACGCTGTGTGAAATTCACACATCAGGGTAGGGGGGCCAGTTCCTTTCCCTGTGCTGGTTATGGTTTCCCAGGAAGATCTGGTACCCGAAAAATCACATAGCTCGGGTGGAGCTGCAGGTGCCCAGAGTGCCTTGCCCGAGATTCAAATCCGGGCCCTATGGTCAGTACTCAAACGCTCTACCCCCTGGACTACCGGGACCCATTATATATATTTAATGTTAGCATATATATGTATTTAATATCAATTTCTATGAACAAGTGGAATGAAAGTTTCTACTTCTACCATTAAACACATGTCATTACACAAGTAAAGATAGAAATTGACATTAATTGCCAACAACTAATTTAGAGTTTTCCAGAGCCACAAGATGCTTGCAGAAGGATGCAGTAGTTTTGCTCAGTAATGACCAACATCATCATTGAGCTTCCTTTCATTGTTTAATCAATTTTCCTGAGCCTGACTACCTTTGCATTTCGTTTATATCCATCCATATATGTCAATTTTGATGCAAGAATGAACGGGTGGAATTTAAGTATTGTACTACTCATGTATTGAATTAATATATGTAACATTAAACCGAATAATGTAAAGAAAAGAATTTTGAATTAATGCCCTCATTTTCCAAATGATTTACAGCTAACATCAGAATTTGAGAATCTTCAAAATGGTCATTAAAGTGAATTACTTTCAAAATATTTCAAATTTGTTATCCAGGCATCATGTCAAAAATTACAGAAACACTCTAGACTCACTGGCTTAAAACTTCCAACACCAAATGTGCCCTTTAGTGGAAAAACAAATTATGATGTATTAAGAAAATGCAAAATGATGTTTCAATTTCAGATAAATCATACTACACTACTTATACAATAAGATTCCTTACTTTTAGAATAACTAATAAATGTTTTTTCAAATAATGCTATTACAATAAATAATTTCCCCTGCTAAGGCTCAGTGAAAAGACGTTCCTTTACAGATTGTTACAATCTTTAAATAAACGTCAAAAAACTCCTTCTTTACAATGTTAAATGATAACATTCCATGAAAAGTAAAATAATCTTACCAATTGTTGGAATGGTAGCCACAACTTCTCCCAATTTGAGTTTGTACAAAATGGTTGTTTTACCGGCAGAATCAAGGCCCACTGGAAAAAATTGGGGATGAAAATAGATTACATTAAATACAGTAAAATAAAAATATATATGTACGTATAAATGTACAATAAACTAGACATGTATCATATTCTAAAGCAAAAAAGAAATGTTAAGGACTTATCAGAGGACCCCAAACAATGTATGAATGAAGAACTGCCACATTATTAAATGTATAAACAACCAATGACGTAGCCATTGAACATCCTTAAGGTTTTCCCTGTCCCTGGGAACTCGTCCCTAACAGAATAAGATGACAATCTTTGCTGCTTTCGATTTTCCAAATCGCAGAACTATTATCACTAAAAGGCGAAGTTTATTTTCATCGGTGAACTAAGCATTCAAGAGGGCAACACAATAAGGTTGCGCAGGACCACAATTACGAAGAATAATTAGGGTTAACAAATAGAAACTTGAATACAAGGCAGCTATAAACTACTCCTCAATATACGTCAATGGCAATTCATTCCAGACTACCATAAATTTTCTGAATCCAAATTCTCAACATAACAATAATAGCATAAGATTCTTGAGTAATAAGTACACAAAAATAACGCCATGCAGTGTAAATGAACGAAGCATTATAAGCTTTTCAAAGGGCACCTGTTACGAAATTCATAAACCATAACAAGGATGACGAAAATGTAAGCACGTAGAACGTACGTACGTGTCAATAAGTACCACGCCAATGTGAACAAATAATACGGCTAACAAATGAATTTCCAACAGTTATGAAATGCGAAGTGTCAATGTTAGAAATGACTTCATACCATTCATTAATTGTCATTGGAAGGTGACATTTCATAGATGATAGATAGACCAGTGTGAAAAATCTATTCATGCAAAATGTAAACAATGTCTTTTTTCATGAGTCAGCAGCTATAGGCACAACAAGTAACGCAAATATATACTAAATGCATAGTATCGACACCTATCAGTCTTGGCCGATTCATTATGACGAAAATTAATACAGAAATAAATTCAACATCAACTACTTACCCATCAATATCCTCATTTGTTTTTTGCCAAAGAGGCGAGTAATTACAGTTGAGATAGTGAGTCCCATGATTAATATGAAACCTTGATACTCGAAGAATATTCAAAACTAAAATGAAAACTTTTCCTAGGTACCCACTGTTTTCCCTTGGACAAATATAAAACCCTAACGACGCCACGTCGTCCCGCACGACGTTAACCTACCCACTCGTACCTATTGCAAGTTACCACAATAACTGTAGCCAGCGCAGCCGGTTGGAGGTAACTGACGCTCGCAAAGCGTGTAACCACAGCCCCCGCCAAATAACAGTGACAATGCTATCATCCTAAGAAAATGCAGCAGGCTATGGGAAAATATAGGGCAGGATACGATGTGTTTATTCCTGCAACCTATGTATAAAGTAAAACGAAGATATTGCTTGTTTTACCTATAAATTTTGGAAAACCCTCAACTGCTGATAGTTATTAACAACCTTGTAAGATAGGTCGCGGATTATGTTAGAAAATTACAATGCAGATAAACCATAAAAAATAACAGAGCTAATTGTAGCCAATGTTCCTAATGTCTGCTCTAAATCAGTCAAACAAAAATACCACGTCTCGCATAAAATCTGTAACATTGGCAATTCTAATTATAGAGTACTGTAGTGCGCACTCAAAGAGGCTGGTTTGAGGGACTGTCAGCAGAAGTGAATTTTTACATTTTCCCAATATTTTAATTGATTGTTGAAGGTTTATTGTTATCGACAAAGGCATTCTTCAGTTTTATTTTATTAGTGCCATTTATTTTGCCTTAATGATATCATGAGTTGTGGATTTTATGTCGACAAGGGGAAACGGGATGGCTTTTCGCTGTTGGAATATGCTTGCTTCCATTACTCTTAGGTAAAATATAATTCATTATTATAGACGTTCCAGGAGCCAAATTTTGCGCTTGAACTGATTTTAGATAAGGGGCAAATTTAAGTAAAGCTATAAAGAAATTTCAAAACTATTACCAAATGGCACTCTTTTGCGTCCTGATAGTTGTCAAAATAAATGATAATTTTCAGCGATCTAGAAAGTGAAAACGCAATAATAGCAATGAGATTTTCAAAGAATAAATTTAAATGTACTTATCGCGCATATGTTGAAAGAAATCACACTCTACTCACTACTGCTCGCTCCAGAGTTAGCTCCGGCTGTGAGATGGTTTTATAAATTACTTCAAATGAGAATTCGTACCCTTCTTTTCATCTTCAGGGATTACTATTGATTCAAAAATAGCTATGTGAAGGTAATTATATCGTTCTTTTGAGTATTTTTTCGATCCCAAGTAATCCTGAAAAATATACATTACAGTCTTGAATTTAAGTGAATGGCAACATTTTTGCCATGGAGGGCCACAAATATACTTTAGGCAATTTCAGATTTAATTTATTTTTCAAATACTAATCGTGTTTTTTGTCAGTATCATTGGTGGGTATATATTATTCTCTCAATCGATGAACTACTTTAAGTGTTTTAAACTGTTTGGCCAACATTTTCGGTAGTCATATGTTTTCACGCGAAACGACATGCACTTTCGCTTGAAATACGTGGTTTGAAACCTTAAAAATTTGCAAGGACCTATATTTATTTATTGTGATATTCTAATTGTTTTTTACTGTTTTTTCTTTTAAGTTTCATTCTTCATATTTTATATATTATTTAGAAGTTTAGCAGTGAGTGTTATCGCTTCGTATTTCTTGATAACCTTGTTTCTTTCGTGAACGTCGTGATGCAGATATCTCATGGCGTTCTATACTTCTCGTATTAGAAGACGGACCACGATTATATACCACACTAAGCTATCATATGAATACCCTATCTTTAAAACTGATTTGAGCAAACAAGTTGTGGTTGTTAATTGATCTAATAATGCTTGAATGTAAAACCAACATTTCCTTGAGCCATGTTGAAAGCTTTGATCATCACGCTTGTCTTATCCAGCGTGAATTTGGATGATTCCTGTAATAGTAAAGAAGATGCTTTTTGCAACGCAGGTGAAAACGGTGGCTTCAAATCGCATTTCACTAGAGGTATTTGCTCTTCGGGGTAGCTAGATTAGTAATTCGCTCTTTTTACGCTGGTAACTATGTGATTTAAGCTGTATAAATAATTTTTTGGGTTTCAGTATCCAGGAATCCACACGACGAGTATCTGAAGAATATCGAACAGGCTTTGGGAAATCATGTACCGAGCCGCAGCAAAAATTGCTCAATTTACAATAAAGTCATTGAACAGGATTTAGCTCCATTCAGGAATGGAATCACTGAGGAAATTATTGAATCTGTTAGAGACAGGTACTCGTTCCAAAAACCTTCACGTAATTCACGAGGTTCAGTGTTTAATGAAGTCGTGGTAAATGTGTGCCTAAATCTTTTTGGAAAAGCTGTTGTGGCATCCCAGTATCTTTGTTGTAGTTTTTAGTTTGTAATTTAAGCTGTAAAATTATTTATGTCAAATAATTCAACAAAGTGGCTGACTTAAGTGGTTGTCTCCTTTCCTGTTGTATTTCGAAGTGTTTAAAAGGAGCAAACTTTTTCACAATTGATTTTTGCTTGTTAAATTGTCATGTGTGTTCAGATCGTTGATTTACTTCTTCAACGTTATTGTTATGACATCTAGTACAGTTTCCTTATAAACGTGTGAAAATTTTCCTGGCAAAGGGTGTGTTAAGTTTGAATAATTTTAAAATTTTCATTTCAGGGGCACTAAATACCAAATCATAGATCATAAACTTTACAAAGAGACTAATTGCATGTACCCAGCTAGATGCAGTGGCGTAGACTATTTTCTTCTGAAAATAATTCATGAGATTCCAGATATTGAATTCATACTCAATACAAGAGATTGGCCTCAAGTGTCAACATTTCATAGTGAGCCCAAGCCAGTGTTTTCTTTTAGCAAGGTGAATGGCAATAACTTGAATTTTATTTTGAGCATGTGACAATTTTCTGGTAATAATTATACTTTCTTCTTTCAGACATCAGCATTTTATGACATAATGTATCCTGCATGGTCTTTTTGGGATGGTGGCCCTGCAATAAGCCTATATCCTCAAGGGCTTGGCAGATGGGATAAGCACAGGAAACAAATTTCAAAGGAGGCAGATTTATGGCCATGGGAAAGAAAAAAGAAATTGGCATTCTTCCGTGGCTCTCGAACTAGCTCAGAAAGGGATGCTTTAATACTTCTGTCCAGAGAAAGACCAGATTTAGTTGATGCACAATACACAAAAAATCAAGCCTGGAAATCTGATAAGGTACTTTTATTACATCTATTAAAAAGGCTCATTTAATTTTAGCCATATGCACTGAGCCAAATGCCAGAGATCTGGGTGGAATATCAAAATTCTATCTTATCCTATAGCTGGTGACTTTGAGACATAATGTGGTTTTCTTGATGAAAAATAGTTTTATGATCTAGGAAGCTCTCAAGAAACCTCATTGGTTACCTAAATATAATATGTACATGCATATATATATACACACACACATATATATGCATATATCTGTTTTATTCTGTGTTCTATTGTGCCGTCCAAAAGTTATATTTTTATAATATATATATAAACCATATAGAATACAATCAAGTTGTATTTGCCTGTTTCATAGATTTCGAAAAAGCATTTGATAGAGTGAATTGGGAAAAATTAATGTGTGTATTGAAGAAAATAGGAATGGATTGGAGGGACAGGAGACTGATCTGCAACCTGTACATGTCTCAGACTGCTCAGGTGCGAGTGGGTCCGGATGGGCAGTGTTAGGAAGAGATGTAAGGCAGGGTTGCCCATTATCACCAGTGCTGTTCAACATATATGTGGAGGAAATGATTAAAGAGGCATGGGAAGAACTGGAGGTAGGAATGAAAGTCGGAGGGGAATTCGTAAAATCGGTTAGGTTTGCTGATGACCAAGCATTAGTTGCTCAGTCAGCCAAGGGGTTGCAAGCATTGCTGAGTGAATTGGAGGTTCAGTGCAATAGATATGGGATGAGAATCAATATTGATGAAACAAAGGTTATGCGAAAAAGGCTAAGCTAAACATTAAAATAAGAGGAGAAAAAATAGAGCAGGTAAAACAGTTTACATATCTCGGACGTGCTTTGGACCAATACGGTCAAAGTAGTAGGGATGTAAGGAGAAGAATTGTGCTAGGCAAGGAGGATTTCTCCAGGAGGAGGGAGTTGATGACAGGGACGTTGAGTAGGGAGGTTAAGAAAAGACTCGTAAAAACTCTGATATGGAGTGTAGCTATGTACGGCACGGAAACGTGTTCACTGAACCAGGATGATAGACTTAGATTGGAGACTTTAGAAATGTGGGTGTGGAGAAGAATGGATAAGGTGAAATGGACTGAAAGGAAAACGAATGAGGAAGTACTGGAGATGGTGGGTGAGGAGAGGGGTTTGTTGAGAGAAATCCTATGGAGGCAGGAAAAATGGATGAAAGGCGTATTGAGCGGTAGTGGAATGTTGAAGAAGGTTTTAGAGGGGAGAATGTTGGGCAAGCGAGGAAAGGGTAGGAACTGGATAGGGATGTTGGACTGGATGAAGGGAGGAAAGAAGTACACAGAGATGAAGAGGGACCTGATGTTGATTAGGTTACTGGATTGGGTTTTCTTTGGATTTACAAAGTGTTTGTTTGATAGTTGTGTCCATCCAAAAACCTACCTTAACTGGTAGATTACCTAATTATAAAAAACCTTAAACCCACTAATCAACCCAAAGATCGGTTTGGTAGGTGATGGTAGAGTTCACCCAGTACTAAGCCTGACGGCATGTGAAATTCATACATTAGGGTAGGGGGCCAGTTCCTTTCCCTGTGCTGGTTATGGTTCCCCTGGAAGATCTGGAACCCGAAAAATCACAGCTTGGGTGGAGCTGTAGGTGCCCAGAGTGACTTGCTTGGGAATTGAACCTGGGCCCTCCGGTCAGTAGTTCAATGCTCTACCCCCTGGCCTGCCACATATTTCCATATTTCTATTATAAAATATTTTTTTATATAAAAATGTGGGTGTTAAAATATGCTTTAAAAATTGCATTTACAACAAAAAAATGTCATAGATAATTGTTTAAAATTAAATATATTTCATGGAGAAATTTAAAAAACTTGATCTTACCAAAATCAATTTTGGATGTATTCATAGTGAATATTATTTATGAATCTATTTTTAGGATACATTGTACGCACCACCAGCGAGTGAAGTGCCTTTAGAAAATCACTGCCACTTCCGCTACTTGTTCAACTTCAGAGGTGTTGCGGCAAGTTTTCGGTTCAAGCATCTCTTCCTATGCCGGTCTTTGGTATTCCATGTTGGAGAGGAATGGAAGGAATTTTTTTACCACAAAATGATTCCTTGGGTTCATTACATTCCTGTAAAAAGTACTGCAACAAAAGAAGAAATCAGGTGAGGATCCATTCATGAAAGCTAATGTAACTACCCAATCAAATGCATGTGTCTATGTTAATCATGTAATGCCATAATGGAGCAGGTGTTCACACCACTCTACACTTGCTTAGTTTAAAACTTGTGTCTTGTATGACTGTTTTTATTATTTTTGCTTGAAACATAGTTGTTATTCTATCATGTATAAAAACAAAATTTTATTCATACAAAATCACCTGTTAAATTCATAATTGAAAAATTAAGGAAGTCTTTACCCTGTCAAAGAGTGCTACTTTGGAAAATATATTTTGCAAACCTAGGGCCAAGTCAGAGAGTATTTAGATATCACTGAAGGGACTCAAGGAACAGAAGTACTTACAGTGCTCATGCCCACTAAAGCAGTTTTCTTCCTTTAAAGTTTTATTAATTTTGGTATGGCGTAGGCATATCTGATGATAGCAATTGTTGTTCAAGCCTTTAGCTGGCAGCCCAGTCTTCTTTTATCCGTTTTCGCTCTTCATTTCCAACAAAAAAAGTTAGTGTTTGGAAATACTCCAGATATTTATTTTAATTGCCTTCATACTCATATTTCCACTCATTATCTTTCACTGTGACGACATATAGATTAGATGCATACTTTTTTGTGTGTCAGATGTGTTTATGCATATGATAACACCAGATGTTCCCAGATTTCGTTTCAGAGTTCAAATTTTGAAGAAAGTGTGTTCAAAGGTTAGTTTTTCATTCTGTCATTATAAAAAACTGGAAATTTTGTTTGAATATTAGAAAGCTGAGGTGTTGATCAAAATTACATTACCTGTACAGTGGGCCCTGGTCATCAGTTCCCCTTCCAGGCTAAATAACATGAAATAACATGAGTGATTTATTTCATGTAATGACCATGGATGAATTTTTGCACATAATTGCTGTATAAACATACCTTTTCTATGAAAAAGAGTAATTTCATTTGATGAGGCCTCTAGAAGTGCAAATTTTGATATGGGTAGAACTGATAATGTCTAACTTTAGGTAGTTGCTAGACATTTAATCCAGGTTGGGACTATGCAATGCATGTTTCAAGAAATATTGGAAAATAGGTGCATGAGTTGAAAATTTTCCTTGATGTTATGAGTTGGGATAGATTAAAAGCTATATGATATTTTCTCCATTTTTCCAGAAAATTAATGGTAGGATTATTTTTAAATTTGGACTTATGAGCTATTTAGAGCCTATTATTAAGTTCCTTGCTCTGTGATTTTTATTTAAAAAGTGACAAAATATTTAATTTTAACAGCATTCATTTTAATAAGAGAGGGAGATAATTCATGATTACACAGAGTCACAGTTTTAGCCTGAAACACTTGACTCTTTTTCAACTGGCCACTACTGTCACTCTTCTGAAAATGAAATGGTTGTTTGTTGAGCTTATTTCTTTGCAAAATAATGAAGTATAAGTATTAGAACGAGGGTCGCGGTGGTCTAGTGGGTAGAGCGTTGGACTACTGACTGGAGGGTTCGATTCCCGGGCAAGGCACTCTGGGCACCTGCAGCTCCACCCAAGCTAGTTGATTTTTCGGGTACCAGATCTTCCTGGGAAACCATAACCGGCACAGGGAAAGGAACTGGCCCCCCTACCCTGATGTGTGAATATTCACACGCCGTCGGGCTCGGTACATGGGTGAGCTCTACCATCACCTACTAAACCGACCTTCGGGTTGATTACTGTGTTTATGGTTTTTTTAAGTATTAGAACATCATTTTTGATACCCACTTTGCCTCCCACCAACAATCCATTCGAACTCAGTCATTTTATTACTTTTGGTTGAAGGAAATAATTTAATATTCTTTGTAAGTCCATTGCAAGAAAGCACTTTCTGATAAGAGGATTGATGTGATCAATACTGGCTTGCCCTTATGTCAATTACTCCACAAGTTTGATTCTTTGTCATCGTACTTCATTTTGTCATGATGTGTCATAAACTCTGTCTCGCAAATTTCCATGGCTGCACATTCGCAAGTATTCTTGATGGCCCTTTTTACACTTTTCTGCAGAGTATTCTATTCTTGATTCTTCAGGACTGTTATCTGAAATCTGCCTACCTTTTTGGCTGTTTTTTTGTCCATCTTGGCAATTTTGAAATCCCAGTCAATCTTTGGGGTTTGGAAAATGATGGAAATATTCTCTGGATCCTGCTTTATGCATCATGGCTAAAAATGCTGGAGTATTTTGTCAGCTTCAAAAAATTATTGTAAAGATATTTGGTATCTGGAATGCGCCTACTTTAACTTTTGTTAAAGGTGATAAAGCATCCTCACTGCACAACAATGAACATGGAAATAATCTTTCTGTAAGATGAATTTTTCTGCATTAACACCTGTTGCTTCATTTTCAAAGAATTAATTCTGTAATTTTTCAGGAAAAAAATAAATTTGACATTTAAAATTAGGATTTTTGATACTGTCACCACTAATACTTTTGCCTGTTTTCATTTCAGTGACATGCTGGAATTCGCTAGATCAAATGAGCTGGTGTCTAAGCAAATTGCTCAACGTGGTTATGATTTTATATGGAATCACTTACGCATGAAAGATGTTGAGTGTTATTGGAAAGATTTGCTGACTAAATATTCAAAACTCCTTAAGTTTTTACCAAAAAGAGATTCAACTTTGAAAGAAGTTAAGCGCTCTTGAGCTTATTTGTAACATATTTCAAGGAGTTTACTATGAATGTATTATGTGCTGTCTTTGTATAAGTATATGTGAATATGTGGTTATAGCAATTTATTCTTGTATTTGTCTTTTTAACTATAAATGAGTTGTATCATATGATTACTCATTTTAAGTCACATGGTCCTTTTTGGAGGGCAATAGAGCTTTTAATATGTAGCTGTGTGGCATATGTGTGCTTTAGTTAAACCTTGTGTTCATAACTAACTTTTCCTATGTTGTCTCTAAACGAACTGCCTTCTTTTCTTTTTTGACTCAGTTTCATACTACGACATTTGTTTTAATGAAAGGACATCAAAAGAATGTACTGCATGTATTTTAGTATTATATAAACTTATAGAGCTTAAATGAAAAAAAAAGAGAAATCGGCATTTTTAAGGCCGATGCAGGCACCACGTGACTACTTTTGATCTGTAAATCCTTGTGAGTGAAGTGCAGAAACATCTATTTCAGCCTGTTATAAGAAAATATTTACAATAGATATATTGAGCATCATTATACAACATAGATTCGAAGGTCGAGAAAGTCAATGCAGACTTAAATGCAACACTTTCAAATGCTCAGTGATTTTTGTACCTATTAACATTCAAGAAATGTATAGGCTCATTGGTATTTTGATTTGGGTTGGTTTTAATCACTTTAATTCATCATGTCAATGAGATATGGGGTACAAATTGGTAACCACGTTATCGAGCAACTGATTCTAGGGTATCATGCATTTTATAAGATTTGACAATGTCAATGCATGTGATCATCGTATAAAAGATGATGCTGCATTTGAAAGAAAGCTGCTTGGATGCATGATATCTCTACAATAATGAGTGCTAATTTAGAATCAATGTACCATTGAAGAATTTAACAATCAAAGAGCAGGCCTATTCTTATGGAGGCCTTACAAAATTTATACCATCTATACTGGTATAAATATTTGGTGGATATGTGCTTCTGAATATACAAATCATTTTTAAGATATTTTTTACACTGGTGAAAAGAAAAAGTTTTAGAATAAAATCAAAGAGAAAGGGTAGTTTGGAAACTTGCAGCTCCATACTGAGGAATTGGCAGAAATGTATGCATGAATAATTTTTTTAGCCAAATACTTGCTTTCATGAAATATTAACAAGGCATGAGGATATGGCTGTTCACAACAATGCTAAAGAGAAGCGGCCTGTAATAACATATAATGTACGTATAAAGCTGGTGTCGATACTATGGACCAGATGGAACATGATGGATGCTACTGTACACAACTCAACGTCACTCATTGGGATGGTCGCTAGTCGTATTTTGCAATATGCTTGATATTAGCTTTCTGGCTTCATACATTATTAATTAAGTAAATAATAAAATATTGCCAAGAAAAACCAACCAAAAATTTCAATTTATGTGACAGGTGAGCAAAGAGTTGGCAAGACCAACCATTGAAAACAGATTTTAAGTGCAAGTGCATTTCATATGCAAGTGGCATCCTATTACATTACTAAAATTGCAATAGTAATTATGATCTGGTGAGAAATCATTTCTCAAACGGGTTCAATTAGTCCAAGTCCAGTCCTAGGGATGCATTCGGTAGGATCAAAGTTACTGGCTGCTGTTCCATTTGTGTAAATGAGCAATCAGAGGAAAATGAAGAGAAATTGCAGCCAATGTGCACATCCGATTTTCAGTGAACACTAAATTTTCTTAAATATCAGCAGGATATTCATGGATAAATGTCTAATAGTTACAAATCATTCTGCACGTTATTGTCGATCCCCCACTTATTTCACTCAATAATTAATCAATATCAGAAATGATGACATAGAAATTGTATTCTTTGAAGGGTGGATACCTGGGTACCCGATTATGGTTGGAATGTTGCAATCTTTCTAAGCTTGTAACTTTGAGAAAAAAAAACAAAATTTGTCCTGAGGATTTTATAGTTCAAAAAGAGTGAAATGATGATGATTCATAGGTTCAGGGTGAAGTTTTAATTTTTCAATCAGTGTCTTCTACAAATCAACTATGTTTCGTGTACCCGGTTACATGGTAATGACTACAAGGTAAGGTGCTTTGGGTCTGCCAAGGAACATATAAGGAGAGTACCAGTTGAAGACGTGCATTCCAGAAGCAGTATCTGAGTACCTATCTAACCTTTCCTCAAAAGCACTGAGGGATGCAAGGAAAGTCATCTGGATGAACATAGAAACAAACACTTTAGCCTATCGGTCTTGCAGGGTCAACCGTGATTTGAAACTGAACTAAGTTTTTGTGGATGTTATAATAGTGTGGACGACTCGATGAAAACTTCAAGAAATAGTATATTCACAATTTTCTTGATGAAAGACGTGCAATGCAAAATACTTTTGATAGTCGGTAATGTATATTAAAGTTAGCAAGGATAATTAAAGGGAAATTTGGAATTCCTCTTTCTGTTAACTAGGAGTTACCAGATGTGTTATTATCATTAAGGTGATGGTTATTGTAAACTAAATGTCTTGGTTATGTCATATTTTCCGGATTCTGATTACTGAATTTCCTGGCCCATTAGATCCATGTTTTTACTAAACCAATTTGTCGAAAAAATTATTACTATTAAACATCATAACTCGCATCAGGGTTAGAAAATTTTTGCTTTTTTTACAAATTTCAGTAATGTTACTGTTTGGAGTGTGTAGTAAGTTAAGCAATTTTAATATTCCACTGAAAGTACTTTGTAAAAATATTCCCAAATAATGAAAATATACAATGCAGTACATTTAATTTTATCACTTGAGTGGCACTGCTGTGAAACTTATTATGGATTGGGCCAACAGCAATGCCACCCTTCTGCTAATACATGCATGAATGTATCTCTCGTAATCCTCTAGAGTCTACAGACATTCAACCTTGGTAGGTGATATGAGAGCATTTTAAAGCTATAGAAACTGGTTACTTTTAGTACAAATGTCAATAAAACTGGAATTATGACAGAAACTTCATTTCACATCGTACCAAAATGTAAAGTGATAAAGACCTCATGGGTTCTTAAAAGAGAAGATTATCATACTTTACTGCATTTAAACCTGAATTCATGAATTATTCGGGTTGTTTGAAAGGTTCTTAGAATTACCACCAGATGTCACTGCTAGCGCAAGAGTTTCCCATGAGGTAATAGGTAACACTTTATGAGTAAGCAAATAATGTACAGTCAGTACTCATGGAAGAGATCTGTAGTGCGTACACCTCTCTTGTTCCCATTTAGTGATTTGTGAAGATGGAAAATATTGAGATTGGAGTAGTAATTAATTACTCCATGAAGAATGGTATGAAAGTAAAGAAAATTTATGCAGAATTTCAGAATACTTTGGGAGAATCTGCTCCTTCATATTCAAGAGGACAATGAGTTTTAAGTTTTGTTGGGACAGCTTAGGTGATGATCCGTGTAGTGGTCGACCAAAATGTGTCACCACTCCAGAAATGATTGCACAAGTGCTTAAAATTATCATGGAGGATCATCACCTGAAGGTGTGAGAAATCACTAGTCACTACACTATTATAATGCTACACTTAGAAATCACATTTTCACTAACAAAAAGAAAATTATCTGCCAGATGGGCGTCGCAACTCTCGATGCAGGATCACTAATGCATTGGAATGGAAATTTCCAAACAATGTTTGACCCATTTTAAGGGCAATCTACAAGATTTTCTATTCCAGTTTGTGACCGAAAGTGTAACTTGGTCAAATAATATACCCTAGAGGATAAATAGCAGTCAAAGCAGTGGAAACATGTTAATTCACCTTCACCAAAGAAATCAAAGGCAATAGTAAGTGATGGCTTCAGTTTTCTGAGATGCAAAAGGGATACTGAGGATAGGTCATCTTCCCGCTAGTCCAACTGGACAGTACCATGCTAACCTCCTGGACCAATTACAGCAAAAGATACACAAGAAAGGCCAGGTTTGGCAAAGAAGAAAGTAAACCTTCATCAAGTCAATGCACACCCACAGGCAAGTGTGATTGCCATGGCAAAAACACGTGAACTAAGATATGAATTGTTGCCACATCCACCTTATTGACTTGATTTGGCTCCATCAGATTTTCATATCTTCTCCAAGTTCAAAATTTCCCTTGGTGGATGGAGATTCTCTTCAAACAAAGGTTTAACAGCTGAAGTAAATGGGTATTTTTCCGACTTGAAGGAATCTAATTTTTGAGATGAGAAAAGATAGTGCTACATTACTGGACCTGTGGAATAGTGTACAGGGAGACTGTATTGAAAAATAAAAACGTTTCACTGAGGTAAGTCATTCATTTATAATCCATTCCATTTCAACTTTTCAAATTACCATATAAATTCAGAACACAGATACAAGGGAATTTAAAGGCGTTTTGTCCCAGTGATGATGAATTTGCAGAAATCTATGATGACCAAATGTTGATATACGTGTAGCTGCAAATATTTAAGCATAGTAATTCAATTTTCTTCATATTAAGTGTTGGCATTAGAATTCTTTGATATTTTCTTTCTCATTTATGTATTTGTCATTAATTTTTACCTGAAAAATCATGGAGCGTCCCATGGGCTGGGTAATACAGTGCATATTTTGTATGACTCATCAAAATTGACTTCCATGAAGATGGTTCCTGTTCATCAGTTGCCTATGTCCATGAACATAATTCCCAGAGATGATACACATACATAGCTAATGGCTAGTTTCTGAAAGTTGACACATGTTTGAGATTTCAAATTCTATCTCAATTTTCACAAGGATATTGCACTGCCTTGTTTATAAGCAAGCCATGAAAATAAATTATGATATGAAAGAGGTGAGGAAGCAAGCTAAATTGCAAAGAGATGAATTTTCTTAACTGTGAATGGAATGAAATAACATTAAATTAAAATCTAATATCTGTCAATATTACATGCATATAACTGTACAACTTCCCTTGATTTACTGTGGAATGGAAGTGTAAAACAGTTCATTTTTAGTAGCAAATAAAAAAAAGCTTCATAATAATGGTTTGGAGCATGGAGACAACCATCATGCAATCCAGTTGCTATAACTTTTTCTATTGATTGGTCGATAGTGGTTGAATTGAACATTATCATGATGGCTGGAACTACAGTTTTGGTGGTAAAACCAATCATAACTGATAACAATAATACACAGGCGATCAAATGTTTGAGAAAGAGCAGGCTTACTGAACTGCTACACTCAAGACTTGCCATTACTCCATGGGTGGAGAAATTGATAAAGGAAGTGATGATGGTCTGCTGTCTTCCCTGAGCTTCAAATCCTTTTTGAATGTAATTGGTGGTTTATTGAAGGAATTTCTGGACTGGTGCAATATAGGAGTGATTAACAGATGAAGTTAGGGTTTGAGTAGGGGGAGGAAACCATTTGGGGGATTAGGATTGAAGTGAAGGTAGAAAAAAGGCAGATTTGAAATTCCATGTGACGTCTCTTTCTCCAGTACCATTCCTTTTAGTAAGCCTATCACTTCCACCAGGATATCTCTGGGAGCAACTGGAAGGGGGCATTTTAAATTATTGCTAAAAAATAATCGAGGTAGAAACTTAATTTTAATTTTTTATTCTTAAGACTTCTCTTCATAGTCACTATCCAGAGTTATAAATTTCTCTCAGCATTTCTTGACTTTTTGAAGGCTGTCATTGTAGAATTCGGCATATTGCATCGGAAACCATTGGTCCAACTCTTATGTGATTTCTTTTGTTTTGCAAATCTAATCCCTTCAATGGTTTTTTGGTTCTGAGGATAAGAGAAGGCTACTTGGGGTGAAATTAGGAAAATAGGGCAGATGCTGCAAAATTTCAAAGCCACATCACTTTGATTACTGGTCGTGCCTTGGTCATCACTGCAGGTCATACCATGTTTGCTTCTGGCAAATAGCTGGTAGTCGTAGATCCCAGTGTTTTCATACCTTTGAAATGTGCAGTTCTTTGTGAATAATGTTCGATGCACTGCCATAGTTAAGATCATGATCATTTGGATTGTTGCTCTTAAGTCTAATAGGATAAAATCCTTTACTTTCTTCTCTCTGGCAGCATCATCTGTGAGTAATGGCCTTCCCTTTATATGATTATCTTTGAGGGGTATGTGCTAAATTTGAAACTTCCTCTTCCACTTCAGAATTGTGTCCTATGAATGATTATCACTGACATAAACAACCATCATTTTATTGTTGATTTTTCGGACACTGTAACCTCTCAAATGATGGAACCTAATCACATTGCGATCCTCTATGTTCTCCACACTGTCAGTTACTTCAATCTATGATTTTCTGAAATAGAAAAATTCAACATTGATTGCTTTTCTTTCAAGCATTATTTGCATAAGGATTAGTTAATTTGCAGAATAGAGTTTATTGAGATATCTCTGCTATTTCATTGTCATTTTTAGCAAAAAACAATACTCTCACATATTTCGTTACATATCCCTTACCTAGTATTCCTTATTAGGCAAGATTACTGATAACTAAGGTCATTTGCACCATTGGGGATACGGGGCTAGATTGATAGAGGTGGGTTTTTTAGGGAATGGGAGAAGTAAAAGTCAAGAGAATTAGGCTTTGGGTCTTAACACATTTATGCTTATTAATGGTATAAATACAGTCTCTGGTTATATTTAAATGATCAGTATCCAGACTTTCTTTGTATTTGAATAGACCTTTTAATAATTTCAATTGTTTTCAATAAATAATTTTGATTCATATGTTTTCAATTCTAGAATGTGAAAGAGCCCTTAATGCATGATAAGCAAGGTACCCTTGTCAGCTGATAACATGAATGAAGTAGAAATTAGAGTAATGGAATTTAAAAATGAAAAAACTTCAATCCTGCCATTTTTAAAGCATAAGCATTATTATATGTACTCATTACACTAATAATACATTATAGAGCAGTTATGCATGCTTATTGCACAAATAAATAAATGCAAAGCCTTTGAAAAACATATTCAAATTTATAACCATAAACAGAATCACTCTGAAAGTCCTTTTAGTGGATGATTGTAAAATTCACCCAGTACTAATGCCCAATCGTAAATGAAATTGACTCTTCATGTTAGGGGGACCAGTTCCTTTCTCTGTACTGGGTATGTTATTCCAGGAATATCTGGAAGCCAAAAAATCATACAGCTTGGGTGGAGCTGACGCAGTCCAATGCTCCACCCTTGGACTACCACGTCCCCATAAATGAGGTCTGTCCAATAAATATTTGAACTGATGCAATCTGATGGCCATGATGCAGATTATAACCACTAGCGGTGCTAGTTTCCTGACACCCAATGAGCCACCTGTGCTTGGCTGATCATTGATCTATGTGCATGGTACTAGTTATATTAGTTTCTGTTGTCTTTGCTTTAGCTGTTTATAAAAAATGGAAATTGACAAAATCACAGAGCAACAAATCAACATCAAGTTTTTTGGTGAGGTGTGGTAAAACTGATCAAGAAATTACTGAATTGTTGACAACTCTTTCTGGTGATAAAATTCAGAAGAAAACATCTATTTTTAAGTTGATTAAGCTTTTTAATGATGGCCAACAAGATTCAATGGATAATGAAAGGCCATGGATGACGTTCTACCACTTTTTTAGATGACAACATTGATTGTGTGCTACCCCTTGTCCTTACCGATTGTCAAAAAACTGAATAATAGCTGATGAACAGAAGTGATTGAATTTAGGAAAATCAATAGTGCACCCTATTTTAACCCAACCTAATGGATGGATCCTTCACCATGGCAATGCACCTGCACAATCAGCATTGATTGTTTCTGGCCAGTTTCTGGCCAGTTTCTGGCAAAAAATTCAATCACCATTGTTGATCATTCTCCTTATTCCCTAGATCAGGCCTGCTGCAACTTTTTCCTATTCCCAAAATGCAAAACTGTGATGAGGGGATATCACTGGGAAGATGTGGACACAATAAAGCAAGAAACTAAGAGAAAACTAAAAAGCTTAAATGCCAAGTACTTCCAAAGGTGGTTTAAAAAGTGGAAAAGAAGATGGAATAACTGCATAGCTACTAATGGAGAGTAATTTGAAGGAGACAAAATCGATGTAGACTAAAATTTGCAAAATAATTTTTTTATTGTCTCATTTTGCATCATATTTATAGGACAGCCGTCATTGAAATATAAATGAAAAATTAGGTAAAAGTAAGAAAAATGTAACATGTACGTATTTAATAATTTCATTAATTTCAAATGTAGCACTTGCTTATATATTGGTGACTACCATATCTGGATGATGAAATTACCTTCCTGGCAAATTATTTGATATTCTCTCTAGTGTGGAGATGATACTGCACCATTGTGATATTCTTTCCATCTCACTTTCTGCCAGAGAATTCAATGACTGGCATTAGTTCTTCGAACAATGGTAGAATATTAATTGAATGCAACATATGGTAAGAAGAGAATAGGAAGACATTTCAGTTTCTTTACTTTAAAATTCAACTATAATTGGAAGAGAAAGAAGTTTAGTGTTAGAAGAATAGCAAACCTTAATTGTTTGATGTACTAATTCCTCCTAAGTATCCTAATAAACAATAACATTTTAACTTTAGCAATAATAAAGGTTTTTGTTGTAAAGCTCTTTCTATTTCAACAATCTAGTAGCATAGGAGTTCAAAAAAAATTATCTGTAGTGTTCTGAAATAATGGTATGATATTTGTCAGGGTCTGATAGAGAAACTGTGATGTGTTACTTACATTTGTTGCTACAAAATGTCTTATTGTCTTTCAATACCTCTATTGATTATTCAAATCTACTTGAACTATCATCTTTTCAGGTTCCTTGTGTAATGTTTGGACAGATTATACCATGTAAATTTTATTTGTGACTCAACCAATATGACAACCTTTAATGATAGAGGGTTCGTCCGGAAAATAAGTGTACTGAGCTCAGGAAAAAAAATGTATTACCCTTTTACATATCTTAAGCTAATATTCCTCAAAATAGGACCCTTGTGAGTCGATACACTTGTTCCAGTGGCGTTCCCACTCCTGGAACCCTCCCGCGAAGGCATCATCGGGAACCTCTCGAAGACACGTCGTCACGGCCTCTTTGACGGCGTCCAAAGTCCCGTATCGCGTTCCTTTCAAACTCCTCTTTATCTTCGGGAACAGAAAGAAGTCCGGTGGTGCCAAGTACGGGCTGTAGGGCGGGTGCGGCAGCGTTGCCACGCCGTGCTTGGCCAAGAAGTCCGACACGACAAGCGCGGTGTGAGACGGCGCATTGTCGTGAAGCAGCCGCCAGGTGTTTTTGATCGCTGGCAGGACGCGGGCGACTCGTTTTCGAAACCTGTCGAGCACCTGGACGTAAAATGCAGCATTTACAGTTTGTCGTTCAGGTATAAATTCGTAGTGGACGACTCCCCTTTTGTCAAAAAAGACAATGAGCATCGCCTTGATCCGAGATTTGCTCATGCGAGCTTTCTTTTGACGGGGTGATGATGGGGTGTGCCACTCCGCACTTTGTCTCTTCGACTCCGGGTCGTACTCAAAGACCCACGTCTCGTCACCCGAAACAACGTTCTCTAAAAATGTGGATCATTTTTGCAGTGATCCGCAAGTTGTACCGCGATTTCCAAACGATTGAGTCTTTGATCATCACTGAGCACTTTCGGCACCAACTTTGCACAAATTTTTCGCATCTGTAATTGGTCCCTAATAATCTCGTGCACTATTGTTTTTGGCACATTACACTGCTCTGCTATCATCCGAACACTAAGACGACGATCAGAGTTCAGTACATCTTGAACTTTTCGCACATTTTCGTCGGTGAGTGTCGTTGATGGGCGTCCAGGCCGTGGTTCGTCGTCGACCTCTTCTCTGCCCTCCACGAACATCTTGTGCCACCGAAAGATCATGTTTCTGGACATGGCTGACTCCCCGTAAGTCAGGTTAATCATACCGACAGTTTCGGTAGACGATTTACCAAGCTTTACCGCAAATTTGATGGAATAACGCCGCTCCAAAAACTTCGGCATCGCGTTCCGTGACGTGGGTCGAGCGTGGAGGTTCGCGTTAACAGAGCTCCTCACTACACCACAGCTCAGAGCCGACTGCCTTTTTCAGCGTCGCTTGCCAACATACCCCCCTCCAATCGCAGCCCGTCAGAGCGGTGCTGGGCGCGCCTGGAGCGGCGGGAAAAAATCAGTACACTTATTTTCCGGACGAACCCTGTATAACTACTCATACAGAAATTTTTCATCTTCCATCAATGGCAAGTAAGAAAAGTCAACAACTGTCGGTTGTTTTACTATGCCAAATAATTTATTGCAATGTAATTAGTTATGTAAGCTGTGTTAACATTTCTGCCTAAGGTATGCGTTATCTTTTAAATATCTTCTGTAACCTGGTCACCATAGTGAGAATGACAGCGACCTTGTAAGGATATTATGGGTTTACTTGTGAAATATAGGAATTAGTAACTCCATTGTTCAATAATAAGATATGCAGTCACCCACAACCATCTCCTCATATTCTATTGCTACAATAGGTATTTATTTTCCTGTAATGATCAGCATCTTTTGCTCTTTGTCCGGTAAAGGAGGAGTATTCACCTATAAACTATGGAAAGAAGTGAAGTTTCTTCCTAAGAGAGATGATGATATCCATAGATAATACTTTCAGCATTAGTGAAAAAATTACTGGAATATTTTCTATTTCTCACCTTGCATATTTGCGTTTAGCAAATCTCACTTTGCCTTTGAGGCCCTTGCAGGCCTTCAAAAATCAGTAAAATGTTGCATAGTTTGAAAGGTATTTCATTTTTAAAGTAACTGTTTACTATGTTCATTTCTTATTTTTTCACTGATCCAAGGTATTCGGAAGATCGTGGCCATCATGGAGCTCCTTTAATTTCAACCATTGAATTTTGATGATCGACTTTTCAGAGCAATTCTGAGTATTTGCCTTTAGAAAAATTGGTATGCTGTACCTAATAGTTTTTTAAAACTATTGGTTGTTTAAATTTAATTTTTCGGTGTGCACATGCATCTTCGTCTGAAATTGAATGTGACCCATATTTTGGTTCCAAGCAAATGTAGAATTTTATTCTGTCAAGGTAGTGGATCGACAATTAGACTATATGGTCAAGTAAAAGGTATAACACTTATAATAAATATATACAAACTAAAATGAGTCCATCTTTGCGGAAAAAATAGTAAAATCCGGGATATCTCCCTGCATAATAAAGTTCCCTCTTGAATTTACTCCTCTTCTCATCTAGCCTGCTCTCGATTGGCTTATAATTTTTTCGGACGTGTTGGGGCGAAGTTTTCGATGTATTTGTATACTAACCTTCCAATTACCAATAAACCCCCGACCACTTAAAAGAACCACGCCGAATCTTAAAGACACTCCAACCCCCTGATTTCTAGTCACAGTAGTCGGAGCTTCACCACCCCTGAACACAAAAACTTCGACTTCTAGTTCGTTATAGCGCTCATGGAATTAATTGTAAGGAAGGGTTTCTATTGGCAAACTTAAGTAGCATGGTTTAGGTACATTTATGTGCTTGCCAGCTAATGGAAGAAAGGGCAGATTAATAATTAAATACGTGTTTAGCAGTGCTAAACAGTTAAGATTTTACTGCAAGATGTACACGGCATATCCTAGACATAACGCTACTATGGCAGCGTAAATTCATCGGTAATTTATTTATTTACCGCTAAGTATTATCGGCACTTTTATTTATAAAAAAATAAGGATTCGCTATTATAAGAGGCTAGATTTTCTAGGAAAGGCTTCTAAATTATCGTTTTCGAAAAAACTATTTCATTTAGTATACTTCCGATGCCATTTTTATATCTAAGAATTTAATTCATAACAATTTGGCCGTTATAAGATACGTCATAACATAATTCATCCTCATTTATAGTTAAATTAGAACGTATTTTGAAATGGTGGGCTGAATCACTTTAATTGGATAAATTAATGCCGATGCCATTGTTGACAATCAACGCAGCACGTAATTAAGCAACCAGCAACGACAACAATGATAAATTACGGGAGACTCGGATATAACTTTTCATGCGAAATTATAACACCACACAGTGTTTCTAAATATTCGAAGAAGCACGTTTATAGTAGTAGCACGACACGTTTTTTGCTTAGAGTTAGATTTGATTTTAAAACTGTTTCGAATACACATTTAATAAAGCAACGTGAAATGGCGGAGGGTAACCAACAGATTCTCAAAAGCCTCATCGTTCACACGGGAAACGTACTTCGGGAAGAAATCAGAGCGGAAACGTCAAGCCATTACTTGGACATGGTAAAGTAATTTTATACAATATGTTACCGATAATTTTCCTAATGATGCGTTGGCTTAAAATGAAGTAGTTCCACTTGTAAGGCTTCGAATAAGTTTATGTACTTTTAATGGCTGTATTAACACTATCTCTTGCAGTTGTGTCAAGGTATTAGACTATCAATGACGAAGTATTCAGGCACAATGATGATCTGCAAAGATGACGATTCAGAGGTAATAGTGATTGTAATGTGGTCTTGTGCTTCATTGAATTACATGAAGTGACTGGTAGCAATTTAACATGGAATGAATCGCAATTAGCTGATCTACTCTGGTTTTCAAAGCGATTGTATCGGATTTTCAGAGCCCCCAGACCCCAAGCTACCATTTGATTGACTTGAATTCAGAAGAGGATAGAAAACAGCGAACAATAGTCTTAAAAATATTCCCGATGGAGTATCACCCAAATACAGTTCGGGAAGCTGTGGAAACCGGTAAGTGTGCTAACTTTCAAAATAATCATGTGTTAAATGGTGGTATCGAATGCTTTTCTAAAAATATATATTCAAGCATTATGATGCAAATGAAATTCAGGAACCTGTGTCGTCTATGACTCCTTATTTTCAAATTATATATTTGTTTGAATTGGACGCGAATGCTTTTCACAAAAAGTAGTTCTACTTTTAGTAATAGAATATGCTATAAATTCATTTTGGTGTGTTGGAAATTGCGCCATAATTCTAATTCTAAAATGATAGTCATATTGAATTTTGCATTTAGTAAAGCTTTCTGTGAAAAATATCAGTACACAAGTTGTAGAATTAATTATGAAGAAGACAAATACGACCAATATGGTCAAATAAATATGTTGACGTAAAACTATGCATTCCTTGACTGATGATTTTAAGTACAATTGTACAAAATACATTTAATTCCATCCCCTAATGAAAAGCAAAACCTGAAATAAGACATTACAGTAAACCCCTATCCAATGCTGGGATCTTCTTTTCTTCCTTCATTCCATCCTTTCGCTACTCCTACATTCCGACATCACTATCTTACTTCTGCACCTTCCCTTCTTGTCTAACATTCTCCCCTCTGTATGCTCTTCAATATCCCATTGCCCATCAAAATATTTAGCGCCCATTTTTCTTGACTCTATGATTTCTTCCTTCAGCACCTACTCATTTGTTACTTTTTCAACCTATTCCATCCTTTCTTAAACCCTCATTTCAAAAGCTTCCAATCCTTACCCATGTCTAACCTTGATGACCATACTTTGAACATAATTGAGAGAGTTCATAACAACAATCATAATCATAGCCTAAAGATGTAAATGTTCTAACCAGGCTCTAGGCAATCATTGGCACTATTATTGTAGTGAGACATCCTTTTTTGAAATGTAGAAATGCCACTTTCCATGACTTCATAATATTGGTTTAAAAAATGGAGGAGACATACATCCTATGAATTAACTATTGTTTCTCAACTATCAAGACATTTTGTTTCTCCGTGAAAATTGTCCAATTCTAATTCATTGACTAACAACTTGGAGTGAGCAAATTGCTGTAATGACCAGGAAAATGCAGGACTTTTACTTGTAACCTCCATATACTACTCTTCTATCCATCAGTATGCTTCCCATACCCTTCACATTCAAAATCACTTGTTTTAGGTGAAGTAAAGACCAAACTAATGATGTTCCTCTAAAATGCCTATGAGGAGTCAAGGTATGTTGCACCTGATTTTACTCCCCTCAGATTCCTTCGCATAGTATGATTATTGTTCTTCTGCTTAAGGTACATTGTACTTCTGCAGAGAAATTGTTGCTTTTTTTACTAATCAGTCTCTTCCTTTGATCAATTCTCCTTTGGCTCCTCATTCTGGGATTTGAACTTTCTGCAGTCTATCACTTCCTTCTTTCTATTTTAAGAGCATGAATTTCACTTCGATAGAATATCTGCACAAGCTCTTGACCTGTTGGTGTTATCTTCCTCAATTTATCAGTGATATCCAGAGCCAGGTATGATTTACTGTGTTCAAGGTCATAGTCCATATTGTTTACAACACACCTCAGTTGTTACTGAGCTTTGTATAAAGAATTTAATGCAACTGTGACTTCACTGCACTAATACAAATTATCCTTTTTGGAAAATATGAAAATGTATAACAGAAAGAAGTTTCTAAAAGTGCATCTGATGTATTTTGTTATGGTTTAGTGAGAAAATAATCTTTTTGTCGGGTCTAATTAGAAAAAAACTGGGAAAGAAGGAAATGGGTCGCATGTGCTTTAACATACACATTGCGATCAAGAGATGATATAGATAGGAAATATGTTACTCGCTTTCAAAAGCAGAAGAGTGTCCAAGAAATTTTATACCATAGTACTCATCAACATTCAAACTTTAAATAAAGTTTTTTTTCCTTTTTCAATATGTTGTTAGCATTCCTGATTCATAAATATTCTGTTTTTCTTTTGAATTCCATGGACATTGTGGCACTACTATGGTTCTGTTTTCTATTTTCAGCATTGATGTCACTCAAGACAACTGTGCTGGATTACGTGGTTTTGGCACTAAATCCTTTGAGACCTGTTTCAATAAATGGTCTTAAGGATATGTATTGCATATTAGAGGCATTAGTGGAAGAAGACAAGATCAAGAATATACTTGTCAGTGAGATTGGAGAGTACAATTTCACGGGCCTCTATAATTGGTCACTGGTAAGTCTGAGGGTATTTTATGAAGAAATTAGGGTTTTAGTGTTTTTCCAGGCAGTAGGAGTAAAATGACTATTGTGAAGTAGCCACTGTTGAAAATTTCATTTCGTATGATTGAGTGTGAGTAGAATAATTCCTGTACTCCAGGGAACCCAAATTTCCAGTGTTAATGCCTTATTTTTTGGTATTCTTCCCTATGAAATATATTTTAGATGGACACAGCTTATACAATGGTAGATCAATACATTCTCTTGCCTCTCCTACAAAACATACCCCAACTTCTGGCACTACAATAAGCACCTCTTCAGTTCCACATGTTTCCTCCATTCATCCTATCAAATATGGCCGTTTGGTTTCTAACACTTCCTCATTTGTCTGATGCTCTCCCATTTATCATGGTCTATAATATTCCATCGACAATCAAAATGATCCATCTTTCCCGCCTCCTTTGGGTTTCTTTCACACATTCCCTCTTCTCTCCGACCAAGCCAAGCTTCCTGTTTACTATTCTATCTGTTCATATTACCTTTTCATTCTTCTCCACACCCACATCTCAAAACCCTCCCATCTATGCCTATCACCTTGGTTGAACAACCATGTTCCCACACTGTAAAAAAGTCATATTCTACATCAAAGTTTAAAAGGGTCTTTCCCTAAGCTTTTTATTGTCCCTGTAATCAATTCATTCTGCATTGCATCACCATTTCATACTACTTCTATGTCCAGGACAATTCTTCTTTCACCATCATTATTTACAATCCAAATTTCAATTGATAGTTGAGGGTGGAGTTCACTTGATACTAGGCCAATGGGATATTAGATCAAAAAGTTAGTTGTGCCAGTTACTTTCTATGTGCCACCTATGGTTACATGAACTATCAAACAACTCGGGGACGTCTAAGGATGACCAGAGGAATGGCCAGGAATTGAACACGGTCTTCCAGTCAGATGTCCAATGCTTAACCCGCTGGATTACCTAATTTTCTTCTCTTCTTCTTATATCCTTGTACCATTCATCATTTCAGTCCATGAAAACTCTGAGTTAAGAAAACTCTTTCTGTCTAACCCAATTTCCAAATTCCAATTTTAATGTTCAACTTGTTTTTCTCTTTCAGGAAAATCACATTTTTACATTTACATTGATTATCTATTGAACATACTTTCACTCCTGCTCCAAATGCTGGAAACCCGTTGAGCTACTGTGTAATCAAAGCTTGATCATCTGCTTAACGAACAAAGTTTATGAGCTGTCCAGTAAAACATTCCAATTTCCTGTTCATCCTTTGTCTCTCCAATAATGTCCTCTACGTATGTGCTTAAATAAAAGGGATAATAATTGAGATCCCTGTATTACCTATCTTTTTAATATTTCCATCTGGTCTTACCATCCGTCACTCCCACCTGAGCTATCTACTAAGCACACTGAGCTATTGCTGAAAACTTTGGAAGCTGAGTCTTTTAAACTACTGATTTCACACATTCTATATAGCAAAATATTAATTTTTTGCATTTTAAACACTTAGTTTTATGATATTTCCTAATATTCCCTGTAGTTTTATAATAAATATTCTTCTTTGCAGTATAAAACATACCTAATTTTCCATTTGAAGCTACTACATAATATAATATAATATAATTCTGATATATTATTAATGTGATAATGATATATGACCTCAGAGAACTAACATATCCTATTTTTCCTGGAGTGAACTTCCTGGCTTTTTAAAAAAATATTTGGACAAATGATGTGTATCATGCATAAACTTCTAGTACTTTCTCTTTACCAATTTCGCATAGTGATTATTGAAGGTGAAAATGAAGGCATGCACATGAACACACGCACACACACTAGAACACAGACACACATGCACTCATGCCTGCACATTCATGCATGCACACACATGCACATTCCCACTGAATCAGGAACGCTGAAATGGAATGAATACTTGGTTGAATACATACCTGAAAAGCATTAGGGAACCTAGTGCAATATTTGCTATCTACATATACAAGTAAATGCACATAGCAGTGCACTGGCCTATATTGTGAATAAGTTTTTAACTCTTGCTTTGATAAATGACAAATGTTGTTCAAATGCCTTCTATTTTTTATTTGGTTAGTTTTAAACAAGTCCCCAAAGGTATGGTTTAATAATTTAAAATAAGGAATTAGACTCTGAAAATAAGAGCGTGGCCTTGAAAGAAAGCATTCAAATGTTGACTTTCCACTCATGACTAATCTTTTATTGGTGAGTTCTACAAATTTCAACATCAATTATCCAAAATAATATTCTTCAGGAAGAATGGGAAACAGAATTTTGATTTGGACAGGGATTTTACATTTGACTTGGCCAAAATGAGGGATATTTTAGAACTGATCCCAGATTTGCCCTTTGGTAATAATTTTAACATTAAAAATGCATAATAAAAACATCTAACGCATAAAAATGACAAAATTATTTTTGAGCAGTGCCCATGATCCCATTACAATTTGAATATATATTTTAGAATAGGAAAAGAAGTTTTCAGGAGGAAAAATATGCCAGTAGATTTAAGGTTCTGAGGATATAGGCTTAGCCCTCTAAATGGGGTCAAATAAATCAGTACCAGGAATATATTAAGTATGTTGTACATGCATGATTAGATGGGTTCCTTATGTTTTAAACTGTGTCACATTTTAAAACATACAACATACCAAAAAAATAATAATAAAACTACAACAAGTGATGGTAGACTGGAGGGAGCATGTCTGCTTATAGTGCTGGAGATTACTGGATTCCGTGACCAGCGACATTTTTTCAGCATAGAATAGTTAATGGTTTTCTGAAATAAGACAACGGAACAGAACACATTAACAAAAAACACAAGAATGGTATTTTGCATTGCAATGACAAGTAAATAGACTCCTACTAAAAAAATACCCAGAACCTATGGTGAAAGGTCGCAGTTTCGTGATTAGGTCCTGGTGGAGCAGACCTAGTGTGTTGGTCCATCATCAGCTGCCACACATGAAGGTGAGAGTGGAGTCCATGGTATTGGCAAAAGAACTGCGATGTGGAAGGATATGGGAAAACAGCACATTATTTTTCCTAGGATATGTAGCCTTGCCTTGCATCCTAATGATTATAGAATGTTGCGGCTGCAGCAAACCAATCCTAGGATTGAAATACTGATGATGATGATGTCATTTTATTTTTTGACTTGTAACTATTAATATTTTTTTCATTTTAGATAAAACCAGGAATTGAGGTTTACTGGGGGGAAGGTTATGTTATCCCAACAACTTTGGTGCGTTTCATCACAGACCATTCAGTGCAACTTTACACGCACAGAGATCCTCCTAGTAAGTAATATTGCTATTAATGCTCAGTCCTGTGAAAATCGTAATATAAATAATAATGGTCACTTTCATCACTCATGTGGACATCTTTCAAATATGGAGGCTATGTACTTGGTGGGATAGGTAGGGTATAAATTTGTTGTGACATAATTTTCAATTAATAATTAATTTATTAAATACTCTACTGTATACTTGTCCTAAACCATGCTAATTTTCATGAAAGGAAGTACATTTCAAATGATTGAAGTTAATATTATGAACACAAAGAAGAGATTAAACTCACTGTTGAGACACCCTTAGACATAATCTCAGTTGTTACTAGTCACATTGCTTTTATTACTGGTCACTCTGTGTTAATTATTGAAGGTCGCACCATGTTTGCTTCTGAAAAGGAGTCAGTTATCATGGAACTCAGTTCAACTCTTGTTCAAAAATAACAGGGTGTAACAAATATGATGTTTTCCACACTCCAAAATTGTTGCAATAAGATGCATGTTAGTGGATTACTCCATAAAGAGTTATTGTCGCAGCATCTCCCGGAGTTTCTTGAAGTTTTTACCACTTGTTTCAGCCCTTAGGCATCATCATGAAGAATCCTTCATCATTATGTACCTGATGATGACGGTTAAGCATTGAAACTAGTTGTATGAGAATATCGAACAGTGGATATATACATACTGTTTTTCTATTAATAAACATGAACTTCCACAATGTTGAGCCTGAAACAATAGAAAAAAGATCAATCTAATCCTTGATCAGTTTTATGGCTGCTGCTCATCCTAATAGGATTAAGTCTTCCCCTTTCTCTACTGTGGCTGCATACTCAATTAGTCATGATCTTCCAATTCTTGGGTCATCTTTGAAAGACACAAGCCCAGTTTTTGAAAATTCCTTTTCCATCTCAAAACTGTGTCCTACAATGGAGTATTTTTTTTTTTAATGAAGAGCCATCATTTAACCATGGATCTACGGGGCACTTGATTCATTCAATTAAAGGGACTTAATCACGTTGCAGGACTTAAACATCTCTGTATTGCATGTTAGTTCATACAGACATCTTCCTAAAGCAGAACAAATCAACATTCATAGCTGTAATGTACAATGTTAAATACATAAGCAACTATATTGGAACTTATAAAACAAATAATCACTGCATTTCTAATTTCAGATATACTTCCTCAAAATGTTTTGGAGGCAACCCTAATGGATATCCCCCATCCAATGGGTGAAGAGTATAATTTGAAATGGTTGGCCAGGGTAGAAGTATCTGGACCAAATAATTCCGTAATTAATGAAAGAGGTTATATCCTCAAATTTATGTATTAAATTAAGAAATTGATTGATGTAATAACTATAAAAAATATCCTATTTCCAGCAATCTAACATTGTATTGGTGTGCATCCTTTTAATTTACAATAAATTGATCTAATAAATTACATGTTTTTTTCACTGAATATCGATGATAACCATGTTCCAAATGATTCCTCACAAAGCTATGTTGATGGGGGAGATACTTTGCTATAGATGTGTTTCCATGTACTTGTTCTTAAGTAGATGTTAGGCCAACTTACAGGATAGGTCAATAATGGGGTATGGGTTCCCTGGATATATATATATGGAGATAAATTCTTATTTCATTTAGTATAAAATTTGAATGAAACTTCTGGATTTTCATAAACTTAGCTTTAAAATTTGACCTGGTGATATTGGAAATTTTAGTAAGCTTAATAAATTTGATACAATATAATAATCAAATATTAATATATATAATATTGACAAAATATATAATAAGCCCAACGAGTCGAATGGCTGTCATCAATTATCTTTTATTTGCAAGAATTTACCCATGCACACAGGAATTATGCCCACCTCAATCAAAGAGGTGTTGGCAAGTTTCTGTATATGATATATAAAATTGCGTATGATATAAGAATATTTGGTTGATAACAACGGCTACATATTGCTTATGCAGAGTTCATTTGAAACATGAGTGAGACAGGAAAAACAATGACTTAATCATGAAAGAAATGATTCCTAGGAGTAGGCATTCCGTCTTCGAATACTAACAGATGTGATATCCTCAAACCATTTCTCTATCATATTTCTGAGAGCCGATGTGCGTTTGATCTTCCTACCTTTTCACTTTGGGCTCCTCCTTGTCCACCCGATAACTCTAGTGCCGGGAAGGGCGAAGTACAAAGATGGGCCCCAAATGGCATGGCGATTGGCTGGAGTGGAAAGAGACAAGACAAAAAGTATATTAAATCATTTGAATGTCTTGAGATTGACTGAGAATATGAAATATCTTTGATTTTATACATTTCCAGGGCTTTGAAGTCATTCCGATAGTTACTTTATTTAAATTCTTAGAACTTGCGTATCGACATAACCTTGAAGTTGGCGCCTATGTCAAGCATAAGATGAACTAAAAGACTTTCTGAAGTTATGAGTTACGTTTTGAATTTTGTTTTCTTTCGTTACTGGGGACCAATATTCCTGCTGTCTAAGCGGTAATGGCAATTAATGGAATAAATGTAATACCGGGACGAATGCATGAGTAATGATTGAAAGACTCAAAAAAGTTCCATCCCAAAAAAGTATGGATTTTCTCGAAACGGTTTTCATTTGTTCGGAAGGTCAATACAAAGCATGAATAAACATGTGTTCCTTGTTTATATGTGTGGACGCACATAAGGTATCCGCTCTCCCACCAAGAAATACTTTCTGATGATAACGGCAATGCCATCAAATCGTCCGCACTACAAGGCATATTTATCAAGTAAAGACCGTTTGCTTATATTTAAATGTTGGCGCTTAAAAACGCACAATAGCTTGCAGCGCCATCGACTGATTCATTTAGAAGCCAAAGCGGCAGATACGAGGGCCCGCACAGGGAATTGAACTGACTGCCTGTTCTAAGGTGTGAAATTCACAGGCCGTCGCGCTTCTTAAGACGTGAACTCTACCATCTCCTACGAAACCGATCTTCGGGGTGATTACCGCAATTAAAGTATAATGTTTTTTTATCGCCTTCACATATTTATATAGTAAATTAAATTATCGTTTATGATTTTTTTTGTTTACTGATCGTAAGAAAATGTCTCAATTTTTTATATATTAGCATCATTTGAAGAACCTGATTTTTCGTCTGGTATGCAACTATGATTTTTGTATTTTATAACGAACGAGTTAACATCAAATTATACTTATGGATGAGACTAATTATCCACGTCCTAAATAGAAATGGCCAATGAAGTGGAAGGGACATAGTGGGTAATTAGACCCGTCGTATCTTCGTGACTAGGCGGCGGCCGAATATAATATTCAGTGATGAGGAGTGGAGCTTTTGTCATGGTTGGCGGAATGCACGGAATAACAGAGCGGGGATATGCGATAGTTGGTTTCACTTTTTATTGGAAGAGATTCGATCCTTGGCACGGCCACTTTGACGACTGCTTCCTTGGTTGAGACATTCCCTCTAACACCGTGCCTCTCTTCTCTAATTCCCGTTTAATAATAACGAATAACGCGTGCAAAACAAAGGTTTTAGTACTTCCTAATTTTGTTAATATCTGCATTCGTATTGATGTCCATGAGTCCAAAGTCAGATTACCCATTCTTGCATGATTTTTCTGTTAACCTCATATTTCCCTTTTTACTTCGCAAAAATTAGCTAATTTCTCTGGTCCTGGTGGCGGTGGGGTAATCAATCAAATCTCTATGAGTCGTCGTCCCTTTGATCTCCCTACTTCCCCATTTCGTGCTCCCGCTATTGAACAGATAACTTCAGAGAAGAGAAATATTAAGAACAAATACATCCCCAATGGCTTGTCGATTAGCTGGATTGGAAGGAGCAGACACAAGAAAAGTATACTAAATGATTGACTTTAGGCTATCCTTGAGCATAAGCCATTTGCACGTCTTCACAGTCAAACCGGTTGTATATATTTGGTAAATTCTTGGAACAGGCATATAGGCATAAAATTGGTGTATGGGGCCTTAATCCAAGCATCGCATGATCTACGGGACTTCCTGAGGTTATTGATTACGTTTCGGATTTCGTTCTCTTTAGATGTCGAGCACCAATGTTCTTGCTGTTAACGTGATAACGGTAACTGGTTAAATAAATTAACACCGCACCGAATGATGTTAAAGTATCAGCAATTGGTGCCAAAATACATATTTCTATTTAAATATATATTTTGCTATATTTTTAATTATATGATATGTTTGTGAAAAGATTCTATTAATTTGGTATCGCTCGAAACGACCACGTGTATATTGACTCATTGAGCCACTGAAGGGTGCGATATGGAATCGGCAGATTATTCACCTTTCCCTCTTCATACTGTATAGAAGTAATTCCATCTGACGGTGGAATATTTTTCGTGCGTGTTTCTCACTTTTTATAATTTCCCTTATTATTTCGTTTAGTTTCTATGCCGCACAAAGCAGTCTCCACAATAGTTGAACGATTTTTTTCTAAACAGCCGTACTGGAAGTACATGTGATAAACAGCATTTGCATTGAGTAAACTTCTATTTCGCCTATAGTTCGTCTTCTGACTTTTTCCAACGGTTCATTTATTAATTGAATGAATTGTGAAATTAAATTATTTCCCCATTTTATATTTCTATGTGTCCGATTACATTGACAGCATTAAGGTTTAACTCCTAAAGTTAACTACTGCAAAGGTATATTCTTATATACGAAGGGAAGCGAGGAGCTTTGCAGCTAACACAACTTTAAACGTTACAAATATCGGCACAATGAACTTAACTAAAGAGTGCTATAACATTATGCAGTAAATATGAGTCGTCCGATGACTATATATCTTACTGAATGGACGGATGGGGGAAGGAGATAACGGCTTGAAAATTACCTGCCACGGGGAGGGTTTCGTGAGCGCGAAAGTGTTAGGATGATTTCATATGTAAAAATGGATCAAAAGAAGGATGATATAAAAACGAATGCAGATGGCCCGGCTGATAGGAACCGTACTCATGGGTTTTAATCTATGGAAAGGAATTATTTGTTCGAAATGCTGCAATCGTGACGGTATTTGCAATTCTGTGACAAATGAAATAAAAATAAGGACATTCAAGGCGAGGTTAATAACTGCCCAAGGCCTTTTAGAATACTCATATAGTATTAACTGTGTCAATACAGGAATGATAAATAATCTGCAGAGAGCGCTGGCGACTACAAAATGAAAATGAAGACACTTATGACGGAAAAAACATTGAAAAGAACGATGAAAATAAGAAGAAATGAACCAAAGATTGAGGGAGATGTCTTAGTTTAAGGCATCTAACTCAATTAAAAAATGACCCATATATTGGGGTATATCTGGCCGGAAGATTTTTTGAGATCGGTGTTAGTTCCTATTCCTAAAAAGGCAAAGGCTTCGACATGTGAGGATTACAGAACGATAAGTTTGATATCCCACGCAGCTAAAGTTATTCTCAGGATCATCAACAAAAGGATAGAGAGTAAGGCAAATGATTACTTAGGGGATGATCAGTTTGGGTTCAGGAAGGGAAGAGGTACGCGTGATGCCATTGCAGTAAAGAGATCACTAGTCGAGAGGAATATAGAAAACAATCAGTACGTTTCTGCCTGTTTTGTAGATTTCGAAAAAGCGTTTGATAGAGTGAATTGGGAAAAATTAATGCGTGTATTGAAGAAAATAGGAATGGATTGGAGGGACAGGAGACTGATCCGCAACCTGTACATGTGTGAGACTGCTAAGGTCCGAGTGGGGAACGGAGAGTCCGGATTGGCGGTGTTAGGAAGAGGTGTAAGGCAGGGTTGCCCATTGTCACCGGTACTGTTCAACGTATACGTAGAGGAAATGATTGAAGAAGCATGGGAAGAACTGGAGGTAGGAATGAAAGTCGGAGGGGAATTCGTAAAATCGGTTAGGTTTGCTGATGACCAAGCATTAGTTGCTCAGTCAGCCAAGGGGTTGCAAGCATTGTTGAGTGAATTGGAGGTTCAGTGCGATAAATATGGGATGAGAAGAAATATTAATAAAACAAAGATTATGCGATTTTCCAGAAAGAAAAAGGCTAAGCTAAATATTAAAATAGGCGGGGAAAAATAGAGCAGGTAGAACAGTTTACATATCTCGGAAGTGTTTTGGACCAATACGGTCAAAGTGGTAGGGACGTAAGGAGAAGAATTGCGCTAGGCAAGGAGGCTTTCTCAAGGAGGAGGGAGTTGATGACGGGGACGTTGAGTAGGGATGTTAAGACAAGACTCGTAAAAACTCTGATATGGAGCGTAGCTATGTACGGCGCGGAAACGTGGTCGCTGAAGCAGTAGGATAGACGTAAATTGGAGGCTTTTGAAATGTGGGTGTGGAGAAGGATGGAGAAGGTGAAATGGACCGAAAGGAAAACAAATGAGGAAGTACTAGAAATGGTGGGGGAGGAGAGGGGTTTGTTGAGAGAAATCCTATGGAGGCAGGAAAAATGGATGAAAGGCGTATTGAGCGGTAGTGGAATGTTGAAGAGGGTAATAGAGGGGAGAATGTTGGGTGCGCGAGGTAAGGGTAGGAACAGGATAGGGATGTTGGACGGGATGAAGGGAGGAAAGAAGTACACCGAGATGAAGAGGGACCTGATATAGATTAGTTTGCTAGGTGGGGAGTCACAAAATGTTTATTTGATAGCTGTGTCCATCCAAAAACCTACCTTAACCAGTAGATTACCTAATTATTATTATTATTATATTGGGGTATATATGGTTGCTTAAGAATATGTGCACCGCGACCAAGTAAGACCAGGAGGAAAATGGGGCTTGGAAGCATCGAAGGCAAATGAGTTGAAGTGAATAGATCGCCGACGGGAAAATTTGCACGTGCCGAGATTCGAATCTGATCCATTGAAAATTTAAACGAGATTTTTTTCCATGCATTCCGAATATATAGATTACCCACTATATTCCTCCCACTTCATTGGCCATTTCTTTTTAGGACGTGGTTAATAAGTCTCTTCAATAGGTATTATTTGATATTACCTCGCTCGTTATTAAATACAAATTTGATATTTGCATTCCACATGAGAGATCAGGTTCTTCAAATTATGCTAAGATATAACAAATTGAGAAATTTTCTTTACAAACAGTAGCGGAAATGGACGGAAAATCAACTAGTTTGAATCCCCTCACACCGGTCCGTGAAAAAAATACGTTCACACATCAGGGTAGGGGGACCAGTTCCTTTCCCAGTGCCGGTTTTGGTTTCCCAGGAAGATCTGCTACCCGAAAAATCAACTAGCTTGGGTGGAGCTGCAGGTGCCCAGAGTGTCTCGCCCAGGAACCGAACCCAGGACCATCCGGTCAGTAGTCCAACGCTCTACCCACTAGACCATCGCGACCCGCTATAATAAATATATACATATTAACATGTAGTAGTAGTAGTATTGTTGGGGAGGCGACCGACAGTTCAGGTCATTTGCGCCATTAGGGATGGATGGGAAAGGATGAAGGGTGGAGAGAAACCCGGCGTCGGCATTAGCCTGCTCTTAACGGCAGGCTATAACAAAATTAGAACGTATTTTGAAATGGTGCGCTGAATCATTTTAATTGGGTAAATTAATGCCGATTCCATTGTTGAAAATCAACGCAGCACGTAATTAAGAAACCAGCAACGACAACAATGACAAATTACGGGAGACTCGGATATAACTTTTCATGCGAAATTATAACACCACTCAGTATTTCTGAATATTCGAAGAAGCACGTTTATAGTAGTAGCACGACACGTTTTTTGCTTAGAGTTAGATTTGATTTTATAACTGTTTCGAATACACATTTAATAAAGCAACGTGAAATGGCGGAGGGTAACCAACAGATTCTCAAAAGCCTCATCGTTCACACGGGAAACGTACTTCGGGAAGAAATCAGAGCGGAAACGTCAAGCCATTACTTGGACATGGTAAAGTAATCTTATGCAATATGTTACCGATAATTTTCCTAATGATGCGTTGGCTTAAAATGAAGTAGTTCCACTTGTAAGGCTTCGAATAAGTTTATGTACTTTTAATGGCTGTATTAACACTATCTCTTGCAGTTGTGTCAAGGTATTAGACTATCAATGACGAAGTATTCAGGCACAATGATGATCTGCAAAGATGACGATTCAGAGGTAATAGTGATTGTAATGTGGTCTTGTGCTTCATTGAATTACATGAAGTGACTGGTAGCAATTTAACATGGAATGAATCGCAATTAGCTGATCTACTCTGGTTTTCAAAGCGATTGTATCGGATTTTCAGAGCCCCCAGACTCCAAGCTACCATTTGATTGACTTGAATTCAGAAGAGGATAGAAAACAGCGAACAATAGTCTTAAAAATATTCCCGATGGAGTATCACCCAAATACAGTTCGGGAAGCTGTGGAAACCGGTAAGTGTGCTAACTTTCAAAATAATCATGTGTTAAATGGTGGTATCGAATGCTTTTCTAAAAATATATATTCAAGCATTATGATGCAAATGAAATTCAGGAACCTGTGTCGTCTATGACTCCTTATTTTCAAATTATATATTTGTTTGAATTGGACGCGAATGCTTTTCACAAAAAGTAGTTCTACTTTTAGTAATAGAATATGCTATAAATTCATTTTGATGTGTTGGAAATTGCGCCATAATTCTAATTCTAAAATGATAGTCATATTGAATTTTGCATTTAGTAAAGCTTTCTGTGAAAAATATCAGTACACAAGTTGTAGAATTAATTATGAAGAAGACAAATACGACCAATATGGTCAAATAAATATGTTGACGTAAAACTACGCATTCCTTGACTGATGATTTTAAGTACAATTGTACAAAATACATTTAATTCCATCCCCTAATGAAAAGCAAAACCTGAAATAAGACATTACAGTAAACCCCTATCCAATGCTGGGATCTTCTTTTCTTCCTTCATTCCATCCTTTCGCTACTCCTACATTCCGACATCACTATCTTACTTCTGCACCTTCCCTTCTTGTCTAACATTCTCCCCTCTGTATGCTCTTCAATATCCCATTGCCCATCAAAATATTTAGCGCCCATTTTTCTTGACTCTATGATTTCTTCCTTCAGCACCTACTCATTTGTTACTTTTTCAACCTATTCCATCCTTTCTTAAACCCTCATTTCAAAAGCTTCCAATCCTTACCCATGTCTAACCTTGATGACCATACTTTGAACATAATTGAGAGAGTTCATAACAACAATCATAATCATAGCCTAAAGATGTAAATGTTCTAACCAGGCTCTAGGCAATCATTGGCACTATTATTGTAGTGAGACATCCTTTTTTGAAATGTAGAAATGCCACTTTCCATGACTTCATAATATTGGTTTAAAAAATGGAGGAGACATACATCCTATGAATTAACTATTGTTTCTCAACTATCAAGACATTTTGTTTCTCCGTGAAAATTGTCCAATTCTAATTCATTGACTAACAACTTGGAGTGAGCAAATTGCTGTAATGACCAGGAAAATGCAGGACTTTTACTTGTAACCTCCATATACTACTCTTCTATCCATCAGTATGCTTCCCATACCCTTCACATTCAAAATCACTTGTTTTAGGTGAAGTAAAGACCAAACTAATGATGTTCCTCTAAAATGCCTATGAGGAGTCAAGGTATGTTGCACCTGATTTTACTCCCCTCAGATTCCTTCGCATAGTATGATTATTGTTCTTCTGCTTAAGGTACGTTGTACTTCTGCAGAGAAATTGTTGCTTTTTTTACTAATCAGTCTCTTCCTTTGATCAATTCTCCTTTGGCTCCTCATTCTGGGATTTGAACTTTCTGCAGTCTATCACTTCCTTCTTTCTATTTTAAGAGCATGAATTTCACTTCGATAGAATATCTGCACAAGCTCTTGACCTGTTGGTGTTATCTTCCTCAATTTATCAGTGATATCCAGAGCCAGGTATGATTTACTGTGTTCAAGGTCATAGTCCATATTGTTTACAACACACCTCAGTTGTTACTGAGCTTTGTATAAAGAATTTAATGCAACTGTGACTTCACTGCACTAATACAAATTATCCTTTTTGGAAAATATGAAAATGTATAACAGAAAGAAGTTTCTAAAAGTGCATCTGATGTATTTTGTTATGGTTTAGTGAGAAAATAATCTTTTTGTCGGGTCTAATTAGAAAAAAACTGGGAAAGAAGGAAATGGGTCGCATGTGCTTTAACATACACATTGCGATCAAGAGATGATATAGATAGGAAATATGTTACTCGCTTTCAAGAGCAGAAGAGTGTCCAAGAAATTTTATACCATAGTACTCATCAACATTCAAACTTTAAATAAAGTTTTTTTCCTTTTTCAATATGTTGTTGGCATTCCTGATTCATAAATATTCTGTTTTTCATTTGAATTCCATGGACATTGTGGCACTACTATGGTTCTGTTTTCTATTTTCAGCATTGATGTCACTCAAGACAACTGTGCTGGATTACGTGGTTTTGGCACTAAATCCTTTGAGACCTGTTTCAATAAATGGTCTTAAGGATATGTATTGCATATTAGAGGCATTAGTGGAAGAAGACAAGATCAAGAATATACTTGTCAGTGAGATTGGAGAGTACAATTTCACGGGCCTCTATAATTGGTCACTGGTAAGTCTGAGGGTATTTTATGAAGAAATTAGGGTTTTAGTGTTTTTCCAGGCAGTAGGAGTAAAATGACTATTGTGAAGTAGCCACTGTTGAAAATTTCATTTCGTATGATTGAGTGTGAGTAGAATAATTCCTGTACTCCAGGGAACCCAAATTTCCAGTGTTAATGCCTTATTTTTTGGTATTCTTCCCTATGAAATATATTTTAGATGGACACAGCTTATACAATGGTAGATCAATACATTCTCTTGCCTCTCCTACAAAACATACCCCAACTTCTGGCACTACAATAAGCACCTCTTCAGTTCCACATGTTTCCTCCATTCATCCTATCAAATATGGCCGTTTGGTTTCTAACACTTCCTCATTTGTCTGATGCTCTCCCATTTATCATGGTCTATAATATTCCATCGACAATCAAAATGATCCATCTTTCCCGCCTCCTTTGGGTTTCTTTCACACATTCCCTCTTCTCTCCGACCAAGCCAAGCTTCCTGTTTACTATTCTATCTGTTCATATTACCTTTTCATTCTTCTCCACACCCACATCTCAAAACCCTCCCATCTATGCCTATCACCTTGGTTGAACAACCATGTTCCCACACTGTGAAAAAGTCATATTCTACATCAAAGTTTAAAAGGGTCTTTCCCTAAGCTTTTTATTGTCCCTGTAATCAATTCATTCTGCATTGCATCACCATTTCATACTACTTCTATGTCCAGGACAATTCTTCTTTCACCATCATTATTTACAATCCAAATTTCAATTGATAGTTGAGGGTGGAGTTCACTTGATACTAGGCCAATGGGATATTAGATCAAAAAGTTAGTTGTGCCAGTTACTTTCTATGTGCCACCTATGGTTACATGAACTATCAAACAACTCGGGGACGTCTAAGGATGACCAGAGGAATGGCCAGGAATTGAACACGGTCTTCCAGTCAGATGTCCAATGCTTAACCCGCTGGATTACCTAATTTTCTTCTCTTCTTCTTATATCCTTGTACCATTCATCATTTCAGTCCATGAAAACTCTGAGTTATGAAAACTCTTTCTGTCTAACCCAATTTCCAAATTCCAATTTTAATGTTCAACTTGTTTTTCTCTTTCAGGAAAATCACATGTTTACATTTACATTGATTATCTATTGAACATACTTTCACTCCTGCTCCAAATGCTGGAAACCCGTTGAGCTACTGTGTAATCAAAGCTTGATCATCTGCTTAACGAACAAAGTTTATGAGCTGTCCAGTAAAACATTCCAATTTCCTGTTCATCCTTTGTCTCTCCAATAATGTCCTCTACGTATGTGCTTAAATAAAAGGGATAATAATTGAGATCCCTGTATTACCTATCTTTTTAATATTTCCATCTGGTCTTACCATCCGTCACTCCCACCTGAGCTATCTACTAAGCACACTGAGCTATTGCTGAAAACTTTGGAAGCTGAGTCTTTTAAACTACTGTTTTCACACATTCTATATAGCAAAATATTAATTTTTTGCATTTTAAACACTTAGTTTTATGATATTTCCTAATATTCCCTGTAGTTTTATAATAAATATTCTTCTTTGCAGTATAAAACATACCTAATTTTCCATTTGAAGCTACTACATAATATAATATAATATAATTCTGATATATTATTAATGTGATAATGATATATGACCTCAGAGAACTAACATATCCTATTTTTCCTGGAGTGAACTTCCTGGCTTTTTAAAAAAATATTTGGACAAATGATGTGTATCATGCATAAACTTCTAGTACTTTCTCTTTACCAATTTCGCATAGTGATTATTGAAGGTGAAAATGAAGGCATGCACATGAACACACACACACACACTAGAACAAAGACACACATGCACTCATGCCTGCACATTCATGCATGCACACACATGCACATTCCCACTGAATCAGCACATTCACATTCCCACTGAATCAGGAACGCTGAAATGGAATGAATACTTGGTTGAATACATACCTGAAAAGCATTAGGGAACCTAGTGCAATATTTGCTATCTACATATACAAGTAAATGCACATAGCAGTGCACTGGCCTATATTGTCAATAAGTTTTTAACTCTTGCTTTGATAAATGACAAATGTTGTTCAAATGCCTTCAATTTTTTATTTGGTTAGTTTTAAACAAGTCCCCAAAGGTATGGTTTAATAATTTAAAATAAGGAATTAGACTCTGAAAATAAGAGCGTGGCCTTGAAAGAAAGCATTCAAATGTTGACTTTCCACTCATGACTAATCTTTTATTGGTGAGTTCTACAAATTTCAACATCAATTATCCAAAATAATATTCTTCAGGAAGAATGGGAAACAGAATTTTGATTTGGACAGGGATTTTACATTTGACTTGGCCAAAATGAGGGATATTTTAGAACTGATCCCAGATTTGCCCTTTGGTAATAATTTTAACATTAAAAATGCATAATAAAAACATCTAACGCATAAAAATGACAAAATTATTTTTGAGCAGTGCCCATGATCCCATTACAATTTGAATATATATTTTAGAATAGGAAAAGAAGTTTTCAGGAGGAAAAATATGCCAGTAGATTTAAGGTTCTGAGGATATAGGCTTAGCCCTCTAAATGGGGTCAAATAAATCAGTACCAGGAATATATTAAGTATGTTGTACATGCATGATTAGATGGGTTCCTTATGTTTTAAACTGTGTCACATTTTAAAACATACAACATACCAAAAAAATAATAATAAAACTACAACAAGTGATGGTAGACTGGAGGGAGCATGTCTGCTTATAGTGCTGGAGATTACTGGATTCCGTGACCAGCGACATTTTTTCAGCATAGAATAGTTAATGGTTTTCTGAAATAAGACAACGGAACAGAACACATTAACAAAAAACACAAGAATGGTATTTTGCATTGCAATGACAAGTAAATAGACTCCTACTAAAAAAATACCCAGAACCTATGGTGAAAGGTCGCAGTTTCGTGATTAGGTCCTGGTGGAGCAGACCTAGTGTGTTGGTCCATCATCAGCTGCCACACATGAAGGTGAGAGTGGAGTCCATGGTATTGGCAAAAGAACTGCGATGTGGAAGGATATGGGAAAACAGCACATTATTTTTCCTAGGATATGTAGCCTTGCCTTGCATCCTAATGATTATAGAATGTTGCGGCTGCAGCAAACCAATCCTAGGATTGAAATACTGATGATGATGATGTCATTTTATTTTTTGACTTGTAACTATTAATATTTTTTTCATTTTAGATAAAACCAGGAATTGAGGTTTACTGGGGGGAAGGTTATGTTATCCCAACAACTTTGGTGCGTTTCATCACAGACCATTCAGTGCAACTTTACACGCACAGAGATCCTCCTAGTAAGTAATATTGCTATTAATGCTCAGTCCTGTGAAAATCGTAATATAAATAATAATGGTCACTTTCATCACTCATGTGGACATCTTTCAAATATGGAGGCTATGTACTTGGTGGGATAGGTAGGGTATAAATTTGTTGTGACATAATTTTCAATTAATAATTAATTTATTAAATACTCTACTGTATACTTGTCCTAAACCATGCTAATTTTCATGAAAGGAAGTACATTTCAAATGATTGAAGTTAATATTATGAACACAAAGAAGAGATTAAACTCACTGTTGAGACACCCTTAGACATAATCTCAGTTGTTACTAGTCACATTGCTTTTATTACTGGTCACTCTGTGTTAATTATTGAAGGTCGCACCATGTTTGCTTCTGAAAAGGAGTCAGTTATCATGGAACTCAGTTCAACTCTTGTTCAAAAATAACAGGGTGTAACAAATATGATGTTTTCCACACTCCAAAATTGTTGCAATAAGATGCATGTTAGTGGATTACTCCATAAAGAGTTATTGTCGCAGCATCTCCCGGAGTTTCTTGAAGTTTTTACCACTTGTTTCAGCCCTTAGGCATCATCATGAAGAATCCTTCATCATTATGTACCTGATGATGACGGTTAAGCATTGAAACTAGTTGTATGAGAATATCGAACAGTGGATATATACATACTGTTTTTCTATTAATAAACATGAACTTCCACAATGTTGAGCCTGAAACAATAGAAAAAAGATCAATCTAATCCTTGATCAGTTTTATGGCTGCTGCTCATCCTAATAGGATTAAGTCTTCCCCTTTCTCTACTGTGGCTGCATACTCAATTAGTCATGATCTTCCAATTCTTGGGTCATCTTTGAAAGACACAAGCCCAGTTTTTGAAAATTCCTTTTCCATCTCAAAACTGTGTCCTACAATGGAGTATTTTTTTTTTTAATGAAGAGCCATCATTTAACCATGGATCTACGGGGCACTTGATTCATTCAATTAAAGGGACTTAATCACGTTGCAGGACTTAAACATCTCTGTATTGCATGTTAGTTCATACAGACATCTTCCTAAAGCAGAACAAATCAACATTCATAGCTGTAATGTACAATGTTAAATACATAAGCAACTATATTGGAACTTATAAAACAAATAATCACTGCATTTCTAATTTCAGATATACTTCCTCAAAATGTTTTGGAGGCAACCCTAATGGATATCCCCCATCCAATGGGTGAAGAGTATAATTTGAAATGGTTGGCCAGGGTAGAAGTATCTGGACCAAATAATTCCGTAATTAATGAAAGAGGTTATATCCTCAAATTTATGTATTAAATTAAGAAATTGATTGATGTAATAACTATAAAAAATATCCTATTTCCAGCAATCTAACATTGTATTGGTGTGCATCCTTTTAATTTACAATAAATTGATCTAATAAATTACATGTTTTTTTCACTGAATATCGATGATAACCATGTTCCAAATGATTCCTCACAAAGCTATGTTGATGGGGGAGATACTTTGCTATAGATGTGTTTCCATGTACTTGTTCTTAAGTAGATGTTAGGCCAACTTACAGGATAGGTCAATAATGGGGTATGGGTTCCCTGGATATATATATATGGAGATAAATTCTTATTTCATTTAGTATAAAATTTGAATGAAACTTCTGGATTTTCATAAACTTAGCTTTAAAATTTGACCTGGTGATATTGGAAATTTTAGTAAGCTTAATAAATTTGATACAATATAATAATCAAATATTAATATATATAATATTGACAAAATATATAATAAGCCCAACGAGTCGAATGGCTGTCATCAATTATCTTTTATTTGCAAGAATTTACCCATGCACACAGGAATTATGCCCACCTCAATCAAAGAGGTGTTGGCAAGTTTCTGTATATGATATATAAAATTGCGTATGATATAAGAATATTTGGTTGATAACAACGGCTACATATTGCTTATGCAGAGTTCATTTGAAACATGAGTGAGACAGGAAAAACAATGACTTAATCATGAAAGAAATGATTCCTAGGAGTAGGCATTCCATCTTCGAATACTAACAGATGTGATATCCTCAAACCATTTCTCTATCATATTTCTGAGAGCCGATGTGCGTTTGATCTTCCTACCTTTTCACTTTGGGCTCCTCCTTGTCCACCCGATAACTCTAGTGCCGGGAAGGGCGAAGTACAAAGATGGGCCCCAAATGGCATGGCGATTGGCTGGAGTGGAAAGAGACAAGACAAAAAGTATATTAAATCATTTGAATGTCTTGAGATTGACTGAGAATATGAAATATCTTTGATTTTATACATTTCCAGGGCTTTGAAGTCATTCCGATAGTTACTTTATTTAAATTCTTAGAACTTGCGTATCGACATAACCTTGAAGTTGGCGCCTATGTCAAGCATAAGATGAACTAAAAGACTTTCTGAAGTTATGAGTTACGTTTTGAATTTTGTTTTCTTTCGTTACTGGGGACCAATATTCCTGCTGTCTAAGCGGTAATGGCAATTAATGGAATAAATGTAATACCGGGACGAATGCATGAGTAATGATTGAAAGACTCAAAAAAGTTCCATCCCAAAAAAGTATGGATTTTCTCGAAACGGTTTTCATTTGTTCGGAAGGTCAATACAAAGCATGAATAAACATGTGTTCCTTGTTTATATGTGTGGACGCACATAAGGTATCCGCTCTCCCACCAAGAAATACTTTCTGATGATAACGGCAATGCCATCAAATCGTCCGCACTACAAGGCATATTTATCAAGTAAAGACCGTTTGCTTATATTTAAATGTTGGCGCTTAAAAACGCACAATAGCTTGCAGCGCCATCGACTGATTCATTTAGAAGCCAAAGCGGCAGATACGAGGGCCCGCACAGGGAATTGAACTGACTGCCTGTTCTAAGGTGTGAAATTCACAGGCCGTCGCGCTTCTTAAGACGTGAACTCTACCATCTCCTACGAAACCGATCTTCGGGGTGATTACCGCAATTAAAGTATAATGTTTTTTTATCGCCTTCACATATTTATATAGTAAATTAAATTATCGTTTATGATTTTTTTTGTTAACTGATCGTAAGAAAATGTCTCAATTTTTTATATATTAGCATCATTTGAAGAACCTGATTTTTCGTCTGGTATGCAACTATGATTTTTGTATTTTATAACGAACGAGTTAACATCAAATTATACTTATGGATGAGACTAATTATCCACGTCCTAAATAGAAATGGCCAATGAAGTGGAAGGGACATAGTGGGTAATTAGACCCGTCGTATCTTCGTGACTAGGCGGCGGCCGAATATAATATTCAGTGATGAGGAGTGGAGCTTTTGTCATGGTTGGCGGAATGCACGGAATAACAGAGCGGGGATATGCGATAGTTGGTTTCACTTTTTATTGGAAGAGATTCGATCCTTGGCACGGCCACTTTGACGACTGCTTCCTTGGTTGAGACATTCCCTCTAACACCGTGCCTCTCTTCTCTAATGCCCGTTTAATAATAACGAATAACGCGTACAAAACAAAGGTTTTAGTACTTCCTAATTTTGTTAATATCTGCATTCGTATTGATGTCCATGAGTCCAAAGTCAGATTACCCATTCTTGCATGATTTTTCTGTTAACCTCATATTTCCCTTTTTACTTCGCAAAAATTAGCTAATTTCTCTGGTCCTGGTGACGGTGGGGTAATCAATCAAATCTCTATGAGCCGTCGTCCCTTTGATCTCCCTACTTCCCCATTTCGTGCTCCCGCTATTGAACAGATAACTTCAGAGAAGAGAAATATTAAGAACAAATACATCCCCAATGGCTTGTCGATTAGCTGGATTGGAAGGAGCAGACACAAGAAAAGTATACTAAATGATTGACTTTAGGCTATCCTTGAGCATAAGCCATTTGCACGTCTTCACAGTCAAACCGGTTGTATATATTTGGTAAATTCTTGGAACAGGCATATAGGCATAAAATTGGTGTATGGGGCCTTAATCCAAGCATCGCATGATCTACGGGACTTCCTGAGGTTATTGATTACGTTTCGGATTTCGTTCTCTTTAGATGTCGAGCACCAATGTTCTTGCTGTTAACGTGATAACGGTAACTGGTTAAATAAATTAACACCGCACCGAATGATGTTAAAGTATCAGCAATTGGTGCCAAAATACATATTTCTATTTAAATATATATTTTGCTATATTTTTAATTATATGATATGTTTGTGAAAAGATTCTATTAATTTGGTATCGCTCGAAACGACCACGTGTATATTGACTCATTGAGCCACTGAAGGGTGCGATATGGAATCGGCAGATTATTCACCTTTCCCTCTTCATACTGTATAGAAGTAATTCCATCTGACGGTGGAATATTTTTCGTGCGTGTTTCTCACTTTTTATAATTTCCCTTATTATTTCGTTTAGTTTCTATGCCGCACAAAGCAGTCTCCACAATAGTTGAACGATTTTTTTCTAAACAGCCGTACTGGAAGTACATGTGATAAACAGCATTTGCATTGAGTAAACTTCTATTTCGCCTATAGTTCGTCTTCTGACTTTTTCCAACGGTTCATTTATTAATTGAATGAATTGTGAAATTAAATTATTTCCCCATTTTATATTTCTATGTGTCCGATTACATTGACAGCATTAAGGTTTAACTCCTAAAGTTAACTACTGCAAAGGTATATTCTTATATACGAAGGGAAGCGAGGAGCTTTGCAGCTAACACAACTTTAAACGTTACAAATATCGGCACAATGAACTTAACTAAAGAGTGCTATAACATTATGCAGTAAATATGAGTCGTCCGATGACTATATATCTTACTGAATGGACGGATGGGGGAAGGAGATAACGGCTTGAAAATTACCTGCCACGGGGAGGGTTTCGTGAGCGCGAAAGTGTTAGGATGATTTCATATGTAAAAATGGATCAAAAGAAGGATGATATAAAAACGAATGCAGATGGCCCGGCTGATAGGAACCGTACTCATGGGTTTTAATCTATGGAAAGGAATTATTTGTTCGAAATGCTGCAATCGTGACGGTATTTGCAATTCTGTGACAAATGAAATAAAAATAAGGACATTCAAGGCGAGGTTAATAACTGCCCAAGGCCTTTTAGAATACTCATATAGTATTAACTGTGTCAATACAGGAATGATAAATAATCTGCAGAGAGCGCTGGCGACTACAAAATGAAAATGAAGACACTTATGACGGAAAAAACATTGAAAAGAACGATGAAAATAAGAAGAAATGAACCAAAGATTGAGGGAGATGTCTTAGTTTAAGGCATCTAACTCAATTAAAAAATGACCCATATATTGGGGTATATCTGGCCGGAAGATTTTTTGAGATCGGTGTTAGTTCCTATTCCTAAAAAGGCAAAGGCTTCGACATGTGAGGATTACAGAACGATAAGTTTGATATCCCACGCAGCTAAAGTTATTCTCAGGATCATCAACAAAAGGATAGAGAGTAAGGCAAATGATTACTTAGGGGATGATCAGTTTGGGTTCAGGAAGGGAAGAGGTACGCGTGATGCCATTGCAGTAAAGAGATCACTAGTCGAGAGGAATATAGAAAACAATCAGTACGTTTCTGCCTGTTTTGTAGATTTCGAAAAAGCGTTTGATAGAGTGAATTGGGAAAAATTAATGCGTGTATTGAAGAAAATAGGAATGGATTGGAGGGACAGGAGACTGATCCGCAACCTGTACATGTGTGAGACTGCTAAGGTCCGAGTGGGGAACGGAGAGTCCGGATTGGCGGTGTTAGGAAGAGGTGTAAGGCAGGGTTGCCCATTGTCACCGGTACTGTTCAACGTATACGTAGAGGAAATGATTGAAGAAGCATGGGAAGAACTGGAGGTAGGAATGAAAGTCGGAGGGGAATTCGTAAAATCGGTTAGGTTTGCTGATGACCAAGCATTAGTTGCTCAGTCAGCCAAGGGGTTGCAAGCATTGTTGAGTGAATTGGAGGTTCAGTGCGATAAATATGGGATGAGAAGAAATATTAATAAAACAAAGATTATGCGATTTTCCAGAAAGAAAAAGGCTAAGCTAAATATTAAAATAGGCGGGGAAAAATAGAGCAGGTAGAACAGTTTACATATCTCGGAAGTGTTTTGGACCAATACGGTCAAAGTGGTAGGGACGTAAGGAGAAGAATTGCGCTAGGCAAGGAGGCTTTCTCAAGGAGGAGGGAGTTGATGACGGGGACGTTGAGTAGGGATGTTAAGACAAGACTGGTAAAAACTCTGATATGGAGCGTAGCTATGTACGGCGCGGAAACGTGGTCGCTGAAGCAGTAGGATAGACGTAAATTGGAGGCTTTTGAAATGTGGGTGTGGAGAAGGATGGAGAAGGTGAAATGGACCGAAAGGAAAACAAATGAGGAAGTACTAGAAATGGTGGGGGAGGAGAGGGGTTTGTTGAGAGAAATCCTATGGAGGCAGGAAAAATGGATGAAAGGCGTATTGAGCGGTAGTGGAATGTTGAAGAGGGTAATAGAGGGGAGAATGTTGGGTGCGCGAGGTAAGGGTAGGAACAGGATAGGGATGTTGGACGGGATGAAGGGAGGAAAGAAGTACACCGAGATGAAGAGGGACCTGATATAGATTAGTTTGCTAGGTGGGGAGTCACAAAATGTTTATTTGATAGCTGTGTCCATCCAAAAACCTACCTTAACCAGTAGATTACCTAATTATTATTATTATTATATTGGGGTATATATGGTTGCTTAAGAATATGTGCACCGCGACCAAGTAAGACCAGGAGGAAAATGGGGCTTGGAAGCATCGAAGGCAAATGAGTTGAAGTGAATAGATCGCCGACGGGAAAATTTGCACGTGCCGAGATTCGAATCTGATCCATTGAAAATTTAAACGAGATTTTTTTCCATGCATTCCGAATATATAGATTACCCACTATATTCCTCCCACTTCATTGGCCATTTCTTTTTAGGACGTGGTTAATAAGTCTCTTCAATAGGTATTATTTGATATTACCTCGCTCGTTATTAAATACAAATTTGATATTTGCATTCCACATGAGAGATCAGGTTCTTCAAATTATGCTAAGATATAACAAATTGAGAAATTTTCTTTACAAACAGTAGCGGAAATGGACGGAAAATCAACTAGTTTGAATCCCCTCACACCGGTCCGTGAAAAAAATACGTTCACACATCAGGGTAGGGGGACCAGTTCCTTTCCCAGTGCCGGTTTTGGTTTCCCAGGAAGATCTGCTACCCGAAAAATCAACTAGCTTGGGTGGAGCTGCAGGTGCCCAGAGTGTCTCGCCCAGGAACCGAACCCAGGACCATCCGGTCAGTAGTCCAACGCTCTACCCACTAGACCATCGCGACCCGCTATAATAAATATATACATATTAACATGTAGTAGTAGTAGTATTGTTGGGGAGGCGACCGACAGCTCAGGTCATTTGCGCCATTAGGGATGGATGGGAAAGGATGAAGGGTGGAGAGAAACCCGGCGTCGGCATTAGCCTGCTCTTAACGGCAGGCGCCAAGGGGTCCGCAGCTTAACGTCCCATCCGACGGATGGGACGTACTCACTCAAAGTGCCCTCCACAAAGCACCTCAAGTAGGGATCGGGATACCACTGAAAAATATCTGTCGCCGCCGGGATTCGAACCCGGGCCCTCTCGCTGGGAAGCCCGTACGTTAGCCACCGCACCAACCCGATCCCCCCCAAATTAACATGTGTCCATCTTTGGACAAAAAATAGTAAAATTCGGGATATCTCCCTGCATAATAAAGTTCCCTCTTGAATTTACTCCTCTTCTTATCTAGCCTCCTCTCAATTGGCTTATAATTTTTTCGGACGTGTTGGGGCGAAGTTTTCGATGTATTTGTATACTAAACTTCCAATTACCAATAAACCCCCGACCACTTGAAAGTACCACGCCGAATCTTAAAGACACTCCAACCCCCTGATTTCTAGTCACAGTAGTCGGAGCTTCACCACCCCTGAACACAAAAACTTCGACTTCTAGTTCGTAATAGCGCTCATGGAATTAATTGTAAGGAAGGGATTCTATTTGCAAACTTAAGTATCATGGTTTAAGTACATTTATGTGCTTGCCAGCTAATGGAAGAAAGGGCAGATTAATAATTAAATACGTGTTTAGCAGTACTAAACAGTTAAGATTTTACTGCAAGATGTACACGGCATATCCCAGACATAACGCTACTGTGGCAGCGTAAATTCATCGGGAATTTATTTATTTACCGCTAAGTATTATCGGCACTTTTATTTATAAAAAAAATAAGGATTCGCTATTATAAGAGGCTAGATTTTCTAGGAAAGGCTCCTAAATTATCGTTTTCGAAAAAACTATTTCATTTAGTATACTTCCGATGCCATTTTTATATCTAAGAATTTAATTCATAACAACAACAATTTGGCCGTTAGAAGATACGACATAACACAATTCATCCTCTTTTTATAACAAAATTAGAACGTATTTTGAAATGGTGCGCTGAATCATTTTAATTGGGTAAATTAATGCCGATTCCATTGTTGAAAATCAACGCAGCACGTAATTAAGAAACCAGCAACGACAACAATGACAAATTACGGGAGACTCGGATATAACTTTTCATGCGAAATTATAACACCACTCAGTATTTCTGAATATTCGAAGAAGCACGTTTATAGTAGTAGCACGACACGTTTTTTGCTTAGAGTTAGATTTGATTTTATAACTGTTTCGAATACACATTTAATAAAGCAACGTGAAATGGCGGAGGGTAACCAACAGATTCTCAAAAGCCTCATCGTTCACACGGGAAACGTACTTCGGGAAGAAATCAGAGCGGAAACGTCAAGCCATTACTTGGACATGGTAAAGTAATCTTATGCAATATGTTACCGATAATTTTCCTAATGATGCGTTGGCTTAAAATGAAGTAGTTCCACTTGTAAGGCTTCGAATAAGTTTATGTACTTTTAATGGCTGTATTAACACTATCTCTTGCAGTTGTGTCAAGGTATTAGACTATCAATGACGAAGTATTCAGGCACAATGATGATCTGCAAAGATGACGATTCAGAGGTAATAGTGATTGTAATGTGGTCTTGTGCTTCATTGAATTACATGAAGTGACTGGTAGCAATTTAACATGGAATGAATCGCAATTAGCTGATCTACTCTGGTTTTCAAAGCGATTGTATCGGATTTTCAGAGCCCCCAGACCCCAAGCTACCATTTGATTGACTTGAATTCAGAAGAGGATAGAAAACAGCGAACAATAGTCTTAAAAATATTCCCGATGGAGTATCACCCAAATACAGTTCGGGAAGCTGTGGAAACCGGTAAGTGTGCTAACTTTCAAAATAATCATGTGTTAAATGGTGGTATCGAATGCTTTTCTAAAAATATATATTCAAGCATTATGATGCAAATGAAATTCAGGAACCTGTGTCGTCTATGACTCCTTATTTTCAAATTATATATTTGTTTGAATTGGACGCGAATGCTTTTCACAAAAAGTAGTTCTACTTTTAGTAATAGAATATGCTATAAATTCATTTTGGTGTGTTGGAAATTGCGCCATAATTCTAATTCTAAAATGATAGTCATATTGAATTTTGCATTTAGTAAAGCTTTCTGTGAAAAATATCAGTACACAAGTTGTAGAATTAATTATGAAGAAGACAAATACGACCAATATGGTCAAATAAATATGTTGACGTAAAACTACGCATTCCTTGACTGATGATTTTAAGTACAATTGTACAAAATACATTTAATTCTATCCCCTAATGAAAAGCAAAACCTGAAATAAGACATTACAGTAAACCCCTATCCAATGCTGGGATCTTCTTTTCTTCCTTCATTCCATCCTTTCGCTACTCCTACATTCCGACATCACTATCTTACTTCTGCACCTTCCCTTCTTGTCTAACATTCTCCCCTCTGTATGCTCTTCAATATCCCATTGCCCATCAAAATATTTAGCGCCCATTTTTCTTGACTCTATGATTTCTTCCTTCAGCACCTACTCATTTGTTACTTTTTCAACCTATTCCATCCTTTCTTAAACCCTCATTTCAAAAGCTTCCAATCCTTACCCATGTCTAACCTTGATGACCATACTTTGAACATAATTGAGAGAGTTCATAACAACAATCATAATCATAGCCTAAAGATGTAAATGTTCTAACCAGGCTCTAGGCAATCATTGGCACTATTATTGTAGTGAGACATCCTTTTTTGAAATGTAGAAATGCCACTTTCCATGACTTCATAATATTGGTTTAAAAAATGGAGGAGACATACATCCTATGAATTAACTATTGTTTCTCAACTATCAAGACATTTTGTTTCTCCGTGAAAATTGTCCAATTCTAATTCATTGACTAACAACTTGGAGTGAGCAAATTGCTGTAATGACCAGGAAAATGCAGGACTTTTACTTGTAACCTCCATATACTACTCTTCTATCCATCAGTATGCTTCCCATACCCTTCACATTCAAAATCACTTGTTTTAGGTGAAGTAAAGACCAAACTAATGATGTTCCTCTAAAATGCCTATGAGGAGTCAAGGTATGTTGCACCTGATTTTACTCCCCTCAGATTCCTTCGCATAGTATGATTATTGTTCTTCTGCTTAAGGTACGTTGTACTTCTGCAGAGAAATTGTTGCTTTTTTTACTAATCAGTCTCTTCCTTTGATCAATTCTCCTTTGGCTCCTCATTCTGGGATTTGAACTTTCTGCAGTCTATCACTTCCTTCTTTCTATTTTAAGAGCATGAATTTCACTTCGATAGAATATCTGCACAAGCTCTTGACCTGTTGGTGTTATCTTCCTCAATTTATCAGTGATATCCAGAGCCAGGTATGATTTACTGTGTTCAAGGTCATAGTCCATATTGTTTACAACACACCTCAGTTGTTACTGAGCTTTGTATAAAGAATTTAATGCAACTGTGACTTCACTGCACTAATACAAATTATCCTTTTTGGAAAATATGAAAATGTATAACAGAAAGAAGTTTCTAAAAGTGCATCTGATGTATTTTGTTATGGTTTAGTGAGAAAATAATCTTTTTGTCGGGTCTAATTAGAAAAAAACTGGGAAAGAAGGAAATGGGTCGCATGTGCTTTAACATACACATTGCGATCAAGAGATGATATAGATAGGAAATATGTTACTCGCTTTCAAGAGCAGAAGAGTGTCCAAGAAATTTTATACCATAGTACTCATCAACATTCAAACTTTAAATAAAGTTTTTTTCCTTTTTCAATATGTTGTTGGCATTCCTGATTCATAAATATTCTGTTTTTCATTTGAATTCCATGGACATTGTGGCACTACTATGGTTCTGTTTTCTATTTTCAGCATTGATGTCACTCAAGACAACTGTGCTGGATTACGTGGTTTTGGCACTAAATCCTTTGAGACCTGTTTCAATAAATGGTCTTAAGGATATGTATTGCATATTAGAGGCATTAGTGGAAGAAGACAAGATCAAGAATATACTTGTCAGTGAGATTGGAGAGTACAATTTCACGGGCCTCTATAATTGGTCACTGGTAAGTCTGAGGGTATTTTATGAAGAAATTAGGGTTTTAGTGTTTTTCCAGGCAGTAGGAGTAAAATGACTATTGTGAAGTAGCCACTGTTGAAAATTTCATTTCGTATGATTGAGTGTGAGTAGAATAATTCCTGTACTCCAGGGAACCCAAATTTCCAGTGTTAATGCCTTATTTTTTGGTATTCTTCCCTATGAAATATATTTTAGATGGACACAGCTTATACAATGGTAGATCAATACATTCTCTTGCCTCTCCTACAAAACATACCCCAACTTCTGGCACTACAATAAGCACCTCTTCAGTTCCACATGTTTCCTCCATTCATCCTATCAAATATGGCCGTTTGGTTTCTAACACTTCCTCATTTGTCTGATGCTCTCCCATTTATCATGGTCTATAATATTCCATCGACAATCAAAATGATCCATCTTTCCCGCCTCCTTTGGGTTTCTTTCACACATTCCCTCTTCTCTCCGACCAAGCCAAGCTTCCTGTTTACTATTCTATCTGTTCATATTACCTTTTCATTCTTCTCCACACCCACATCTCAAAACCCTCCCATCTATGCCTATCACCTTGGTTGAACAACCATGTTCCCACACTGTAAAAAAGTCATATTCTACATCAAAGTTTAAAAGGGTCTTTCCCTAAGCTTTTTATTGTCCCTGTAATCAATTCATTCTGCATTGCATCACCATTTCATACTACTTCTATGTCCAGGACAATTCTTCTTTCACCATCATTATTTACAATCCAAATTTCAATTGATAGTTGAGGGTGGAGTTCACTTGATACTAGGCCAATGGGATATTAGATCAAAAAGTTAGTTGTGCCAGTTACTTTCTATGTGCCACCTATGGTTACATGAACTATCAAACAACTCGGGGACGTCTAAGGATGACCAGAGGAATGGCCAGGAATTGAACACGGTCTTCCAGTCAGATGTCCAATGCTTAACCCGCTGGATTACCTAATTTTCTTCTCTTCTTCTTATATCCTTGTACCATTCATCATTTCAGTCCATGAAAACTCTGAGTTAAGAAAACTCTTTCTGTCTAACCCAATTTCCAAATTCCAATTTTAATGTTCAACTTGTTTTTCTCTTTCAGGAAAATCACATGTTTACATTTACATTGATTATCTATTGAACATACTTTCACTCCTGCTCCAAATGCTGGAAACCCGTTGAGCTACTGTGTAATCAAAGCTTGATCATCTGCTTAACGAACAAAGTTTATGAGCTGTCCAGTAAAACATTCCAATTTCCTGTTCATCCTTTGTCTCTCCAATAATGTCCTCTACGTATGTGCTTAAATAAAAGGGATAATAATTGAGATCCCTGTATTACCTATCTTTTTAATATTTCCATCTGGTCTTACCATCCGTCACTCCCACCTGAGCTATCTACTAAGCACACTGAGCTATTGCTGAAAACTTTGGAAGCTGAGTCTTTTAAACTACTGTTTTCACACATTCTATATAGCAAAATATTAATTTTTTGCATTTTAAACACTTAGTTTTATGATATTTCCTAATATTCCCTGTAGTTTTATAATAAATATTCTTCTTTGCAGTATAAAACATACCTAATTTTCCATTTGAAGCTACTACATAATATAATATAATATAATTCTGATATATTATTAATGTGATAATGATATATGACCTCAGAGAACTAACATATCCTATTTTTCCTGGAGTGAACTTCCTGGCTTTTTAAAAAAATATTTGGACAAATGATGTGTATCATGCATAAACTTCTAGTACTTTCTCTTTACCAATTTCGCATAGTGATTATTGAAGGTGAAAATGAAGGCATGCACATGAACACACACACACACACTAGAACAAAGACACACATGCACTCATGCCTGCACATTCCCACTGAATCAGGAACGCTGAAATGGAATGAATACTTGGTTGAATACATACCTGAAAAGCATTAGGGAACCTAGTGCAATATTTGCTATCTACATATACAAGTAAATGCACATAGCAGTGCACTGGCCTATATTGTCAATAAGTTTTTAACTCTTGCTTTGATAAATGACAAATGTTGTTCAAATGCCTTCAATTTTTTATTTGGTTAGTTTTAAACAAGTCCCCAAAGGTATGGTTTAATAATTTAAAATAAGGAATTAGACTCTGAAAATAAGAGCGTGGCCTTGAAAGAAAGCATTCAAATGTTGACTTTCCACTCATGACTAATCTTTTATTGGTGAGTTCTACAAATTTCAACATCAATTATCCAAAATAATATTCTTCAGGAAGAATGGGAAACAGAATTTTGATTTGGACAGGGATTTAACATTTGACTTGGCCAAAATGAGGGATATTTTAGAACTGATCCCAGATTTGCCCTTTGGTAATAATTTTAACATTAAAAATGCATCATAAAAACATCTAACGCATAAAAATGACAAAATTATTTTTGAGCAGTGCCCATGATCCCATTACAATTTGAATATATATTTTAGAATAGGAAAAGAAGTTTTCAGGAGGAAAAATATGCCAGTAGATTTAAGGTTCTGAGGATATAGGCTTAGCCCTCTAAATGGGGTCAAATAAATCAGTACCAGGAATATATTAAGTATGTTGTACATGCATGATTAGATGGGTTCCTTATGTTTTAAACTGTGTCACATTTTAAAACATACAACATACCAAAAAAATAATAATAAAACTACAACAAGTGATGGTAGACTGGAGGGAGCATGTCTGCTTATAGTGCTGGAGATTACTGGATTCCGTGACCAGCGACATTTTTTCAGCATAGAATAGTTAATGGTTTTCTGAAATAAGACAACGGAACAGAACACATTAACAAAAAACACAAGAATGGTATTTTGCATTGCAATGACAAGTAAATAGACTCCTACTAAAAAAATACCCAGAACCTATGGTGAAAGGTCGCAGTTTCGTGATTAGGTCCTGGTGGAGCAGACCTAGTGTGTTGGTCCATCATCAGCTGCCACACATGAAGGTGAGAGTGGAGTCCATGGTATTGGCAAAAGAACTGCGATGTGGAAGGATATGGGAAAACAGCACATTATTTTTCCTAGGATATGTAGCCTTGCCTTGCATCCTAATGATTATAGAATGTTGCGGCTGCAGCAAACCAATCCTAGGATTGAAATACTGATGATGATGATGTCATTTTATTTTTTGACTTGTAACTATTAATATTTTTTTCATTTTAGATAAAACCAGGAATTGAGGTTTACTGGGGGGAAGGTTATGTTATCCCAACAACTTTGGTGCGTTTCATCACAGACCATTCAGTGCAACTTTACACGCACAGAGATCCTCCTAGTAAGTAATATTGCTATTAATGCTCAGTCCTGTGAAAATCGTAATATAAATAATAATGGTCACTTTCATCACTCATGTGGACATCTTTCAAATATGGAGGCTATGTACTTGGTGGGATAGGTAGGGTATAAATTTGTTGTGACATAATTTTCAATTAATAATTAATTTATTAAATACTCTACTGTATACTTGTCCTAAACCATGCTAATTTTCATGAAAGGAAGTACATTTCAAATGATTGAAGTTAATATTATGAACACAAAGAAGAGATTAAACTCACTGTTGAGACACCCTTAGACATAATCTCAGTTGTTACTAGTCACATTGCTTTTATTACTGGTCACTCTGTGTTAATTATTGAAGGTCGCACCATGTTTGCTTCTGAAAAGGAGTCAGTTATCATGGAACTCAGTTCAACTCTTGTTCAAAAATAACAGGGTGTAACAAATATGATGTTTTCCACACTCCAAAATTGTTGCAATAAGATGCATGTTAGTGGATTACTCCATAAAGAGTTATTGTCGCAGCATCTCCCGGAGTTTCTTGAAGTTTGTACTACTTGTTTCAGCCCTTAGGCATCATCATCAAGAATCCTTCATCATTATGTACCTGATGATGACGGTTAAGCATTGAAACTAGTTGTATGAGAATATCGAACAGTGGATATATACATACTGTTTTTCTATTAATAAACATGAACTTCCACAATGTTGAGCCTGAAACAATAGAAAAAAGATCAATCTAATCCTTGATCAGTTTTATGGCTGCTGCTCATCCTAATAGGATTAAGTCTTCCCCTTTCTCTACTGTGGCTGCATCCTCAATTAGTAATGATCTTCCAATTCTTGGGTCATCTTTGAAAGACACAAGCCCAGTTTTTGAAAATTCCTTTTCCATCTGAAAACTGTGTCCTACAATGGAGTATTTTTTTAATGAAGAGCCATCATTTAACCATGGATCTACGGGGCACTTGATTCATTCAATTAAAGGGACTTAATCACCTTGCAGGACTTAAACATCTCTGTATTGCATGTTAGTTCATACAGACATCTTCCTAAAGCAGAACAAATCAACATTCATAGCTGTAATGTACAATGTTAAATACATAAGCAACTATATTGGAACTTATAAAACAAATAATCACTGCATTTCTAATTTCAGATATACTTCCTCAAAATGTTTTGGAGGCAACCCTAATGGATATCCCCCATCCAATGGGTGAAGAGTATAATTTGAAATGGTTGGCCAGGGTAGAAGTATCTGGACCAAATAATTCCGTAATTAATGAAAGAGGTTATATCCTCAAATTTATGTATTAAATTAAGAAATTGATTGATGTAATAACTATAAAAAATATCCTATTTCCAGCAATCTAACATTGTATTGGTGTGCATCCTTTTAATTTACAATAAATTGATCTAATAAATTACATGTTTTTTTCACTGAATATCGATGATAACCATGTTCCAAATGATTCCTCACAAAGCTATGTTGATGGGGGAGATACTTTGCTATAGATGTGTTTCCATGTACTTGTTCTTAAGTAGATGTTAGGCCAACTTACAGGATAGGTCAATAATGGGGTATGGGTTACCTGGATATATATATATGGAGATAAATTCTTATTTCATTTAGTATAAAATTTGAATGAAACTTCTGGATTTTCATAAACTTAGCTTTAAAATTTGACCTGGTGATATTGGAAATTTTAGTAAGCTTAATAAATTTGATACAATATAATAATCAAATATTAATATATATAATATTGACAAAATATATAATAAGCCCAACGAGTCGAATGGCTGTCATCAATTATCTTTTATTTGCAAGAATTTACCCATGCACACAGGAATTATGCCCACCTCAATCAAAGAGGTGTTGGCAAGTTTCTGTATATGATATATAAAATTGCGTATGATATAAGAATATTTGGTTGATAACAACGGCTACATATTGCTTATGCAGAGTTCATTTGAAACATGAGTGAGACAGGAAAAACAATGACTTAATCATGAAAGAAATGATTCCTAGGAGTAGGCATTCCGTCTTCGAATACTAACAGATGTGATATCCTCAAACCATTTCTCTATCATATTTCTGAGAGCCGATGTGCGTTTGATCTTCCTACCTTTTCACTTTGGGCTCCTCCTTGTCCACCCGATAACTCTAGTGCCGGGAAGGGCGAAGTACAAAGATGGGCCCCAAATGGCATGGCGATTGGCTGGAGTGGAAAGAGACAAGACAAAAAGTATATTAAATCATTTGAATGTCTTGAGATTGACTGAGAATATGAAATATCTTTGATTTTATACATTTCCAGGGCTTTGAAGTCATTCCGATAGTTACTTTATTTAAATTCTTAGAACTTGCGTATCGACATAACCTTGAAGTTGGCGCCTATGTCAAGCATAAGATGAACTAAAAGACTTTCTGAAGTTATGAGTTACGTTTTGAATTTTGTTTTCTTTCGTTACTGGGGACCAATATTCCTGCTGTCTAAGCGGTAATGGCAATTAATGGAATAAATGTAATACCGGGACGAATGCATGAGTAATGATTGAAAGACTCAAAAAAGTTCCATCCCAAAAAAGTATGGATTTTCTCGAAACGGTTTTCATTTGTTCGGAAGGTCAATACAAAGCATGAATAAACATGTGTTCCTTGTTTATATGTGTGGACGCACATAAGGTATCCGCTCTCCCACCAAGAAATACTTTCTGATGATAACGGCAATGCCATCAAATCGTCCGCACTACAAGGCATATTTATCAAGTAAAGACCGTTTGCTTATATTTAAATGTTGGCGCTTAAAAACGCACAATAGCTTGCAGCGCCATCGACTGATTCATTTAGAAGCCAAAGCGGCAGATACGAGGGCCCGCACAGGGAATTGAACTGACTGCCTGTTCTAAGGTGTGAAATTCACAGGCCGTCGCGCTTCTTAAGACGTGAACTCTACCATCTCCTACGAAACCGATCTTCGGGGTGATTACCGCAATTAAAGTATAATGTTTTTTTATCGCCTTCACATATTTATATAGTAAATTAAATTATCGTTTATGATTTTTTTTGTTTACTGATCGTAAGAAAATGTCTCAATTTTTTATATATTAGCATCATTTGAAGAACCTGATTTCTCGTGTGGTATGCAAATGTGATATTTGCATTTAATAACGAACGAGGTAATATCAAATAATACTTATGGAAGAGACTAATTAACCACGTCCTAAATAGAAATGGCCAATGAAGTGGAAGGGACATAGTGGGTAATTAGACCCGTCGTATCTTCGTGACTAGGCGGCGGCCGAATATAATATTCAGTGATGAGGAGTGGAGCTTTTGTCATGGTTGGCGGAATGCACGGAATAACAGAGCGGGGATATGCGATAGTTGGTTTCACTTTTTATTGGAAGAGATTCGATCCTTGGCACGGCCACTTTGACGACTGCTTCCTTGGTTGAGACATTCCCTCTAACACCGTGCCTCTCTTCTCTAATGCCCGTTTAATAATAACGAATAACGCGTACAAAACAAAGGTTTTAGTACTTCCTAATTTTGTTAATATCTGCATTCGTATTGATGTCCATGAGTCCAAAGTCAGATTACCCATTCTTGCATGATTTTTCTGTTAACCTCATATTTCCCTTTTTACTTCGCAAAAATTAGCTAATTTCTCTGGTCCTGGTGACGGTGGGGTAATCAATCAAATCTCTATGAGCCGTCGTCCCTTTGATCTCCCTACTTCCCCATTTCGTGCTCCCGCTATTGAACAGATAACTTCAGAGAAGAGAAATATTAAGAACAAATACATCCCCAATGGCTTGTCGATTAGCTGGATTGGAAGGAGCAGACACAAGAAAAGTATACTAAATGATTGACTTTAGGCTATCCTTGAGCATAAGCCATTTGCACGTCTTCACAGTCAAACCGGTTGTATATATTTGGTAAATTCTTGGAACAGGCATATAGGCATAAAATTGGTGTATGGGGCCTTAATCCAAGCATCGCATGATCTACGGGACTTCCTGAGGTTATTGATTACGTTTCGGATTTCGTTCTCTTTAGATGTCGAGCACCAATGTTCTTGCTGTTAACGTGATAACGGTAACTGGTTAAATAAATTAACACCGCACCGAATGATGTTAAAGTATCAGCAATTGGTGCCAAAATACATATTTCTATTTAAATATATATTTTGCTATATTTTTAATTATATGATATGTTTGTGAAAAGATTCTATTAATTTGGTATCGCTCGAAACGACCACGTGTATATTGACTCATTGAGCCACTGAAGGGTGCGATATGGAATCGGCAGATTATTCACCTTTCCCTCTTCATACTGTATAGAAGTAATTCCATCTGACGGTGGAATATTTTTCGTGCGTGTTTCTCACTTTTTATAATTTCCCTTATTATTTCGTTTAGTTTCTATGCCGCACAAAGCAGTCTCCACAATAGTTGAACGATTTTTTTCTAAACAGCCGTACTGGAAGTACATGTGATAAACAGCATTTGCATTGAGTAAACTTCTATTTCGCCTATAGTTCGTCTTCTGACTTTTTCCAACGGTTCATTTATTAATTGAATGAATTGTGAAATTAAATTATTTCCCCATTTTATATTTCTATGTGTCCGATTACATTGACAGCATTAAGGTTTAACTCCTAAAGTTAACTACTGCAAAGGTATATTCTTATATACGAAGGGAAGCGAGGAGCTTTGCAGCTAACACAACTTTAAACGTTACAAATATCGGCACAATGAACTTAACTAAAGAGTGCTATAACATTATGCAGTAAATATGAGTCGTCCGATGACTATATATCTTACTGAATGGACGGATGGGGGAAGGAGATAACGGCTTGAAAATTACCCGCCACGGGGAGGGTTTCGTGAGCGCGAAAGTGTTAGGATGATTTCATATGTAAAAATGGATCAAAAGAAGGATGATATAAAAACGAATGCAGATGGCCCGGCTGATAGGAACCGTACTCATGGGTTTTAATCTATGGAAAGGAATTATTTGTTCGAAATGCTGCAATCGTGACGGTATTTGCAATTCTGTGACAAATGAAATAAAAATAAGGACATTCAAGGCGAGGTTAATAACTGCCCAAGGCCTTTTAGAATACTCATATAGTATTAACTGTGTCAATACAGGAATGATAAATAATCTGCAGAGAGCGCTGGCGACTACAAAATGAAAATGAAGACACTTATGACGGAAAAAACATTGAAAAGAACGATGAAAATAAGAAGAAATGAACCAAAGATTGAGGGAGATGTCTTAGTTTAAGGCATCTAACTCAATTAAAAAATGACCCATATATTGGGGTATATCTGGCCGGAAGATTTTTTGAGATCGGTGTTAGTTCCTATTCCTAAAAAGGCAAAGGCTTCGACATGTGAGGATTACAGAACGATAAGTTTGATATCCCACGCAGCTAAAGTTATTCTCAGGATCATCAACAAAAGGATAGAGAGTAAGGCAAATGATTACTTAGGGGATGATCAGTTTGGGTTCAGGAAGGGAAGAGGTACGCGTGATGCCATTGCAGTAAAGAGATCACTAGTCGAGAGGAATATAGAAAACAATCAGTACGTTTCTGCCTGTTTTGTAGATTTCGAAAAAGCGTTTGATAGAGTGAATTGGGAAAAATTAATGCGTGTATTGAAGAAAATAGGAATGGATTGGAGGGACAGGAGACTGATCCGCAACCTGTACATGTGTGAGACTGCTAAGGTCCGAGTGGGGAACGGAGAGTCCGGATTGGCGGTGTTAGGAAGAGGTGTAAGGCAGGGTTGCCCATTGTCACCGGTACTGTTCAACGTATACGTAGAGGAAATGATTGAAGAAGCATGGGAAGAACTGGAGGTAGGAATGAAAGTCGGAGGGGAATTCGTAAAATCGGTTAGGTTTGCTGATGACCAAGCATTAGTTGCTCAGTCAGCCAAGGGGTTGCAAGCATTGTTGAGTGAATTGGAGGTTCAGTGCGATAAATATGGGATGAGAAGAAATATTAATAAAACAAAGATTATGCGATTTTCCAGAAAGAAAAAGGCTAAGCTAAATATTAAAATAGGCGGGGAAAAATAGAGCAGGTAGAACAGTTTACATATCTCGGAAGTGTTTTGGACCAATACGGTCAAAGTGGTAGGGACGTAAGGAGAAGAATTGCGCTAGGCAAGGAGGCTTTCTCAAGGAGGAGGGAGTTGATGACGGGGACGTTGAGTAGGGATGTTAAGACAAGACTGGTAAAAACTCTGATATGGAGCGTAGCTATGTACGGCGCGGAAACGTGGTCGCTGAAGCAGTAGGATAGACGTAAATTGGAGGCTTTTGAAATGTGGGTGTGGAGAAGGATGGAGAAGGTGAAATGGACCGAAAGGAAAACAAATGAGGAAGTACTAGAAATGGTGGGGGAGGAGAGGGGTTTGTTGAGAGAAATCCTATGGAGGCAGGAAAAATGGATGAAAGGCGTATTGAGCGGTAGTGGAATGTTGAAGAGGGTAATAGAGGGGAGAATGTTGGGTGCGCGAGGTAAGGGTAGGAACAGGATAGGGATGTTGGACGGGATGAAGGGAGGAAAGAAGTACACCGAGATGAAGAGGGACCTGATATAGATTAGTTTGCTAGGTGGGGAGTCACAAAATGTTTATTTGATAGCTGTGTCCATCCAAAAACCTACCTTAACCAGTAGATTACCTAATTATTATTATTATTATATTGGGGTATATATGGTTGCTTAAGAATATGTGCACCGCGACCAAGTAAGACCAGGAGGAAAATGGGGCTTGGAAGCATCGAAGGCAAATGAGTTGAAGTGAATAGATCGCCGACGGGAAAATTTGCACGTGCCGAGATTCGAATCTGATCCATTGAAAATTTAAACGAGATTTTTTTCCATGCATTCCGAATATATAGATTACCCACTATATTCCTCCCACTTCATTGGCCATTTCTTTTTAGGACGTGGTTAATAAGTCTCTTCAATAGGTATTATTTGATATTACCTCGCTCGTTATTAAATACAAATTTGATATTTGCATTCCACATGAGAGATCAGGTTCTTCAAATTATGCTAAGATATAACAAATTGAGAAATTTTCTTTACAAACAGTAGCGGAAATGGACGGAAAATCAACTAGTTTGAATCCCCTCACACCGGTCCGTGAAAAAAATACGTTCACACATCAGGGTAGGGGGACCAGTTCCTTTCCCAGTGCCGGTTTTGGTTTCCCAGGAAGATCTGCTACCCGAAAAATCAACTAGCTTGGGTGGAGCTGCAGGTGCCCAGAGTGTCTCGCCCAGGAACCGAACCCAGGACCATCCGGTCAGTAGTCCAACGCTCTACCCACTAGACCATCGCGACCCGCTATAATAAATATATACATATTAACATGTAGTAGTAGTAGTATTGTTGGGGAGGCGACCGACAGCTCAGGTCATTTGCGCCATTAGGGATGGATGGGAAAGGATGAAGGGTGGAGAGAAACCCGGCGTCGGCATTAGCCTGCTCTTAACGGCAGGCGCCAAGGGGTCCGCAGCTTAACGTCCCATCCGACGGATGGGACGTACTCACTCAAAGTGCCCTCCACAAAGCACCTCAAGTAGGGATCGGGATACCACTGAAAAATATCTGTCGCCGCCGGGATTCGAACCCGGGCCCTCTCGCTGGGAAGCCCGTACGTTAGCCACCGCACCAACCCGATCCCCCCCAAATTAACATGTGTCCATCTTTGGACAAAAAATAGTAAAATTCGGGATATCTCCCTGCATAATAAAGTTCCCTCTTGAATTTACTCCTCTTCTTATCTAGCCTCCTCTCAATTGGCTTATAATTTTTTCGGACGTGTTGGGGCGAAGTTTTCGATGTATTTGTATACTAAACTTCCAATTACCAATAAACCCCCGACCACTTGAAAGTACCACGCCGAATCTTAAAGACACTCCAACCCCCTGATTTCTAGTCACAGTAGTCGGAGCTTCACCACCCCTGAACACAAAAACTTCGACTTCTAGTTCGTAATAGCGCTCATGGAATTAATTGTAAGGAAGGGATTCTATTTGCAAACTTAAGTATCATGGTTTAAGTACATTTATGTGCTTGCCAGCTAATGGAAGAAAGGGCAGATTAATAATTAAATACGTGTTTAGCAGTACTAAACAGTTAAGATTTTACTGCAAGATGTACACGGCATATCCCAGACATAACGCTACTGTGGCAGCGTAAATTCATCGGGAATTTATTTATTTACCGCTAAGTATTATCGGCACTTTTATTTATAAAAAAAATAAGGATTCGCTATTATAAGAGGCTAGATTTTCTAGGAAAGGCTCCTAAATTATCGTTTTCGAAAAAACTATTTCATTTAGTATACTTCCGATGCCATTTTTATATCTAAGAATTTAATTCATAACAACAACAATTTGGCCGTTAGAAGATACGACATAACACAATTCATCCTCTTTTTATAACAAAATTAGAACGTATTTTGAAATGGTGCGCTGAATCATTTTAATTGGGTAAATTAATGCCGATTCCATTGTTGAAAATCAACGCAGCACGTAATTAAGAAACCAGCAACGACAACAATGACAAATTACGGGAGACTCGGATATAACTTTTCATGCGAAATTATAACACCACTCAGTATTTCTGAATATTCGAAGAAGCACGTTTATAGTAGTAGCACGACACGTTTTTTGCTTAGAGTTAGATTTGATTTTATAACTGTTTCGAATACACATTTAATAAAGCAACGTGAAATGGCGGAGGGTAACCAACAGATTCTCAAAAGCCTCATCGTTCACACGGGAAACGTACTTCGGGAAGAAATCAGAGCGGAAACGTCAAGCCATTACTTGGACATGGTAAAGTAATCTTATGCAATATGTTACCGATAATTTTCCTAATGATGCGTTGGCTTAAAATGAAGTAGTTCCACTTGTAAGGCTTCGAATAAGTTTATGTACTTTTAATGGCTGTATTAACACTATCTCTTGCAGTTGTGTCAAGGTATTAGACTATCAATGACGAAGTATTCAGGCACAATGATGATCTGCAAAGATGACGATTCAGAGGTAATAGTGATTGTAATGTGGTCTTGTGCTTCATTGAATTACATGAAGTGACTGGTAGCAATTTAACATGGAATGAATCGCAATTAGCTGATCTACTCTGGTTTTCAAAGCGATTGTATCGGATTTTCAGAGCCCCCAGACCCCAAGCTACCATTTGATTGACTTGAATTCAGAAGAGGATAGAAAACAGCGAACAATAGTCTTAAAAATATTCCCGATGGAGTATCACCCAAATACAGTTCGGGAAGCTGTGGAAACCGGTAAGTGTGCTAACTTTCAAAATAATCATGTGTTAAATGGTGGTATCGAATGCTTTTCTAAAAATATATATTCAAGCATTATGATGCAAATGAAATTCAGGAACCTGTGTCGTCTATGACTCCTTATTTTCAAATTATATATTTGTTTGAATTGGACGCGAATGCTTTTCACAAAAAGTAGTTCTACTTTTAGTAATAGAATATGCTATAAATTCATTTTGGTGTGTTGGAAATTGCGCCATAATTCTAATTCTAAAATGATAGTCATATTGAATTTTGCATTTAGTAAAGCTTTCTGTGAAAAATATCAGTACACAAGTTGTAGAATTAATTATGAAGAAGACAAATACGACCAATATGGTCAAATAAATATGTTGACGTAAAACTACGCATTCCTTGACTGATGATTTTAAGTACAATTGTACAAAATACATTTAATTCTATCCCCTAATGAAAAGCAAAACCTGAAATAAGACATTACAGTAAACCCCTATCCAATGCTGGGATCTTCTTTTCTTCCTTCATTCCATCCTTTCGCTACTCCTACATTCCGACATCACTATCTTACTTCTGCACCTTCCCTTCTTGTCTAACATTCTCCCCTCTGTATGCTCTTCAATATCCCATTGCCCATCAAAATATTTAGCGCCCATTTTTCTTGACTCTATGATTTCTTCCTTCAGCACCTACTCATTTGTTACTTTTTCAACCTATTCCATCCTTTCTTAAACCCTCATTTCAAAAGCTTCCAATCCTTACCCATGTCTAACCTTGATGACCATACTTTGAACATAATTGAGAGAGTTCATAACAACAATCATAATCATAGCCTAAAGATGTAAATGTTCTAACCAGGCTCTAGGCAATCATTGGCACTATTATTGTAGTGAGACATCCTTTTTTGAAATGTAGAAATGCCACTTTCCATGACTTCATAATATTGGTTTAAAAAATGGAGGAGACATACATCCTATGAATTAACTATTGTTTCTCAACTATCAAGACATTTTGTTTCTCCGTGAAAATTGTCCAATTCTAATTCATTGACTAACAACTTGGAGTGAGCAAATTGCTGTAATGACCAGGAAAATGCAGGACTTTTACTTGTAACCTCCATATACTACTCTTCTATCCATCAGTATGCTTCCCATACCCTTCACATTCAAAATCACTTGTTTTAGGTGAAGTAAAGACCAAACTAATGATGTTCCTCTAAAATGCCTATGAGGAGTCAAGGTATGTTGCACCTGATTTTACTCCCCTCAGATTCCTTCGCATAGTATGATTATTGTTCTTCTGCTTAAGGTACGTTGTACTTCTGCAGAGAAATTGTTGCTTTTTTTACTAATCAGTCTCTTCCTTTGATCAATTCTCCTTTGGCTCCTCATTCTGGGATTTGAACTTTCTGCAGTCTATCACTTCCTTCTTTCTATTTTAAGAGCATGAATTTCACTTCGATAGAATATCTGCACAAGCTCTTGACCTGTTGGTGTTATCTTCCTCAATTTATCAGTGATATCCAGAGCCAGGTATGATTTACTGTGTTCAAGGTCATAGTCCATATTGTTTACAACACACCTCAGTTGTTACTGAGCTTTGTATAAAGAATTTAATGCAACTGTGACTTCACTGCACTAATACAAATTATCCTTTTTGGAAAATATGAAAATGTATAACAGAAAGAAGTTTCTAAAAGTGCATCTGATGTATTTTGTTATGGTTTAGTGAGAAAATAATCTTTTTGTCGGGTCTAATTAGAAAAAAACTGGGAAAGAAGGAAATGGGTCGCATGTGCTTTAACATACACATTGCGATCAAGAGATGATATAGATAGGAAATATGTTACTCGCTTTCAAGAGCAGAAGAGTGTCCAAGAAATTTTATACCATAGTACTCATCAACATTCAAACTTTAAATAAAGTTTTTTTCCTTTTTCAATATGTTGTTGGCATTCCTGATTCATAAATATTCTGTTTTTCATTTGAATTCCATGGACATTGTGGCACTACTATGGTTCTGTTTTCTATTTTCAGCATTGATGTCACTCAAGACAACTGTGCTGGATTACGTGGTTTTGGCACTAAATCCTTTGAGACCTGTTTCAATAAATGGTCTTAAGGATATGTATTGCATATTAGAGGCATTAGTGGAAGAAGACAAGATCAAGAATATACTTGTCAGTGAGATTGGAGAGTACAATTTCACGGGCCTCTATAATTGGTCACTGGTAAGTCTGAGGGTATTTTATGAAGAAATTAGGGTTTTAGTGTTTTTCCAGGCAGTAGGAGTAAAATGACTATTGTGAAGTAGCCACTGTTGAAAATTTCATTTCGTATGATTGAGTGTGAGTAGAATAATTCCTGTACTCCAGGGAACCCAAATTTCCAGTGTTAATGCCTTATTTTTTGGTATTCTTCCCTATGAAATATATTTTAGATGGACACAGCTTATACAATGGTAGATCAATACATTCTCTTGCCTCTCCTACAAAACATACCCCAACTTCTGGCACTACAATAAGCACCTCTTCAGTTCCACATGTTTCCTCCATTCATCCTATCAAATATGGCCGTTTGGTTTCTAACACTTCCTCATTTGTCTGATGCTCTCCCATTTATCATGGTCTATAATATTCCATCGACAATCAAAATGATCCATCTTTCCCGCCTCCTTTGGGTTTCTTTCACACATTCCCTCTTCTCTCCGACCAAGCCAAGCTTCCTGTTTACTATTCTATCTGTTCATATTACCTTTTCATTCTTCTCCACACCCACATCTCAAAACCCTCCCATCTATGCCTATCACCTTGGTTGAACAACCATGTTCCCACACTGTAAAAAAGTCATATTCTACATCAAAGTTTAAAAGGGTCTTTCCCTAAGCTTTTTATTGTCCCTGTAATCAATTCATTCTGCATTGCATCACCATTTCATACTACTTCTATGTTGTGCCAGTTACTTTCTATGTGCCACCTATGGTTACATGAACTATCAAACAACTCGGGGACGTCTAAGGATGACCAGAGGAATGGCCAGGAATTGAACACGGTCTTCCAGTCAGATGTCCAATGCTTAACCCGCTGGATTACCTAATTTTCTTCTCTTCTTCTTATATCCTTGTACCATTCATCATTTCAGTCCATGAAAACTCTGAGTTAAGAAAACTCTTTCTGTCTAACCCAATTTCCAAATTCCAATTTTAATGTTCAACTTGTTTTTCTCTTTCAGGAAAATCACATGTTTACATTTACATTGATTATCTATTGAACATACTTTCACTCCTGCTCCAAATGCTGGAAACCCGTTGAGCTACTGTGTAATCAAAGCTTGATCATCTGCTTAACGAACAAAGTTTATGAGCTGTCCAGTAAAACATTCCAATTTCCTGTTCATCCTTTGTCTCTCCAATAATGTCCTCTACGTATGTGCTTAAATAAAAGGGATAATAATTGAGATCCCTGTATTACCTATCTTTTTAATATTTCCATCTGGTCTTACCATCCGTCACTCCCACCTGAGCTATCTACTAAGCACACTGAGCTATTGCTGAAAACTTTGGAAGCTGAGTCTTTTAAACTACTGTTTTCACACATTCTATATAGCAAAATATTAATTTTTTGCATTTTAAACACTTAGTTTTATGATATTTCCTAATATTCCCTGTAGTTTTATAATAAATATTCTTCTTTGCAGTATAAAACATACCTAATTTTCCATTTGAAGCTACTACATAATATAATATAATATAATTCTGATATATTATTAATGTGATAATGATATATGACCTCAGAGAACTAACATATCCTATTTTTCCTGGAGTGAACTTCCTGGCTTTTTAAAAAAATATTTGGACAAATGATGTGTATCATGCATAAACTTCTAGTACTTTCTCTTTACCAATTTCGCATAGTGATTATTGAAGGTGAAAATGAAGGCATGCACATGAACACACACACACACACTAGAACAAAGACACACATGCACTCATGCCTGCACATTCATGCATGCACACACATGCACATTCCCACTGAATCAGGAACGCTGAAATGGAATGAATACTTGGTTGAATACATACCTGAAAAGCATTAGGGAACCTAGTGCAATATTTGCTATCTACATATACAAGTAAATGCACATAGCAGTGCACTGGCCTATATTGTGAATAAGTTTTTAACTCTTGCTTTGATAAATGACAAATGTTGTTCAAATGCCTTCAATTTTTTATTTGGTTAGTTTTAAACAAGTCCCCAAAGGTATGGTTTAATAATTTAAAATAAGGAATTAGACTCTGAAAATAAGAGCGTGGCCTTGAAAGAAAGCATTCAAATGTTGACTTTCCACTCATGACTAATCTTTTATTGGTGAGTTCTACAAATTTCAACATCAATTATCCAAAATAATATTCTTCAGGAAGAATGGGAAACAGAATTTTGATTTGGACAGGGATTTTACATTTGACTTGGCCAAAATGAGGGATATTTTAGAACTGATCCCAGATTTGCCCTTTGGTAATAATTTTAACATTAAAAATGCATAATAAAAACATCTAACGCATAAAAATGACAAAATTATTTTTGAGCAGTGCCCATGATCCCATTACAATTTGAATATATATTTTAGAATAGGAAAAGAAGTTTTCAGGAGGAAAAATATGCCAGTAGATTTAAGGTTCTGAGGATATAGGCTTAGCCCTCTAAATGGGGTCAAATAAATCAGTACCAGGAATATATTAAGTATGTTGTACATGCATGATTAGATGGGTTCCTTATGTTTTAAACTGTGTCACATTTTAAAACATACAACATACCAAAAAAATAATAATAAAACTACAACAAGTGATGGTAGACTGGAGGGAGCATGTCTGCTTATAGTGCTGGAGATTACTGGATTCCGTGACCAGCGACATTTTTTCAGCATAGAATAGTTAATGGTTTTCTGAAATAAGACAACGGAACAGAACACATTAACAAAAAACACAAGAATGGTATTTTGCATTGCAATGACAAGTAAATAGACTCCTACTAAAAAAATACCCAGAACCTATGGTGAAAGGTCGCAGTTTCGTGATTAGGTCCTGGTGGAGCAGACCTAGTGTGTTGGTCCATCATCAGCTGCCACACATGAAGGTGAGAGTGGAGTCCATGGTATTGGCAAAAGAACTGCGATGTGGAAGGATATGGGAAAACAGCACATTATTTTTCCTAGGATATGTAGCCTTGCCTTGCATCCTAATGATTATAGAATGTTGCGGCTGCAGCAAACCAATCCTAGGATTGAAATACTGATGATGATGATGTCATTTTATTTTTTGACTTGTAACTATTAATATTTTTTTCATTTTAGATAAAACCAGGAATTGAGGTTTACTGGGGGGAAGGTTATGTTATCCCAACAACTTTGGTGCGTTTCATCACAGACCATTCAGTGCAACTTTACACGCACAGAGATCCTCCTAGTAAGTAATATTGCTATTAATGCTCAGTCCTGTGAAAATCGTAATATAAATAATAATGGTCACTTTCATCACTCATGTGGACATCTTTCAAATATGGAGGCTATGTACTTGGTGGGATAGGTAGGGTATAAATTTGTTGTGACATAATTTTCAATTAATAATTAATTTATTAAATACTCTACTGTATACTTGTCCTAAACCATGCTAATTTTCATGAAAGGAAGTACATTTCAAATGATTGAAGTTAATATTATGAACACAAAGAAGAGATTAAACTCACTGTTGAGACACCCTTAGACATAATCTCAGTTGTTACTAGTCACATTGCTTTTATTACTGGTCACTCTGTGTTAATTATTGAAGGTCGCACCATGTTTGCTTCTGAAAAGGAGTCAGTTATCATGGAACTCAGTTCAACTCTTGTTCAAAAATAACAGGGTGTAACAAATATGATGTTTTCCACACTCCAAAATTGTTGCAATAAGATGCATGTTAGTGGATTACTCCATAAAGAGTTATTGTCGCAGCATCTCCCGGAGTTTCTTGAAGTTTGTACTACTTGTTTCAGCCCTTAGGCATCATCATCAAGAATCCTTCATCATTATGTACCTGATGATGACGGTTAAGCATTGAAACTAGTTGTATGAGAATATCGAACAGTGGATATATACATACTGTTTTCCTATTAATAAACATGAACTTCCACAATGTTGAGCCTGAAACAATAGAAAAAAGATCAATCTAATCCTTGATCAGTTTTATGGCTGCTGCTCATCCTAATAGGATTAAGTCTTCCCCTTTCTCTACTGTGGCTGCATCCTCAATTAGTAATGATCTTCCAATTCTTGGGTCATCTTTGAAAGACACAAGCCCAGTTTTTGAATATTCCTTTTCCATCTCAAAACTGTGTCCTACAATGGAGTATTTTTTTTTTTAATGAAGAGCCATCATTTAACCATGGATCTACGGGGCACTTGATTCATTCAATTAAAGGGACTTAATCACGTTGCAGGACTTAAACATCTCTGTATTGCATGTTAGTTCATACAGACATCTTCCTAAAGCAGAACAAATCAACATTCATAGCTGTAATGTACAATGTTAAATACATAAGCAACTATATTGGAACTTATAAAACAAATAATCACTGCATTTCTAATTTCAGATATACTTCCTCAAAATGTTTTGGAGGCAACCCTAATGGATATCCCCCATCCAATGGGTGAAGAGTATAATTTGAAATGGTTGGCCAGGGTAGAAGTATCTGGACCAAATAATTCCGTAATTAATGAAAGAGGTTATATCCTCAAATTTATGTATTAAATTAAGAAATTGATTGATGTAATAACTATAAAAAATATCCTATTTCCAGCAATCTAACATTGTATTGGTGTGCATCCTTTTAATTTACAATAAATTGATCTAATAAATTACATGTTTTTTTCACTGAATATCGATGATAACCATGTTCCAAATGATTCCTCACAAAGCTATGTTGATGGGGGAGATACTTTGCTATAGATGTGTTTCCATGTACTTGTTCTTAAGTAGATGTTAGGCCAACTTACAGGATAGGTCAATAATGGGGTATGGGTTCCCTGGATATATATATATGGAGATAAATTCTTATTTCATTTAGTATAAAATTTGAATGAAACTTCTGGATTTTCATAAACTTAGCTTTAAAATTTGACCTGGTGATATTGGAAATTTTAGTAAGCTTAATAAATTTGATACAATATAATAATCAAATATTAATATATATAATATTGACAAAATATATAATAAGCCCAACGAGTCGAATGGCTGTCATCAATTATCTTTTATTTGCAAGAATTTACCCATGCACACAGGAATTATGCCCACCTCAATCAAAGAGGTGTTGGCAAGTTTCTGTATATGATATATAAAATTGCGTATGATATAAGAATATTTGGTTGATAACAACGGCTACATATTGCTTATGCAGAGTTCATTTGAAACATGAGTGAGACAGGAAAAACAATGACTTAATCATGAAAGAAATGATTCCTAGGAGTAGGCATTCCGTCTTCGAATACTAACAGATGTGATATCCTCAAACCATTTCTCTATCATATTTCTGAGAGCCGATGTGCGTTTGATCTTCCTACCTTTTCACTTTGGGCTCCTCCTTGTCCACCCGATAACTCTAGTGCCGGGAAGGGCGAAGTACAAAGATGGGCCCCAAATGGCATGGCGATTGGCTGGAGTGGAAAGAGACAAGACAAAAAGTATATTAAATCATTTGAATGTCTTGAGATTGACTGAGAATATGAAATATCTTTGATTTTATACATTTCCAGGGCTTTGAAGTCATTCCGATAGTTACTTTATTTAAATTCTTAGAACTTGCGTATCGACATAACCTTGAAGTTGGCGCCTATGTCAAGCATAAGATGAACTAAAAGACTTTCTGAAGTTATGAGTTACGTTTTGAATTTTGTTTTCTTTCGTTACTGGGGACCAATATTCCTGCTGTCTAAGCGGTAATGGCAATTAATGGAATAAATGTAATACCGGGACGAATGCATGAGTAATGATTGAAAGACTCAAAAAAGTTCCATCCCAAAAAAGTATGGATTTTCTCGAAACGGTTTTCATTTGTTCGGAAGGTCAATACAAAGCATGAATAAACATGTGTTCCTTGTTTATATGTGTGGACGCACATAAGGTATCCGCTCTCCCACCAAGAAATACTTTCTGATGATAACGGCAATGCCATCAAATCGTCCGCACTACAAGGCATATTTATCAAGTAAAGACCGTTTGCTTATATTTAAATGTTGGCGCTTAAAAACGCACAATAGCTTGCAGCGCCATCGACTGATTCATTTAGAAGCCAAAGCGGCAGATACGAGGGCCCGCACAGGGAATTGAACTGACTGCCTGTTCTAAGGTGTGAAATTCACAGGCCGTCGCGCTTCTTAAGACGTGAACTCTACCATCTCCTACGAAACCGATCTTCGGGGTGATTACCGCAATTAAAGTATAATGTTTTTTTATCGCCTTCACATATTTATATAGTAAATTAAATTATCGTTTATGATTTTTTTTGTTTACTGATCGTAAGAAAATGTCTCAATTTTTTATATATTAGCATCATTTGAAGAACCTGATTTTTCGTCTGGTATGCAACTATGATTTTTGTATTTTATAACGAACGAGTTAACATCAAATTATACTTATGGATGAGACTAATTATCCACGTCCTAAATAGAAATGGCCAATGAAGTGGAAGGGACATAGTGGGTAATTAGACCCGTCGTATCTTCGTGACTAGGCGGCGGCCGAATATAATATTCAGTGATGAGGAGTGGAGCTTTTGTCATGGTTGGCGGAATGCACGGAATAACAGAGCGGGGATATGCGATAGTTGGTTTCACTTTTTATTGGAAGAGATTCGATCCTTGGCACGGCCACTTTGACGACTGCTTCCTTGGTTGAGACATTCCCTCTAACACCGTGCCTCTCTTCTCTAATTCCCGTTTAATAATAACGAATAACGCGTGCAAAACAAAGGTTTTAGTACTTCCTAATTTTGTTAATATCTGCATTCGTATTGATGTCCATGAGTCCAAAGTCAGATTACCCATTCTTGCATGATTTTTCTGTTAACCTCATATTTCCCTTTTTACTTCGCAAAAATTAGCTAATTTCTCTGGTCCTGGTGGCGGTGGGGTAATCAATCAAATCTCTATGAGTCGTCGTCCCTTTGATCTCCCTACTTCCCCATTTCGTGCTCCCGCTATTGAACAGATAACTTCAGAGAAGAGAAATATTAAGAACAAATACATCCCCAATGGCTTGTCGATTAGCTGGATTGGAAGGAGCAGACACAAGAAAAGTATACTAAATGATTGACTTTAGGCTATCCTTGAGCATAAGCCATTTGCACGTCTTCACAGTCAAACCGGTTGTATATATTTGGTAAATTCTTGGAACAGGCATATAGGCATAAAATTGGTGTATGGGGCCTTAATCCAAGCATCGCATGATCTACGGGACTTCCTGAGGTTATTGATTACGTTTCGGATTTCGTTCTCTTTAGATGTCGAGCACCAATGTTCTTGCTGTTAACGTGATAACGGTAACTGGTTAAATAAATTAACACCGCACCGAATGATGTTAAAGTATCAGCAATTGGTGCCAAAATACATATTTCTATTTAAATATATATTTTGCTATATTTTTAATTATATGATATGTTTGTGAAAAGATTCTATTAATTTGGTATCGCTCGAAACGACCACGTGTATATTGACTCATTGAGCCACTGAAGGGTGCGATATGGAATCGGCAGATTATTCACCTTTCCCTCTTCATACTGTATAGAAGTAATTCCATCTGACGGTGGAATATTTTTCGTGCGTGTTTCTCACTTTTTATAATTTCCCTTATTATTTCGTTTAGTTTCTATGCCGCACAAAGCAGTCTCCACAATAGTTGAACGATTTTTTTCTAAACAGCCGTACTGGAAGTACATGTGATAAACAGCATTTGCATTGAGTAAACTTCTATTTCGCCTATAGTTCGTCTTCTGACTTTTTCCAACGGTTCATTTATTAATTGAATGAATTGTGAAATTAAATTATTTCCCCATTTTATATTTCTATGTGTCCGATTACATTGACAGCATTAAGGTTTAACTCCTAAAGTTAACTACTGCAAAGGTATATTCTTATATACGAAGGGAAGCGAGGAGCTTTGCAGCTAACACAACTTTAAACGTTACAAATATCGGCACAATGAACTTAACTAAAGAGTGCTATAACATTATGCAGTAAATATGAGTCGTCCGATGACTATATATCTTACTGAATGGACGGATGGGGGAAGGAGATAACGGCTTGAAAATTACCTGCCACGGGGAGGGTTTCGTGAGCGCGAAAGTGTTAGGATGATTTCATATGTAAAAATGGATCAAAAGAAGGATGATATAAAAACGAATGCAGATGGCCCGGCTGATAGGAACCGTACTCATGGGTTTTAATCTATGGAAAGGAATTATTTGTTCGAAATGCTGCAATCGTGACGGTATTTGCAATTCTGTGACAAATGAAATAAAAATAAGGACATTCAAGGCGAGGTTAATAACTGCCCAAGGCCTTTTAGAATACTCATATAGTATTAACTGTGTCAATACAGGAATGATAAATAATCTGCAGATAGCGCTGGCGACTACAAAATGAAAATGAAGACACTTATGACGGAAAAAACATTGAAAAGAACGATGAAAATAAGAAGAAATGAACCAAAGATTGAGGGAGATGTCTTAGTTTAAGGCATCTAACTCAATTAAAAAATGACCCATATATTGGGGTATATCTGGCCGGAAGATTTTTTGAGATCGGTGTTAGTTCCTATTCCTAAAAAGGCAAAGGCTTCGACATGTGAGGATTACAGAACGATAAGTTTGATATCCCACGCAGCTAAAGTTATTCTCAGGATCATCAACAAAAGGATAGAGAGTAAGGCAAATGATTACTTAGGGGATGATCAGTTTGGGTTCAGGAAGGGAAGAGGTACGCGTGATGCCATTGCAGTAAAGAGATCACTAGTCGAGAGGAATATAGAAAACAATCAGTACGTTTCTGCCTGTTTTGTAGATTTCGAAAAAGCGTTTGATAGAGTGAATTGGGAAAAATTAATGCGTGTATTGAAGAAAATAGGAATGGATTGGAGGGACAGGAGACTGATCCGCAACCTGTACATGTGTGAGACTGCTAAGGTCCGAGTGGGGAACGGAGAGTCCGGATTGGCGGTGTTAGGAAGAGGTGTAAGGCAGGGTTGCCCATTGTCACCGGTACTGTTCAACGTATACGTAGAGGAAATGATTGAAGAAGCATGGGAAGAACTGGAGGTAGGAATGAAAGTCGGAGGGGAATTCGTAAAATCGGTTAGGTTTGCTGATGACCAAGCATTAGTTGCTCAGTCAGCCAAGGGGTTGCAAGCATTGTTGAGTGAATTGGAGGTTCAGTGCGATAAATATGGGATGAGAAGAAATATTAATAAAACAAAGATTATGCGATTTTCCAGAAAGAAAAAGGCTAAGCTAAATATTAAAATAGGCGGGGAAAAATAGAGCAGGTAGAACAGTTTACATATCTCGGAAGTGTTTTGGACCAATACGGTCAAAGTGGTAGGGACGTAAGGAGAAGAATTGCGCTAGGCAAGGAGGCTTTCTCAAGGAGGAGGGAGTTGATGACGGGGACGTTGAGTAGGGATGTTAAGACAAGACTCGTAAAAACTCTGATATGGAGCGTAGCTATGTACGGCGCGGAAACGTGGTCGCTGAAGCAGTAGGATAGACGTAAATTGGAGGCTTTTGAAATGTGGGTGTGGAGAAGGATGGAGAAGGTGAAATGGACCGAAAGGAAAACAAATGAGGAAGTACTAGAAATGGTGGGGGAGGAGAGGGGTTTGTTGAGAGAAATCCTATGGAGGCAGGAAAAATGGATGAAAGGCGTATTGAGCGGTAGTGGAATGTTGAAGAGGGTAATAGAGGGGAGAATGTTGGGTGCGCGAGGTAAGGGTAGGAACAGGATAGGGATGTTGGACGGGATGAAGGGAGGAAAGAAGTACACCGAGATGAAGAGGGACCTGATATAGATTAGTTTGCTAGGTGGGGAGTCACAAAATGTTTATTTGATAGCTGTGTCCATCCAAAAACCTACCTTAACCAGTAGATTACCTAATTATTATTATTATTATATTGGGGTATATATGGTTGCTTAAGAATATGTGCACCGCGACCAAGTAAGACCAGGAGGAAAATGGGGCTTGGAAGCATCGAAGGCAAATGAGTTGAAGTGAATAGATCGCCGACGGGAAAATTTGCACGTGCCGAGATTCGAATCTGATCCATTGAAAATTTAAACGAGATTTTTTTCCATGCATTCCGAATATATAGATTACCCACTATATTCCTCCCACTTCATTGGCCATTTCTTTTTAGGACGTGGTTAATAAGTCTCTTCAATAGGTATTATTTGATATTACCTCGCTCGTTATTAAATACAAATTTGATATTTGCATTCCACATGAGAGATCAGGTTCTTCAAATTATGCTAAGATATAACAAATTGAGAAATTTTCTTTACAAACAGTAGCGGAAATGGACGGAAAATCAACTAGTTTGAATCCCCTCACACCGGTCCGTGAAAAAAATACGTTCACACATCAGGGTAGGGGGACCAGTTCCTTTCCCAGTGCCGGTTTTGGTTTCCCAGGAAGATCTGCTACCCGAAAAATCAACTAGCTTGGGTGGAGCTGCAGGTGCCCAGAGTGTCTCGCCCAGGAACCGAACCCAGGACCATCCGGTCAGTAGTCCAACGCTCTACCCACTAGACCATCGCGACCCGCTATAATAAATATATACATATTAACATGTAGTAGTAGTAGTATTGTTGGGGAGGCGACCGACAGCTCAGGTCATTTGCGCCATTAGGGATGGATGGGAAAGGATGAAGGGTGGAGAGAAACCCGGCGTCGGCATTAGCCTGCTCTTAACGGCAGGCGCCAAGGGGTCCGCAGCTTAACGTCCCATCCGACGGATGGGACGTACTCACTCAAAGTGCCCTCCACAAAGCAACTCAAGTAGGGATCGGGATACCACTGAAAAATATCTGTCGCCGCCGGGATTCGAACCCGGGCCCTCTCGCTGGGAAGCCCGTACGTTAGCCACCGCACCAACCCGATCCCCCCCAAATTAACATGTGTCCATCTTTGGACAAAAAATAGTAAAATTCGGGATATCTCCCTGCATAATAAAGTTCCCTCTTGAATTTACTCCTCTTCTTATCTAGCCTCCTCTCAATTGGCTTATAATTTTTTCGGACGTGTTGGGGCGAAGTTTTCGATGTATTTGTATACTAAACTTCCAATTACCAATAAACCCCCGACCACTTGAAAGTACCACGCCGAATCTTAAAGACACTCCAACCCCCTGATTTCTAGTCACAGTAGTCGGAGCTTCACCACCCCTGAACACAAAAACTTCGACTTCTAGTTCGTAATAGCGCTCATGGAATTAATTGTAAGGAAGGGATTCTATTTGCAAACTTAAGTATCATGGTTTAAGTACATTTATGTGCTTGCCAGCTAATGGAAGAAAGGGCAGATTAATAATTAAATACGTGTTTAGCAGTACTAAACAGTTAAGATTTTACTGCAAGATGTACACGGCATATCCCAGACATAACGCTACTGTGGCAGCGTAAATTCATCGGGAATTTATTTATTTACCGCTAAGTATTATCGGCACTTTTATTTATAAAAAAAATAAGGATTCGCTATTATAAGAGGCTAGATTTTCTAGGAAAGGCTCCTAAATTATCGTTTTCGAAAAAACTATTTCATTTAGTATACTTCCGATGCCATTTTTATATCTAAGAATTTAATTCATAACAACAACAATTTGGCCGTTAGAAGATACGACATAACACAATTCATCCTCTTTTTATAACAAAATTAGAACGTATTTTGAAATGGTGCGCTGAATCATTTTAATTGGGTAAATTAATGCCGATTCCATTGTTGAAAATCAACGCAGCACGTAATTAAGAAACCAGCAACGACAACAATGACAAATTACGGGAGACTCGGATATAACTTTTCATGCGAAATTATAACACCACTCAGTATTTCTGAATATTCGAAGAAGCACGTTTATAGTAGTAGCACGACACGTTTTTTGCTTAGAGTTAGATTTGATTTTATAACTGTTTCGAATACACATTTAATAAAGCAACGTGAAATGGCGGAGGGTAACCAACAGATTCTCAAAAGCCTCATCGTTCACACGGGAAACGTACTTCGGGAAGAAATCAGAGCGGAAACGTCAAGCCATTACTTGGACATGGTAAAGTAATCTTATGCAATATGTTACCGATAATTTTCCTAATGATGCGTTGGCTTAAAATGAAGTAGTTCCACTTGTAAGGCTTCGAATAAGTTTATGTACTTTTAATGGCTGTATTAACACTATCTCTTGCAGTTGTGTCAAGGTATTAGACTATCAATGACGAAGTATTCAGGCACAATGATGATCTGCAAAGATGACGATTCAGAGGTAATAGTGATTGTAATGTGGTCTTGTGCTTCATTGAATTACATGAAGTGACTGGTAGCAATTTAACATGGAATGAATCGCAATTAGCTGATCTACTCTGGTTTTCAAAGCGATTGTATCGGATTTTCAGAGCCCCCAGACCCCAAGCTACCATTTGATTGACTTGAATTCAGAAGAGGATAGAAAACAGCGAACAATAGTCTTAAAAATATTCCCGATGGAGTATCACCCAAATACAGTTCGGGAAGCTGTGGAAACCGGTAAGTGTGCTAACTTTCAAAATAATCATGTGTTAAATGGTGGTATCGAATGCTTTTCTAAAAATATATATTCAAGCATTATGATGCAAATGAAATTCAGGAACCTGTGTCGTCTATGACTCCTTATTTTCAAATTATATATTTGTTTGAATTGGACGCGAATGCTTTTCACAAAAAGTAGTTCTACTTTTAGTAATAGAATATGCTATAAATTCATTTTGGTGTGTTGGAAATTGCGCCATAATTCTAATTCTAAAATGATAGTCATATTGAATTTTGCATTTAGTAAAGCTTTCTGTGAAAAATATCAGTACACAAGTTGTAGAATTAATTATGAAGAAGACAAATACGACCAATATGGTCAAATAAATATGTTGACGTAAAACTACGCATTCCTTGACTGATGATTTTAAGTACAATTGTACAAAATACATTTAATTCTATCCCCTAATGAAAAGCAAAACCTGAAATAAGACATTACAGTAAACCCCTATCCAATGCTGGGATCTTCTTTTCTTCCTTCATTCCATCCTTTCGCTACTCCTACATTCCGACATCACTATCTTACTTCTGCACCTTCCCTTCTTGTCTAACATTCTCCCCTCTGTATGCTCTTCAATATCCCATTGCCCATCAAAATATTTAGCGCCCATTTTTCTTGACTCTATGATTTCTTCCTTCAGCACCTACTCATTTGTTACTTTTTCAACCTATTCCATCCTTTCTTAAACCCTCATTTCAAAAGCTTCCAATCCTTACCCATGTCTAACCTTGATGACCATACTTTGAACATAATTGAGAGAGTTCATAACAACAATCATAATCATAGCCTAAAGATGTAAATGTTCTAACCAGGCTCTAGGCAATCATTGGCACTATTATTGTAGTGAGACATCCTTTTTTGAAATGTAGAAATGCCACTTTCCATGACTTCATAATATTGGTTTAAAAAATGGAGGAGACATACATCCTATGAATTAACTATTGTTTCTCAACTATCAAGACATTTTGTTTCTCCGTGAAAATTGTCCAATTCTAATTCATTGACTAACAACTTGGAGTGAGCAAATTGCTGTAATGACCAGGAAAATGCAGGACTTTTACTTGTAACCTCCATATACTACTCTTCTATCCATCAGTATGCTTCCCATACCCTTCACATTCAAAATCACTTGTTTTAGGTGAAGTAAAGACCAAACTAATGATGTTCCTCTAAAATGCCTATGAGGAGTCAAGGTATGTTGCACCTGATTTTACTCCCCTCAGATTCCTTCGCATAGTATGATTATTGTTCTTCTGCTTAAGGTACGTTGTACTTCTGCAGAGAAATTGTTGCTTTTTTTACTAATCAGTCTCTTCCTTTGATCAATTCTCCTTTGGCTCCTCATTCTGGGATTTGAACTTTCTGCAGTCTATCACTTCCTTCTTTCTATTTTAAGAGCATGAATTTCACTTCGATAGAATATCTGCACAAGCTCTTGACCTGTTGGTGTTATCTTCCTCAATTTATCAGTGATATCCAGAGCCAGGTATGATTTACTGTGTTCAAGGTCATAGTCCATATTGTTTACAACACACCTCAGTTGTTACTGAGCTTTGTATAAAGAATTTAATGCAACTGTGACTTCACTGCACTAATACAAATTATCCTTTTTGGAAAATATGAAAATGTATAACAGAAAGAAGTTTCTAAAAGTGCATCTGATGTATTTTGTTATGGTTTAGTGAGAAAATAATCTTTTTGTCGGGTCTAATTAGAAAAAAACTGGGAAAGAAGGAAATGGGTCGCATGTGCTTTAACATACACATTGCGATCAAGAGATGATATAGATAGGAAATATGTTACTCGCTTTCAAGAGCAGAAGAGTGTCCAAGAAATTTTATACCATAGTACTCATCAACATTCAAACTTTAAATAAAGTTTTTTTCCTTTTTCAATATGTTGTTGGCATTCCTGATTCATAAATATTCTGTTTTTCATTTGAATTCCATGGACATTGTGGCACTACTATGGTTCTGTTTTCTATTTTCAGCATTGATGTCACTCAAGACAACTGTGCTGGATTACGTGGTTTTGGCACTAAATCCTTTGAGACCTGTTTCAATAAATGGTCTTAAGGATATGTATTGCATATTAGAGGCATTAGTGGAAGAAGACAAGATCAAGAATATACTTGTCAGTGAGATTGGAGAGTACAATTTCACGGGCCTCTATAATTGGTCACTGGTAAGTCTGAGGGTATTTTATGAAGAAATTAGGGTTTTAGTGTTTTTCCAGGCAGTAGGAGTAAAATGACTATTGTGAAGTAGCCACTGTTGAAAATTTCATTTCGTATGATTGAGTGTGAGTAGAATAATTCCTGTACTCCAGGGAACCCAAATTTCCAGTGTTAATGCCTTATTTTTTGGTATTCTTCCCTATGAAATATATTTTAGATGGACACAGCTTATACAATGGTAGATCAATACATTCTCTTGCCTCTCCTACAAAACATACCCCAACTTCTGGCACTACAATAAGCACCTCTTCAGTTCCACATGTTTCCTCCATTCATCCTATCAAATATGGCCGTTTGGTTTCTAACACTTCCTCATTTGTCTGATGCTCTCCCATTTATCATGGTCTATAATATTCCATCGACAATCAAAATGATCCATCTTTCCCGCCTCCTTTGGGTTTCTTTCACACATTCCCTCTTCTCTCCGACCAAGCCAAGCTTCCTGTTTACTATTCTATCTGTTCATATTACCTTTTCATTCTTCTCCACACCCACATCTCAAAACCCTCCCATCTATGCCTATCACCTTGGTTGAACAACCATGTTCCCACACTGTAAAAAAGTCATATTCTACATCAAAGTTTAAAAGGGTCTTTCCCTAAGCTTTTTATTGTCCCTGTAATCAATTCATTCTGCATTGCATCACCATTTCATACTACTTCTATGTTGTGCCAGTTACTTTCTATGTGCCACCTATGGTTACATGAACTATCAAACAACTCGGGGACGTCTAAGGATGACCAGAGGAATGGCCAGGAATTGAACACGGTCTTCCAGTCAGATGTCCAATGCTTAACCCGCTGGATTACCTAATTTTCTTCTCTTCTTCTTATATCCTTGTACCATTCATCATTTCAGTCCATGAAAACTCTGAGTTAAGAAAACTCTTTCTGTCTAACCCAATTTCCAAATTCCAATTTTAATGTTCAACTTGTTTTTCTCTTTCAGGAAAATCACATGTTTACATTTACATTGATTATCTATTGAACATACTTTCACTCCTGCTCCAAATGCTGGAAACCCGTTGAGCTACTGTGTAATCAAAGCTTGATCATCTGCTTAACGAACAAAGTTTATGAGCTGTCCAGTAAAACATTCCAATTTCCTGTTCATCCTTTGTCTCTCCAATAATGTCCTCTACGTATGTGCTTAAATAAAAGGGATAATAATTGAGATCCCTGTATTACCTATCTTTTTAATATTTCCATCTGGTCTTACCATCCGTCACTCCCACCTGAGCTATCTACTAAGCACACTGAGCTATTGCTGAAAACTTTGGAAGCTGAGTCTTTTAAACTACTGTTTTCACACATTCTATATAGCAAAATATTAATTTTTTGCATTTTAAACACTTAGTTTTATGATATTTCCTAATATTCCCTGTAGTTTTATAATAAATATTCTTCTTTGCAGTATAAAACATACCTAATTTTCCATTTGAAGCTACTACATAATATAATATAATATAATTCTGATATATTATTAATGTGATAATGATATATGACCTCAGAGAACTAACATATCCTATTTTTCCTGGAGTGAACTTCCTGGCTTTTTAAAAAAATATTTGGACAAATGATGTGTATCATGCATAAACTTCTAGTACTTTCTCTTTACCAATTACGCATAGTGATTATTGAAGGTGAAAATGAAGGCATGCACATGAACACACACACACACACTAGAACAAAGACACACATGCACTCATGCCTGCACATTCATGCATGCACACACATGCACATTCCCACTGAATCAGGAACGCTGAAATGGAATGAATACTTGGTTGAATACATACCTGAAAAGCATTAGGGAACCTAGTGCAATATTTGCTATCTACATATACAAGTAAATGCACATAGCAGTGCACTGGCCTATATTGTCAATAAGTTTTTAACTCTTGCTTTGATAAATGACAAATGTTGTTCAAATGCCTTCAATTTTTTATTTGGTTAGTTTTAAACAAGTCCCCAAAGGTATGGTTTAATAATTTAAAATAAGGAATTAGACTCTGAAAATAAGAGCGTGGCCTTGAAAGAAAGCATTCAAATGTTGACTTTCCACTCATGACTAATCTTTTATTGGTGAGTTCTACAAATTTCAACATCAATTATCCAAAATAATATTCTTCAGGAAGAATGGGAAACAGAATTTTGATTTGGACAGGGATTTTACATTTGACTTGGCCAAAATGAGGGATATTTTAGAACTGATCCCAGATTTGCCCTTTGGTAATAATTTTAACATTAAAAATGCATAATAAAAACATCTAACGCATAAAAATGACAAAATTATTTTTGAGCAGTGCCCATGATCCCATTACAATTTGAATATATATTTTAGAATAGGAAAAGAAGTTTTCAGGAGGAAAAATATGCCAGTAGATTTAAGGTTCTGAGGATATAGGCTTAGCCCTCTAAATGGGGTCAAATAAATCAGTACCAGGAATATATTAAGTATGTTGTACATGCATGATTAGATGGGTTCCTTATGTTTTAAACTGTGTCACATTTTAAAACATACAACATACCAAAAAAATAATAATAAAACTACAACAAGTGATGGTAGACTGGAGGGAGCATGTCTGCTTATAGTGCTGGAGATTACTGGATTCCGTGACCAGCGACATTTTTTCAGCATAGAATAGTTAATGGTTTTCTGAAATAAGATAACGGAACAGAACACATTAACAAAAAACACAAGAATGGTATTTTGCATTGCAATGACAAGTAAATAGACTCCTACTAAAAAAATACCCAGAACCTATGGTGAAAGGTCGCAGTTTCGTGATTAGGTCCTGGTGGAGCAGACCTAGTGTGTTGGTCCATCATCAGCTGCCACACATGAAGGTGAGAGTGGAGTCCATGGTATTGGCAAAAGAACTGCGATGTGGAAGGATATGGGAAAACAGCACATTATTTTTCCTAGGATATGTAGCCTTGCCTTGCATCCTAATGATTATAGAATGTTGCGGCTGCAGCAAACCAATCCTAGGATTGAAATACTGATGATGATGATGTCATTTTATTTTTTGACTTGTAACTATTAATATTTTTTTCATTTTAGATAAAACCAGGAATTGAGGTTTACTGGGGGGAAGGTTATGTTATCCCAACAACTTTGGTGCGTTTCATCACAGACCATTCAGTGCAACTTTACACGCACAGAGATCCTCCTAGTAAGTAATATTGCTATTAATGCTCAGTCCTGTGAAAATCGTAATATAAATAATAATGGTCACTTTCATCACTCATGTGGACATCTTTCAAATATGGAGGCTATGTACTTGGTGGGATAGGTAGGGTATAAATTTGTTGTGACATAATTTTCAATTAATAATTAATTTATTAAATACTCTACTGTATACTTGTCCTAAACCATGCTAATTTTCATGAAAGGAAGTACATTTCAAATGATTGAAGTTAATATTATGAACACAAAGAAGAGATTAAACTCACTGTTGAGACACCCTTAGACATAATCTCAGTTGTTACTAGTCACATTGCTTTTATTACTGGTCACTCTGTGTTAATTATTGAAGGTCGCACCATGTTTGCTTCTGAAAAGGAGTCAGTTATCATGGAACTCAGTTCAACTCTTGTTCAAAAATAACAGGGTGTAACAAATATGATGTTTTCCACACTCCAAAATTGTTGCAATAAGATGCATGTTAGTGGATTACTCCATAAAGAGTTATTGTCGCAGCATCTCCCGGAGTTTCTTGAAGTTTGTACTACTTGTTTCAGCCCTTAGGCATCATCATCAAGAATCCTTCATCATTATGTACCTGATGATGACGGTTAAGCATTGAAACTAGTTGTATGAGAATATCGAACAGTGGATATATACATACTGTTTTCCTATTAATAAACATGAACTTCCACAATGTTGAGCCTGAAACAATAGAAAAAAGATCAATCTAATCCTTGATCAGTTTTATGGCTGCTGCTCATCCTAATAGGATTAAGTCTTCCCCTTTCTCTACTGTGGCTGCATCCTCAATTAGTAATGATCTTCCAATTCTTGGGTCATCTTTGAAAGACACAAGCCCAGTTTTTGAATATTCCTTTTCCATCTCAAAACTGTGTCCTACAATGGAGTATTTTTTTTTTTAATGAAGAGCCATCATTTAACCATGGATCTACGGGGCACTTGATTCATTCAATTAAAGGGACTTAATCACGTTGCAGGACTTAAACATCTCTGTATTGCATGTTAGTTCATACAGACATCTTCCTAAAGCAGAACAAATCAACATTCATAGCTGTAATGTACAATGTTAAATACATAAGCAACTATATTGGAACTTATAAAACAAATAATCACTGCATTTCTAATTTCAGATATACTTCCTCAAAATGTTTTGGAGGCAACCCTAATGGATATCCCCCATCCAATGGGTGAAGAGTATAATTTGAAATGGTTGGCCAGGGTAGAAGTATCTGGACCAAATAATTCCGTAATTAATGAAAGAGGTTATATCCTCAAATTTATGTATTAAATTAAGAAATTGATTGATGTAATAACTATAAAAAATATCCTATTTCCAGCAATCTAACATTGTATTGGTGTGCATCCTTTTAATTTACAATAAATTGATCTAATAAATTACATGTTTTTTTCACTGAATATCGATGATAACCATGTTCCAAATGATTCCTCACAAAGCTATGTTGATGGGGGAGATACTTTGCTATAGATGTGTTTCCATGTACTTGTTCTTAAGTAGATGTTAGGCCAACTTACAGGATAGGTCAATAATGGGGTATGGGTTCCCTGGATATATATATATGGAGATAAATTCTTATTTCATTTAGTATAAAATTTGAATGAAACTTCTGGATTTTCATAAACTTAGCTTTAAAATTTGACCTGGTGATATTGGAAATTTTAGTAAGCTTAATAAATTTGATACAATATAATAATCAAATATTAATATATATAATATTGACAAAATATATAATAAGCCCAACGAGTCGAATGGCTGTCATCAATTATCTTTTATTTGCAAGAATTTACCCATGCACACAGGAATTATGCCCACCTCAATCAAAGAGGTGTTGGCAAGTTTCTGTATATGATATATAAAATTGCGTATGATATAAGAATATTTGGTTGATAACAACGGCTACATATTGCTTATGCAGAGTTCATTTGAAACATGAGTGAGACAGGAAAAACAATGACTTAATCATGAAAGAAATGATTCCTAGGAGTAGGCATTCCGTCTTCGAATACTAACAGATGTGATATCCTCAAACCATTTCTCTATCATATTTCTGAGAGCCGATGTGCGTTTGATCTTCCTACCTTTTCACTTTGGGCTCCTCCTTGTCCACCCGATAACTCTAGTGCCGGGAAGGGCGAAGTACAAAGATGGGCCCCAAATGGCATGGCGATTGGCTGGAGTGGAAAGAGACAAGACAAAAAGTATATTAAATCATTTGAATGTCTTGAGATTGACTGAGAATATGAAATATCTTTGATTTTATACATTTCCAGGGCTTTGAAGTCATTCCGATAGTTACTTTATTTAAATTCTTAGAACTTGCGTATCGACATAACCTTGAAGTTGGCGCCTATGTCAAGCATAAGATGAACTAAAAGACTTTCTGAAGTTATGAGTTACGTTTTGAATTTTGTTTTCTTTCGTTACTGGGGACCAATATTCCTGCTGTCTAAGCGGTAATGGCAATTAATGGAATAAATGTAATACCGGGACGAATGCATGAGTAATGATTGAAAGACTCAAAAAAGTTCCATCCCAAAAAAGTATGGATTTTCTCGAAACGGTTTTCATTTGTTCGGAAGGTCAATACAAAGCATGAATAAACATGTGTTCCTTGTTTATATGTGTGGACGCACATAAGGTATCCGCTCTCCCACCAAGAAATACTTTCTGATGATAACGGCAATGCCATCAAATCGTCCGCACTACAAGGCATATTTATCAAGTAAAGACCGTTTGCTTATATTTAAATGTTGGCGCTTAAAAACGCACAATAGCTTGCAGCGCCATCGACTGATTCATTTAGAAGCCAAAGCGGCAGATACGAGGGCCCGCACAGGGAATTGAACTGACTGCCTGTTCTAAGGTGTGAAATTCACAGGCCGTCGCGCTTCTTAAGACGTGAACTCTACCATCTCCTACGAAACCGATCTTCGGGGTGATTACCGCAATTAAAGTATAATGTTTTTTTATCGCCTTCACATATTTATATAGTAAATTAAATTATCGTTTATGATTTTTTTTGTTTACTGATCGTAAGAAAATGTCTCAATTTTTTATATATTAGCATCATTTGAAGAACCTGATTTTTCGTCTGGTATGCAACTATGATTTTTGTATTTTATAACGAACGAGTTAACATCAAATTATACTTATGGATGAGACTAATTATCCACGTCCTAAATAGAAATGGCCAATGAAGTGGAAGGGACATAGTGGGTAATTAGACCCGTCGTATCTTCGTGACTAGGCGGCGGCCGAATATAATATTCAGTGATGAGGAGTGGAGCTTTTGTCATGGTTGGCGGAATGCACGGAATAACAGAGCGGGGATATGCGATAGTTGGTTTCACTTTTTATTGGAAGAGATTCGATCCTTGGCACGGCCACTTTGACGACTGCTTCCTTGGTTGAGACATTCCCTCTAACACCGTGCCTCTCTTCTCTAATTCCCGTTTAATAATAACGAATAACGCGTGCAAAACAAAGGTTTTAGTACTTCCTAATTTTGTTAATATCTGCATTCGTATTGATGTCCATGAGTCCAAAGTCAGATTACCCATTCTTGCATGATTTTTCTGTTAACCTCATATTTCCCTTTTTACTTCGCAAAAATTAGCTAATTTCTCTGGTCCTGGTGGCGGTGGGGTAATCAATCAAATCTCTATGAGTCGTCGTCCCTTTGATCTCCCTACTTCCCCATTTCGTGCTCCCGCTATTGAACAGATAACTTCAGAGAAGAGAAATATTAAGAACAAATACATCCCCAATGGCTTGTCGATTAGCTGGATTGGAAGGAGCAGACACAAGAAAAGTATACTAAATGATTGACTTTAGGCTATCCTTGAGCATAAGCCATTTGCACGTCTTCACAGTCAAACCGGTTGTATATATTTGGTAAATTCTTGGAACAGGCATATAGGCATAAAATTGGTGTATGGGGCCTTAATCCAAGCATCGCATGATCTACGGGACTTCCTGAGGTTATTGATTACGTTTCGGATTTCGTTCTCTTTAGATGTCGAGCACCAATGTTCTTGCTGTTAACGTGATAACGGTAACTGGTTAAATAAATTAACACCGCACCGAATGATGTTAAAGTATCAGCAATTGGTGCCAAAATACATATTTCTATTTAAATATATATTTTGCTATATTTTTAATTATATGATATGTTTGTGAAAAGATTCTATTAATTTGGTATCGCTCGAAACGACCACGTGTATATTGACTCATTGAGCCACTGAAGGGTGCGATATGGAATCGGCAGATTATTCACCTTTCCCTCTTCATACTGTATAGAAGTAATTCCATCTGACGGTGGAATATTTTTCGTGCGTGTTTCTCACTTTTTATAATTTCCCTTATTATTTCGTTTAGTTTCTATGCCGCACAAAGCAGTCTCCACAATAGTTGAACGATTTTTTTCTAAACAGCCGTACTGGAAGTACATGTGATAAACAGCATTTGCATTGAGTAAACTTCTATTTCGCCTATAGTTCGTCTTCTGACTTTTTCCAACGGTTCATTTATTAATTGAATGAATTGTGAAATTAAATTATTTCCCCATTTTATATTTCTATGTGTCCGATTACATTGACAGCATTAAGGTTTAACTCCTAAAGTTAACTACTGCAAAGGTATATTCTTATATACGAAGGGAAGCGAGGAGCTTTGCAGCTAACACAACTTTAAACGTTACAAATATCGGCACAATGAACTTAACTAAAGAGTGCTATAACATTATGCAGTAAATATGAGTCGTCCGATGACTATATATCTTACTGAATGGACGGATGGGGGAAGGAGATAACGGCTTGAAAATTACCCGCCACGGGGAGGGTTTCGTGAGCGCGAAAGTGTTAGGATGATTTCATATGTAAAAATGGATCAAAAGAAGGATGATATAAAAACGAATGCAGATGGCCCGGCTGATAGGAACCGTACTCATGGGTTTTAATCTATGGAAAGGAATTATTTTTCGAAATGCTGCAATCGTGACGGTATTTGCAATTCTGTGACAAATGAAATAAAAATAAGGACATTCAAGGCGAGGTTAATAACTGCCCAAGGCCTTTTAGAATACTCATATAGTATTAACTGTGTCAATACAGGAATGATAAATAATCTGCAGAGAGCGCTGGCGACTACAAAATGAAAATGAAGACACTTATGACGGAAAAAACATTGAAAAGAACGATGAAAATAAGAAGAAATGAACCAAAGATTGAGGGAGATGTCTTAGTTTAAGGCATCTAACTCAATTAAAAAATGACCCATATATTGGGGTATATCTGGCCGGAAGATTTTTTGAGATCGGTGTTAGTTCCTATTCCTAAAAAGGCAAAGGCTTCGACATGTGAGGATTACAGAACGATAAGTTTGATATCCCACGCAGCTAAAGTTATTCTCAGGATCATCAACAAAAGGATAGAGAGTAAGGCAAATGATTACTTAGGGGATGATCAGTTTGGGTTCAGGAAGGGAAGAGGTACGCGTGATGCCATTGCAGTAAAGAGATCACTAGTCGAGAGGAATATAGAAAACAATCAGTACGTTTCTGCCTGTTTTGTAGATTTCGAAAAAGCGTTTGATAGAGTGAATTGGGAAAAATTAATGCGTGTATTGAAGAAAATAGGAATGGATTGGAGGGACAGGAGACTGATCCGCAACCTGTACATGTGTGAGACTGCTAAGGTCCGAGTGGGGAACGGAGAGTCCGGATTGGCGGTGTTAGGAAGAGGTGTAAGGCAGGGTTGCCCATTGTCACCGGTACTGTTCAACGTATACGTAGAGGAAATGATTGAAGAAGCATGGGAAGAACTGGAGGTAGGAATGAAAGTCGGAGGGGAATTCGTAAAATCGGTTAGGTTTGCTGATGACCAAGCATTAGTTGCTCAGTCAGCCAAGGGGTTGCAAGCATTGTTGAGTGAATTGGAGGTTCAGTGCGATAAATATGGGATGAGAAGAAATATTAATAAAACAAAGATTATGCGATTTTCCAGAAAGAAAAAGGCTAAGCTAAATATTAAAATAGGCGGGGAAAAATAGAGCAGGTAGAACAGTTTACATATCTCGGAAGTGTTTTGGACCAATACGGTCAAAGTGGTAGGGACGTAAGGAGAAGAATTGCGCTAGGCAAGGAGGCTTTCTCAAGGAGGAGGGAGTTGATGACGGGGACGTTGAGTAGGGATGTTAAGACAAGACTCGTAAAAACTCTGATATGGAGCGTAGCTATGTACGGCGCGGAAACGTGGTCGCTGAAGCAGTAGGATAGACGTAAATTGGAGGCTTTTGAAATGTGGGTGTGGAGAAGGATGGAGAAGGTGAAATGGACCGAAAGGAAAACAAATGAGGAAGTACTAGAAATGGTGGGGGAGGAGAGGGGTTTGTTGAGAGAAATCCTATGGAGGCAGGAAAAATGGATGAAAGGCGTATTGAGCGGTAGTGGAATGTTGAAGAGGGTAATAGAGGGGAGAATGTTGGGTGCGCGAGGTAAGGGTAGGAACAGGATAGGGATGTTGGACGGGATGAAGGGAGGAAAGAAGTACACCGAGATGAAGAGGGACCTGATATAGATTAGTTTGCTAGGTGGGGAGTCACAAAATGTTTATTTGATAGCTGTGTCCATCCAAAAACCTACCTTAACCAGTAGATTACCTAATTATTATTATTATTATATTGGGGTATATATGGTTGCTTAAGAATATGTGCACCGCGACCAAGTAAGACCAGGAGGAAAATGGGGCTTGGAAGCATCGAAGGCAAATGAGTTGAAGTGAATAGATCGCCGACGGGAAAATTTGCACGTGCCGAGATTCGAATCTGATCCATTGAAAATTTAAACGAGATTTTTTTCCATGCATTCCGCCGGAATCGACAAAAGATAAACGGGTCATTACTGAATTTTATATTCGCCAGCCGCTGATTCACGAAGATACGACGGGTTAGATTACCCACTATATTCCTCCCACTTCATTGGCCATTTCTTTTTAGGACGTGGTTAATAAGTCTCTTCAATAGGTATTATTTGATATTACCTCGCTCGTTATTAAATACAAATTTGATATTTGCATTCCACATGAGAGATCAGGTTCTTCAAATTATGCTAAGATATAACAAATTGAGAAATTTTCTTTACAAACAGTAGCGGAAATGGACGGAAAATCAACTAGTTTGAATCCCCTCACACCGGTCCGTGAAAAAAATACGTTCACACATCAGGGTAGGGGGACCAGTTCCTTTCCCAGTGCCGGTTTTGGTTTCCCAGGAAGATCTGCTACCCGAAAAATCAACTAGCTTGGGTGGAGTTGCAGGTGCCCAGAGTGTCTCGCCCAGGAACCGAACCCAGGACCATCCGGTCAGTAGTCCAACGCTCTACCCACTAGACCATCGCGACCCGCTATAATAAACATATACATATTAACATGTAGTAGTAGTAGTATTGTTGGGGAGGCGACCGACAGCTCAGGTCATTTGCGCCATTAGGGATGGATGGGAAAGGATGAAGGGTGGAGAGAAACCCGGCGTCGGCATTAGCCTGCTCTTAACGGCAGGCGCCAAGGGGTCCGCAGCTTAACGTCCCATCCGACGGATGGGACGTACTCACTCAAAGTGCCCTCCACAAAGCACCTCAAGTAGGGATCGGGATACCACTGAAAAATATCTGTCGCCGCCGGGATTCGAACCCGGGCCCTCTCGCTGGGAAGCCCGTACGTTAGCCACCGCACCAACCCGATCCCCCCCAAATTAACATGTGTCCATCTTTGGACAAAAAATAGTAAAATTCGGGATATCTCCCTGCATAATAAAGTTCCCTCTTGAATTTACTCCTCTTCTTATCTAGCCTCCTCTCAATTGGCTTATAATTTTTTCGGACGTGTTGGGGCGAAGTTTTCGATGTATTTGTATACTAAACTTCCAATTACCAATAAACCCCCGACCACTTGAAAGTACCACGCCGAATCTTAAAGACACTCCAACCCCCTGATTTCTAGTCACAGTAGTCGGAGCTTCACCACCCCTGAACACAAAAACTTCGACTTCTAGTTCGTAATAGCGCTCATGGAATTAATTGTAAGGAAGGGATTCTATTTGCAAACTTAAGTATCATGGTTTAAGTACATTTATGTGCTTGCCAGCTAATGGAAGAAAGGGCAGATTAATAATTAAATACGTGTTTAGCAGTACTAAACAGTTAAGATTTTACTGCAAGATGTACACGGCATATCCCAGACATAACGCTACTGTGGCAGCGTAAATTCATCGGGAATTTATTTATTTACCGCTAAGTATTATCGGCACTTTTATTTATAAAAAAAATAAGGATTCGCTATTATAAGAGGCTAGATTTTCTAGGAAAGGCTCCTAAATTATCGTTTTCGAAAAAACTATTTCATTTAGTATACTTCCGATGCCATTTTTATATCTAAGAATTTAATTCATAACAACAACAATTTGGCCGTTAGAAGATACGACATAACACAATTCATCCTCTTTTTATAACAAAATTAGAACGTATTTTGAAATGGTGCGCTGAATCATTTTAATTGGGTAAATTAATGCCGATTCCATTGTTGAAAATCAACGCAGCACGTAATTAAGAAACCAGCAACGACAACAATGACAAATTACGGGAGACTCGGATATAACTTTTCATGCGAAATTATAACACCACTCAGTATTTCTGAATATTCGAAGAAGCACGTTTATAGTAGTAGCACGACACGTTTTTTGCTTAGAGTTAGATTTGATTTTATAACTGTTTCGAATACACATTTAATAAAGCAACGTGAAATGGCGGAGGGTAACCAACAGATTCTCAAAAGCCTCATCGTTCACACGGGAAACGTACTTCGGGAAGAAATCAGAGCGGAAACGTCAAGCCATTACTTGGACATGGTAAAGTAATCTTATGCAATATGTTACCGATAATTTTCCTAATGATGCGTTGGCTTAAAATGAAGTAGTTCCACTTGTAAGGCTTCGAATAAGTTTATGTACTTTTAATGGCTGTATTAACACTATCTCTTGCAGTTGTGTCAAGGTATTAGACTATCAATGACGAAGTATTCAGGCACAATGATGATCTGCAAAGATGACGATTCAGAGGTAATAGTGATTGTAATGTGGTCTTGTGCTTCATTGAATTACATGAAGTGACTGGTAGCAATTTAACATGGAATGAATCGCAATTAGCTGATCTACTCTGGTTTTCAAAGCGATTGTATCGGATTTTCAGAGCCCCCAGACCCCAAGCTACCATTTGATTGACTTGAATTCAGAAGAGGATAGAAAACAGCGAACAATAGTCTTAAAAATATTCCCGATGGAGTATCACCCAAATACAGTTCGGGAAGCTGTGGAAACCGGTAAGTGTGCTAACTTTCAAAATAATCATGTGTTAAATGGTGGTATCGAATGCTTTTCTAAAAATATATATTCAAGCATTATGATGCAAATGAAATTCAGGAACCTGTGTCGTCTATGACTCCTTATTTTCAAATTATATATTTGTTTGAATTGGACGCGAATGCTTTTCACAAAAAGTAGTTCTACTTTTAGTAATAGAATATGCTATAAATTCATTTTGGTGTGTTGGAAATTGCGCCATAATTCTAATTCTAAAATGATAGTCATATTGAATTTTGCATTTAGTAAAGCTTTCTGTGAAAAATATCAGTACACAAGTTGTAGAATTAATTATGAAGAAGACAAATACGACCAATATGGTCAAATAAATATGTTGACGTAAAACTACGCATTCCTTGACTGATGATTTTAAGTACAATTGTACAAAATACATTTAATTCTATCCCCTAATGAAAAGCAAAACCTGAAATAAGACATTACAGTAAACCCCTATCCAATGCTGGGATCTTCTTTTCTTCCTTCATTCCATCCTTTCGCTACTCCTACATTCCGACATCACTATCTTACTTCTGCACCTTCCCTTCTTGTCTAACATTCTCCCCTCTGTATGCTCTTCAATATCCCATTGCCCATCAAAATATTTAGCGCCCATTTTTCTTGACTCTATGATTTCTTCCTTCAGCACCTACTCATTTGTTACTTTTTCAACCTATTCCATCCTTTCTTAAACCCTCATTTCAAAAGCTTCCAATCCTTACCCATGTCTAACCTTGATGACCATACTTTGAACATAATTGAGAGAGTTCATAACAACAATCATAATCATAGCCTAAAGATGTAAATGTTCTAACCAGGCTCTAGGCAATCATTGGCACTATTATTGTAGTGAGACATCCTTTTTTGAAATGTAGAAATGCCACTTTCCATGACTTCATAATATTGGTTTAAAAAATGGAGGAGACATACATCCTATGAATTAACTATTGTTTCTCAACTATCAAGACATTTTGTTTCTCCGTGAAAATTGTCCAATTCTAATTCATTGACTAACAACTTGGAGTGAGCAAATTGCTGTAATGACCAGGAAAATGCAGGACTTTTACTTGTAACCTCCATATACTACTCTTCTATCCATCAGTATGCTTCCCATACCCTTCACATTCAAAATCACTTGTTTTAGGTGAAGTAAAGACCAAACTAATGATGTTCCTCTAAAATGCCTATGAGGAGTCAAGGTATGTTGCACCTGATTTTACTCCCCTCAGATTCCTTCGCATAGTATGATTATTGTTCTTCTGCTTAAGGTACGTTGTACTTCTGCAGAGAAATTGTTGCTTTTTTTACTAATCAGTCTCTTCCTTTGATCAATTCTCCTTTGGCTCCTCATTCTGGGATTTGAACTTTCTGCAGTCTATCACTTCCTTCTTTCTATTTTAAGAGCATGAATTTCACTTCGATAGAATATCTGCACAAGCTCTTGACCTGTTGGTGTTATCTTCCTCAATTTATCAGTGATATCCAGAGCCAGGTATGATTTACTGTGTTCAAGGTCATAGTCCATATTGTTTACAACACACCTCAGTTGTTACTGAGCTTTGTATAAAGAATTTAATGCAACTGTGACTTCACTGCACTAATACAAATTATCCTTTTTGGAAAATATGAAAATGTATAACAGAAAGAAGTTTCTAAAAGTGCATCTGATGTATTTTGTTATGGTTTAGTGAGAAAATAATCTTTTTGTCGGGTCTAATTAGAAAAAAACTGGGAAAGAAGGAAATGGGTCGCATGTGCTTTAACATACACATTGCGATCAAGAGATGATATAGATAGGAAATATGTTACTCGCTTTCAAGAGCAGAAGAGTGTCCAAGAAATTTTATACCATAGTACTCATCAACATTCAAACTTTAAATAAAGTTTTTTTCCTTTTTCAATATGTTGTTGGCATTCCTGATTCATAAATATTCTGTTTTTCATTTGAATTCCATGGACATTGTGGCACTACTATGGTTCTGTTTTCTATTTTCAGCATTGATGTCACTCAAGACAACTGTGCTGGATTACGTGGTTTTGGCACTAAATCCTTTGAGACCTGTTTCAATAAATGGTCTTAAGGATATGTATTGCATATTAGAGGCATTAGTGGAAGAAGACAAGATCAAGAATATACTTGTCAGTGAGATTGGAGAGTACAATTTCACGGGCCTCTATAATTGGTCACTGGTAAGTCTGAGGGTATTTTATGAAGAAATTAGGGTTTTAGTGTTTTTCCAGGCAGTAGGAGTAAAATGACTATTGTGAAGTAGCCACTGTTGAAAATTTCATTTCGTATGATTGAGTGTGAGTAGAATAATTCCTGTACTCCAGGGAACCCAAATTTCCAGTGTTAATGCCTTATTTTTTGGTATTCTTCCCTATGAAATATATTTTAGATGGACACAGCTTATACAATGGTAGATCAATACATTCTCTTGCCTCTCCTACAAAACATACCCCAACTTCTGGCACTACAATAAGCACCTCTTCAGTTCCACATGTTTCCTCCATTCATCCTATCAAATATGGCCGTTTGGTTTCTAACACTTCCTCATTTGTCTGATGCTCTCCCATTTATCATGGTCTATAATATTCCATCGACAATCAAAATGATCCATCTTTCCCGCCTCCTTTGGGTTTCTTTCACACATTCCCTCTTCTCTCCGACCAAGCCAAGCTTCCTGTTTACTATTCTATCTGTTCATATTACCTTTTCATTCTTCTCCACACCCACATCTCAAAACCCTCCCATCTATGCCTATCACCTTGGTTGAACAACCATGTTCCCACACTGTAAAAAAGTCATATTCTACATCAAAGTTTAAAAGGGTCTTTCCCTAAGCTTTTTATTGTCCCTGTAATCAATTCATTCTGCATTGCATCACCATTTCATACTACTTCTATGTTGTGCCAGTTACTTTCTATGTGCCACCTATGGTTACATGAACTATCAAACAACTCGGGGACGTCTAAGGATGACCAGAGGAATGGCCAGGAATTGAACACGGTCTTCCAGTCAGATGTCCAATGCTTAACCCGCTGGATTACCTAATTTTCTTCTCTTCTTCTTATATCCTTGTACCATTCATCATTTCAGTCCATGAAAACTCTGAGTTAAGAAAACTCTTTCTGTCTAACCCAATTTCCAAATTCCAATTTTAATGTTCAACTTGTTTTTCTCTTTCAGGAAAATCACATGTTTACATTTACATTGATTATCTATTGAACATACTTTCACTCCTGCTCCAAATGCTGGAAACCCGTTGAGCTACTGTGTAATCAAAGCTTGATCATCTGCTTAACGAACAAAGTTTATGAGCTGTCCAGTAAAACATTCCAATTTCCTGTTCATCCTTTGTCTCTCCAATAATGTCCTCTACGTATGTGCTTAAATAAAAGGGATAATAATTGAGATCCCTGTATTACCTATCTTTTTAATATTTCCATCTGGTCTTACCATCCGTCACTCCCACCTGAGCTATCTACTAAGCACACTGAGCTATTGCTGAAAACTTTGGAAGCTGAGTCTTTTAAACTACTGTTTTCACACATTCTATATAGCAAAATATTAATTTTTTGCATTTTAAACACTTAGTTTTATGATATTTCCTAATATTCCCTGTAGTTTTATAATAAATATTCTTCTTTGCAGTATAAAACATACCTAATTTTCCATTTGAAGCTACTACATAATATAATATAATATAATTCTGATATATTATTAATGTGATAATGATATATGACCTCAGAGAACTAACATATCCTATTTTTCCTGGAGTGAACTTCCTGGCTTTTTACAAAAATATTTGGACAAATGATGTGTATCATGCATAAACTTCTAGTACTTTCTCTTTACCAATTTCGCATAGTGATTATTGAAGGTGAAAATGAAGGCATGCACATGAACACACACACACACACTAGAACACAGACACACATGCACTCATGCCTGCACATTCATGCATGCACACACATGCACATTCCCACTGAATCAGGAACGCTGAAATGGAATGAATACTTGGTTGAATACATACCTGAAAAGCATTAGGGAACCTAGTGCAATATTTGCTATCTACATATACAAGTAAATGCACATAGCAGTGCACTGGCCTATATTGTCAATAAGTTTTTAACTCTTGCTTTGATAAATGACAAATGTTGTTCAAATGCCTTCAATTTTTTATTTGGTTAGTTTTAAACAAGTCCCCAAAGGTATGGTTTAATAATTTAAAATAAGGAATTAGACTCTGAAAATAAGAGCGTGGCCTTGAAAGAAAGCATTCAAATGTTGACTTTCCACTCATGACTAATCTTTTATTGGTGAGTTCTACAAATTTCAACATCAATTATCCAAAATAATATTCTTCAGGAAGAATGGGAAACAGAATTTTGATTTGGACAGGGATTTAACATTTGACTTGGCCAAAATGAGGGATATTTTAGAACTGATCCCAGATTTGCCCTTTGGTAATAATTTTAACATTAAAAATGCATCATAAAAACATCTAACGCATAAAAATGACAAAATTATTTTTGAGCAGTGCCCATGATCCCATTACAATTTGAATATATATTTTAGAATAGGAAAAGAAGTTTTCAGGAGGAAAAATATGCCAGTAGATTTAAGGTTCTGAGGATATAGGCTTAGCCCTCTAAATGGGGTCAAATAAATCAGTACCAGGAATATATTAAGTATGTTGTACATGCATGATTAGATGGGTTCCATATGTTTTAAACTGTGTCACATTTTAAAACATACAACATACAAAAAAAATAATAATAAAACTACAACAAGTGATGGTAGACTGGAGGGAGCATGTCTGCTTATAGTGCTGGAGATTACTGGATTCCATGACCAGCGACATTTTTTCAGCATAGAATAGTTAATGGTTTTCTGAAATAAGACAACGGAACAGAACACATTAACAAAAAACACAAGAATGGTATTTTGCATTGCAATGACAAGTAAATAGACTCCTACTAAAAAAATACCCAGAACCTATGGTGAAAGGTCGCAGTTTCGTGATTAGGTCCTGGTGGAGCAGACCTAGTGTGTTGGTCCATCATCAGCTGCCACACATGAAGGTGAGAGTGGAGTCCATGGTATTGGCAAAAGAACTGCGATGTGGAAGGATATGGGAAAACAGCACATTATTCTTCCTAGGATATGTAGCCTTGCCTTGCATCCTAATGATTATAGAATGTTGCGGCTGCAGCAAACCAATCCTAGGATTGAAATACTGATGATGATGATGTCATTTTATTTTTTGACTTGTAACTATTAATATTTTTTTCATTTTAGATAAAACCAGGAATTGAGGTTTACTGGGGGGAAGGTTATGTTATCCCAACAACTTTGGTGCGTTTCATCACAGACCATTCAGTGCAACTTTACACGCACAGAGATCCTCCTAGTAAGTAATATTGCTATTAATGCTCAGTCCTGTGAAAATCGTAATATAAATAATAATGGTCACTTTCATCACTCATGTGGACATCTTTCAAATATGGAGGCTATGTACTTGGTGGGATAGGTAGGGTATAAATTTGTTGTGACATAATTTTCAATTAATAATTAATTTATTAAATACTCTACTGTATACTTGTCCTAAACCATGCTAATTTTCATGAAAGGAAGTACATTTCAAATGATTGAAGTTAATATTATGAACACAAAGAAGAGATTAAACTCACTGTTGAGACACCCTTAGACATAATCTCAGTTGTTACTAGTCACATTGCTTTTATTACTGGTCACTCTGTGTTAATTATTGAAGGTCGCACCATGTTTGCTTCTGAAAAGGAGTCAGTTATCATGGAACTCAGTTCAACTCTTGTTCAAAAATAACAGGGTGTAACAAATATGATGTTTTCCACACTCCAAAATTGTTGCAATAAGATGCATGTTGGTGGATTACTCCATAAAGAGTTATTGTCGCAGCATCTCCCGGAGTTTCTTGAAGTTTGTACTACTTGTTTCAGCCCTTAGGCATCATCATCAAGAATCCTTCATCATTATGTACCTGATGATGACGGTTAAGCATTGAAACTAGTTGTATGAGAATATCGAACAGTGGATATATACATACTGTTTTTCTATTAATAAACATGAACTTCCACAATGTTGAGCCTGAAACAATAGAAAAAAGATCAATCTAATCCTTGATCAGTTTTATGGCTGCTGCTCATCCTAATAGGATTAAGTCTTCCCCTTTCTCTACTGTGGCTGCATCCTCAATTAGTAATGATCTTCCAATTCTTGGGTCATCTTTGAAAGACACAAGCCCAGTTTTTGAAAATTCCTTTTCCATCTGAAAACTGTGTCCTACAATGGAGTATTTTTTTAATGAAGAGCCATCATTTAACCATGGATCTACGGGGCACTTGATTCATTCAATTAAAGGGACTTAATCACCTTGCAGGACTTAAACATCTCTGTATTGCATGTTAGTTCATACAGACATCTTCCTAAAGCAGAACAAATCAACATTCATAGCTGTAATGTACAATGTTAAATACATAAGCAACTATATTGGAACTTATAAAACAAATAATCACTGCATTTCTAATTTCAGATATACTTCCTCAAAATGTTTTGGAGGCAACCCTAATGGATATCCCCCATCCAATGGGTGAAGAGTATAATTTGAAATGGTTGGCCAGGGTAGAAGTATCTGGACCAAATAATTCCGTAATTAATGAAAGAGGTTATATCCTCAAATTTATGTATTAAATTAAGAAATTGATTGATGTAATAACTATAAAAAATATCCTATTTCCAGCAATCTAACATTGTATTGGTGTGCATCCTTTTAATTTACAATAAATTGATCTAATAAATTACATGTTTTTTTCACTGAATATCGATGATAACCATGTTCCAAATGATTCCTCACAAAGCTATGTTGATGGGGGAGATACTTTGCTATAGATGTGTTTCCATGTACTTGTTCTTAAGTAGATGTTAGGCCAACTTACAGGATAGGTCAATAATGGGGTATGGGTTCCCTGGATATATATATATGGAGATAAATTCTTATTTCATTTAGTATAAAATTTGAATGAAACTTCTGGATTTTCATAAACTTAGCTTTAAAATTTGACCTGGTGATATTGGAAATTTTAGTAAGCTTAATAAATTTGATACAATATAATAATCAAATATTAATATATATAATATTGACAAAATATATAATAAGCCCAACGAGTCGAATGGCTGTCATCAATTATCTTTTATTTGCAAGAATTTACCCATGCACACAGGAATTATGCCCACCTCAATCAAAGAGGTGTTGGCAAGTTTCTGTATATGATATATAAAATTGCGTATGATATAAGAATATTTGGTTGATAACAACGGCTACATATTGCTTATGCAGAGTTCATTTGAAACATGAGTGAGACAGGAAAAACAATGACTTAATCATGAAAGAAATGATTCCTAGGAGTAGGCATTCCGTCTTCGAATACTAACAGATGTGATATCCTCAAACCATTTCTCTATCATATTTCTGAGAGCCGATGTGCGTTTGATCTTCCTACCTTTTCACTTTGGGCTCCTCCTTGTCCACCCGATAACTCTAGTGCCGGGAAGGGCGAAGTACAAAGATGGGCCCCAAATGGCATGGCGATTGGCTGGAGTGGAAAGAGACAAGACAAAAAGTATATTAAATCATTTGAATGTCTTGAGATTGACTGAGAATATGAAATATCTTTGATTTTATACATTTCCAGGGCTTTGAAGTCATTCCGATAGTTACTTTATTTAAATTCTTAGAACTTGCGTATCGACATAACCTTGAAGTTGGCGCCTATGTCAAGCATAAGATGAACTAAAAGACTTTCTGAAGTTATGAGTTACGTTTTGAATTTTGTTTTCTTTCGTTACTGGGGACCAATATTCCTGCTGTCTAAGCGGTAATGGCAATTAATGGAATAAATGTAATACCGGGACGAATGCATGAGTAATGATTGAAAGACTCAAAAAAGTTCCATCCCAAAAAAGTATGGATTTTCTCGAAACGGTTTTCATTTGTTCGGAAGGTCAATACAAAGCATGAATAAACATGTGTTCCTTGTTTATATGTGTGGACGCACATAAGGTATCCGCTCTCCCACCAAGAAATACTTTCTGATGATAACGGCAATGCCATCAAATCGTCCGCACTACAAGGCATATTTATCAAGTAAAGACCGTTTGCTTATATTTAAATGTTGGCGCTTAAAAACGCACAATAGCTTGCAGCGCCATCGACTGATTCATTTAGAAGCCAAAGCGGCAGATACGAGGGCCCGCACAGGGAATTGAACTGACTGCCTGTTCTAAGGTGTGAAATTCACAGGCCGTCGCGCTTCTTAAGACGTGAACTCTACCATCTCCTACGAAACCGATCTTCGGGGTGATTACCGCAATTAAAGTATAATGTTTTTTTATCGCCTTCACATATTTATATAGTAAATTAAATTATCGTTTATGATTTTTTTTGTTTACTGATCGTAAGAAAATGTCTCAATTTTTTATATATTAGCATCATTTGAAGAACCTGATTTTTCGTCTGGTATGCAACTATGATTTTTGTATTTTATAACGAACGAGTTAACATCAAATTATACTTATGGATGAGACTAATTATCCACGTCCTAAATAGAAATGGCCAATGAAGTGGAAGGGACATAGTGGGTAATTAGACCCGTCGTATCTTCGTGACTAGGCGGCGGCCGAATATAATATTCAGTGATGAGGAGTGGAGCTTTTGTCATGGTTGGCGGAATGCACGGAATAACAGAGCGGGGATATGCGATAGTTGGTTTCACTTTTTATTGGAAGAGATTCGATCCTTGGCACGGCCACTTTGACGACTGCTTCCTTGGTTGAGACATTCCCTCTAACACCGTGCCTCTCTTCTCTAATGCCCGTTTAATAATAACGAATAACGCGTACAAAACAAAGGTTTTAGTACTTCCTAATTTTGTTAATATCTGCATTCGTATTGATGTCCATGAGTCCAAAGTCAGATTACCCATTCTTGCATGATTTTTCTGTTAACCTCATATTTCCCTTTTTACTTCGCAAAAATTAGCTAATTTCTCTGGTCCTGGTGACGGTGGGGTAATCAATCAAATCTCTATGAGCCGTCGTCCCTTTGATCTCCCTACTTCCCCATTTCGTGCTCCCGCTATTGAACAGATAACTTCAGAGAAGAGAAATATTAAGAACAAATACATCCCCAATGGCTTGTCGATTAGCTGGATTGGAAGGAGCAGACACAAGAAAAGTATACTAAATGAATGACTTTAGGCTATCCTTGAGCATAAGCCATTTGCACGTCTTCACAGTCAAACCGGTTGTATATATTTGGTAAATTCTTGGAACAGGCATATAGGCATAAAATTGGTGTATGTGGCCTTAATCCAAGCATCGCATGATCTACGGGACTTCCTGAGGTTATTGATTACGTTTCGGATTTCGTTCTCTTTAGATGTCGAGCACCAATGTTCTTGCTGTTAACGTGATAACGGTAACTGGTTAAATAAATTAACACCGCACCGAATGGTGTTAAAGAATTAGCAATTGGTGCCAAAATACATATTTCTATTTAAATATATATTTTGCTATATTTTTAATTATATGATATGTTTGTGAAAAGATTCTATTAATTTGGTATCGCTCGAAACGACCACGTGTATATTGACTCATTGAGCCACTGAAGGGTGCGATATGGAATCGGCAGATTATTCACCTTTCCCTCTTCATACTGTATAGAAGTAATTCCATCTGACGGTGGAATATTTTTCGTGCGTGTTTCTCACTTTTTATAATTTCCCTTATTATTTCGTTTAGTTTCTATGCCGCACAAAGCAGTCTCCACAATAGTTGAACGATTTTTTTCTAAACAGCCGTACTGGAAGTACATGTGATAAACAGCATTTGCATTGAGTAAACTTCTATTTCGCCTATAGTTCGTCTTCTGACTTTTTCCAACGGTTCATTTATTAATTGAATGAATTGTGAAATTAAATTATTTCCCCATTTTATATTTCTATGTGTCCGATTACATTGACAGCATTAAGGTTTAACTCCTAAAGTTAACTACTGCAAAGGTATATTCTTATATACGAAGGGAAGCGAGGAGCTTTGCAGCTAACACAACTTTAAACGTTACAAATATCGGCACAATGAACTTAACTAAAGAGTGCTATAACATTATGCAGTAAATATGAGTCGTCCGATGACTATATATCTTACTGAATGGACGGATGGGGGAAGGAGAGAACGGCTTGAAAATTACCTGCCACGGGGAGGGTTTCGTGAGCGCGAAAGTGTTAGGATGATTTCATATGTAAAAATGGATCAAAAGAAGGATGATATAAAAACGAATGCAGATGACCCGGCTGATAGGAACCGTACTCATGGGTTTTAATCTATGGAAAGGAATTATTTGTTCGAAATGCTGCAATCGTGACGGTATTTGCAATTCTGTGACAAATGAAATAAAAATAAGGACATTCAAGGCGAGGTTAATAACTGCCCAAGGCCTTTTAGAATACTCATATAGTATTAACTGTGTCAATACAGGAATGATAAATAATCTGCAGAGAGCGCTGGCGACTACAAAATGAAAATGAAGACACTTATGACGGAAAAAACATTGAAAAGAACGATGAAAATAAGAAGAAATGAACCAAAGATTGAGGGAGATGTCTTAGTTTAAGGCATCTAACTCAATTAAAAAATGACCCATATATTGGGGTATATCTGGCCGGAAGATTTTTTGAGATCGGTGTTAGTTCCTATTCCTAAAAAGGCAAAGGCTTCGACATGTGAGGATTACAGAACGATAAGTTTGATATCCCACGCAGCTAAAGTTATTCTCAGGATCATCAACAAAAGGATAGAGAGTAAGGCAAATGATTACTTAGGGGATGATCAGTTTGGGTTCAGGAAGGGAAGAGGTACGCGTGATGCCATTGCAGTAAAGAGATCACTAGTCGAGAGGAATATAGAAAACAATCAGTACGTTTCTGCCTGTTTTGTAGATTTCGAAAAAGCGTTTGATAGAGTGAATTGGGAAAAATTAATGCGTGTATTGAAGAAAATAGGAATGGATTGGAGGGACAGGAGACTGATCCGCAACCTGTACATGTGTGAGACTGCTAAGGTCCGAGTGGGGAACGGAGAGTCCGGATTGGCGGTGTTAGGAAGAGGTGTAAGGCAGGGTTGCCCATTGTCACCGGTACTGTTCAACGTATACGTAGAGGAAATGATTGAAGAAGCATGGGAAGAACTGGAGGTAGGAATGAAAGTCGGAGGGGAATTCGTAAAATCGGTTAGGTTTGCTGATGACCAAGCATTAGTTGCTCAGTCAGCCAAGGGGTTGCAAGCATTGTTGAGTGAATTGGAGGTTCAGTGCGATAAATATGGGATGAGAAGAAATATTAATAAAACAAAGATTATGCGATTTTCCAGAAAGAAAAAGGCTAAGCTAAATATTAAAATAGGCGGGGAAAAATAGAGCAGGTAGAACAGTTTACATATCTCGGAAGTGTTTTGGACCAATACGGTCAAAGTGGTAGGGACGTAAGGAGAAGAATTGCGCTAGGCAAGGAGGCTTTCTCAAGGAGGAGGGAGTTGATGACGGGGACGTTGAGTAGGGATGTTAAGACAAGACTCGTAAAAACTCTGATATGGAGCGTAGCTATGTACGGCGCGGAAACGTGGTCGCTGAAGCAGTAGGATAGACGTAAATTGGAGGCTTTTGAAATGTGGGTGTGGAGAAGGATGGAGAAGGTGAAATGGACCGAAAGGAAAACAAATGAGGAAGTACTAGAAATGGTGGGGGAGGAGAGGGGTTTGTTGAGAGAAATCCTATGGAGGCAGGAAAAATGGATGAAAGGCGTATTGAGCGGTAGTGGAATGTTGAAGAGGGTAATAGAGGGGAGAATGTTGGGTGCGCGAGGTAAGGGTAGGAACAGGATAGGGATGTTGGACGGGATGAAGGGAGGAAAGAAGTACACCGAGATGAAGAGGGACCTGATATAGATTAGTTTGCTAGGTGGGGAGTCACAAAATGTTTATTTGATAGCTGTGTCCATCCAAAAACCTACCTTAACCAGTAGATTACCTAATTATTATTATTATTATATTGGGGTATATATGGTTGCTTAAGAATATGTGCACCGCGACCAAGTAAGACCAGGAGGAAAATGGGGCTTGGAAGCATCGAAGGCAAATGAGTTGAAGTGAATAGATCGCCGACGGGAAAATTTGCACGTGCCGAGATTCGAATCTGATCCATTGAAAATTTAAACGAGATTTTTTTCCATGCATTCCGCCGGAATCGACAAAAGATAAACGGGTCATTACTGAATTTTATATTCGCCAGCCGCTGATTCACGAAGATACGACGGGTTAGATTACCCACTATATTCCTCCCACTTCATTGGCCATTTCTTTTTAGGACGTGGTTAATAAGTCTCTTCAATAGGTATTATTTGATATTACCTCGCTCGTTATTAAATACAAATTTGATATTTGCATTCCACATGAGAGATCAGGTTCTTCAAATTATGCTAAGATATAACAAATTGAGAAATTTTCTTTACAAACAGTAGCGGAAATGGACGGAAAATCAACTAGTTTGAATCCCCTCACACCGGTCCGTGAAAAAAATACGTTCACACATCAGGGTAGGGGGACCAGTTCCTTTCCCAGTGCCGGTTTTGGTTTCCCAGGAAGATCTGCTACCCGAAAAATCAACTAGCTTGGGTGGAGCTGCAGGTGCCCAGAGTGTCTCGCCCAGGAACCGAACCCAGGACCATCCGGTCAGTAGTCCAACGCTCTACCCACTAGACCATCGCGTCCCGCTATAATAAATATATACATATTAACATGTAGTAATAGTAGTATTGTTGGGGAGGCGACCGACAGCTCAGGTCATTTGCGCCATTAGGGATGGATGGGAAAGGATGAAGGGTGGAGAGAAACCCGGCGTCGGCATTAGCCTGCTCTTAACGGCAGGCGCCAAGGGGTCCGCAGCTTAACGTCCCATCCGACGGATGGGACGTACTCACTCAAAGTGCCCTCCACAAAGCACCTCAAGTAGGGATCGGGATACCACTGAAAAATATCTGTCGCCGCCGGGATTCGAACCCGGGCCCTCTCGCTGGGAAGCCCGTACGTTAGCCACCGCACCATCCCGATCCCCCCCAAATTAACATGTGTCCATCTTTGGACAAAAAATAGTAAAATTCGGGATATCTCCCTGCATAATAAAGTTCCCTCTTGAATTTACTCCTCTTCTTATCTAGCCTCCTCTCAATTGGCTTATAATTTTTTCGGACGTGTTGGGGCGAAGTTTTCGATGTATTTGTATACTAAACTTCCAATTACCAATAAACCCCCGACCACTTGAAAGTACCACGCCGAATCTTAAAGACACTCCAACCCCCTGATTTCTAGTCACAGTAGTCGGAGCTTCACCACCCCTGAACACAAAAACTTCGACTTCTAGTTCGTAATAGCGCTCATGGAATTAATTGTAAGGAAGGGATTCTATTTGCAAACTTAAGTATCATGGTTTAAGTACATTTATGTGCTTGCCAGCTAATGGAAGAAAGGGCAGATTAATGATTAAATACGTGTTTAGCAGTACTAAACAGTTAAGATTTTACTGTAAGATGTACACGGCATATCCCAGACATAACGCTACTGTGGCAGCGTAAATTCATCGGGAATTTATTTATTTACCGCTAAGTATTATCGGCACTTTTATTTATAAAAAAATAAGGATTCGCTATTATAAGAGGCTAGATTTTCTAGGAAAGGCTCCTAAATTATCGTTTTCGAAAAAACTATTTCATTTAGTATACTTCCGATGCCATTTTTATATCTAAGAATTTAATTCATAACAACAACAATTTGGCCGTTAGAAGATACGACATAACACAATTCATCCCCTTTTTATAACAAAATTAGAACGTATTTTGAAATGGTGCGCTGAATCATTTTAATTGGGTAAATTAATGCCGATTCCATTGTTGAAAATCAACGCAGCACGTAATTAAGAAACCAGCAACGACAACAATGACAAATTACGGGAGACTCGGATATAACTTTTCATGCGAAATTATAACACCACTCAGTATTTCTGAATATTCGAAGAAGCACGTTTATAGTAGTAGCACGACACGTTTTTTGCTTAGAGTTAGATTTGATTTTATAACTGTTTCGAATACACATTTAATAAAGCAACGTGAAATGGCGGAGGGTAACCAACAGATTCTCAAAAGCCTCATCGTTCACACGGGAAACGTACTTCGGGAAGAAATCAGAGCGGAAACGTCAAGCCATTACTTGGACATGGTAAAGTAATTTTATGCAATATGTTACCGATAATTTTCCTAATGATGCGTTGGCTTAAAATGAAGTAGTTCCACTTGTAAGGCTTCGAATAAGTTTATGTACTTTTAATGGCTGTATTAACACTATCTCTTGCAGTTGTGTCAAGGTATTAGACTATCAATGACGAAGTATTCAGGCACAATGATGATCTGCAAAGATGACGATTCAGAGGTAATAGTGATTGTAATGTGGTCTTGTGCTTCATTGAATTACATGAAGTGACTGGTAGCAATTTAACATGGAATGAATCGCAATTAGCTGATCTACTCTGGTTTTCAAAGCGATTGTATCGGATTTTCAGAGCCCCCAGACCCCAAGCTACCATTTGATTGACTTGAATTCAGAAGAGGATAGAAAACAGCGAACAATAGTCTTAAAAATATTCCCGATGGAGTATCACCCAAATACAGTTCGGGAAGCTGTGGAAACCGGTAAGTGTGCTAACTTTCAAAATAATCATGTGTTAAATGGTGGTATCGAATGCTTTTCTAAAAATATATATTCAAGCATTATGATGCAAATGAAATTCAGGAACCTGTGTCGTCTATGACTCCTTATTTTCAAATTATATATTTGTTTGAATTGGACGCGAATGCTTTTCACAAAAAGTAGTTCTACTTTTAGTAATAGAATATGCTATAAATTCATTTTGGTGTGTTGGAAATTGCGCCATAATTCTAATTCTAAAATGATAGTCATATTGAATTTTGCATTTAGTAAAGCTTTCTGTGAAAAATATCAGTACACAAGTTGTAGAATTAATTATGAAGAAGACAAATACGACCAATATGGTCAAATAAATATGTTGACGTAAAACTACGCATTCCTTGACTGATGATTTTAAGTACAATTGTACAAAATACATTTAATTCCATCCCCTAATGAAAAGCAAAACCTGAAATAAGACATTACAGTAAACCCCTATCCAATGCTGGGATCTTCTTTTCTTCCTTCATTCCATCCTTTCGCTACTCCTACATTCCGACATCACTATCTTACTTCTGCACCTTCCCTTCTTGTCTAACATTCTCCCCTCTGTATGCTCTTCAATATCCCATTGCCCATCAAAATATTTAGCGCCCATTTTTCTTGACTCTATGATTTCTTCCTTCAGCACCTACTCATTTGTTACTTTTTCAACCTATTCCATCCTTTCTTAAACCCTCATTTCAAAAGCTTCCAATCCTTACCCATGTCTAACCTTGATGACCATACTTTGAACATAATTGAGAGAGTTCATAACAACAATCATAATCATAGCCTAAAGATGTAAATGTTCTAACCAGGCTCTAGGCAATCATTGGCACTATTATTGTAGTGAGACATCCTTTTTTGAAATGTAGAAATGCCACTTTCCATGACTTCATAATATTGGTTTAAAAAATGGAGGAGACATACATCCTATGAATTAACTATTGTTTCTCAACTATCAAGACATTTTGTTTCTCCGTGAAAATTGTCCAATTCTAATTCATTGACTAACAACTTGGAGTGAGCAAATTGCTGTAATGACCAGGAAAATGCAGGACTTTTACTTGTAACCTCCATATACTACTCTTCTATCCATCAGTATGCTTCCCATACCCTTCACATTCAAAATCACTTGTTTTAGGTGAAGTAAAGACCAAACTAATGATGTTCCTCTAAAATGCCTATGAGGAGTCAAGGTATGTTGCACCTGATTTTACTCCCCTCAGATTCCTTCGCATAGTATGATTATTGTTCTTCTGCTTAAGGTACGTTGTACTTCTGCAGAGAAATTGTTGCTTTTTTTACTAATCAGTCTCTTCCTTTGATCAATTCTCCTTTGGCTCCTCATTCTGGGATTTGAACTTTCTGCAGTCTATCACTTCCTTCTTTCTATTTTAAGAGCATGAATTTCACTTCGATAGAATATCTGCACAAGCTCTTGACCTGTTGGTGTTATCTTCCTCAATTTATCAGTGATATCCAGAGCCAGGTATGATTTACTGTGTTCAAGGTCATAGTCCATATTGTTTACAACACACCTCAGTTGTTACTGAGCTTTGTATAAAGAATTTAATGCAACTGTGACTTCACTGCACTAATACAAATTATCCTTTTTGGAAAATATGAAAATGTATAACAGAAAGAAGTTTCTAAAAGTGCATCTGATGTATTTTGTTATGGTTTAGTGAGAAAATAATCTTTTTGTCGGGTCTAATTAGAAAAAAACTGGGAAAGAAGGAAATGGGTCGCATGTGCTTTAACATACACATTGCGATCAAGAGATGATATAGATAGGAAATATGTTACTCGCTTTCAAGAGCAGAAGAGTGTCCAAGAAATTTTATACCATAGTACTCATCAACATTCAAACTTTAAATAAAGTTTTTTTCCTTTTTCAATATGTTGTTAGCATTCCTGATACATAAATATTCTGTTTTTCATTTGAATTCCATGGACATTGTGGCACTACTATGGTTCTGTTTTCTATTTTCAGCATTGATGTCACTCAAGACAACTGTGCTGGATTACGTGGTTTTGGCACTAAATCCTTTGAGACCTGTTTCAATAAATGGTCTTAAGGATATGTATTGCATATTAGAGGCATTAGTGGAAGAAGACAAGATCAAGAATATACTTGTCAGTGAGATTGGAGAGTACAATTTCACGGGCCTCTATAATTGGTCACTGGTAAGTCTGAGGGTATTTTATGAAGAAATTAGGGTTTTAGTGTTTTTCCAGGCAGTAGGAGTAAAATGACTATTGTGAAGTAGCCACTGTTGAAAATTTCATTTCGTATGATTGAGTGTGAGTAGAATAATTCCTGTACTCCAGGGAACCCAAATTTCCAGTGTTAATGCCTTATTTTTTGGTATTCTTCCCTATGAAAATATTTTAGATGGACACAGCTTATACAATGGTAGATCAATACATTCTCTTGCCTCTCCTACAAAACATACCCCAACTTCTGGCACTACAATAAGCACCTCTTCAGTTCCACATGTTTCCTCCATTCATCCTATCAAATATGGCCGTTTGGTTTCTAACACTTCCTCATTTGTCTGATGCTCTCCCATTTATCATGGTCTATAATATTCCATCGACAATCAAAATGATCCATCTTTCCCGCCTCCTTTGGGTTTCTTTCACACATTCCCTCTTCTCTCCGACCAAGCCAAGCTTCCTGTTTACTATTCTATCTGTTCATATTACCTTTTCATTCTTCTCCACACCCACATCTCAAAACCCTCCCATCTATGCCTATCACCTTGGTTGAACAACCATGTTCCCACACTGTGAAAAAGTCATATTCTACATCAAAGTTTAAAAGGGTCTTTCCCTAAGCTTTTTATTGTCCCTGTAATCAATTCATTCTGCATTGCATCACCATTTCATACTACTTCTATGTCCAGGACAATTCTTCTTTCACCATCATTATTTACAATCCAAATTTCAATTGATAGTTGAGGGTGGAGTTCACTTGATACTAGGCCAATGGGATATTAGATCAAAAAGTTAGTTGTGCCAGTTACTTTCTATGTGCCACCTATGGTTACATGAACTATCAAACAACTCGGGGACGTCTAAGGATGACCAGAGGAATGGCCAGGAATTGAACACGGTCTTCCAGTCAGATGTCCAATGCTTAACCCGCTGGATTACCTAATTTTCTTCTCTTCTTCTTATATCCTTGTACCATTCATCATTTCAGTCCATGAAAACTCTGAGTTAAGAAAACTCTTTCTGTCTAACCCAATTTCCAAATTCCAATTTTAATGTTCAACTTGTTTTTCTCTTTCAGGAAAATCACATGTTTACATTTACATTGATTATCTATTGAACATACTTTCACTCCTGCTCCAAATGCTGGAAACCCGTTGAGCTACTGTGTAATCAAAGCTTGATCATCTGCTTAACGAACAAAGTTTATGAGCTGTCCAGTAAAACATTCCAATTTCCTGTTCATCCTTTGTGTCTCCAATAATGTCCTCTACGTATGTGCTTAAATAAAAGGGATAATAATTGAGATCCCTGTATTACCTATCTTTTTAATATTTCCATCTGGTCTTACCATCCGTCACTCCCACCTGAGCTATCTACTAAGCACACTGAGCTATTGCTGAAAACTTTGGAAGCTGAGTCTTTTAAACTACTGTTTTCACACATTCTATATAGCAAAATATTAATTTTTTGCATTTTAAACACTTAGTTTTATGATATTTCCTAATATTCCCTGTAGTTTTATAATAAATATTCTTCTTTGCAGTATAAAACATACCTAATTTTCCATTTGAAGCTACTACATAATATAATATAATATAATTCTGATATATTATTAATGTGATAATGATATATGACCTCAGAGAACTAACATATCCTATTTTTCCTGGAGTGAACTTCCTGGCTTTTTACAAAAATATTTGGACAAATGATGTGTATCGTGCATAAACTTCTAGTACTTTCTCTTTACCAATTTCGCATAGTGATTATTGAAGGTGAAAATGAAGGCATGCACATGAACACACACACACACACTAGAACACAGACACACATGCACTCATGCCTGCACATTCATGCATGCACACACATGCACATTCCCACTGAATCAGGAACGCTGAAATGGAATGAATACTTGGTTGAATACATACCTGAAAAGCATTAGGGAACCTAGTGCAATATTTGCTATCTACATATACAATTAAATGCACATAGCAGTGCACTGGCCTATATTGTCAATAAGTTTTTAACTCTTGCTTTGATAAATGACAAATGTTGTTCAAATGCCTTCAATTTTTTATTTGGTTAGTTTTAAACAAGTCCCCAAAGGTATGGTTTAATAATTTAAAATAAGGAATTAGACTCTGAAAATAAGAGCGTGGCCTTGAAAGAAAGCATTCAAATGTTGACTTTCCACTCATGACTAATCTTTTATTGGTGAGTTCTACAAATTTCAACATCAATTATCCAAAATAATATTCTTCAGGAAGAATGGGAAACAGAATTTTGATTTGGACAGGGATTTAACATTTGACTTGGCCAAAATGAGGGATATTTTAGAACTGATCCCAGATTTGCCCTTTGGTAATAATTTTAACATTAAAAATGCATCATAAAAACATCTAACGCATAAAAATGACAAAATTATTTTTGAGCAGTGCCCATGATCCCATTACAATTTGAATATATATTTTAGAATAGGAAAAGAAGTTTTCAGGAGGAAAAATATGCCAGTAGATTTAAGGTTCTGAGGATATAGGCTTAGCCCTCTAAATGGGGTCAAATAAATCAGTACCAGGAATATATTAAGTATGTTGTACATGCATGATTAGATGGGTTCCATATGTTTTAAACTGTGTCACATTTTAAAACATACAACATACAAAAAAAATAATAATAAAACTACAACAAGTGATGGTAGACTGGAGGGAGCATGTCTGCTTATAGTGCTGGAGATTACTGGATTCCATGACCAGCGACATTTTTTCAGCATAGAATAGTTAATGGTTTTCTGAAATAAGACAACGGAACAGAACACATTAACAAAAAACACAAGAATGGTATTTTGCATTGCAATGACAAGTAAATAGACTCCTACTAAAAAAATACCCAGAACCTATGGTGAAAGGTCGCAGTTTCGTGATTAGGTCCTGGTGGAGCAGACCTAGTGTGTTGGTCCATCATCAGCTGCCACACATGAAGGTGAGAGTGGAGTCCATGGTATTGGCAAAAGAACTGCGATGTGGAAGGATATGGGAAAACAGCACATTATTTTTCCTAGGATATGTAGCCTTGCCTTGCATCCTAATGATTATAGAATGTTGCGGCTGCAGCAAACCAATCCTAGGATTGAAATACTGATGATGATGATGTCATTTTATTTTTTGACTTGTAACTATTAATATTTTTTTCATTTTAGATAAAACCAGGAATTGAGGTTTACTGGGGGGAAGGTTATGTTATCCCAACAACTTTGGTGCGTTTCATCACAGACCATTCAGTGCAACTTTACACGCACAGAGATCCTCCTAGTAAGTAATATTGCTATTAATGCTCAGTCCTGTGAAAATCGTAATATAAATAATAATGGTCACTTTCATCACTCATGTGGACATCTTTCAAATATGGAGGCTATGTACTTGGTGGGATAGGTAGGGTATAAATTTGTTGTGACATAATTTTCAATTAATAATTAATTTATTAAATACTCTACTGTATACTTGTCCTAAACCATGCTAATTTTCATGAAAGGAAGTACATTTCAAATGATTGAAGTTAATATTATGAACACAAAGAAGAGATTAAACTCACTGTTGAGACACCCTTAGACATAATCTCAGTTGTTACTAGTCACATTGCTTTTATTACTGGTCACTCTGTGTTAATTATTGAAGGTCGCACCATGTTTGCTTCTGAAAAGGAGTCAGTTATCATGGAACTCAGTTCAACTCTTGTTCAAAAATAACAGGGTGTAACAAATATGATGTTTTCCACACTCCAAAATTGTTGCAATAAGATGCATGTTAGTGGATTACTCCATAAAGAGTTATTGTCGCAGCATCTCCCGGAGTTTCTTGAAGTTTGTACTACTTGTTTCAGCCCTTAGGCATCATCATCAAGAATCCTTCATCATTATGTACCTGATGATGACGGTTAAGCATTGAAACTAGTTGTATGAGAATATCGAACAGTGGATATATACATACTGTTTTTCTATTAATAAACATGAACTTCCACAATGTTGAGCCTGAAACAATAGAAAAAAGATCAATCTAATCCTTGATCAGTTTTATGGCTGCTGCTCATCCTAATAGGATTAAGTCTTCCCCTTTCTCTACTGTGGCTGCATCCTCAATTAGTAATGATCTTCCAATTCTTGGGTCATCTTTGAAAGACACAAGCCCAGTTTTTGAAAATTCCTTTTCCATCTGAAAACTGTGTCCTACAATGGAGTATTTTTTTAATGAAGAGCCATCATTTAACCATGGATCTACGGGGCACTTGATTCATTCAATTAAAGGGACTTAATCACCTTGCAGGACTTAAACATCTCTGTATTGCATGTTAGTTCATACAGACATCTTCCTAAAGCAGAACAAATCAACATTCATAGCTGTAATGTACAATGTTAAATACATAAGCAACTATATTGGAACTTATAAAACAAATAATCACTGCATTTCTAATTTCAGATATACTTCCTCAAAATGTTTTGGAGGCAACCCTAATGGATATCCCCCATCCAATGGGTGAAGAGTATAATTTGAAATGGTTGGCCAGGGTAGAAGTATCTGGACCAAATAATTCCGTAATTAATGAAAGAGGTTATATCCTCAAATTTATGTATTAAATTAAGAAATTGATTGATGTAATAACTATAAAAAATATCCTATTTCCAGCAATCTAACATTGTATTGGTGTGCATCCTTTTAATTTACAATAAATTGATCTAATAAATTACATGTTTTTTTCACTGAATATCGATGATAACCATGTTCCAAATGATTCCTCACAAAGCTATGTTGATGGGGGAGATACTTTGCTATAGATGTGTTTCCATGTACTTGTTCTTAAGTAGATGTTAGGCCAACTTACAGGATAGGTCAATAATGGGGTATGGGTTCCCTGGATATATATATATGGAGATAAATTCTTATTTCATTTAGTATAAAATTTGAATGAAACTTCTGGATTTTCATAAACTTAGCTTTAAAATTTGACCTGGTGATATTGGAAATTTTAGTAAGCTTAATAAATTTGATACAATATAATAATCAAATATTAATATATATAATATTGACAAAATATATAATAAGCCCAACGAGTCGAATGGCTGTCATCAATTATCTTTTATTTGCAAGAATTTACCCATGCACACAGGAATTATGCCCACCTCAATCAAAGAGGTGTTGGCAAGTTTCTGTATATGATATATAAAATTGCGTATGATATAAGAATATTTGGTTGATAACAACGGCTACATATTGCTTATGCAGAGTTCATTTGAAACATGAGTGAGACAGGAAAAACAATGAATTAATCATGAAAGAATTGATTCCTAGGAGTAGGCATTCCGTCTTCGAATACTAACAGATGTGATATCCTCAAACCATTTCTCTATCATATTTCTGAGAGCCGATGTGCGTTTGATCTTCCTACCTTTTCACTTTGGGCTCCTCCTTGTCCACCCGATAACTCTAGTGCCGGGAAGGGCGAAGTACAAAGATGGGCCCCAAATGGCATGGCGATTGGCTGGAGTGGAAAGAGACAAGACAAAAAGTATATTAAATCATTTGAATGTCTTGAGATTGACTGAGAATATGAAATATCTTTGATTTTATACATTTCCAGGGCTTTGAAGTCATTCCGATAGTTACTTTATTTAAATTCTTAGAACTTGCGTATCGACATAACCTTGAAGTTGGCGCCTATGTCAAGCATAAGATGAACTAAAAGACTTTCTGAAGTTATGAGTTACGTTTTGAATTTTGTTTTCTTTCGTTACTGGGGACCAATATTCCTGCTGTCTAAGCGGTAATGGCAATTAATGGAATAAATGTAATACCGGGACGAATGCATGAGTAATGATTGAAAGACTCAAAAAAGTTCCATCCCAAAAAAGTATGGATTTTCTCGAAACGGTTTTCATTTGTTCGGAAGGTCAATACAAAGCATGAATAAACATGTGTTCCTTGTTTATATGTGTGGACGCACATAAGGTATCCGCTCTCCCACCAAGAAATACTTTCTGATGATAACGGCAATGCCATCAAATCGTCCGCACTACAAGGCATATTTATCAAGTAAAGACCGTTTGCTTATATTTAAATGTTGGCGCTTAAAAACGCACAATAGCTTGCAGCGCCATCGACTGATTCATTTAGAAGCCAAAGCGGCAGATACGAGGGCCCGCACAGGGAATTGAACTGACTGCCTGTTCTAAGGTGTGAAATTCACAGGCCGTCGCGCTTCTTAAGACGTGAACTCTACCATCTCCTACGAAACCGATCTTCGGGGTGATTACCGCAATTAAAGTATAATGTTTTTTTATCGCCTTCACATATTTATATAGTAAATTAAAATATCGTTTATGATTTTTTTTGTTTACTGATCGTAAGAAAATGTCTCAATTTTTTATATATTAGCATCATTTGAAGAACCTGATTTTTCGTCTGGTATGCAACTATGATTTTTGTATTTTATAACGAACGAGTTAACATCAAATTATACTTATGGATGAGACGAATTATCCACGTCCTAAATAGAAATGGCCAATGAAGTGGAAGGGATATAGTGGGTAATTAGACCCGTCGTATCTTCGTGACTAGGCGGCGGCCGAATATAATATTCAGTGATGAGGAGTGGAGCCTTTGTCATGGTTGGCGGAATGCACGGAATAACAGAGCGGGGATATGCGATAGTTGGTTTCACTTTTTATTGGAAGAGATTCGATCCTTGGCACGGCCACTTTGACGACTGCTTCCTTGGTTGAGACATTCCCTCTAACACCGTGCCTCTCTTCTCTAATGCCCGTTTAATAATAACGAATAACGCGTACAAAACAAAGGTTTTAGTACTTCCTAATTTTGTTAATATCTGCATTCGTATTGATGTCCATGAGTCCAAAGTCAGATTACCCATTCTTGCATGATTTTTCTGTTAACCTCATATTTCCCTTTTTACTTCGCAAAAATTAGCTAATTTCTCTGGTCCTGGTGACGGTGGGGTAATCAATCAAATCTCTATGAGCCGTCGTCCCTTTGATCTCCCTACTTCCCCATTTCGTGCTCCCGCTATTGAACAGATAACTTCAGAGAAGAGAAATATTAAGAACAAATACATCCCCAATGGCTTGTCGATTAGCTGGATTGGAAGGAGCAGACACAAGAAAAGTATACTAAATGAATGACTTTAGGCTATCCTTGAGTATAAGCCATTTGCACGTCTTCACAGTCAAACCGGTTGTATATATTTGGTAAATTCTTGGAACAGGCATATAGGCATAAAATTGGTGTATGGGGCCTTAATCCAAGCATCGCATGATCTACGGGACTTCCTGAGGTTATTGATTACGTTTCGGATTTCGTTCTCTTTAGATGTCGAGCACCAATGTTCTTGCTGTTAACTGATAACGGTAACTGGTTAAATAAATTAACACCGCACCGAATGATGTTAAAGTATCAGCAATTGGTGCCAAAATACATATTTCTATTTAAATATATATTTTGCTATATTTTTAATTATATGATATGTTTGTGAAAAGATTCTATTAATTTGGTATCGCTCGAAACGACCACGTGTATATTGACTCATTGAGCCACTGAAGGGTGACGATATGGAATCCGCTGATTATTCACCTTTCCCTCTTCATACTGTATAGAAGTAATTCCATCTGACGGTGGAATATTTTTCGTGCATGATTCTCACTTTTAATAATTTTCCTTATTATTTCGTTAAGTTTCTATGCCGCACAAAGCAGTCTCCACAATAGTTGAACGATTTTTTTCTAAACAGCCGTACTTGAGGTACATGCTTTTTAGAATACTCTTATAGTATTAACTGTGTAAATACAAGAATGATAAATAATCTTCAGAGAACGCTGGCAACTATAAAATGAAAATGATGGCACTTATGACGGAAAAAACATTGAAAAGAACGATGGAAATAAGAAGAAATGAACCAAAGTTGAGGTAGATGTCTTAGTTTAAGGCATCTAAGTCAATTAAAAAATGACCCATATATTGGGGTATATATGGTTGTTTAAGTATATGTGCACCGCGACCAAGTAGGACCAGGAGGAAAATGGGGATAGGAAGCATCGAAGGCAAAGGAGTTGTCAAGTGATTAGATCGCCGAAGGGAAAAAATTGCCCGTGCCGAGGTTCGAATCTGATCCATTGAAAATTTAAACGAGCCTTCACTTATAAACGCCATGCTTTTCCATGCAATCCGACAGACTTGACAAAAGCTAAACGGGTCATTACTGAATTTTTATATTCGCCAGTCGATGATTCACGAAGATACGACGGGTCCAATTTCCCACTATAATCCTCCCACTTTATTGGCCATTTCTATTTAGGGCGTGGTTAATTAGTCTCTTCCATAGGTATAATATGATGTTAACTCGTTCGTTATTAAATACAAATATCATATTTGCATACCACATGAGAAATCAGGTTCTTCAAATTATGCTAAGATATAACAAATTGAGAAATTTTCTTTACAAACAGTAGCGGAAATGTAACTAGTTTGAATCCCTTCATCCCGGTCCGTGAAAAAAATACGGAGTCAGATTGATTCCACTATTATCGTATAAAGTAACCACAAATTGACAAGGAACATAAGTTTATTCATTTGGTATATTGACCTTCCGAATACATCGCAGCCCTTTGAATAATATCGAAATGTTTTCGACCTGAAATATTGCACCTTTTTGAGTGTTTTACTCGTTAGTAATGCGTTCGGTGCGGTATTAAATTTGTTTAACCAGTTACCATTTTCGGGTTCACAGCAAGAATATTGGTGCTCGGTACGAAAGAGAACGAATTTAAAACGTAATTTATGACCTCAGGAAGTCCCATAGATCATCCGATGCTTGACTAATTAAACTTAAGGCCCCAACGTCAAGGTTATGCCTATTGGCTCGTTCCAGGAATTTACTAAATGTATACAACCGGCACGACTCTGAAGACGTGCAAGTTACTTACAACCAAGGATAACCTCAAGACATTCGGTTAATATACTTTTGTTGTGTCTGCTCCTTCCAATCCAGCCAATCGACATGCCATTGGGGATGCATTTTGTTCTTAATATTTCTCTTATCTGAGGTTATCTGTTGAAAAGCGGGAAATCTGAGGCTAACAGATAAATTGGGTAAGATAAAAGTTGAAAAAAAAAGATCAAATAGAGGCCTAATGAATGTATAGGATAACGGTATGGTAATGATTGTAAGCCAATAAGCTTAGACACAGAAACATATAATGATGTTGACCAGGCACGCTCAGGCCCAGGAATACTTGATGATGAAATAGAAACGGATACTAGGAGAAGAAATTAAATATGGCTATGGGGCTACACATACATTTATATCGAATTACTAAAAATTTTGGAATATGTGGGATGAAGTGTCTGTATGGATAGATTTGTAGCATCAATGAGAAAGGAACCTTGCCAGACCACTTTGCGAGATCAATATTAGTTCCTATTTCAAAAAAAGGTTTTTTGCACATAATTGCTAAATTAACATACGTATACTATGAAAAAGAGTAATTTCCTTTGATGAGGCCTCTAGAAGTGCAAATTATGATATGAGTAGAACTGATAATGTCTAACTTTAGGCAGTTGCGAGACATTTAATCCAGGTTGGGACTATACAATGCATATCTGAAGATTTATTTGAAAATAGGTGCATGAGTTGAAAATTTTCCTTGATGTTATAATGAAATAAGGACTTTTCCACAGAAAAGTGCAAATTGTCCTTATTTCATTATGATGAACTTCCACGACCTCAAGCCTGAATCTGTTGAACTTGATGTTATAAGTTGGGATGGATTAAAAGCTGATATTTTCTCCATTTTTCCAGAAAATTAAGGGTAGGATTATTTTTAAATTTGGACTTATGAGCTATTTAGAGCTTATTATTAAGTTCCTTGCTCTGTGATTTTTATTTAAAAAGTGACAAAATATTTAATTTTAACAGCATTCATTTTATTAATAAAGGGAATATTCATGATTATTCAGAGTCACAGTTTTAGCCTGAAACACTCGACTTATTTCAGCTGGCCATTACTTTTGTTCTTCTGCAAATGAAATGGTTTTATTTGTTGAGCTTATTTCTTCGCCAAATAATGAAGTATAAGTATTAGAACATCATTTGTGATACCCACTCTACCTCCAACACAACAATCCCATCAAACTCAGTCAATATATTCCTTTTGGTTGAAGGAAATAATTTAATATTCTTTGTAAGTGCATTTCAGGAAAGTATCATACTTTCTGAATAGAGGAATGGTTTGATCAATACTGGCTTGTACTTATATCAATTACTCCAAGAGTTCGATTATTTGTCATTATATTTCATTTGTACATGTGTCATAAACTTATCAGTTCTGTGTCTCAAATTTCCATGCCTCTACATTCCCAAGTATTCTTGATGGCCCTTTTTTTACTTTTCTGCACAGAATGCTACTCTTGATTCTTCAGGATTGTTATCAGGGCTGTTATCTGAAATCTGTTGGCTGGCTGTTTTTTGTCCATCTTGGCAATTTTGAAATCCCAGTCAATCTTTGGGGTTTGAAAATGTAGGAAATATTCTCGGGATCCTGCTTTATGCATCATGGCTAAAAATGCTGGCGTATTTAGTCAGCTTCAAAAAAATATTGTAAAGATATTTGGTGTCTGGAATGCTCCTACTTTAACTTTTGTTAAAGGTGATGAAGCATCCTCATTGCACAACAATGAACATGGAAATTATCTCTCTATAAGATGAAATTTTCTGCATTGAAACCTTTTGCCTCATTTTCAAAGAAATATTCTGTAATTTTTCAGGGAAAAAATTTATTTGACATTTAATATTAGGAATTTTTGATACTGTCACCACTAATACTTTTGCCTGTTTTCATTTCAGCGACATGCTGGAATTCACTAGATCAAATGACATGATGTCCAAGCAAATTGCTCAACGTGGTTATGATTTTATATGGAATCACTTACGCATGAAGGATGTTGAGTGTTATTGGAAAGATTTGCTGGCTAAATATTCAAAACTCCTTAAGTTTTTACCAAAAAGAGATTCAACTTTGAATGAAGTTAAGCGCTCTTGAGCTTATTTGTAACATATTTCAAGGAGTTTACTATGAATGTATTATGTGCTGTCTTTGTATATGTGAAGTATATGTGAATATTTGGTTATAGAAATTTATTCTTGTATTTGTCTTTTTAACTATAAATGAGTTGTATCATATGATTACTCATTTTAAGTCACATGGTCCTTTTTGGAGGGCAATAGAGCTTTTAATATGTAGCTGTGTGGCATATGTGTGCTTTAGTTAAACCTTGTGTTCATAACTAACTTTTCCTATGTTGTCTCTAAACGAACTGCCTTCTTTTCTTTTTTGACTCAGTTTCATACTACGACATTTGTTTTAATGAAAGGACATCAAAAGAATGTACTGCATGTATTTTAGTATTATATAAACTTCTAGAGCTTAAATTAAAAAAAAAAGAGAAATCGGCATTTTTAAGGCCGATGCAGGCACCACGTGACTACTTTTGATCTGTAAATCCTTGTGAGTGAAGTACAGAAACATCTATTTCAGCCTGTTATAAGAAAATATTTACAATAGATATATTGAGCATCATTATGCAACATAGATTCAAAGGTCGAGAAAGTCAATGCAGACTTTAATGCAACACTTTCAAATGCTCGGTGATTTTTGTACCCTATTAACATTCAAGAAATGTATAGGCTCATTGGTATTTTGATTTGGGTTGGTTTTAATCAGTTTAATTCATCATGTCAATGAGATATGGGGTACAAATTGGTAACCACGTTATCGAGCAACTGATTCTAGGGTATCATGCATTTTATAAGGTTTGACAATGTCAATGCATGTGATCATCGTATAAAAATGATGCTGCATTTGAAAGAAAGCTGCTTGGATGCATGATATCTGTACAATAATGAGTGCTAATTTAGAATCAATGTACCATTGAAGAATTTAACAATCAAAGAGCAGCCATATCCTTATGGAGGCCTTACATAATTTATACCATCTATACTGGTTAATATTTGGTGCATATGTGCTGCTGAATATGCAAATCATTTTTAAGATATTTTTTACACAGGTGAAAAGAAAAAGTTTTAGAATAAAATCAAAGAGAGTTTGGAAACTTGCAGCTCCATACTGAGGAATTGGCAGAAATGTATGCATGAATAATTTTTTTAGCCAAATACTTGCTTTCATGAAATATTAACAAGGCATCAGGATATGACTGTTCACAACAATGCTAAAGAGAAGCGGCCTATAATAACATATTATAATGTACGTATAAAGCTGGTGTCGATACTATGGACCATATGGAACACGATGGATGCTATTGTACACAACTCAATGTCACACTCATTGGGATGGTCGCTAGTCATGTTTTGCAATTGTAATTGTAATTGTAATTTATTCATTTGCCATAAGCATAGAATTATGCATGGCTTTGTCAATACATGTTTTACACTTCATATCAATTAAAAAAACATTATGCAAACAATATGAAAAGTACAAGTACATGCAATTTACAATTTTTTGGGATTAACACATTTCAATTATACATTTGAAATGGTGTGCATTACAAAATCATCTACACTATAGAATAATTTACATGAAAGTACTTTTTTCACCACACACTTGAATTTAAAGAAACTTTTGTAATTTTCAATATAAGCAGGCAATTTATTGTACATAAGTATTCCCTGATGATCTATCCCTTTAATCGTTTTATTTACTCTGTGCTGACTTACATGGAATGCATTTTGGCTTCTCGTATTATGACTATGAAGGTCACAGTTTTTAATAAACATGTCTCGATTTTTGTTAATAAGAGACACTGTTTCAAGAATGTATATAAAAGGAAGAGGTAAGATTTCTACTTAAGAATTCTTTGATATTTTCTTTCTCATTTATGTATTTGTCATTAATTTTGACCTGAAAAATCATGGAGCATCCCATCGGCTGGGTAATACAGTTCATATTTTGTATGACACAGCAAAATTGACCATTCCATGAAGATGGTTCATGTTAATCAGTTGCCTATGTCCATGAACATCATTCCCAGAGATAATACACATACGGCTAGTTTCTGAAAGTTGACACATGTTTGAGATTTCAGATTCTATCTCAATTTTCACAAGGATATTGCACTGCCTTGTTCATAATCAAGCCATGAATATAAATTATGATATGAAAGAGGTGAGGAAGCAAGCTAACTTGCAAAGAGATGAATTTTCATAACTGTGAATGGAATGAAATAACATTAAATTAAAGTTAATACCTGGCAATAGTACTTGCATAGATCTGGACAACTTTCCCAGATTTACTGTGGAATGGAAGTGTAAAACAGTATATCTTTAGTAGCAAATAAAAACAGCTTCATGATAATGATTTGGAGCATGGAGATAACCTTTATGAAACCTAGTTGCTACACATTTTTCTATCGATTGGTCGATAGTGATTGAATTGAACATTATTATGATGACTGGAACTACAGTTTTGGTGGTAAAACCAATCATAACTGATGACAGTAATACACAGGCGATCAAATGTTTGAGAAAGAGCAAGCTTACTGAACTGCTACTTGCAAGACTTGCCATTACTGCATAGGTGGAGAAATTGATGAAGGAAGTGATGATGGTCTGCTGTCTTCCCTGAGCTTCAAATCCTTTTTTAATGTAATTGGTGGTTTATTGAAGGAATTTCTGGACTGGTGCAAGATAGGAGTGATTAACAGATGAAGTTAGGGTTTGAGTAGGGGGAGGAAACCATTTGGGGGATTAGGATTGAAGTGAAGGTAGAAAAAAGGCGGATTTGAAATTCCATGTGACGTCTCTTTCTCCAGTACCATTCCTTTTAGTAAGCCTATCACTTCCACCAGGATAGCTCTGGGAGCAACTGGAAGGGGACATTTTAAATTATTACTAAAAAATAATCGAGGTAGAAACTTAATTTTAATTTTTTATTCTTAAGACTTCTCTTCATAGTCACTATCCAGAGTTATAAATTTCTCTCAGCATTTCTTGACTTTTTGAAGGCTGTCATTGTAGAATTCGGCATATTGCATCGGAAACCATTGGTCCAACTCTTATGTGATTTCTTTTGTTTTGCAAATCTAATCCCTTCAATGGTTTTTAGAGTTCTGAGGATAAGAGAAAGTTACTTCTGGTGAAATTAGGAAAATAGGGCAGATGCGGCAAAATTTCAAAGCCACATCGCTTTTATTGCTGGTCGTGCCTTGGTCATCATTTCAGGTCATACCATGTTTGCTTCAGGCAAGTAGCTGGTAGTCTGGAACCCCAGTATTCTTATTCCTTTGAAATGTGCAGTTCCTTGTGAATAATGTTCAATACACTGCTGTAGTAAAGATCATGATCATTTGGATTGTTGCTCTTAAGTCTAACAAGATAAAATCCTTTACTTTCTTCTCTCTGGCAGAATCATCTGTGAGTAATGGCCTTCCCTTTATGGGATTATCTTGGAGGGACTTGTGCTAAGTTTGAAAATTCCCCTTCCACTTCACAATTGTGTCATATGAATGATTATCATTGGCATACAGAACCATCATTTTGTCTGTAGTCATCTGTAACCTCTCAAATGATGGAACTTATTCACATTGCGAGCCTCTATCTTCTCCATATTGTCAGTTACATCAATCTATGATTTTCTGAAACAGAAAAATTCAAAACTGATAGCTTTATTTTAAAGCATTTTTTGCATAAGGATTAGTTAATATGCAGAATAGAGTTTATTGTGATATCTCTGTTATTTCATCGTCATTTTTAGTTAAAAACAATACTCTCACATATTTTCTTAGATATCCCTTTCTTAGTATTTCTTATTAGGCAAGATTATTGATAACTAAGGTCATTTGCACCATTGGGGATACAGGGGTAATTTGATAGAGGTGGGTGTTTTAGGGAATGGGAGAAATAAAGGTGGAAAGAATCAGGTATTGGGTCTTAACACTTTTATGCTTATTAATAGTATAAATACAGACTCTTGTTATATTTAAATGATCAGTATCCAGACTTTCTTTTATTTGAATAGACGCTTCAATTATTTCACTAGTTTTCAATAAATAATTTTAATTCATATGTTCTTAATTCTAGGGTGTTTAAGAGCCATTAATGCATGACAAGCAAGGTACCCTTTTCAGCTCATAACATGAATTTAGTAGAAATAAAAATAGTAGAATTTAAAACTGAAAACACTTCATTCCTGCCATTATTAAAACATAAGCATTATTGTATCTATTCATTACACCAATAATACATTATGTTGTAGTTATGTACGCTTATTGCACAAATAAATAAATGAAATGCCTTTGAAAAACGTATTCAAATTTATAACCATAAACAATAATCACTCTGAAGATCAATTTAGGAGATGATTGTAAAATTCATCTAGTACTAATGCCCAATGGCATATGCAATTCACACATCACGATAGGGGGACCAGATCCTTTCTCTGTACTGGGTATGTTATTCCAGGAATATCTGGAACCCAAAAAATCACACAGCTTGGGTGGATCTGATGCAGTCCAATGCTCTACCCTTGGACTACCATGTCCCCATATATGAGGTCTGTCCAATAAATATTTGAACTGATGCAATCTGATGGCCATGACGCAGATTATAGCTCTGCCCACTAGCGGCGTTAATTGGCTGAGACACAATGAGCCATCTTTGCTTGACAGATCATCGAGTTATGTGCATGGTACTAGTTATATTAGTTTCTGTTGTCTTTGTTTTAGCTGTTTAAAAAAATGGAAATTGACAAAATCACAGAGCAACAAATCAACATCAAGCTTTTTTGTTGAGGTGTGGTAAAAGTGATCAAGAAATCACTGAAATGTTGACAGCTCTTTATGGTGATAAAACTCAGAAGAAAACATCTGTTTTCTGAGAATCTTTAATGATATCACTACTCATACAGAAATTTTTCATCTTCCATCAATGGCAAGTAAGAAAAGTCAACAACTTTCGGTTGTTTTACTATGCCAAATTATTTATTGCAATGTAATGAGTTATGTATGCTGTGTTAACATTTCTGTCTAAGGTATGTGTTATCTTTTAAATATCTTCTGTAACATGGTCACCATAGTAAGAATTACCGGGACCTTGTAAGGATATTATGGGTTTACTTGTGAAAAATAGGAATTAGTAACTCCATTGCTCAATAAGAAGATATGCAGTCACCCACAACCATCTCCTCATATTCTATTGCTACAATAGGTATTTATTTTCCTGTAATGATCAGCATCTTTTGCTCATTGTCCGGTAAAGGAGGGGTATTCACCTATAAACTATGGAAAGAAGTGAAGTTTCTGCCTAAGAGAGATGATAATATCCATAGATAATACTTTCAGCATTAGTGAAAAAATTACTGAAATATTTTCAATTCCTCACCTTGCAAATTTGCGTTTTGCAAATCTCCCTTTTCCTTTGAGGTCCTTGCAGGTCTTCAGAAATTAGTAAAATGTTGCATAGTTTGAAGGGTATTTCATTTTTAAAGTAACTGCTTACTATGTTCATTCCTTACTTTTTCTACTGATCCATGGTATTCGGAGGATCATGGCCATCATGGAGTGCCGTTAATTTCAACCATTGAAATTTGAGGACCTACTTTTCACACCAATTCAGAGAATTTGCCTTTAGAAATATATATATATATATATATATATATATATATATATATATATATATATATATATATATATATCCCCTATCATATATTTGATTAAAACTATTAATTGTTTAAAATTAATTTTTCAGGATGTACATTCATGTTCGTCTGAAAAAGAATGTGATCCATATTTTGCTTTCCAATTGAATGTAGAACTTTATTCTATCAAGGTATTGAATCGACAATTAGGCTATATAGTCATGTAAAAGGTATATATAACAAAGGTATAGAACTTATAATAAATATATAGAAACTTCATCGACTCCAATTTTTTGCAAAAAATAGAAAAATCAAGGATATTTCCCTGGATAATTTTGGTGAAGTTCCCTCTTGAATTTAATCCTCTGCTTATCTAGCCTGCTCTCAATTGGCTTATAATTTTGTCGGACGTGTTGGGGCGAAGTTTTTTATGTATTTGTATACTAAACTTCCAATTACAAATAAAACCCCGACCGCTTAAATTAACCACGCCGAATCTTAAAGAACCTCCAACCCCCTGATTCCTACTCACAGTAGTCGGAGCTTCACCACCCGTGAACCCAAAAACTTCGACCTCTAGTTGGTAATAGCACTCTTTGAATTGTAAGGAAGGGTTTCTATTTGCAAACTTAAGTAGCATGGTTTAGGTACATTTATGTGCTTGCCAGCTAATGGAAGAAAGGGCAGATTAATAATTAAATAGGTGTTTAGCAGTGCTAAACAGTTAAGATTTTACTGCAAGATGTACACGGCATATCCTAGACATAACGCTACTATGGCAGCGTAAATTCATCGGGAATTTATTTATTTACCGCTAAGTATTATCGACACTTTTATTTATTAAAAAAATAAGGATTCGCTATTATAAGAGGCTAGATTTTCTAGGAAAGGCTTCTAAATTATCGTTTTCGAAAAAACTATTTCATTTAGTATACTTCCGATGCCATTTTTATATCTAAGAATTTAATTCATAACAATTTGGCCGTTATAAGATACGTCATAACACAATTCATCCTCATTTATAGTTAAATTAGAACGTATTTTGAAATGGTGGGCTGAATCACTTTAATTGGATAAATTAATGCCGATGCCATTGTTGAAAATCAACGCAGCACGTAATTAAGCAACCAGCAACGACAACAATGACAAATTACGGGAGACTCGGATATAACTTTTCATGCGAAATTATAACACCACTCAGTGTCTCTAAATATTCAAAGAAGCAGGTTTATAGTAGTAGCACGACACGTTTTTTGCTTAGAGTTAGATTTGATTTTAAAACTGTTTCGAATACACATTTAATAAAGCAACGTGAAATGGCGGAGGGTAACCAAGAGACTCTTAAAAGCCTCATCGTTCACACAGGAAACGTTTATCGGCGAGAAATTATATTGGAAACGTCAAGCAATTACTTAGACATGGTAAAGTATTTTTTATGCAATATGTTACCGGTGATTTTCCGAATGACGTGTTGGCTTAAAATGAGGTTATTCCTCGTGCAAGGCTCCAAATAAATTTATGTATTTTAAGGGCTGTAATAACACTATCTCTTGCAGCTGTGTGAAGGCATTAGACTATCAATGACGAAGTATTCAGGTTCAATGATGTTCTGCAAAAGTGACGTTTCAGAGGTAATAGTGATTGTAATTTGGCCTTGTCCTACATTGAATAACATGAAGTGACTGGTAGCAATTTAACATTGAATGAATCGCCTGAATTAGCTGGTTCTACTCTGGTTTTCAAAGCGATTGTTTCGGATTTTCAGAGCCCCCATATCCCAAGCTACCATTTAATGGACTTAAAATCAGAAGAGGATAGAAAACAGCGAAAAATCGTCTTAAAAATATTCCCGATGGAGTATCACCCAAATACAGTTCGGGAAGCTGTGGAAACCGGTAAGTGTGCTAATTTTCAAAATAAGCATGTGTTAAATGGTGGTATCGAATGCTTTCCTAAAAATATATATTTCAAGAATTATGATACAAATTCAATTCAGGAACCTATGTCGAGTATGACTCCTTATTTTCAAATTATATATTTGTTTAAACTGGGCGCGAGAGCTTTTCACAAAAAATAGTTCTAGTTTTAGTGATAGAATATGGTACAAATTCATTTAGGGCTGTTTTGAAATTGGACAGTAATCCTAATTCACAAATATAATCATATTGAATTTTTCAATAAGTATAGCTTTCTGTGAAAAATATCTGTACAAAAGTTGTAGAATTAATTATGAAGAAGTCAAATATGACTTTGACCTTTAGGTACTATTTGAAGATAATCTTACAGCGGAGTATTTGTTTCAAATGGGAAAGCATATTTTCCATGCTGGGAATGAAAAGAGTGGAAAATTTTATGTTTAAAATGTTCTTGACCTTTTTGAAAGTGAACTTTGTAGGTAGAGTGAAGGTCAGACTATAAGTTGGAAGTTTATCTGGATCTTGATGTACAAAAACAGATCATTCCATTGATAAATTTTTGGCTAATCAATTATTGATGATTCAAAAATTGATATGTGTTTAGCTTCCTGTACTCTGAATGATCCTGGCACCACCTGGTAATATCTTTACCAGTGTGTACAGGTAGGGTAACTATTAATTTTCTTCTGTTTCTATCCTGAATTTGATGGCAGGATGCTTTGTTCAGATGCCTGTGGAATGCTACCAGTTCCTATCCATGAGGCCAAGTGCTAAACATATATTGAAAGTAATGTGGCCAGGGGTTGTTTTCTGCTGAAATTATCCCATGGCACTCTGCACATATTCCATCATGGAAGTATCTAAAATGTCTACACCAATATGGTCAAATAAATATCTTGATGTAAAACTATGCATTCTTTTGAGTGATGATATAAATTACAATTGTACAAAAATACATTAAATTCCTTCCCCTAATGAAAAGCAAAAACTGAAATCAGACATTACCATAAACCCCATGTAATCTTTTCTCCGCCCCACCGTACCAAGCACTTCCTCATTTGTTACTTTTTCGACCTATTCCATCCTTTCCTACACTCTCATTTCAAAAGTTTCCAATCCATACCCATGTCTAACCTTAATGCCCATATTTATGCACGATACAAAAACACACTTTATATCAAAGTTTTAAGGAGTCTCTTTTGAACATCCTTCCTTAAAATCCCTGTGATCAATTCCTTCAATATGAAAGTTTAATTGCCCAATATGATTCCTTGCCTTAATTCTTTACAACTCTCACTATTTTGGTTCAAAACACTTACGAGATTGGTAACCGGTTCCACCTACCTCTGTTAAACTGTTAAACCTTCCACCTGTTTTGGTCCTCTTATTTTAACTTTAAGCTTTGCTTTTCTCTTCCTGGAAAAATACATAGCCTTTGTTATATTTACTATTTCCTCATTCCATACCCATCATGCTGACTTTCCACTGGACTCGGGAGAGTTTGCAACACATTTGACCATCAAACTAAGCATAATTAAATGATGCAGTTTCCAGGGTAACACGGAGAAATACTTCATGATGAAAGAAGGCACTGCTTTTTCATACAAAATCTTTTTTTTATACGACCTAGGTTTTGTTACAACATTACATTTTCAGGTAAATTGGAAATTTTTGAACACAACCATGCATACCCAAATGGTGGAGAAAGGGAGGAGGAGAGAAAAATGAAAGGATAATTGGGGGAGAGTAGGGGAAAAAGGGCTTGGGCAGGGAAGGGAAGGGAAAGAATGGTCCACCAGTTAATGGAAAAGTGATTAGGTGGAGGACTATGGGTGACCATAAATGGCCTGTTATGGGGTGGATTGGTAATTTGGTCGGCCGGTGGCTTGGGGGGGTTCTCTATCCCAAACATTTTGAAAACCATCATCTTTTGACAACTGACTCATGTCTCTTCTTAATCCTGGCCTGAATGTATCGAGGTCCCTCATTGCTAGAATTTCGTTAGAGCCCTGCAGTATGAGTCTGGCTTTACAAATCATTTTTTATCTACTTACCAGTTCATCTTGTTCCAGAATGTTACTTGGCCTAATCCCATGTGTCTCATATTACCTCTTCACTTCTTCACATTTTTGATTTCTCGTTTGGTTCTTCACTTCCTCTTATATAGCCTTCAACTTCTCTAGTCTTCTTTATCCTTCCTGCAAGAGCTAGTTGTTTAAAACCTGGATCATTTCTTTCTATATTATAAATGTGACATGACCTCATATTTCTCCATTTAGTTTTCCCTGATATTACCTCATCTGCTTGAACATTATTTGATCTGTTAAAATTTTATTAATGACATGATATTATCTTTCTTCCAGATTCGCAAATTCTGTTCTTTCATTATATTATTGTCTTACTAGCTTTACTTCCTTAATGTGCTCTTTATTTCATCTAAGCATGTTCCCTTAACAAAGAGAGTTCATTACTACAACAATCATAGTAATACCCTCAAGATGCAAATGTTCTAACCAGTTCTAGGTAATCATAGGCACTATTATTGCAGTTGTATTGTACAAACACCAATTTCCATGACTTCATAATACTGGTTTAAAAAATGGAGGATACATACATCCTATGAATTAATTATTGTTCTTTAACTATAAACAAATCTTGTTTCTCCATGAAAATTGTTCATTTCTAAAACCTTGAATAAAAACTTGCAGTGAGCAAATTGCTGTAATGATCAGGAAAATGCAGGACTTTTACTTGTCCCCTCTATCTATTTCTCTTTTATCCATCAGTATGTTTCCCCTACCCTTCATATTCAAAACCATTTTTTTAGGTGTAGAAATGAACTAACTAATGATGTTCCTCTAAAATGCCTATGAGGAGTCAGCGTATGTTGCACCTGATTTTACCCTCCACAGATTCATTCACATTGGAAGATTATTGATCTTTGCTTAACGTACCTTGTACTTCTGCATAGAAGTTGTTGCTTTTTTCAGCTCATCAGGCTTTTCCTTTGATCAATTCTCCTTTGTCTCCGCCATCTTGGATTTGACCTTTCTGCAGTCTTTCAGATCCTTCTTTCTATTTAAAGTGCATGAATTTCACTTCGATAGAATATCTGCGCTAGCTCTTGACCTGTTGGTGTTATCTTCCTTAATTTATTCGTGATCTCCAGAGCCAGAAATGAAATACTGTGTACAAGCTCATGGTCCATATTGCTTATCACACACCTCAGTTGTTACAGAGCTTTGTATAAAGAATTTAATGCAACTGTGACTTCACTGCACTAATACAAATTATCCTTTTTGGAAAATATGAAAATGTATAACAGAAAGAAGTTTCTAAAAGTCCATCTGATATAATTTGTTATGGTCTAGTGAGAAAATGATGTTTTTGTCGGCTCTAATTAGAAAAAAACCGTGAAAGAAGAAAATGGGGCACTTGTGTTTTAACATACACACTGTGGTAAAAAGATGATATAGATGGGGAATATGTTACTCACATTCAAAAGCAGAAGAGAATCCAAGAGATTTTTTACCGTTGTACTCGCCAAATTTCAAATCTTAAATATTTTTTTTTTCCTTTTTCAATATGTTGTTACCATTCCTGATTCATAAATATTCTGTTTTTCTATTTGAATTCCATGACATTGTGGCACTACTAAGGCTCTGTTTTCTATTTTCAGCATTGAAGTCACTCATAACAACTGTTCTGGATTATGTGGTATTGGCAGTAAATCCATTGAGACCTGTACCAATAAATCATCTTAAAGATATGTATTGTATGTTGGAGACATTAGTGAAAGAAGACAAGATCAAGAATATACTGGTCAGTGAGATTGGAGAATACAATTTCAAGGGCCTCTATAATTGGTCACTGGTAAGTCTGAGGGTTTTTTATGAAGAAATTAAAGTTTTAGTGTTTTTCAAGGCAGTTGGAGGAAAATGACTATTTTGAAATAGCCACTGTTGAAAATTTCATTTCATATGATGAAGTGCGAGTAGAATAATTTCTTGTATTCCAGGGTAACCAAATTTCCAGTGTTTATGCCTTATTTTTTGGTATTCTTCCCTTTGAGATAGGTTTTAGCTGGACACAGCTTATACAATGGTAGATCAATACATTCTCTTGCCTCTCCTACAAAACATACCCCAACTTCTGGCACTACAATAAGCACCTCTTCAGTTCCACATGTTTCCTCCATTCATCCTATCAAATATGGCCATCCAGTTTCTAACACTTCCTCATTTGTCTGATTATCATTGTCCCTATAATCAATTCATTCTGCATTGTATTATCATTTCATACTACTTCTATGTCCAGGAAAATTCTGCTTTCACCATCAATGTTTACAATCCAAATTTAAATTGATAGGTGAGGGTCGAGTTCACTTGAAACTAGGCCAATGTGATAAGAGTTCAAAAAGTTAGGTGGGCCAGTTCCTTTCTATGTGCCACCTATAGTTACATAAACTATCAAACAGCTCGGGGACATCTAAGGATGACCAGAGGAATGGCCAGGCATGGAACACGGTCTTTCAGTCAGAACTCCAATACTTTACCCACTGGACTATCTCATTTTCTTTCCTGCTTCTTATACCCCTATACCAGTCGTCATTTCAGTCCATGACAACTCTGAGTTGAGAAAACTCCTACCATGTAACCCAATTTCCGAATTCCAATTTTAAGGTTTAACTTGTATTTTTTCTTTCAGGAAAATCTCATGTTTACATTTACATTGATTATCCATCGAACTGACTTTCACTTTTGCTCAGAATGCTATCAACCCCTTGAGTTACTGTGTAATCAAAACTTGATCATCTGCTTAACTAAAAAAGTTTATGAGTTTTCCAATTAAAAATTCCAATTTCCTGTTCATCCCTTGTTTTTCCATTAATGTCCTCTATGTATATGCTGAAATACAAGGGCCAATTACTGACATCCCTGTCTTACCTAACCTTTTTAATATGTCCATCTGGACTTACCATCCCTCACTCCCACCTGATCTATCTGTGACATTTACTGGTTGTGAATATAATGCAACAATTTCAGAGAGTAAAATAATTTGCCTAACCAACCATTCTACTCTAATTTTCAGCAATAAAATCATTACTTGGGCCAAATTTACTCTATCAAATACTTTTTTGAAATCTATGCAACACATCATGATAACATTCTCTGAACTTCTTTGCCAGTGTTTTCATTACTACTAGCACTTCACATGCCTCTCTGATGTGGAACTCAAAATGATTATCCCCAAGAGATCATTTTTCCCCCTTACCATCCTTTTATTGATAATCCTTAGCACCACTTTAGCTATGCATACAATCAAACTCATTGTTCTGAAGCCTTCATTTATGGGTGCCTTTCCCTTTATTGGAACAGGAAATGACACTGACTTGATGAAATCTTCTTGTCAAAGTCTTCTTATATAAATAATTGAAAATAGTTCATGAAAATATTCATCCTACATTTTACTGAAGAATAAGTAATTTTTTCAAATTCCCATCGGAGTGTTGTTTTTTCCCTTGGTCTTAATTTTCTTTGCCTTAATGTCCTTCCTATCTCTCAATCAATATGTCTGAACACTAGCTGTCTCCATAAAAGTCGTATTAATTTCCCATGTCTAAGCTTGACCAAATATTTTTTAATACTTTTATGTATTCTTTACCTCTGTTTAAATGATATTTTCCTGACATATTTTTAATTGGTTGCATTGATTTTCTCTTCTTACTGCCTGATATTACATTCATCTTTCAGTATAACAGACTAATTTACCCATAGTTTGCAATCTTTGTGTAATGTCTTCTATGCTGCTTTTGCTCTTAATGTTTCCCAATTCAGTTTATTTTTTACTTTTTTTTGCTTGCTTCTACGTATTTGTGTTTACATTTTCCATTTTTTCTCTCTTATTTCCTGCTAAACACCTCAACTATAATCCATGGTTTCTTTGTCATTTCACCAAATTACTTTTCCTATAGCTTCTCCTACAGCTTTCAGTATTCCTTTTCTCATATTTTCCCATGTTTCCTACAGTACCCATATTCTTTTTCTATCTCGGTATTATCTCTAGTATTGTCTTATACACCATTATTTTCATTTTGGTCAATGTTTCTACATTTCATTTTAAAACCCTCTTCTCTGTTTTACCTTTTAGATCTGGACACTATTGTCCATTAGTATTAAAATATGAATAGGATCAACATCTGCTCCTGGGAAACCAATATTGAGTCAAAGTTCCTATTCCTATGCCTAACCATGATTAAGTCTAACTGATATATCTCTTAACCCCTGAACATTTTCCATATATATCCTTTCCTATTGTGGCATGTAAACTAAGTGTTTTTTAAGAGTAAGCCCTGTGTTCTCCAGAGCTCTATTGCTCTCTCCCCTTGGTTACTTCTTCTTCCTAAATTAGAGTCTCCCAACTCACTATCATCCCTTCCTTTGCTTACTGCCACATTTCATCAACCTCAAATGTTTCCCTTCTCAAATCCCCATGATGATGACTTCAAACTAATCATATATCTTTTGTTGGCTGTTCTTTCTCATAATTTCTTGATTGTATATGGACTTGAAGAATGACTATGTTCATTGTTTCAGTTTTTACTCAAACTAATAATTTTTATCACTGACTGACTCTACATTAACTATGCTTCTTTATTCCCTTTTGTTCAATATTAATTATACCCCTCAATAACTCTCTTCATTTCTGTTGTGTATCAATCCATAACTATCACTCCAGTAGTCACTGCTATACTTCAACCTTGCCTTGAGCTCCCGTAAAATATTTGTGAAATCCCTTTACATCTCTCACTTTATATTTTCTAATTTTCCTGACATAAATATTATTCTAACATTTCAAAATAATATATTCAATTATCTTTTGTGTCTTTTGTGCTGCTGCACTCTCTGTTGCTTTTCAAGGATTTAATGAAATGCCATCTGCAAAAGTCTAACCTCCCCCACTACAGAGCATAATCTATGACTAATTGGGTAAAGTCTCTTTGTTGCCAGGCCTGTTGTGCATAGTGATCAGTGAAGGTGAAAATGCATGCATGCACATGCACATGCACACACACTAACACACTAGAACACAGGCACACATGCACTCATGCATACACTTTCATGCATATACACACATGCACATTCCTACTGAATCAGGAACTCTGAAATGGAATGTAGACTTGATTGAATAGCTACCTGTAAAAGATTTAGGAACCTACGGTAATATTTGCTATATACATATACAAGTAAATGCACACAGCAGTGCACTGGCCTATATTGTCAAGAAGTTTTAAACTCTTGAATTGTTAAATGACAAATATTGTTCAAATGTCTTCAATTTATCGATTTGGTTAGTTTTAAACAAGTCTCTAAAGGTATGGTTTAATAATATAAAATAAGGAATGAGACTCTGAAAATAAGAGCGGGCCTTGAAGGAAAGCATTCAAATGTTGACTTTCCACTCATGACTCATCTTTTATTGGTGAGTTCTACAAATGTCAACATCAATTATCCAGCATAATATTCTTCAGTGAGAATGGCACACAGAATTTGGATTTGGACAGGGATTTAACATTTTCCATGGACAAAATGAGGGATATTTTAAACCTGATCCCCGATTTGCCCTTTGGTAATGATTTCAACATTATAAATGCATAATGAAACATCTAATCCATGAAAATGACAAAATTATTTTTGAGCAGTGCCCATGATCCCATTACAATGTGAATATATATTTTAGAATAGGAAAAGAAGTGTGCAGGAGAAAATTTATGCCAGTAGATTTGAGGTTCTGAGGATAGGCTTAGCTCTCTCAATGGGGTCAAATAAATCAGAACCAGGAAGATATTAAGCATGTTATACAAGCATGATTTGATGAGCTCCATATGTTTAAAACTGTGTCACATTTTAAAACATACAAGATACCAATAAATTAACAATAAAACTACAACAAGCGATGGTAGACTGGAGGTAGCATGTCTGCTTATAGCACTGAAGATTACTGGATCCCGTGACCACCAAAAATTTTTCAGCATAGAATTGTTAATGGTTTTCTGAAATAAGACAACGGAACCGTACACATTAACAAAAAAACACAAGAATGGTAATTTGGATTGCAACTACAAGTAAATAGGCTCCCACTAAAAAACTACCCAGAACCTATGGTGAAAGGCCGCAATTGCATGATTAGGTCCTGGTGGAGCAGACCTAGTGGGTTAGTCCATCATCAGCTGCCACACCTGAAGGTGAGACTGAAGTCCATGGTATTGGCCAAATAACTGCGATGTGGAAGGATATGGGAAAACAGCACATTATTATTCCTAGGATATGTAGCCTTGCCTTGCATCCTAATCATTATAGAATGTTGCGGCTGCAGCAAACCAATCCTAGGATTAAAATACTGATGATGATGTCATTTTATTTTTTGACTTGTAACTATTAATATTTGTTTCATTTAGATAAAACCAGGAATTGAGGTTTACTGGGGCCAAGGTTATGTTATCCCAACAACTTTGGCACAATTCGTTACAGACCATTCAGTGCAGCTCTTCACGCACACAGATCCACCAAGTAAGTAATATTACTATTAATGCTCAGTCCTGCGAAAATCATAATATAAATAATAAAAGTTACTTTTATCACTCATGTGGACATCTTTCAAATATGGAGGCTATGTACTTGGGTGGATAGGTTGGGTATAAATTTGGTGTGATACAATTTTCAATTCATAGTGAATTTATTAAATACTGGACTGTATTCTTGTCCTAAACAATACTAATCTTCATGAAAGATAGTATATTTCAAATAATTGAAGTTAATATTATGTATCTCTGTATGGCATGTTACTTCTTAGATACATCTTCCTGAAACAGAACAAATCAACATTAATGGTTCTAATGTACAACATTAAATTCAAAAACATCTATGTTGGAACTTATAAAAGAAATAATCACTCCATTCCTAATTTCAGACATTCTACCTCAAAATGTTTTGGAGGCAACCCTAATGGATATCACCCATCCAATGGGTGAAGACTACAAATTGAAATGGTTAGCCAGGATAGATGTATCTGGACGAAATAATTCCCTAATCAATGAAAGAGCTTATATCCTCAAATTTTTGTATTAAATTGAGAAATTTATAGATGTAATTGTTATCAAAAATATTTCCTATTTCCAGTAATCAAGCATTGTGTTGATCTACATATTTTTAATTTTCAATAAAGTGATATAATAAATTACTTGTGTTTTTCACTGAATATAGATGATAACCATGTTCCAAATGAGTCCTCATAAGGCTATGGTTATGGGAGAGATACTTTGCTATAGATGTGTTGCCATGTACTTATTCCAAATTCCATAGGTCAATAATGGGATATGGCTTTCCTGGATATATAGAGGAGATATATAAAAATATAGGATATAAAAATGAGGAGAGCAAGAGCAGCGGACGCTATAGACCCTCTGGGATCTTTTCTGTTTCAACTATTATATTACCCAACGAAAATCAACTGTTATCACGGATCTTCCCTTTTTACTTTTCAATAGTGTTTTAGCCTTCTTGAATATAATCTTCTTTCCGTATAGACTCTTCATCCCACATATTCCTAAATCTTTTAATAATACCTTGTAAATGTTTGTTTAGCCCAATGGCCCTATTTGATTTAATCTCTTTTGCCCTTTCTATCTCATCGTCAAGTATGTCTGGACCTTAGCATATTTGATCAATATCATTATATCTTTTCATATCTAAGCATGTTGGCCTAAGTTCATTACCTTACAGTTCTGCTATATATTCCATAGATCTCTCTTGGATATTTTCTGTTTCAACTATTTTCTTACGCGACTTATGTGTTAACCTCAGATTTCCCTTTTTACCTCGCAATAGTAGCTAATTCCTCTGGCGCTGGTAGCAGTGTGGTAATTCATCAGATCTCTAAGAACCGATGAACGTTTGGTCTTCCTACTTTCCCACTTGGTGCTCCCGCTTTTCTACGTGGTAACTTCGGAGCTGAGAAATATTATGAACAAAAATGCATCCCCAATGGCATGTCGATTAGCTGGATTGGAAGGAGCAGACACAAGAAAAGTATATTAAATGAATGTCTTGAGACTATCCTTGATTGTAAGCCATTTGCATATCTTAACAGTCATGCCGGTTGTATATTTTTAGTAAATTCATGGAACAAGCATAAACTTAGTGTACATTTTGAATTTCGTTCGCTTTAGATGCCGAGCAGCAATGTTCTTGCTTTGAATGTGAAAACGAGAACTGTTTAATAAATCAACAACGCACCGAACGCATTAGTAATGAATGACTTACTCAAAAAGGTGATTGCTTCAGCAAACATATTTGAACTTTATCCAAATGGCTGCGGTGCATTCGGAAGGTCTATACACAACATAAATAAATTTATATTCCTTTTACGTTTGTGTTGACACAAATAACGTCTCCAGTCTTCCCCGCGAGAAAGGCATCGTAAAGAAAAATAATTATTTTCATTCACTTTGATATTCCCGAACCCAAAGTCAGATTACCCACTCTAGCCTTATTTTTCTTGAAAGAACAAGGCCCTAGTTCGTCAAGAAGTCAAGAATTAAAGCAGCATAGATGCGGTCACGCAACTAGTAGCCTTTGACCGAAGGTATTATCTAATGAGAAGTGGGGGAGCGGCGAACGCTTTCACAGACACTATAACACAGGCCAACACCTCGTCGGTCGGGAATTTAGCAACAGAACACACTGCCTCAGCAAGCTCAACGCAGCCGAAGGATCGCGTCCTACTGGTCACCGCCAAATAACCAACTAACCACACTTAGCCCCGCGACCTGGGCTTTTATATTCAACTTAAGGAGCTAGGGAAGGAATACTATGTTGCACGCCTGCAACAGTATGTCCCTGGTCACTTGGGAAATTGGCGGAACTAGGGAAGGAATAATATGTCGCTTGCTTGCAACTTTGCGTCTTTGGTTACTTGAAAGATGAAAGAAAGATTGAAAGAAAGATATATATTTATATTTGTATATATATTTATTTATATATATATATATTAATTTCGCACATATAAATAGACATATAAGGAAAGGGGATAGGAAAACATAAAAGACCAACACAGGAAAGGTGGGGAAGGCGGTTTTGAGCAGATCACAAATATAAAAATATTTCCTTTTTCCTATCCCCTTTCCTTAAATGTCTATTTCTATGTGAGAGAATAATATTTGTTCGCCGTATGGCGGGATTTTCCAGTTTGAATATATATATATACATATATATATATATATATATATATATATATATATATATATATATATATATATAACTTAGACAGTTACACACAGCACGAGAACACATAAAAAGAACACTCACAATAATATCTTGATAATTTCGACGGACTCGAGCTCCGTCTTCTTCGGAAGATAAGATATGACTAAGCTTCCGAAGAAGACGGAGCTCGAGTCCGTCGAAATTATCAAGATATTTTTGTGAGTGTTCTTTTTATGTGTTCTCGTGCTGTGTGTTACTGTCTAAGTTTTTTATTCAACACTTCCGTGTTACTTCGAAGATATCATCTATATATATATATATATATATATATATATATATATATATTATTAGGTTATCTACCGGTAAAGGTAGGTTTTTGGATGGACACAGCTATCAAATAAACATTTTGTGACTACCCATCTAGCAAACTAATCTATATCAGGTCCCTCTTCATCTCTGTATACTTCTTTCCTCCCTTCATCGGGTCCATCATCCCTATCCTGTTCCTGCCCTTACCTCGCTTGCCCAACATTCTCCCCTCTATTACCTTCTTCAACATTCCACTACCGCTCAATACGCCTTTCATCCATTTTTCCTGCCTCCATACGATTTCTCTCAACAAACCCCTCTCCTCACCCACCATCTCCAGTACTTCCTCATTTGTTTTCCTTTCGGTCCATTTCACCTTCTCCATTCATCTCCACACCCACATTCGAAAAGCCTCCAATCTACGTCTATCCTCCTGCTTCAGTGACCACGTTTCCGCGCCGTACATAGCTACGCTCCATATCAGAGTTTTTACGAGTCTTGTCTTAACATCCTTACTCAACGTCCCCGTCATCAACTCCCTCCTCCTTGAGAAAGTCTCCTTGCCTAGCGCAATTCTTCTCCTTATGTCCCTACCACTTTGACCGTATTGGTGTAAACACGACATATATATAAAAATTTATATACATGTATATATATATATTTATATTCCTATTTAAACATAGATTTACCTCTATTTTTATTTGTATATAAATCATCCTTGCGTCAAATTTTATGCCAAATTAATTCCATTATTTTGATCGGATGGTTTTTTCGCGTACTCATTTTGTTTTCATTAATAATACTTTTGTAAAAAGAGGTCGGCACTTCGAATTTGAAAACATAATATGCTTTCAATTTAGATCTCTGCTGTCAAAATATTGAACAATTTTTTTGTGGAGAGGATGGCTTGGTTAAGGCTTGGTGCTGAAATCATTTTCCTTAATGAGTCCTATTCGACTGGCGAAGGTGATATGGAATCGGCGATTATTCATCTTTCACTCTTCACACAAATGCAGCAATTCCATCTGACGGTGGAACATTTTTCGTGCATGTTTCTCACTTCTTATAATTTCCCATATTATTTCTTTTGCTTTCTGTTCCGCAAAAAGCAGTCTCTACATTAATGTTGAACAATCATTTTCTTAACACCCGTACTTGAGGTAAATCAGATCAACTCCCTTTCCATTGAGAATGCTTCTATTTCGCCTATAGTTCATCTTCTGACGTTCTTGCCACGGTTTATTTATTAATTGAATGAATTGTGAAATTAAATTATTTCCCCATTCTATTTTTCTATGTGTCCGATTACATTGACCGCATTTCAGTTTAACTCCGAAAGTCAACTCCTGCAAATGTAAATACTTTATAAAAGGAAGCCAAATTCTTTGCAGTGAACACAACTTCAAACGGTACAAATATCAGAACAATGAACAGTAATGAGTATTGTGATGTACATATCTGTCGTCCGATGACTAGATATCCCTCTGAAAGGACGTTTGGGGGAAGGAGAGAACGGCGTGATAATTACCTTCCACGGAGAAAGTTACCAGAACGCGAAAGTGTTGAGACGATGTAAAAATCGATCAAAAGAAGGATGGTAAAAAAGGAGTGCAGATAGGAGCCGTTGACATGGACTTGCACAACGAAAAGGAATTATTTGTTCAAAATGTTGCATTCATGACGGTCTTTGCATATCTGTTACAAATTAAATAATAATAAGGACGTTCAAGGCGAGGTTCTTTACTGTCCAATGCCTTTTAAAATACTTTTTAGTATTAACTGTGTCGATAGAAGAATGATAAATTATCTGTAGAGAACGCTGGCGACCACAAAATGAGAAAGTTAACACGTACGACGGAAAAGAGTATTTAAAGATATCCAAGAAAACAGGAGCAAATGACCCAAATATTGATGTAGATGTGATTGTTTAAGAATATGTGGACAGCGACCCAAAGAGGCGGATTGGCGGAGGAAAATGGGGCTTGGAAGCAACGAAGACTACTGAGGTGAAGTGAATAGATCGTCGACGGGAAATCTTGGCCGTGCCGCGGTTCGAATTTGCTCCATTGAACATTAAAACGAGCATTTGCTTTTAAACGCTTTTCCATGCATTCTGCCAGGCATGACAAAAGTTCCACAGATCATTACTGAATATTATATTCGGAAGCCGCTGAGTCACGAGGATACGACCGGTCTAATTACCCACAATATCCCTCACACATCTTTGGCCATTTCTATTTAGGACGTGGTTAATTAGTCTCTTCCATAAGTATTATTTGATATTACCTCGTTCGTTATTAAATGCAAATATCACATTTGCATACCACACGAGAAATCAGGTTCTTCAAATGATGCTAATATATAAAAATTGAGAAATTTTCTTTACAAACAGTAGGAGAAATGGAAGGAAAAGTAACTAGTTTGAATCCCTTCACACAGGTTCGTGAAAAAAATACGGAGTCAGGTTTATTCCACTATTATCGTACAAAGTAGCCACAAATTAACAAGGAATATAAGTTTATTCACATTGTGTATTGACCTTCCGAATACATCGCAGCTATTTGGATAAAATCCAAATGTTTTGTGCTGAAACATTGCACCTTTTAGAGTGTTTTACTCATTAGTAATGCGTTCGGTGAGGTGTAAAATTTATTTAACCAGTTACCATTTTCGCGTTCACAGCAAGAATATTGGTGCTCGACATCAAAAGAAAACGATATTCAAAAGGTAATCCACAACTTCAGGATGCCCCGTCGATCATCCGATGCTTGACTAAATAAACTTAAGGCCCCAACGTCAAGCTTATGCCTATTGCCCCATTCCAGGAATTTACTAAATGTATATAACCGGCAAGACTCAATAGACGTGGAAATTACTTACAATCAAGGATAGTCTCAAGACATTCATTTACTATACTTTTCTGGTCTCTGCTACTACTCATCCAGATAATCGCTATGCCTTTGGGGGTGTATCTTTGTGCTTCATACATCTCTACTCCGAATTTATCTTTGGAAAAGGGGGATCACGAAATGTGAAAGTAGGAAGACCAAACGTTCATCGGTTCTTAGAGATGTGATTGATTACCCCACCGTCAGCAGGGCCAGAGAAATAAGCTACTATTGCGAGGTAAGAAGGGAAATCTGAGGCTAACAGATAAGTTGGATAAGATAAAAGTTGAAACAGAAAAGATCCAAGAGGGATCTAAGGAATGTATAGCATAACTGAATGGTAATGAATTTACGCCAACAAGCTTAGATTTGGAAAGACATAATGATATTGATCAAGAAAGCTAAGGCCCAGGCATACTTGACGATGAGATAGAAAGGGCAATAAGGAGAAAAAATCAAAAAGGCCATTGGGCTAGACAAATATTTATATCGAATTACTAAAAATTTTGGAATATGTGGGGGAAGAGTCTATATGGACAGATTGTAGCATCAATGAGAAAGGAATCTGGCCAGATGACTTTGTAAGATTAATAGTATTTCCTATTCCAAGAAAAGGTAAAGGCTGACTCCTGTGAACGACTACAAAATATTAAGTTTGATATCCGGCTAAGCTAAAATTATTCTCGGGATAATCAACATCAAAAGGAAGGAGCGCACTGCAATAGTTTTCCAAGGAGATCATAAGTTTTGGCTCAGGAAGAGGAGATACACGCGCAATGCCAATGTAGTAATGACTTCACTTTTCAAGAGGGACATAGTATATAACCTGATTGTGTATGTATGTTTCATAGATTTTGAAAAGGCATGCGATAAAGTGACTCAGGAAATGCTAATAATTATATTGAAGAAACTAGGAATACATTGGAAGGACAGTTAGCTCATCCTCAACCTGTACGTGCCTCCGACTGCTCAGGTGGAAATGGGGATGGAGAGTCATTATGGGCGATGTTAAGAAGATGCATAATGTAGCGCTGGTCATTATCAGCTATGCTGTTCCACGTGTATCTAGAAGAAATTACTAAAGGGGTATACAAAAGACTGAAGATTGGAATGAAAGTTGGCAGGGAGTTCGTAAATCAGTTAGGATTTCTAATGACCAAGCTCTAATTTGTCAGTCAACTAAGAGTTTCAAAACATTGCTAATTGAATTAAAAAATCAGTGAGATAGATGTATGTGAGAATCATTAGATATGAACCGGAATTTATGCAGTTTTTCTTAAGGAGGAGACTAAGTAAAAAAGACTTGGAGGGAAAAAAATAGAAGAGGTTGAACAGTTTATATATTTCAAAAGTGATTTGGAGCAACACGGCCAAAGTAGCAGGGACGAAAGGAGAAGACTTGCGCTGGGAAATGAGGCTTTCACAGGGAGGAGGGAGTTGATAACGGGGATGTCGAGTAGGAAGGTGAAGAAAAGACTGGTAACACAGGCCAACAGTGGTCTTGGTGCCGGAGCTTTTAATGTTGATTTAAAGAACAATTGGGGGGATGAATCCAATTATGACACTAGTTTTTTCCTATCAGCTATAGTTTTCAAGATATAGATATGTTGTTACTTACGTAAAAAATCTTCTGCATGATGATATGGGAATATTATATAGTATTAATAATAAAACCCACTAAATATAAAGACCTGATTTATTTCTAGGGCTGTTAAATCACCCACAAACACAACAGAATTTTACAATACAATTAAACACAAATACTAAAATTTTTTACTGTAATAAAACAAATTTAAAAGAAAAAATACATAAAAACATCATTCAACACATCGGAAGCTTCTTTTGCGCGATTTTCTTGAGTGCACTTTGTTCAAACAGTCTCGTTTTAAGCACCAGCAGTAATCTGCCGTCATATAGTTATCCCATCTTCCTTGGTAGCGAGCTTCCATTGTTTTTATATCCTGGTGAAATCTTTCACCTTGTTCTTCACTTGTGTCTCCTAAATTTCCAAGAAAATTGTCTAAGTGGCTGTGTAGGTAGTGAACTTTTGTGCTCATATTACATCCAAGTGATTTGAAGTTACTGAGCATAATGTTTACCAGCTCAATATAATTTTCACTTTTGTGATTTCCTAGAAAAGTTTTTATGACCTCAACAAATGACATCCAACTAATTTTTTCAATCTCATTCATTGACTCGACAAAAGCAGGATCCTAAGTAAGTTGCTTGATTTGTGGCCCCTGAAAAATACTAGCTTTAAGTTTTTCAATACTTATATGGGGCATCTTTAGTCTTAAGTAGCCGAAGCATGGTCCATCCTTGTCAAGAGCCTTTACAAATTGCTTCATTAGGCCTAGTTTAATATGTAGAGGCGGTAAGATGATTTTCTCTCTTTCAACTAAAGATTCAGCAATGATGTTTTCTTTCCCAACAACCAAGTTTTCTCTCTTAGGACTCTCCTTCTTAATCCAGTGGTTTTGTCTGTCCCTGCTATCCCAGAGGCACAAGAAACAAGGATATTTTGTGTAGCCACTTTGCTGCCCAAGAAGAAAGTTCACCATTTTTAAATCTACACAAATCACCCAGCGATGTTCCTGGTGTTTTATCTTTTGTAAGACCAATGCTATTGTATCGTATTCTTCTTTCATTTTAGTTGAATCAGCGATTGGTATTGCGCCAAACCTGTTACCATTGTGAAGAAGTACACATTTTAAACTACGCTTGGAGCTATCAATAAACAAACGCCAATCACTAGCATCATATTGTGATAGTAGTCCCATTTTTTCCAAAAGACCCTTAACGTCTAAACGAAATGTAAGATTGTCTTCTTGAGTAAAGATGGGTAGCATATCCTTTTCCCTTGTGAGATAAAAACTTATATTTGTACCGGTACCGTATTTTTGTTTTTTAATCTCATTGGCCTACAATATAGAAATATACATAAAACTTATTGACAGTTTGTTGAAAATAAAAGAAACACCGCAGAGTGGTTATAAATTAGTATACTTATAGATTTATTTAACTTTGAAAATTATTTTCCGGGATATATCAAATATTAAAACAACTAATCGTAAGATGTGCCATATCTACAAAAGTAAAGCTGTTAAATAAAAACGGATTTCATATTTGGATTCAGTTCTCTAATATAGTTAAAATTAGCACAAAGATTCCCGGCTCCAAAAAAATATTTTTTTGTAGGGCTGTGTAATCCTTGTAATTGAGTGTTCCTATGTACGGCATGGAAACGTGGTCAATGAAGCAGGAGGATCGACACAGATTGGATACTTTTGGAATGTGGGTGTGGAGAAGGTGAAATGGACCAAACGGAATACAAATGAGGAAGTAATAAGGGAGGTGGGCGAGAAGAGGGGTTTCTAGGGAGAAATTCTAAGGATGCAGGAAAAATGGTTGAAAGACGTATTGAGGGGTAATGGGATGTTGAAGGCGGTAATAGAGCGGAGAATCTCAAGAAAACGAGGAAAGTGCAGGAATAGAATAAGAATATTGGATGGAATGAAGGGAGGTAGGATGTGCACTAGAATGGAGAAGGACTTGATGTAGAATAGGTTGCTCGATTGTGTTATTTTTGGTGCCATAAAGTATTTATTTGATAGTTGTGTCCATCCATAAACCTACCCATACCGACGTATTACCTTATATTATATTATATATATATATATATATATATATATATATATATATATATATATTAATTATATATATTTATATATAGTCACTTTCTTGGAAAAGCCACGAACGTGCACTCTGTTCCTAATTCCTCTTGAGAAAGGTGGTTGCACCACCGAAAATTCGAGAACTAGTGAGTCCCTCTTTTATATGTTTTAGTTTCTGTGTTTGCTATGACTATTTATGGAATTTTATATTTATATATATATATATATATATATATATATATATATATATATATACATGCGGGTCGCGGTAGTCCAGTGGGTAGAGCGTTGGACTACTGACCGGAGGGACCCGGGTTCGATTCCCGGGCAAGACACTCTGGACACCTGCAGCTCCACCCAAGCTATGTGATTTTTCGGGTACCAGATCTTCCTGGGAAACCATAACCGGCACAGGGAAAGGAACTGGCCCCCCTACCCTGATGTGTGAATATTCACACGCCGTCGGGCTTGGTATATGGGTGAGCTCTACCATCACCTACTAAACCGACCTTCGGGTTGATTACTGTGTTTATGGTTTATATATATATATATATATATATATATATATATATATATATATATATATATATATATATATATAATATATACATATAATATACATGAAAACGAAGGAAAGAAAATAAGAGAATATTAAAGAAGAGATTGAAAAAGGAATGATAGATATTTTAGGTCTATGCGAGGTGAGATGGGAGTATGGTGGAGGTTACTGGAGTGATAATTATATAATAATTTGCAGCGGTGGGGACCAGCTACCATAATATTAAATAAAGAGGTAGAAAGATCGGTAGTCAATATAGAGCAAGTAATGGATAGAATATTACTAATAGAGATTAAAGCAGAACCGACGAACCTGGTCATTGTTTAGGGATACATGTCCCTGAGCAACTACAAGGAGAAATGAGGCGATACGATATACGATGAGTTAGCGGATATAATCTCGTGTTTTCTTAGCGGGAAACATTTGGTAGTAACGGGGGGATTGGAATTCGACGGTAGGGGAATGAAGAGATGGAGATGAGGTGGGGAACTACGGTTTGGGAACAAGGAATGACCGAGGGGGGAAATTAATTGGTTTCTGCTGGAGACGGGGATAAGTCATCACCAACACTTGGATTAGATACTACAAAAAGCGTAAGTATACATTGGAAATGCCAGGTGGCTCCGAGAGTGAAATAAAGGTGTTATTTTTCCCTAATTAGACCTCATTTGGATTATGCCCCAAACATTTTGGATCCTTGGGAAAAAATTGGCAAAAATAATTTGATACAGTCCAGAGAATATCCGCCAAATTCGTTGAATATTTGTTTCATTAAGAACACAAGTGCAACAGATCTCTAAGACGATTTAATCTGGGAGTCACTTGAAATACGAAGAAAACAAGCGTTAATTTGAATTTAAAAAGGATCAGAACCAACAAGTTTCAGCTTCTTTCCCTGAGAGCGTAGTATTTCTATATTGTCCTCCGAATTCCAGATATCTATTCACTGATCTGGTCTTCTGTTTGCCCAACTACATCATTCCCGAACCCTTCCGTCGTCGAATACTATAAGATATAATATTCTCCAATATTGTCAATCAAGTCTCTCTGTGCCGAATTCCGTTTGGTCTTCTTATATACCCTCTTCGTGCTCCCGCATATCCAACAAATAACTTCGGTAGAGAGAAGCATGAAGCTTAAAGATGCATCACCAATTGCATGGCGATTAGCTGGAGTGGAATGTGTTAAGACGAAAAATGTATATGAAATGAATGTTTTGATACTATCCGTGATATTATGCATTTTGCTATACTTGACAGACTTTCCGGTTGTATACTTTACGTAAATTCTTGGAACGGGCCTATCTGCTTAGCCTTGACGTTGGACCCACTCTCAAGTATCAGATGAACTAGAAGACCTCAGGTAATTTATTTATGTTATGATGTTTGTTTTCTTTCGATGCTGAGGACCAATATTCTTCCTATCTGAGCGAAAACGGAAGCTGGTTAAATAAATGTACAACCGGGACGAACGCATTAGTATTGAGTGGAATACTGAAAAAGTTATTTTTTTCATCACAGAAAAGTCTGTATCATCTCAAAATGGTTGCGATTTGTTCGGAAGGTCTATCAACAACATTAATAATCTTATGTTCCTCATCCATTTGTGTTGACTCAAATAACGTCTGCATTCTTCCCCGAAAGAACGGTATCCTGAATATGACGGCCGTGCTGTTGAAACGACAAAACTGCACATGTGAGGACCATTTTTAGTGTTCCTGTATTTAAATGTCATAATCAATATGTTTATTTTTATTTTACTGCCACGGTAGCTAAGGGGTAGAGTGTTAGACTACTCACCGTTGGGCCTGTGTTGGATTTCCGGAAAATCCTTCTCGCCGCCCCTAACCGAAACAGGTTTTGTGATTTCTTTAATACCAGAGATTTATGTGAAACCAAAGCCTACACAGGGACTGGAATAGGCCCCCCTCTTCTCAAGCGTTAATTTCATACCGCTTTGGGCCCTGTACTTGGTGAACTTTACCATCACTTACCAAAACAACCTTAGGGATGATCATTCCATTTGAGATTATAAATATTGCGTAATCCGCTCGATAGAATATGAAGAATTGCTCACGAGTCTTTTGGCAGCATCGTTATGTAACGTTTTAATTTACTACATAATAAACACCTCGTATAATTGTAAACTCATCCATTTACACTAATTTTTCCCCCAAAGTGAAGGTTATTTTGGCTTCGCCATACACCTACTCTTATTAACCTTGATGGAATATTCCAGTGCCGGAATGAATGCTAATAATTGTAAACTCATCCATTTACACTCATTTTTCCCCCAATGTGAAGGTTTATTATTGGTTTCGCCATAGTCCTACCCTTATTAACATTGCTGGAATATTCCATTACCGAAATGAATCCAGCCTTTTGCTCAATTTATGGTTCAAATTTTATTATTAGTAAACCGAATTTATTTTATAATGACTTTTCTCATCTTGATTCAACACGATCCCTACCTCATATATCAATTTCTGTATTTGCAAAGCACGGTTGATGAAGCAGAAGTGGAGGACGCTCACATGTGGCGTATTTAACGCCCAGAATACATGCTTGTAACTTAGGCCGCTTAGTTGAAGGACTTCTTTATTATTTGTTAGAGCGGATTGCGCGAAGATTGTTAAAAATTTGTTTCAAAAACCCTTTAAATGTTTGTTTAGCCCCATGGTCTTATTTAATTTCATCTCCTTGTTGCCCTTTCTATCTCATCGTCAAGTATGTCTGGAATTGAGCATTCTTGATCAATATCATTATATCTTTCCATATCTAAGCTTGTTGGCCTAAGTTCATTACCTTACAGTTCTGCTATACATTCCATAGGTCTCTCTTGGATATTTTCTTTTTCAACTATTATCTTACGCAACTTATCTGTTAACCACAAATTTCCCTTTTTATTTCCCAATAGTAGTAAAATTCCCCTGGCGCTGGTAGCGGTGTAGTAATTCATCAAATCTCTGAGAACCGATGAACGTTTGGTCTTCCTACTTTCCCACTTGGTGCTCCCGCTTTTCTACGTGGTAACTTCGGAGCAGAGAAATACTATGAACAGAAATGCATCCCCAATGGCATGTCGATTTGCTGGATTGGAAGGATCAGACACAAGAAAAGTATATTAAATGAATGTCTTGAAGCTATCCTTGATTGTAAGCCATTTGCACGTCTTCACAGTCATGCCGGTTGTATACATTTAGTAAATTCTTGGAACATACATATAGGCATACACTTGGTATTGGGTCCTCAGTCAAAGCATCGGATATCCTACGGGACTTCCTAAGGTTTTGGATTACGTTTTGAATCCCGATCTCTTTAGATGCCGAGCACCAATGTTCTTACTGAGAACGCGAAAACAGTAAGTGGTTAAATAAATTAACACCGTCCCAACGCATTTGTAATGAATGAATTACTCAAAAAGGTGATTGCTTCAGCAAAACATATTAATTTTATCCAAATAGCTGCGATGCATTCGGAAGGTCTATATACAACATGAATAATTTTATGTTCGTTTTACATTTGTGTAGACACACATAACGCTTCCAGTCTTCCCCGTGAGAAAGGCATCGTAAAGAAAAATAATTATTTTCATTTTTTTTATATTCACGAATCTAAAGTCAGATTGCCTACTCAAGCAAGTTTTTTCTTGAAAGAACTTGTCCTGTCTGAAAGACTGAAGTCTGTAAGAGGACCTGCCTGATCTTAAAAATGAGGAAAGCGGGAGCGTCGGACGCTTATGTGCGGACGCTGGTGTGGAACACTGGCCTACGTCAAATTTCGTGCAGAGTTTGCATGTCAGAAGATAGATTACATTCTGAGAAGTTCATGGAGAGTGGGGAAGGGCGGAAGAGAGTTAAAAGGTGGGATGGAGAGGGGTGAAGTGGTGAATATCACACAAGTTTTGCATCTTGCTCGCAAGCTCGGATTGGGTGTGATTCTGGAGGTGGGAGTGGATTTAGAAAGAGGCTCGGTGGTTTTAAAGAGATCTGATGGTTTGGCGGGCCGTTTGAAGGTAACAGAAAGGCAATTTGGAAGAAGGTTGGACGAAACATTGTGATTTTTGAGGATGGGGTAGAAGTCTTTGAGGATGAATTTTAGGGTCTGAATACCAGGGAAGTTGTTGGTGCATATTAAGAGAGGGTGGGAGTCTGTGTTTGAAGGAGGATTCGGGGTGTAGGAATGTTTTAGGATTTTTTTGTGAAGGAGTAAATCTGGATACCCCCGTTGGAGGAGGGAGTGGTGAAGGCTTTTGAGGTAATTGTTGAGGGATTCGGGATGCTTGCAAATACGGTGCCCGGGTATAAAGAGGGAGTAAGGGAGGGAGCGTTTGATGTGGTAGGGATGGCAGCTGTTGAAATTAAGGTATTGTTGTTTTAGTAGGTTCGATATTAGTAGGTTCAATATGTACCGAGGTCCGAAATTTGTTATTAGTTAGGGAAATATTAACATCAAATAAGGTGATCTGTGATGATGAGATGTTGGTACTGAAAGAAAGAGATGAGGAATCATTTATTTGGGAGATGAAGGAATTGAGGGAGTCTATTTTGTGTGGCCAGAGTAGAAAAATGTCATCAATATAACGAAGCCACAGAAGGGGTGTTAGAGGGCAACTGGAAAGGAACTTCTCTTTCAGGACAGGATGAGTCCTGAAGGATTTCTTCTCGTTCGAGGATCGAGGATTACTAATGCGTTCGATGCGGTATTAAATTTATTTAACCAGCTAACGTTTTCACGTTCACAGCAAGAATATTGCTGCTCGGTATCGAAAAGGGAGAAAATTCAAAACATAATCCATTCCTTCAGGAAGTCCCGAATATCATCCGATGATTGATTAATTAATCATAAGGTCCTAACGTCCATCTATCAGATATAATATTCTCCAACATTTTCAATTAAGTCTCTCAGTGCCGATTTCCGTTTGGTCTTCTTATATACCCTCTTCGTGCTTCCGCATATCCAACAGATAACTTCGGTAGAGAGAAGCATGAAGCTTAAAGATGCATCACTAATTGCATGGCGATTAGCTGGAGTGGAATGTGTTAAGACGAAAAAAGTATATGAAATGGATGTTTTTATACTATCCGTGATATTATGCATTTTGCTATACTTTAAAGACTTTCCGGTTCTATACTTTACGTAAATTCTTGGAACGGGCCTATCTGCTTAGCCTTGACGTTGGACCCACTCTCAAGTATCAGATGAACTAGAAGACCTCCTCAGGTAATTTATTTACGTTATGATGTTTGTTTTCTTTCGATGCTGAGGACCAATATTCTTCCTATCTGAGCGAAAACGGAAGCTGGTTAAATAAATGTAATTCCGGGACTAACGCATAAGTAATGAATGAAATACTGGAAAACGTACCTTTTTCATCATAAAAATGTCTGGATTTTCTCCAATGGATTCGATTTGTTCGGAAGGTCTATGCACAACATGAATAAACTAATGCTCGTTATCCATTTGTGTTGACTCACATAACGTCTCCACTTTTCCCCGCGAGAACGGTATCCCGAAGAATACGGCCGTGCCGTTGAAACGACAAAACTACACATGTGAGGACCATTATTTGTGTTCCTGTATTTAAATGTCATTATCAATGTTTTTATATTTTTTAGTGCCGCGGTAGCCTTGGGGTAGAGCGTTAGACTACTGACCGTTGGGTCTGTGTTGGATTTCCGGGAAATCTGTCTCGGCGCCCTCAGCCGAAACAGGCTGTGTGATTTCATGAATACCAGAGATTTATGTGAAACCAAAGCCTTTGCAGGGAATTGAATGGGCCCCCCTCTTCTCTTGCGTGAATTTAATACGCCTTGGGGCCCTGTACTTGGTGAACTTTACCATCACTTACCAAAACAACTTTAGGGATCATCACTCCATTTATGGTTATATATATTGCGTAATCATTTCGATAAGAATATGAAGTAATGCTCACGAGTCTTTTGTCAGCATCCTTATGTATCGTTTTAATTTACTTGTTGCTTAACACCTTGTATATTTGTAAACTCATCCATTGACACTAGTATCCCCCCCCCCAATGTGAAGGCTTAAAATTGGCTTCCCCACACTCCTCCTCTTATTAGCTTTGCTAGAATATTCTATTGCCGGAATGAATGCAGCCTTTTGCTCAATTTATGGTTCAAATTTTATTATTAGTAAACCGAATTTATTTTATAATGACTTTTCTCATCTTGATTCAATGCTAACCCTGCGTCATATATCAATTTCTGTATTTGAAAAGCACGGTTGATAATACATAAGTGGAAGACGCTCAAAGGTGGCGGATTTAACGCGAAGCTTACATGGCTGTAATTTGAGGTTCCTTTGGCATCATCTAAATAGCTCAGGCCGCTTAGTTGAAGGCCTTCTTTAATATTTGTTAGAGCGGATTACGCGAAGATTGTGAAAAACTTCTAATCACCTCGGCCTTTACAGTTCACTTTAGTGTTGTTTATTGCTGTCTACACCTATTCATACAGTAAATTTAGTTATACTTGCATTTCATGAATTTTGCAAAGTTGTCATCTACGTTGATCGTATTATTAATTTAAAAAGGCTCTTCTGTATATTTAAAGTATGAGCGATGAATATAACGTATATGATGATACGATGATCACACTTTAGGTAACCATTCAGCCATGATGTTACAATAATTGCTAGGTGCATTGAAAAATCAGTGTGACAGGTTTAAACTAAGATCAATGAAAAGAAAACAAAAACATTTTACTATATTAGAAGACATGATTTTTAGTTTTCTGAGCGTAGTAAAGGGTAGGACTATCTGTTTATTTAAATTCTGGTATTGACATAGCATTCTCATTCTATGAAAATATTTTTTCCAATTACAATTATAAATCTTTGTTTCACAGAGGATGGTTCGAAATCTCCATGCATAAACTAACAACCTTAATTATTTTGCGAAAAATCATTATTATTTTTAATCGGTCTTACTGTGCAATGAAGACCTTGTTTGTTTATCTCTTTCAATTTTGTAATCGCTCCAACCCTGAAAAATAGGCATTTGTTTCCTCAATCACCTCCTCGTCTTAATAAATCTCCTTACTGCCGGCCGTTTTATCATTTAGGCAACAGGTGATAGTCCTAGTAGCCAAATTTGGAGAATTGTGTAGATAGGGATGATTTTGGAAACATAGCCACATCAATTTTTCTCCCACCACCGCAGAGGAATTATTTGTGTTATCATGATTGAAAAGACTTTGGTGGACCAATGATGAACTATATCTTGATACCTCGATTTTTAAATGGTCTAATGATGATGTTCCTCTAGTAGTTTGACTAAGTGTGCCCAAATAGCCAATGAAGATATTCCATAAAACTCTAAAAAAATGTTGCCATAACCCTCTCACCTATTCGGGCCTTCTCCTCCTTTTTTCCGACCACCCAGTGGCATTCCATTGCTTGGACTATCACTTGGTTTCAAACCAGTGGTGCTGTAGCCATGTTTTTCCACCATGATGAAGTGACCCTCTATACCCAGAAGATTTTCCTAAAACAGCTGAAAATATGTCTTCAAACATGTCACATGATTTGCTTTTTGGTCAGCTGTGAGCAGTTGTGTCACTCATTTTGCAAAGCTTCATAAATTTCCAATACTGGCATAAAAAATTATGTATGCCTCACATGCCTACTGCTTAAACCTTAGCACTCTCACACATCACATTTTTTTTTAATTACTTATCACTGTTTTATGGATTTTATCATTAATTTTCTGACCTCAAAAAAGCATCAAAAAGTTCTTCATCACTTGCGCTGATACGGCCAATTATAAAAATTTTAGAACACCTATATCCCATTGTAATCAAAGTTGACAAATGAGCATAGTGGTTATCAAGTATTTCTTTAGTCTCCAGATGTGCCTTTCATTAAATTTCTCACAAATGATATTCCCTTGAATCATTCGTTTTTGTTGCTTCATAAAATTGCTGTAATTTATTAATTATTACAATTGAATAAGAACCAAAAAGGAAGAATCTCAGAAAAATTCTATGGATTTACTAGGGGACGAAGGCACTGTGATAATCCAGGGCAAGACTATGTGAGAGAATAAAGCAGCCTGGTGGGAATTAAGATCTTGAGAAAATTATTTCTAATTCATAAACGATGAATTGTGAGATATATATTAAACTGTAAATTGAAGAAATATTTTTACAAATTTAACTTAGTTTTCATAGCAAAATTTCATGTCCTTTGATTAAGTAATACACAATTTCAACTCTAAACCTATTGAGAACCATACATTAGTATATATTTATTTAAAAGTTTTAAAGTTTAGACTTAGAACTGGATGAAGATCTGACAAGAGAATGATTGCATAGGTTTTAGCTGTTAAATTCTCAGTCTACTCTTAAATGATAAAATATCAGCTATCACCATATTTAGAATTCCTGTCGACTCAGTCACGAAAGTGTTAAATTAATTATGACCGGCTGTATCTGCTATCTTGCGCCATCACAGCAATATAAAATTAACATTGGGAGTCTTCTATTTAGTTATTTTACCTGTTCCTTTATTTGATGTAAATATCATCAAACCTATTTTTTCTGCTCTTTACTTTAATTTTAGTGTTAATTGTAACTGCTTAAGGTTTAATGAGTATTACAATTTAGGATTATTTATATTGAGGAATAACCAAAGCATCCCTTATTAAATGATTTACCGTTTCAAAAATGTTTTTTCCCAATTCCAACAAACATTACAACATTCAGAGATAAGAAATGGGAAGTGAATATTAGGCATAAATTTAACCAGGTAATAGATGGGTTTCTTTGTACTTGAACATTGTGCATGGTAAAGGCATGTGGCCAAATTTCCTCATACTATTTTTGATTCCCCTAATTTCTTCCTTAAAATAATTAATACAGCAAGAGCTCAACAAATGACGTTTCAATTTATCGTTATAAAACTTCCTTCCTTAGGAAAATCTTTGAATCAGGCAACATCACCTTTTTAAGTAGGTACGAAAATAAAGGATAGGATAATTTAAAAGATCACAATGAAGGGATGGGAGTAGAGCAACCGTTGATATTGGTTGTTCATCTTTATTTAGAAGACCTCATTGCGTACCGAAGACGTGGATTGGAGGCTCCTCCACGATTAATAAAAAATTAAGAAATAAATGCCACAAAAAGTATTGCAGGTTAAGTAATGATTATTATTAACGAAATTGTAACGACATTTTGAAATAAATGCACATTTATTTTTCGGAAAGAGTTGTCAATAAAATAGATACTAATATATTTTCCATGATCCACAAAATGCAGTTTTTGTAATTACATACCTTAATTAATTTTCAAGTTAAGACATACCAGTGAACATATCAGCAGACATTTTGTTCCTCAGTCCTATTTTTAAAAAATTAATGAAAAACAAGCAGTTAAAAACATACTTCATCATGAGTACACAAATGCAGAAAAGTATCTGAAAGAGCATATAATAGATACATATTCATTGATTGGCTTAAAGGGGGAAGCAAAAACTGATCACCGAAAATAATGAGGCTATCGGGGGGAACATTTAGAAATTTCTTTCTTTTATCTACATTTTTACAAGCTCCAAACAATCGATTACATTATAATGCAGTTTCTGCTGCAAACTTGCTCACCCAATATTCTAATACGTTCTACAAAATTTGTGCAAGTAGCGTTAGGACACAGAGGTTGCGGCTGTTCCATCTCTTCTAATGCTTCTTCACTTGAAGGCCCAGCTTGATGTTCATTTTTTTTTAAATCAGTTTGAACAAATACAATTTCTTCATATATAGGTTCACCAGTGGATTCGTCAAAGATTTCGTGCGTCTGTACACTTGCGGTGCTTTGTCCTGGCAAATTCTCCATCAGCATTCCGTTTTCTTCATGATTATCTGGAGAAACCTCTGAAGGAACGAAGGCAGCCCTGCTAAATATATTTTGGATGGTTTGATTTGGATTAAAAGTTGAAAATTTTGAAAGGTCATTGTAAGTGATAGTGTTTCGTATTCCAGAATGTTTTGGATAGTCATATACGGAGGATTCCACCCGTTTTTCACCATGCATAGCAATATCACTGGACCATGTTTTTGTTATTTCTGCGCGTCCTTTTACATTTGAAGGAAATGCAGAGGAAGCTTTCCTTGCTTCTTCCATCGACAAACACGTTTCAGAGAAACTTGCTCTTAATGGTTGATTAGTGTATTGTTGTTCATTTGAATTTTTTTCGGAGCCGTCGAGTTTTACAAAATCTTGCTTTGGGATTAAGGGTGACTTGTCTTCCTTCAGCAATCGATTGGGGTTGGATTGTACCTCAGGAAACGCAAATCCGGCGGACATTGCAGTCATATCTTTTTTCCCCTCCATTCCCTTTTCATACACTACTACGTCTGTCCCCGCAAACACAAGAGAATGTTTCGTATCCGTTTGAATTTCATCAAAGTCCATTGAGGTTAAATCATCCTTGAATCGCTGTGAAGAAAGACATTTGATTCGTTCTTTGTATGGATGCCTTTCTTTTCCTAAATATTCGGTGACTGTAGCATTATCAACTCTTTCGGATTTGGAAACATTGCCATAATAAGGGAATTCATCTCCTCCACCTGGTGCATTAGGGCTTGTTTGTTCTAATATCTCGACCGTATCTGTTTCTGCCATATCAATCTCGTGTGATTCCAAAGACAGTTGCGCAGTTTTAGAGTCTAAATTAGGTTGTGCCTCACTTTCTGCTCCGATGCAAACACTGGTTGATGCGTTAAGTATCTTTTCTGAGCAATCAAGGGACTCAACTGCTCCTCCAACTGAGATCGTGTCAATCGCTGGAGCTTCAGCCCCTTCAGGTATATTAGTGCTTTCGACTGCGGCAAATCTAAAGGAATGATCTCTCTCATTCATTCCCATCGTCACAATGCTATCCAGGTTAACTGGTGTTCTGACAATTATTTCTCCGTTATGCCTCCTCTTTTGTCCAATCCTCTTTTCCATTTCAGTCGGTATAATTCCCAAGTATACTGCCTGATGAATACTCAGGATGAACCTGAGTTTTTTTTACGCCGTTAACACCTGCCGCTTCGAATGGCTGAACACTTTTCCCGTCATTCAATGGTGATCTCTGCAATAAATTCAGATATATTTCTTAAGAAAAATAATTAAGAAGTGTAATTTTTGTTGGATAATTTAATGAAGATTTTTTTAATTTACTTCAAATTAGTTCAAATTATTTGGTAACTTATAACATTGGTGGAGTCATTCATAATGAAACACACTTATAATTAAATTTTATAATAATATTCTAATAAAAATCAATTCTCGAGTTACGGGCCAGAAAGAAATTTCCTTAAAACTATTCGTCAAACACCCAAGCATTAGAGATGATAGTTTCGTGTCTGTGGTACATGAAGTACTATACAAAGAAACTCTTCATTTAAAAGAAAATGTAATGGTACTTTTATTGAATTAACTCTATTTCAAGGGAAGGACCAAAAGTTACTTACTATGAAGCGCTTGAGTAAGCCAGCTGGCGATCATCAGGATATATGGAACAATGCGTGGTGAGTCGAGATTTAGCTCCACTCCCTCAAATAACTCCCTTGAAAAGAAAAAATGCATATTAGGCTGGAACCACTGGTATCAGTGAAGATGAAAATATTTTATTAGTAACAGATACAGATTTGAGATCGAATCTTAGTGGAAAACAGGTGTAATTCTGCAAAAGCCGCGTGTCCAAAAATATATTTCATACATATTATTTTAAATGTTTTCAAAAGTTTTCTTAATTCTATTCTTGAATTACAAATCATAACAGAATGCAGTCAAAATAAATATATTAACTAGCCATTATATAAGATTCCAAAAATTCACTTTTAGTTATTGGTTTATGTTCATCCTACTTGGATCCCATGAAAATTTGTATGATTACAGCTTCCTTCTAAAACCAACATAATGCCTCATCTATGGTTTTTCAGGATCTTTCTGTGCTAATATATTCATATTTAGTTATTGCAAATGACTAGAGCACAACATCCATAGAAAATTAGTTTATTTATTGAAATACTATGCTTATCACATGTAAAAGTGTGCACGCAGTCTATCACTGTCATGCGCATGATTTCGCGCTCGCAGTGAGGCGCACAGAAGTGTTCATATTAGCGGACACGTGAACAAACACGAAAACACTAACACACCGATGCTTAGACCCTCACATGATTTTACACGTGCAAACATGCGTGCGTGTGAACGAGAAAAATAAGCGCTCACCGGCTGTCACACGCTCACTTACACAAGAATGTATGGTACAAAAAAGACCACACACAAGCATCAACATGAACGCACTCACACACACATGGATACACGCGAGAACTCTGAAGTGCAAAAATCAGTACAACTAAGCGCTAAGATACGTGCACACAATCGCGCATGCGCACACAAACACGCTAACGTGCTAACTCGAGATAGGCCTCATGTACGCGTGGAAACAGGCGCACATGCGAATACACACGCGTACACGGTCCAATGAACCCTAAAATACTCTCAGTGCCATGTATTCATGTACATGCACGCGAACACGCTCGCACATCCGCACACTCGTTTACATTCGCAAACGTGCAAATGTGCGAAAAACTCGCTAAAATGCCCCCGTTCATGCACAAACATACCAGCACGCACCAACACACGCGTACGCACACACGCTGACCCAAAAAAGCACGTGCACATTAGGTCATAGCTCCATAAGCTAATTGGCAAACACGCCCACACACGCAAAGTTATGCTCGCCCGCCGACATCAACATTCAACACAAATGCACGGACAAGTATATAGGTACACTCAGGGGCATGTAGACAAGTATGGACTTTCTAAGTGAAGTAATTTATGCGAAGTGAATAAGTGTGCAAAAATAAGAGTGTAGTGAGTAAAGACTTAGGCTTATGGAATTATTCCCGAAATTTAATAGACAGAATCTCCCACGTTTGATAGGTCCTAACGTAGTGAGCGCCCAGTGGGGCGCATTCATCATCATTATGCTAATCCTAGGGAAAATGCTTCCTGAATGCATAAAAATATTCTTCAGTTTTCAAATGCTATTGATATATCGGGTATATTTTTACGGTTGTGTGATAAAACGTCATAAAAAATTATCTGTCTACCAATTACTAAAATTGTTTTTATTTAGAACACTTTACCGGTAAATATTTGAGTAGGTATTTGTTGGTTTGGCGATTAAGCCGTTACAGTACAAAGTTGCGCGAAACGCGGAATTACTCTAGCACCCTCCTGTAACTTGTTGATTTATATTTCAGTCACCTATTCTTAATAGCATACTTTTTTACGGCTAATGAACGTAAGATGTCTTCCAGGGAAGAAGGACCTTTTAAGTTGAATTTTAGGCCAGATTAATGAAAATCAAAAGGATATGTATATAAAAGAAGACAAAAGTAGGATTGTCGTAATTGTCCCAAGTATTTCAAAAACTTTTATTCACTTTTGTACCATTTGTGCAAAACGCTTTTCGGGTGACTTTTTTTACATTTCTTATCATAAAAACTATCGAGATCTAGTTATTATGCTCAAATTTGTTTTTAAATCTAATGTTAAATTAAATCTTCAATCTATTTAGTTTAATTTTTTATTTTCGTGGCTGTGATACCATGTTTTTGAAAGTAAATTGCTGAATAAAAGTTTATGTGTTGGGAAGACTCATATGCAAAAATGATGGAGTGGGTGGAAAGTAAAACAAATGAGGAAGCTCTGGTCATGGTGGGTGAGAAGAGGGGTATACCAAGAGATCCAAAGCAGACAGAAAATATGGATTCAGAGCTCTCCGAAATGATATCCTATTTGCCCATAGAATCTCCAAAATCTCATGATCCCTGAGAATACCGTCAGAAAGTAAGGAATTGCTCAAATATTCAAAAGGCTAATAATACGAATTAAATTTAGCCAAAACTGTAAACATACCTATTTACCATTTACTCTTGCAATTTTTTATTTGTAGGACAACTAAAGTAGCTTCAGGACAAGAACTTCAGAATGCACACGCATGTACAAAAGCGCACACGCTTTGACATTTACACACACGTGTGTTCACGTCCACAAGCGCACAGGCACGGGTGCGCGTGATTTTGTTTGTGCACGCATTCACACAAACGTACTCAAGTATCCCTTCACAAATGCAATCATACACACACGCGCGAGTACAACCTTTTATAAAAGTTTTTTTATTCCAAGGCAAAAGCCACAGTTTACTTACTATGAAGCACTTCAGGAAGCGAATGCGCGACCCTCGGAGTTCTAACACACCGCTGGGCTTTCAAGATTCAGCGATGCTCCCTCGGTTAACCTCCTGGAAAAAAAGTTTACAATAGATTGTAACCGCTAGTAGTAAATTAATGATGAAAGAAGCTCATTGGAGACATGAACAATAAATAACACTGGGATAAATTTTAGGCCGATTTTTAGTAGAATTTAACTGATACGTAAGGGAAGTAACACATAAGACTACGTTTCCACAGAATAGATTTCATATTTTTATTTATTATTACATATATTTCACAACCAGTTTCATTACACTGCAGCATCACCAGGATTATTAATGTAAAGATTTCCAATGATGGTACAGAGTTGTGTAGTTATTCGTCAACAAGAAGCTATTCTGAGGAATCGTAGTTTTAATTGTCTCTCTCCTAGCAATTAAATTTAAGATTCATAGCTTTCCACCTATTTGGCAACAGTCTTATTGGCTCTAAAATATAATAAATAATTCAGTGTGATATTTCAGGTATTGTGATATCTTCTCTTGAAATCTAAAAATAACTTAAAGACGTCAGTCGAAAAAAATCTCCTGGCCCTGATCAAATTCCTGTTACGAAACGATGGCCTCATAAATATTAATTTCTAGGAAATATTATTTAATAAATCTGTAAATGATTGCAAAGTACCCAAAGACTAAGAGTGGCCAATGTTATTTCCATATTTTTAAAAGCCAGCAGAGAATATGTAAGTAATTACTGACTCATCTCTCTCACACCCATATCATGCGAAACTTAAGCGAGCACATAATTGTAAGTTCAGTCATGGAATATCTAAATTCACAGAATTTACTTACAAAAACCAACTCAATTCATGAAAAAAGAGATCTTCCGAGACCCAACTGGTACTTTTTGTTCATGGCATTTCGGTGTCGGGAGAAAATAACGTTCATATCGTTGGATGCTATGTTTTAAGTTTTAAAACAGTATTCGACAAGGTCCTCATAAGAAGTTGCTCCAAAAGTTAAGAAACTAGGAGTTTGGTAAATTTCTAATAGAGTGAATTAATCATTTTTAACTGGCTACGAACAAAGGGTCATGATAGATGGAGTATTATCGGTCGTTTTATATATAGACCTTTCACAAGGAACCGTTAGCGGTCCGCTGTTGTTCCTAATATGCAATAATGACATCGGGTTTCAGGTTTCTGCAATCTTTGTCTATTTTCTGATGATGCAATGATATATAGGGACATTTCCAGGTTTGAAGATTGAATATCATTGGCGAACGATCTAAATGCAATTCAAAAGTGGTGCAAGGCACAGGGACTAGAATTAAATTTGAATAAATGCTTTTGATATTTTTTAGATGAATATTTCCCCTGAAAACATTTATACTATACAGAGAACCAACATAACAAATGTATAATCGGTCAAATACTGGGGTGTAGCAATAACTAAAGATATATCCTGGGGGAAACACATTCGTGAATATTGCGGAATAGCGAATAAAAAGTTAGAATTCATAAAAAAGGTTCTTGGAATTTGTAATGAGAGGGTCAATGATTTTTTCTATTTCACGTTAGTTAGGCCCCACCTTGAGTATGCTGTAGGTGTATGGGATCCTCATGAGGTAGGATTAATTTTGGAACTAGATCGAGGGCAACGTAGAGCAGCTAAGTTTGTGAAAAGTTTTTATAAATAAGGCAGCACGGAGCTCGAGATTGTGTGGTGACTTACGTATTGGCTTTCCAATCCGAGGGCTCAGGTTCGAACCCTAGTGGTGACGGATATTTGTCATTCCCTACTTGAGGTGCTTTGTGAGGTAACTTTGAATGAGTACGCCGTCCGTCGGATGAGAAGTTAAGCCGCAGACCCCATGGCGTCTTTCATTAAAAGTAGACTAATGCCGACGCCGGGTTTCTCTCCACCCTCCATCCTTTCCTGTCCATCTCTAGGGGCCTAAAATACCTCAGCTGTCGGTCGCCTACCCTAAAACCTAGCACGATAAGGCAGCACTGTCACGAAACTCTTGGAAGAATAAGGATGGGAGCATTTATTTGACCGCGTACTTAATACAGGATAAATATACTGCATTTAGTTGGTTGATAGATCCATCTTTTTAACAGTTCCACGAAAGATTTAAATATACTTACACTGTTGTTGCCGATTGTTGCATGTAAGTACTTCCTTTCGAGTGGTCAATATTTTTCGAATGCATCATCTGTGTAGAGGTGACTTGTATGGCATTATGCATCTATGCCTAGCGACCGAACACCTCCCACCACACGCCCTTGCAGTGGCTTGCGGGGTTTAGTGTAGATGTAGATGCACGCACCAACGCGAACTCACCCTCCTACATAAGTACCTACATTAAAATATATAAGCGCGAGTGCACACTCTCAAATTGAGCACACACGATAGCATACGCAAACAAGTGCGCACAAATGTCCTCACGCTCGCACAATCAACGTTGCACGCACTTTCACGTGATAACACGCACGTAGGTGCCGAAACGGGAACGCATGCGAAAATACACTCACGTTCACACACACGGTCACGCACTCACGAACTCTTACTCTTTCGCACACACGTGCACATTCGCACAAACACTCAAACACATACACACGCATGCAGACATGTGCAAACCCACTTAAAATCCGATAAAACGCGCTAGTACACGCAAACAAAGATACATGCACACAAACTCACGCTTTCATTCGTAAACACGCACAAGAGCGCCCGCTCCCACAAGCTGATGCTCGTCCGCAATTACAAACGCAAATTCTCAAATACGCACACATTAGAAATCTTACAGTCGTACCCGGCGTGAATACGTTGACAGTTAGGCAGCCTGAGAGGTACACACGCAGACATACACGCGATACATATTTAGAGAGACAAGCGGACTGAATAGTAGACAGACTGGCTGACAGACAGACATAAATACACGATAGTAGACATGCAGGTGACCACACAGAGAGAAATATACACGCGCTAATAAATACAAAGAAACTCACACGACGCAGGGATCGACACACAAAAGAAACACGCGCAGATTCGCGCACAAAAACACTGTAATCCACATATACACAGGCATAAAGTCAGAAACATACAGCGACAAACATAGACAGACACCAACTGTCAGTCACACACCAAGAAAGCCACATATACTGACACTCATGCATAGAGAAACACAGAGTCGGAGACACTCTGACACCCAAAGGAAAAGAGAGATGCATACAGACAGACTCAAATAAGAAAACTTAAAAATGGTCCAGAGAAGGTAACACGGGTACATTAAGAGACACACACACACGAAAAAGCATCCACACAAACACGCAGGCGCGCATGTACACACACACTCTCTCACAAATCCACACAAACTCGCCCATAGCCTACGTATTCAAACTCTCATTCAGATTAACACGTACGTGTGCGATCGCCCTTGCACACAAATGTGCAATCACATTAAATTGCATTGTCACACAAGAGCACCCGCGTCTACACGATTGTACACACGCAGAGGCGCCCCCATGCGCATAAACAAACAAATGTACGAATAGCTTTATTCGCATAATTTCTGATTCAAAGCTGAAAAAATATATATAGGAAAAAAGGACACTTATGAATATGTACGCTAACGTCCCTGACGGTATGAGGACGAGGCCCCACTAACTTAGTAATAGCCGACTTTGACTCGAAATATGTTCAAGCAAACACGGCGCCAGGTCTTGATGGACTTCCCAAAACAATCTAAGTTATCATATCTGGGAATCTAATATCCTAGTTATCATTCATATCTAGGAAACCTTACAGACACCGTTCGGCGCGATGGTGGAGGAGCTTTAGAGTAGGTGCCCTTCCTAGTACGGCCCGTATCGCGGTGATTACTTTACTGCAAAAAGGTGGGGGCAACAATATTTCAAAAAATTGTCGACCCATTTCCCTTATGTGCACAGGCTCTAAGATCCTCGCTAAGGCCCTTGCCAACTAGCTATCCTCTGTACTTGAAGAAACCACAAGTGCAGAGCAGAGCCACTGTGTACACGGCAGGCGCATATGTAACAACCTTCACAACACCCAGGATGTCGTAAGGACAGCAAACGACAACTCGGAACATGTGACCGTCCTAAACCTCGACCAGTAAGCTGCCTTTGATCGGGTATGACACTCCCGCCTTTTTAGAACAATGGAGAATATGAATTTCTGCCCCAAATTACACCATCGGGCCTGGACGATCTACGGGGAAGCCACTGAGTTGGTGCGTATGGTGACCATTTTAAAGGCGTACATCCCTTTGTCCACAGGGATTAGGCAAGGTTGCCCCGTGTCCGGCTAACTGTACGCCATCACCATGGAGCCCTTCATTTAAGAGGTGGAGAGAAATGTTTCAGGTTTCCCGCTAGACGACAGCGATCCACAGTAACCCAATGTAAAAATCTCCACCTACGCGGGCAATGTGACCGTCTTCCTCAGGCACGAAGAAGACTTCCTCAGGCGCGAAGGGGCCATCAAAAGAGCATCCAAGGGCATGCCCTATGTTTGGGTGGAAAGCTCAACGTCAGCAAGAGAAAGGGACTGTGGTGCTCCGAACACAACCCAGGGTGCAAGTTAGACCGGTGAAAGTCCCCGCCATTTCCAATGGTCGTATGACGGGATGATCTTCCTTGATTTGTGGCTCGGCAACGACTCCCTAGGTGCGGGACGGAGGGCGGCGGACACGGTACGAGAACGGCACGCAAAAGAACTGACAGCATGGAAACAAAGATCTAATACACTTCCCTCGGGGGAGGAGGTCGCTTGGCGAACCAGTTTCTGAAGCCGTGAATGTGGCACACCGTCCACGTTATACATTTGCCTCAGCTTACCATCAAAAGACTCCATACGATCCTGACGGATTTCGTCTGGAGTACCCGAAAACACTGGATGCGATAAGTGGAGCTGACGGGCCCAGTAATGGAAGGTGACTAACGTAGTCAGTCTACGAAATAAAATCGAATATTTCCGTCTACGTACGACGCAACAACTCATTTTGGCACCCTATGAGGATCCCTGGAAAATACTTAAAAGATCCTCAATTAAATAAGGAAACCAGAGCGCGGGAAGATGGAAGAATAATCACAGCGTGAGCATCGATGCGTCCCACAATGGATGGAGGCAAGCTAAACTTTCCAGATCCGTGGCCCTAACCCTACTATTTATGCGACGTGTCCTACACGAGCGGGGTATGCAAGCGGGTACAAAAATTCCCCTTGATGATGGGAGATGTCTGAAGTTGAGATGATGGAAGTAGTGTACAAAAAGAGAGGTAGGAACTGGCCCCTGAAAGGAGAAATCGAAGAAACTACCATCCTCTGAAGAACATTTCACTCCGCCCCATAGTTTGGAAGAGACGGGGAGGTCACATGGCGGTTAGCTCTCAAACGATTAGCGGATACTCTGTTAGAGCAGAGGGTGTGCAGTTTTGAGATCAGAATACGCCCTCTACGAAAAGAGAAACAAGACACCGGGGACCACATCCGGCTATCCTGCGAAACTAACAAGGACTTATGGTCCTCAGTAGCGAATGCGGTCAAGAGTCTCCTATGAATAAAACTTATGATGATCGAAACTGACGCGGGAATAATAATGGTAAAGGGAAAATATAGGGAATGGACAGTCGCTAGTTACCTCGCCACCCTCGCAAAAAGTACCATCTATGAAGACTTCATTCTCCTTGCATTAGGTAACCTTGAGCAAGTATCCTTTTTAAAATACTTCAAGGAGACGCTAAAAAAGTGGCTTACGAGGGAACTGGTATACAACAAGGAGCGAAACACTCTAGAAGTCTTCCTGTATTACTGGGAACCAAAAATATTCTATGCACCTTTACAGAAAGTGAAATGGGAAAGGTGGATTTGAAAATTCATATATAAAGGCAGTGAAAGTGCGTGCATTGTAAACCAGAGGGTGACACCATGCGGCGGGTGAGGGAGCTAAAATTCTGATTACAGCTCCTTTGGCTTTCCCTCGTGAAGCTGGCCGCCGGAATGGTGACGATGCGCACGTAAAACCCTAAATATAATAATAAATTCACACAAACACACAGGCACACATGCACACGAACACAAACTTTCAGAAATCCACACAAACTCACCCACGCATCTACGCACGAATTCACACTCTCAATCAAACTAACATGCACAAGTGCGTTCGCGCTTGCTCACAAATGTCCAATCACACATAAGTACATTATCACACAAGAGCACCCGCGTCTACACGATCGTATACGCGCACAAACAAACATATGCACAAATAATTATGTATACATAATTTCTGATTCAAGACAAAAAATATAGATAGGAAAACGTTTGTGTGTACAAAAATGTTTGACTTTTGACGGGTAAGCCGTGGCATTCAGAATGACGTTCGAGGGCAAAAAAAGAGGGAATACGTGTATATCTGCGAAGAGTACGGAGGAGGAAGGACAAGGGACGAACGGCGAAAAGAAAAGGAGATAAGAGGTAATAACGATATCTTCTATGTCGAACTCTTTGGGTATTTGATATTCTTCTACGAAGTTGGCGTAGTAACAACGTTAAACAGGAAATGCAGAGAGCGGAGGCGGCGGTTTGTGGAAAACAAACAAACGAGAGAGTTTGGATTATTTTGTTAGTATAGCACCTACGCTTAGTGACATATAACATACGCCTTAAGGAAAAACGTAATAATTTGGATGGTCGTCATCGTTAGGGTAAAATGCTTGCATAAGCAGAAAAACACAAATACATTTAAGGAATCATCAATATGACGTTATTTGAGATCACAATGGTAGAGGGCCAAAATTACGCAGTATTTAAATTCCCAGATGTCGTTAAGGAACAATTGATGATTATTCCATTCTCAAATCACCTAAAATGTTTCGCTCGCTGCGTAATTTCGCTCGTTGCGCATTCCATTGTAAAAGATCATACATAGTCATACATCTATTGTTAGCATTTCCACAGATTGACTAAAAAATAGGAAGTCGTGAATCACTAAAATCCCTTTAATAGTAGAAAATTCAATTTAGGCATTTTCCTAATTTAAATAAGCCCGTCATCCAATTAAATTCCATAAAGAACCTTCATTTTTCCCTGAGTCATTTACATTTTATATGAATTATGCAATCCAACGTCAAACATCCCCAAACTTACATTAATAAATACCAAAGAATATCGTGAATTATTTTTAATACTTTCTTCAAACCCAAGTACACGTATCTTGACGTTTTCCTTTTGGAAGCTGAATGGTAGTACTCATGAGATATTCAACCGAACTATGAACATAACGTTAAACCAATTTTAGCGAATTCATAACATTTTATTGGTATTATAACGCGGAAATAATGATTTCAATAGAATATTGCATTAATTCAATATTTTGAGGCTTTGTGAGAGTTTGTACAGTTATTATAACAATATAAACCTTTCGTTTATCAATATGAGATCACAGTTAATACTATCGGCAATAATATCGGTAATCGATCTATTGGAAGGTAGTTTTTTAATTGACAAAATATATCAAATGGCACAGCGATAAGTCCCTTGCATTTCATATCAAAACCTAACCTTTGATCTAATATTTCAAAGAGCTCATTCTCAATTCGAATTGCGTTCCTTCTCCCCAAATTTCGTCTGTTTTATGTTATATTTTTTAACCGGCCAGTTTTCCCATCTCGTTTGACAAACATACTCTCCTCTATCGCAGTCTCTCATCAATTCAACTGCCGATGAAATGCTCTGCATCCTCCTTTGAATTTTTTCCAACAATCCTCTCACATCCCTACCACGCCTAGCTCTTCCTCGTTTGTTATCCTCTAATTCCACCTCACCTTCTACCTCCTTCTTCAAACCAATATTTAAAAAGCCTCAAATTACAGCTAAACCTTTTTCTACAACGACTGTGTTTCCGCGTATTACAGCACTAAACCCAATATTGAAGTTTCAATGAGTTTTTTCTCTACATTCTTGCCTAATATCTTTGTCTTAATTTCCATCTTCTTTGCTAAAGATAACTAAAGAAACTATTTCCCAGATTATTACGATAGTCGAAAAAGCACAAAAAACAAGCAAAAAAATCAAATCCTAGCCAAAAGTTCTTAACATAGACAAAAAGTTAAACTGCTCATTACAATCGTGACATAAAAACCACCAAAAACCGTATGTAAATGCTGAAAGTGAGAAAATGCTAGCGATAAAAGTATTTTTCGGAAATGTTTAAGTACTTGCTCTGTTTCGCCTTTTCTAAACGTGTGTGGCAGGCCTTTCTGGGAGATAGATGTACAATAGCGATGTGGTGAACGTAAAGCGTACAAATTGAATCACAAGCACAGAGGTCTTGAAGATAAGCACTGAACTGGTAGAACGAATCATCTAACGCCGCTCACGCCTTAATAGTGAAACCAATGAGACACTTCCGCTGACGAAGGAACTACTGTGTAAATTCACTGCTCCTACTCAAGATCGCTCTCACAAACTCATACAAACTCCTTCACTCACACTTGCACACATAGTCACACAAGCAGTCACACACTAAAATACACATATACGCACGCCCACGTTCGCGCTTGCACATGCTTGTGCGATTGCAAGCACTCACACAATTGAACACACGCGTCTTCACGCACGAACATGCCCACAAACTCGCGACCACGCGGTCACCCATAAAAATTTGTGTAAACATATATGTACAATCTTATATTCATAACTAAAAAATTTAGATAGGAAAACGAGGGACACTTACGAATACTATATTTCTCGTTTCGACGAGTGGCTGTGATACTGATGAATGCCGTTTGCGTAGAAAGAGAGAGAATATGGAAGAGGTGTATGGAGGGGAATGGGTAAAGAAAGTAAGGCAAACACAAAAGGAAGTGAGAGGTGATAGCGACCATCACATATTGGTAACGTGTTGGTAATTGTTACGGTTCTTAGAAAATATTTTAATAACCAAATTAAACCTTAAACAGGAAATGGAGAGGTTGGAAGTGGAAAATTTTAAATACAAACCAATTGACAAAGACTATGGATTAACAAAGGCATTGTTACTTCTGGATTTAATGATGTAAGTGCAGCATGACTTAAGGGGAACCTTTATAAGTTGAATCGTGGTATTCATTTAACTATAACGGTGGAATATGTAGCGAAATACGAATATTCTGAAGGAATCATCAACTTGAAAGCATTTGAGATCACAATAGGAGATAATAAATGTTAAGAAACATTCAGATAAATTTTAGGAAAATTCCCAGTTGTCGTTAAAAAAACAATCGGTTATTCCTCCTTTGTCAATCCACTATAAAAGCTTCGTCGTAATACCCAGTTGCGCAATCCATTGTCATTGATGATGTGAATGAAATGGAATGTTTATAGAGCAACTAAACAAAGGAATTATTGAGTCACTGTGTTTCCGTGAACAGTAGGAAATCCGATTTAGTCATATTCCCAATTAATAATTCGCCCGTCTTCCAACTATACTCCAAAAGGGACGTTCTTCTTATTATGAGTTATCAACACTGTTTTTACTAATAATCTAACCTCAAGCACCTCCAAGGTCATAATAATTAAACCTTAAGTATGCATATTTCGTTAGAGTGAATATCTTCTTAAAAGCATACAAAATAAATTGATTTTTAATTTTATAAGCTGAATGATAGCACTTTGATATATTCAATTACCCCTTGAAGACACTATTAGAAAACATTTAGCCGTGACATAAAATTCCAGAGATATTTCAGCGCGAAAGTAATGATTTCAGTACAGTAAAAAATAAATTCAAATTTTTGGATTTTATGAGAGTTTATATAGTTATAAAAAGGGTCTAATTTCTTTCTGTTTTCACCATTCGATCGTTGCTCTTGCTAACGGTTACAATAGGTCTTGAAATGACACACGCTACCAAAAAGTACGGCTATAATTCTCTTGTCTTACATTACAAGGCACAATTTTACATCCAACATTACAAGTGGCCTATCTTCAATTGCGAATATTTTTCCTCCCATGAAACCGTCAAATTCACATTATATTTTTGGCAGTATCTTTTTCCGATCTTGTTTGACTAAAATTCTCTCCTATATCACAAGCTCGCACAAATCCCATTTCCCATTAAATGCTCTGCATCCATCTTGCCTGCCTCCTTTAGATATTTTCTAAAGTTCTATTACCACCCTCACCATTCTTAGCACTTTATCGTTTCTTATCCCTTCATTCCACTTCACCTTCTGCCTTCTTTTATACGCCAAAATATGAGAAACATCTAGTTAAATCCTATCATCCTACTTCAAGGCCCTTGTTTCGCTGCCGTACAAAACGAAACTCCATATCAAAGTTATCACAAGTTTCATTCATCCATTCCCATTCAACATTCCTGTCATTATCCCCATCTCCCTCGTTAAGGAATCATTATGAATACAATTCGTCTTATGTCTAAGGACCCTTTAGTCCAAAACATTTCCGAGAAAAATGTCACTGTCTAAAATGGCAAAATGAAGATCGATTCTCAAATTAAAACGTTAACAAGGACGAAATGGATAATCTGGTAATTATGTAAACGATTCAGTTGCGAAAATATTTCGCGAAAATGGTTAACACTTACCCTGTTTTGCCTGCTCACGAGGAGTCAGTAGACTTCGCCGAATTCTTTTCGGGGTGACAAATGTACAATGCTGGTGCACTAAAAGTAAAGACCACAAAATGTTTCACAAGCACAGGGATCTTGAAAACACGCACGAAACTGGTAGAACGAACCATCAGCTATCGCTCACGCCTCAGAAGTGAAATCAGCGAACCACCGGCTGCCGAAGATACTACTGTTATCTTTCACTTTTTACCTTGGAGATGGCAGCACAGGCACCTAACTGAGATGGTAATGGGCCACATAAGTTCCTGAACAGGAAAAGCGCTCATTTGAACTGGTAAATATATTGCAGGGTTTGAAAAAACCTTACAGGTATATAAACAAATCACCTATTTAAAATTGTGCTCTATCGTTGGATAATTTAACCTGAGTTGATTCAGAAGGCATTGAATTAAAGCAAATTAAACTTTGCAAATATTTCAGAGGACAGATGAAAGTTGAGCCATTGTGCTCATGGAAAACTATTAGGCAAAATATATTTAATATCTTGTGAACTTGTTTCTTGAAATTCAATCTATGTAGACACATGGCACCAAGTATCAGAAAATTCCGATTTGTTTCAATGCCATGCATATCACAAGAGCATGTGCAAAAATCAAGTTACACGTTCAAGCTTTTATTATATCGCATAAGTATGCCGAGTTTATATGAATACACGAAATCGTATTATTAGACTGGTTAGAAATTATTTACAAATTTAGCCTTTTCTAGTAAAAGCTTTTTTATGTCACTCCTTTTTCAAGCCTGACTTCTTGAGAGGAATCAAACATGATATTTGAAATGCCAAAGCAATTTTCCAATATGTAGGCTAATAAATATAATTATTGGCATTGAAAATCATGCAAGTGGGAATGTTGTTGAATGAAGATTGTGAATAATAGTGGTGATAGAATGGACCCCTGAGGTACACCAGAGTCCAGGGGGTAGAGGTTAGAAGTAGCTGCCCGGTATGCGATGCAGAATTATCTGCCGGATAAGAATGACTGTAGGGACTTCGTCAAGTGGGTCGGGAGGGGCAAGTTGCCTATTTTGAAAATCAAGCCCTTTGACCACAACCGATCGAAGGCTGGTTCAATGAGAAATACAGCCTGTGTAACCAGACTTCTGTTGAAGGCACCTGTAATGTCCTCAGTCATGCGTAAAATTTGGTGGTACGCCGCAGTTCTTTGGCGAAATCCCGTCGGTTCCGGGATTATTAGGTCTTGTTCCTCAATGGTGTTGCTCAAGCTGTTTTTTATTGCCGTCTCTAATGGTTTCCCAGTGGTGTTTAGCAGGCTTATTGGGAGTTTTTAGGATGGATTTCCAGGGGTTTGAGTGGCTTTAGCAGCAGGGTATCTTTGCAAGCTTGTAACGGTGTGGGAAATGCCCCAGCTTGATTGCTGTGCTAAATAAGGAGGCCAGGTATGGAAGAGCTCCCTTAGGCAAGTTCTTAAGCACATTATTCGTGATTTCGTCCGGGCCTGACGCTCCCTTGGTCCGCAGGGCGCGAATGTAACCGCTTACCTCCTCGACCGAGATTTGGTCAGCTTCGCTTAAAGGGGAAAATCAGCCATCGCCGAACACAGCATCGCGACGGATCACTGCATCAACTTCAACGGGACGAAGGTACTTGCCCGCGCCGGTGGTTAATGGGACCGAATAGTCAAGAATCCATTAAAATTAGATCGGAAGGACATAATTTCAATAGGGATTCCGGCTATCCCCTCAGCAATGCATGGACACCTGTGCTAAATCAGGTAAGAAAAGGAAGGAACAGATCACAACGGCCCGGTGACCAATCAGGATGTTCCCCCTCCTCGGACCAATCACAGGTCACCTGACCCGAGAGCTCAAGGGTATGAGACGACCAAATACGGAGTGATAACCATCAACCCTAAAGACGATACACGAGTCGGGCATCGAAACATCGCCCAGCATGGAAACCCTGACCTGGTGGAAGACCCGAGAATCCTTCATGAAGTAAATACGCTGGGAAAGCACCAGATATTACTTCCATTAATGGCTATTTTGAGGAGCAAGACAGTTCTTATTGTAAAAAGGGTATCGAACTTATTGAACATCGCTGGGAAAAGTGTATAGAGCTGAAAGGGGATTATGTTGAAAAATAAATGCATTTTTTCCAATATTTTTGTGTTTCCTCTGTTTCGTCGGATATTTCTGGCATTGCCCTCGAATTACGCCGTGAACATCCACCGCTTAAATAACTGAATTCTTCTCCTACTCTTGGATGACAATTTCTACAAGGATATCAAACATATTTCTTAAGAAAAATAATTAAGAATATTAATTTTTGACGGCTGATTTAATTTAGGCTTTTAACTTACTTGAATGTAGTTCAAAATTTTCGAAAAATTATAATACTTGCAGAGTTGTTTATAATGAAATAAAATGAAATATGATGATTCTTAAAAATTTTTTGTTCATAGAAAAATAATTTTTCACATTTGTGGTACTGATGAATTTTTTATCTATATATTAAGGAAATATTATGCGCCAACAAACGATTAAGTGATTACACCACTTCAACGCAATCAATATCAATGTACTAATAAAATCGTTTTCTTGGTACTTACCTGTATCAATTAAAACATTATAAAATCAAAAGTTCATCACTGCATGATTGTAAATAAGCCTCCTGTAAATAAGAAAATCGGGTTATAAAAGTGAGAAAACATTTACTTGAGCCTTTTTCTATTACTTCTAATTATGTTGTTTCTGTTCAATAACACCCTTTCCCAATCCTGATTTTTACTAATTCATGGTTGAAAAAGACTGTGGTTTCAACACCAATTAATGCCAACAATTTTCCATTAATTACACAGTCCTACAAAAAAAAAATTTTATTGGTGCCGGGAATCTCCGTGTTGATTTTAACTATATTTGTAGAGCTGAATCCAAATATAAAATCCGTTTTTATTTAGCAGCTCTACTTTTGTAGATATGGCACATCTTACGATTAGTTGTTTTAATATTTGATATATTCCGGAAAATAATTTTCAAAGTTAAATAAATCTATAAGTATGCATGGGAATATATGGTAAAAGAAAATAGGAAAAATATTACAGACTTTGTGAAACGTGCATACTTGGGATATTTTGGTGTTAAGCTTGGTGACCAAGATAAAACATGGGCACCGCATTTTGTGTGTAAAACATGTACTGAACATCTGCGGCAATGGACAACAGGACAAAGGAAAAGTCTAAAGTTTGGTGTGCCAATGGTGTGGAGAGAACCTATGAACCATCCATATTGACGACTTATTTTTTCATAGTAAATGTTTCGGGAATTAATCGAAAAAATCGCCACAAGTGGACATATCCAGATTTGCCTTCAGCTAGACGCCCGGTACCCCATTCAGAAGAAATACCGATCCCAATATTTCAGACGTTACCAGATATATCTAAGGTAGAATTTGAGTTGTTTGAAAACATTTCTCATTCAATTGACGATAGTGGCAGTGACTACGAGGGGGTATCAACAATTCCTCAACTATTTAATCAAGATGAACTAAACAATCTTGCTAGAGAACTGAACTTATCGAAGGAAGCATCCGAACTACTAGCATCAAGACTGCATGAAAAGAATTTACTGCAACCCGGTACAAAAATAAGTTTTTATCGCACAAGGGAAAAGGATATGCTACCCTTCTTTACTCAAGAAGACAATCTTACGTTTTGTTTAGACGTTAAGGGTCTTTTGGAAAAAATGGAACTACTATCACAATATGATGCTAGTGATTGGCGTTTGTTTATTGATAGCTCCAAGCGTAGTTTAAAATGTGTACTTCTTCACAATGGTAACAGGTTTGGCGCAATACCAATCGCTCATTCGACTAAAATGAAAGAAGAATACGATACAATAGCATTGGTCTTACAGAAGATAAAATACCAGGAACATCGCTGGGTGATTTGTGTAGATTTAAAAATGGTGAACTTTCTTCTGGGGCAGCAAAGTGGCTACACAAAATATCCTTGTTCCTTGTGCCTCTGGGATAGCAGGGACAGACAAAACCACTGGATTAAGGAGTTGCCTAAGAGAGAAAACATCATTGCTGAATCTTTAGTTGAAAGAGAGAAAATCATCTTACCGCCTCTACATATTAAACTAGGCCTAATGAAGCAATTTGTAAAGGCTCTTGACTAGGATGGACCTATTAAAGATGCCCCATATAAGTATTGAAAAACTTAAAGCTGGTATTTTTGAGGGGCCACAAATCAGACAACTTACAAAGGATCCTGCTTTTGTCGAGTCAATGAATGAGATTGAAAAAATTAGTTGGATGTCATTTGTTGAGGTCATAAAAATTTTTCTAGGAAATCACAAAAGTGAAAATTATATAGAGCTGGTAAACATTATGCTCAGTAACTTCAAATCACTTGGATGTAATATGAGCACAAAAGTTCACTACCTACACAGCCACTTATACAATTTTCTTGGAAATTTAGGAGACACAAGTGAAGAATAAGGTGAAAGATTTCACCAGGATATAAAAACAATGGAAGCTCACTACCAAGGAAGATGGGATGACCATATGATGGCAGATTACTGCTGGTGCTTAAAACGAGAGTGTTTGAATAAAGTGCACTTAAGAAAATCGCGCAAAAGAAGCACCAAAACCACTGTTGGCCTGTGTTATTACATGTACCTGTATATATGTTCAAATTCTCAATGAACTCTCAATTCTCAATTCGCACCCATTTGTTCAAAGTGCTATATAGTAAATTATAAGGTAAATGATGTACGGTGGTAAATTCAACACATTAATGACGTGGAAGGGCAGTGATTTCCGAGTAACACGTCAGAAAGAAATATCTCAAAAATGTTCTTAAAGCACCATAATACTAGAGACACCGTAAAGTGTCTGTAGTACGTGCCTAAGTAATACAGAGCGAATCTTTAATTGTAATGGAAAATTTAAAGATACTTTTATAAAGTTCTCTCTATTTCAAGGAATTGATCACAAGTTACGAACTATGAAGCTTTTCAGTAAGCCAATAGCGACCGTCAGGATTCATTTAACACCTCTTAGTGAGCCGAAATTTAACAATACTCCCTGGAATAATTACATTTAGAGGTAAAAAATGGTCATTAGATAGTTACTATTTATATAAGTAACGACTAAAATATTTTATTAGAAATATAAAGAGTGGAAGTATAAATTGAGAATCCTACCCCTTCTCTTTAGATTGACTATATTAAATAATATTTCCTTAAGCCTTAAAGGATTTTTACATCACTTACAAAGGAGGGGGATAATTCGCTTTTAATGTCATCTACGGCTGTAAAACGATGGCTATTCAAAGTTCTCTTAATTTTTAGAAATAGGAAATAGTCAAACGGAGCCATATCTGGCGAATATGGAAGCTGTGGCATCGTTACAGTACTGTTTTTGGCCAAATATTTACGAACAAGCAATGAAGTGTCAGCTGGTGCATTAGCGTGGTGCAAAAGCCATGAATTGTTTTCTGCAGATCTGGGCGGTTTTTTTCGGATTACTTCATGCAAATGGCGTTGAATCTGTAGCTAGCACTTTTTATTGACCGTTTGACCTGGCGACAGGAATGCATGATGCACTATGCCATTAAAATCGAAGAACACAGTGAGCTTAATCTTCACGTTCGACCGCACTTGTCGAGCCTTTTTCGATCTTGGCGAGCCAAAATGCCCCCACTGGGATGATTGAGCCTAAGTTTCAACGTCATATCCACAAACCCATGTTTCGTCACCTGTTATAATACGTTTTAGTAATTCTGAATCGTTTTTCTGAATCGAATGAGGTACATTTAGTGACTCGTGAGAAACTTCCATTCGCCGTTGTTTTCCTTCAAAAATCAACAATTTTGGAACTAATTTTGCTGCCACGCGTCATAACATGATCCAATCCATATGCCAACATCAACATCGACCTCTAAATGTGATTCGGCGATCGTTCATAACCGTTTCTTTCACTTTTTCTACGTTTCCATCGATTGTTGATGTGCTGGGGCGTCCAGGGCGTTCATCATCTTCAAGGTCTTCACGGCCTTCTTGGAAACGCTTAAACCACTCGTAAACTCTTGATTTACTCATAGCAGACTCACCATAGGCCTTTGCTAACATTTCACACACTTGGTTACACTTAATTTAATTTTTTACGCAAAATTTGATACAAATTCTTTGATCCATTTCTTTAAACAAAAGAAAATCACCGTGCTCTTAAAACACGTCTAACCTTAGTGGCTGTCACAGACAAAATTCACAATGAAAACAACTGAAAGTTTTATCCTACTTCAGGGGCATGTATACCAACATAATAAAAAAAGTTGGACAAACGGACTCTCTAAGCCCGCGAAAGGAAAAAAATTCTCGTTATGTTTTGAACACACTTCGTATGTACCATTAACTTTTGCCGGCCAATCCACTGGTCACGGGTTCTATTTCCCATCTCCATGGATTTTACTAGGTTTCCGTATTTGGTTTGTCTTAGTAGTTAATCAATATTTCTAATCCATTGTAGAAGGAAAGAACTTGGCTACTTCCTGATTGTTGCATAGCAAAAAAATAATGTAAGCAGAATTCCATGTATGTTTTTACTGCAATAAAAGAGTTTAAACGGCGTTGTAATCGGTGTATTTAGATTGTGTAATTATCTATATATCGCCTATCCGTTTGGAAACATTGTTTTCTGATTGAATTCTAGTCCAATCAAGTGCAATTTCAACGGTAGACTGATATACTTTGTAGATGATGAGTTTCCAGACTTTGGAATGCAAGTACTTTTAAATATCTTCAGCGTTTAAAACAAAACTTTTGCAGTCCTTCTAACACTTCAAAAAGTGCGTTCTACAGGAAATCAATTAACCTGTTAGAGAAATACTGATATAATACGTGTAACGTATTGAGATAATCAGAACCAACCATATTTGACTGGCGTTTTCATAAATGAAGACGATAATGATCTTAAAGCATTTCAAGTCTTAGATAAGTACCACCAATCAGAGTTGGGGCGAAAAGTGTTGCAGCTATTCCTTTCAATCCTTTCATGCCCATTGTAATGTCACGAATTCGGTAATTTGTTAAGACTTCATTAATAAGTTATTTACTCAATATGTGTATGGAAAACTGGTCCGTACTTTTTTGTCAGATTAAAAAAATATTTAAAGCAAATTTTCTTTTGAAATAACGATATTCAATAAATGCAAATACTACATCATTTAAAAAAAAGTTAATTTTCGAATTAATTTTTGTAACCGTGAAATAAATATACACCGTTATGCATAATTAAAAATTATAATGTTCGAAAATTTGCATTCCTGTTAATTTTACATGACGACAAATGTGTGGTAAATATCAATAGAAATAGAAACACTTAGTCAAAATGTCCCTAATTTAAAGGAAAATAAGGAAGGGAAATTGGGAACATAATTGGAAACTAAATTAAAAGCAGAATAATAAAATAGTTCCATATTTCAGTTCATATCCAAGGGCTCAAGTGGACGAATATAAACCGAACGATCTTCGCTAAAATGCGCCATTTGATGACCACATTCATAAATTGAGCCATATTTTCCCCTCTTCCATGAAATACTGAGGCAGTAATGGAATTTCGGCAGTGGACTCTTCTGCCTCATTTCTTATTTTACAAATAGGTTTTGAGCAAGAAACATTAAAACAAATGGGGTGTGGCTGATCAACTCCTCCGAGTATTTCTTCAATAGAAAGCTCAGTTTAGCGTTCACCGGAACTTAGCGCTTGTTTCAGAGAAATAATTTCTTTGCATTTAGGGTAACAACTTGATTCATCAATTATTTCGTTCGTCTGAACCCTTGTTGTGGACACTCCGGGTATATTCTCGCTCAACACTTTTTTTAACGCTACTGCAGGTTTGATTTGTACATGTATTTAGCACCAATAAAAATGGAAAATAAACTTGTTAATCATAATTGCTCAATTCTAACATTTGTATACGTGATTTTGAATGAATGAGTTCTCAATAAATTAGGTATTCAGACCGACAGTTACTTCTTAGACAAAACATCTCATTGAACATTTATTTTTATATCTATACACGTACACCTACATATTTACTCCGCTAACAGCCGCAAGAGAAGTTGGAAAGGCGTATTATAGTGCTAGATATATGGCCTTGGCTTATCATTAATTTCAATTAATGGGCCTGCAGCCTTCCTGAAATGGAAGTAGATGAAATGATAGATTCATAAATGTATCATCCAAGTTCAATATATCTACGAGTACATGTATTATTATATATAGTGGCCAAGGGTCTCAGTGCTATTTCAGAAGCTGAAGAACTCATGCTAAAAGAGGAAGCGAATGAGAGAAATTATGTAAGTAGAGTGACAGACGTTTTAAATTGTTACTTACTCTTATCCCAAATGAATTCCATTTCATCGCTACATATCCTTCGAATCTTTTCTCCCCGGCATCACACACATTAGGTGATTCTTGTTCCCAAAAAAAAATATTCATCATATTACCCTATATTCTAAAAACTCATTCCACGTGTCCCGCAGTTCATTAAAATCAAGTGTGTGTTCTATTCTCCATCGTCTCCGCCTCCGCTAAAATGTTATAAGTTCGGCCGTTTACGACATGTTTCCAGTCTTTGTCGCATTGTTTCATGATGTTGTTTTCAATGTGGTAAAACCACGCAATTTTAGACAGAATCCAACTGCTTCCTAATGGGTTTAGTTACAAATCCGGACATATTCCAATTGATTACCACAACAAAAGAAACGAGGAAAACCCGCCGACTTCTAACAAAAGATTGGGGAGCCATTAATCTTAGTCGTAACACCGGAGGTTGCTATAAAAGAAGAAATAAAGATCTCTGGCCTTATGTATGAATTTCTTGTTGACACCGTTGCAGCAATCGCTATTTTTTACAGTCCGAATTTGTATTAACAGTTTTAAAACTTGCACCGTGTTACACTCGCATTAATTGTGCTTCAGGGTACGCTCTTTCAGTAAATGGTCAGCGTCATATTCCTTTTGTCCTTGGTAGTAAACCATGTTCTCATGACCTGCTGGTAATGGATTTAGGTAATGCGCCCTATGAAGGAATTCTTGGATTATATTTAATGAAAACTAATAGCTTCACGGTATATTGAGATAATCCAACTTTATTACTAATGGGGTCTACCGACTGCCGTTGAGATTCAGCATCAAGAAATCGGTCGACAATGACTTCAGTTCATTTGATGACGACTATATCAATATTAACTTCAAGATGGTTACCTCAGAGGATACAGTGCGCATCAGAATAGACGATTTAGAGCGTCAGTTAAGCTCCTTCGATTGTTCGTAACTGAAAGTTAAAGAAGACGTATACGAATCGCATGTTGCGTCTTTCGTATTTCCAAAAATATTATGAAATATTGCGAGAATCGAGAAGAATGGATATGTTGAAAGCAAACGAAACACATTCAGAAAAGAAAGCACAGATTTAAATGGAAATAGAGAGTGAGGAGACAGGCGATGAAAAACTTAATCAATTATAGAGACTCATAAGTCTGTTTGGGCTCGGGTTCAGCCTCTAGGCATACCGTAGTCTCAATAATCGAGGATTTTCCTGGTACCAAAAGCTGATTTGAAATTTCTTTCAATGAGGAAAGCATTACAAATACCCCAATGTCAGTTGTACTGTGTCTGGCGAATAATGAACACCTGATTGGCAATAACTTTCTTCCAGGAGAGAACAGTGAGAAAGATTTCGTGCTATCGGTAATTGCAAATGTGTTGAATAAAGTGCGTCTAATTACTTATAATTCCGAGATAATGCCAAGATTTTTCATAAAGAGACGAATATTAGAGCAGAACCATATGTGGAATATATCAGCTATAAATCAGCTTCACTATGAAAGGATTTTATTTCTCCGAAAAACTCTCAGAGGAACCTATTTTCAGTTTCATTTTAGTTTCTGTCTTTAGTGACTCTGGAATCTTTAGACCAATTGAAAACGCTCTAAAGGGACTATTCTGATATATTTGTTCAAATCTGGTAGTCTGTACAAATATAGTGAAGCATTTGATCGAAGTGAAAAATTAAAAATCTATTAAATATAGCCTTATCTGTTTCCACGTTCTCGGCCAAATACTCGAAATGAGTTCACTTCGGAAATTCTTTTACAGGACATACTTAAGCGTTTATGAGACCTCGGTCATATCTAATTATTTTAGTACCAAAGGAGTCACCGATTGGAGATCCGTCCATTAATATTCGTCAAAAGGTTATCGCACGCTAAATAGTGTAATCAAAGAAAAAGTGTTCCCGATGCCAAACTAGGAAGAAGTATGTGACCGTTTAGGAGGGGAACAATATTGTTCTGCGATGTATTTATGCAGTGGTTACTAACACATCGAAATACGTGGGTAGAGTATACAGTACCCCTCCTTCCACAAATCTGACGGTCGTTTCCAATGTAATCGCATCGAACGAGCGAACGTCCTATCCACATTTTCTCATCTTTTTGGCAAAGGTGTTAGATAGACCCAATTTGAAGAGATGTATTTGTTATTTGGAGGGTTTTTTTAAGATATGATCAGACATAAGAAAGTAAAGTCGCCGACGTGGGTACAGTATAAGCATTTATCGTATTTATCAGATTTCGTGAAGCGAACTTAAATATCAAACCGAAGAAATTTCCCTTTTTCCAAGAGGAGATAATTTGTCAGACACCACATTTTAGCAGAAAGAATTGAGCAGGCTGACGAAAAAATTAATATTTAAAAAATTTTCCAGACCGGCGAGTGTAAAAAACCTTCCAACACTGTCTGAGTAGTTCTTTCTCACTTTGCCCATCCAGACTTACCATCCGCAACTCACATCTCAGCACAATGTGACATGCACTGGTTGCATGTAAGTCTCCTTTCCCTTCAATATACTCCTATTTTCCACAATGAGTTCAAAAATTCCACCAAATTTACTCATACAAACGCTTTCTCGAAATCCAAGAAACAGAAAAATACATCCAGATTGTATTATGTTCCCTTCTGAGAGTGACTTCATTAGTACAACGACATTACATGTGTCTCTTCTCTTCCTGATACCAAACTGATAATCCCCTAAATATTAATTTGATATTCTCCCCATCCTCTTTTAAATGATCCTCAGAATCCCTTCAGCTACGTGTGTCATCAAACATTTGTACTGTAGTCCTCACATACTATATGTTCACTTTCCCTTTTTTGGAGTAGGGATTGGCACTGATCAGACGACTTCGACCGGACAAATTTTCCTCTCATAAATGCCACGAGTTAGTTCATAAAAACTCTTCCACTAACATCCTGAACCTTTTATCGAAATTTTGACAGTTCACTGTATTAGTCTAACACATGATAAACAATGTTGAAACATAGTCATATATATAAAGAATAAATTTACCTGATACTGTTGCTTAAAATATTTATAATATAACACTATTTTTCAAAGACTAAATGAGAATTACCTATAGGTTAAAAATATAAATTTATTTCACAAATATCAAGGTCACATGGGCACGCCACTGTGATATTTACAGAACTAAAATATTCAGATGAATTAATGCTGGTTAAAGCAATATTAAAACGAACGCCACCGCTGTATTGTAAAATAATATCTAGTGAAGATCGTCGCTTAGAAAGAAAGTAGTGTGCAATATTTTGTTAAAAAAATATTTTTAGAGATTTTAAACCACTTTTGTCCGATTAAGGTCCGATAAACTAAGCATAACAATTAATATCTAAAACTTTTATCCATTATATTTATTCTACTCGGTAATATCTTTATTTTTGTCATAAATGGTTTAACACGCGAGTGGGAAATTTGGATGAAACTTAGCAACATATGTTGAGGATATATTTCCTCCCCCCTTAATTGTGATTGGTTGGTGCATTTTGATTACTTTATTTAGAAACGGCTCAGACGAACTTTAAAACGTTTATTTCACGAGACTATAGCTTTTAATAATGGATGTATTTACTCAATCATCCTAAGGTGCATGGTGCTGACCGTGAATTAATAAAAATAAGATGCAATTACTTAATTTTAATTGACATTTATTGTTTCAATGATGAGTACGGGCATAGAAATTGTAAGCATTAATAATTGTAACATGGTTAAACAATGAAGGGACAAGTTATCAATAATAATTGGAACTGCAATATTTAATATAACTGCCCTCGTGCAAATGGTAGATTCTCCGAGATGACATTGATCATCGTCGACACCTGAATGTGATTAATCCTCACCTTTTGAGCACTGCTCTTACTAAAAAGGGGCACGATAATTTCATGGTATCATTATCAAGATTATGAACAGCTTATCATAGAACCTGAGCTTTATTTTCTTAACTTACAGTCTCCATGTTCTTTAGTCTCATCAAATCTGTCTTACACTTAAAGTTCTACGAAAAACAATCTAAAGTCGATTGCTTTTCCTTCTACCAAGAAGTTACAAGTTGTTCAATTGGTTCATAAAATTACGTCACAGCTCTATTTATTACGGGAAAGTCGTATTTAGAATTTTTCACGCACTCACATCGCATGACTTTCTTTCATTTCCGATTGGCAGAAAAAGTTATCTAGACCAGTTACGGACTTGTACCTTGAGGCATCTGGAGTAGAAAACTTTTAAACATTTCTACAGGAGAGAAGAGTTACAGACTTAACCCTCCGACCACAGTCCTGCTGTACCCGCTTTACGGATCGGCAGGGGTGTCCTTGGGGGTCCCCCGGTGCCATTTTTTCCTCCCTGATAAGCCTCGAGCCGTCACTCATACACACCACCACACCTTACACAACGCCTTACATTAAAACACCCCCATTCTCTGATCCACACGCAAAAAAGGTTCCCAGAGGATACAGTCACATAATATTTTTAAAATAAATTTTAATATTCTTTTAAGTGGGTCGCAGTAGTCCAGGTGTAGATCGTTGACAACTGACCGGAAGGCCCGAATTAAATTCCTGGGCAAACCCCTCTGGGCACCTGCACCTCCACCCAAGATATATAAATTTTTGGGTGCTAGATATTCCTGGGAACCATAACCGACAAAGGGAAAGGAACTGGTCCCCCTAATCTAATGTGTGAATTTCACACGTCGCCCGGTCTAGTCCTGGGTGAAATCTACCATCACATATCAAACCGACCTTCGGGTTGATTGCTGTGTTTATGGTTTCTATTTCATACATTTGCCCTTTGTGGAGTTTATTTTATAGGAAAGGTAATTATTTCCCACTACCCCCGATTTGGCTTTGATTTTATAGTCAGAACCGCCTCAGACGCATCCTTCCAAAGGTAAAAGTGACTGGAAGAAAATATAGCATAGCGCCATGTGTTGCCCGTCGTCCGATCTAGTTTCAGCCGTTGGAATCTCCCATGTGAAATTACCATATTTATAAAGTTATACTTGTAGTCTCCAAGTAAATTCAGTCAAAAATTTTTTTAATGGATCAGGAATCTCCAGGCTTTCCTGAGTCACTATTTAGCGACATGGAGGAACCTCATCAAAATGCATTTACTTATAAGCAAATATTTATTATTTATATTTTACTTACATAGTAATTCATAAAAGTTACTATAGATTGAGAAATTATAATGCAGTTATAATTATGTCCACCGTTAGCAACTGTGAAGTTTTATTTATAAAATCCTGCGTTCATTCGTTGAGCAGTACTCTTGCAAATTTTTCGATGGTTCTGGAAATTTAGAGGATATCAGCATTGATGAATTTGAGACTTAGTCAGCCAATCTTTCGAAATGCTGTTGAGAAACGGTAGTAATTAATAATGTATTTTGAAACTAATCTTCAAACGTCGGATAAGGAAATTGTAAATAGATAAATCACGAAACTGTGTATTTGTACATATACACACTCAGATATATAAACTCATGACGAATGCAGGTTAGGAAAATATTAACAATAAAACATATTACTCGAGCACTTGCTCATCAAATTAGGCCTATGCCAGTTCTTCAAGGATCTCATTTACATATTTACTGATTGCAGAAATTGACTGAGGAAAGAGCTTCATTCATCTGGCAATCGCCCCATTTAGAGAAATCTCGTTTATTAGCGAGTAATCGTCTTACTGACAAATACTTCATGCGCTACATCCTCACTATCAACACGCTATCACCGGTATCGTGCTAATGTTCTTGTACGTTCGTTTAGGCATTTGATAGATTAATTATGTTGTAATCATTAGAGTTTATGCACTAAACGTGTTCTCAATTCTCACATATAACATCTGTTAAAAAGAGTTCTTCCGCAAAACATGGTAACTTTTAAGGATTCCGATTGTCGTTTTTCTCCTAGTGAATCAAACGAAACAATTAAATCAAACTAAAACTTTATTCTACGGTAACCAAAAAGCTACATGGAAATATGCGTCCGCCTGAGGTGGTGTTGGATTTAACAGGAATCGCTTTTTTCTCTTCAGGGTGGATGCGGTGGGTCTTTGTGATACCGACCCTTTCTCTACGGCCTTCTGCAACTTAACTCATTGCTTCAAAGTGGGGTCGGTATATTAATCCGAAAAAAGTTTCAGGAAAGAGACATTTAATTGGAGTGCTACGCGTATTAATGGATCTTTAAGTCATTTCTTTACTCCAGCAGAAGTTTATACATGAAAATATAACTTTTATGGCCTTTCTCGCAATAATCGCCTTCGTGGATAAGTTTCCTCTTCGTATTACTCATGGCGATAACTAGGGAAAAGGCAGAAAGATGTATCACGGTATCATTCATATGCTTAATGACTATTAGAGTAAGAGAGCGATGCACGGTTGTCTTCTTAGGAGCCTTTTTGAAGATCTTAATTTAAGTACAAAATCCTTCTTCGCATTAAAACCCTGCCCTCCCTCCGTTAGTTAGATAATTATGGAGCAGTTTTGGTGAGTGCCTTTAATTGAACCTATTATTGCAGATCCTATAGGCCGCTCTTAAATATAACGCATGATCATAAATATGAAGTCAACTCCTCACGGTGCATGAAATCATCCCCTTGTGAGCCAGCTATTCCGAGTCCTTTCAGCGGAATATTTACTGCCAAGATTGTATACGAGGGCATGAGAAGCGAAAATATGTTTTGCGAGTCAATTTCAAAGAAATTATTCAGCCGACGAATAAAAGTTATGATTTTGTGGTAAAGAATGTCACCACGATGTGCTAATTCTCGGTAAAGTAAATAATTTACTTCACAAATCCCAATGAATTATCGTGCAAGAATCCTGCGCCAGTTGTAATGGAAGTAATTCTCCAGAATATTGCTGAAAATGTGGCGAGAGGCAGAGCATATTCGCCAGAGGGTATTCTGTGCATGGTTTACTAAGCAGCCATGATTGCAAAAATAGGGTATTAGACGTGTGCATAGCTCATTATTACAAGGGGCTTGCGCAAAGTTTCAATAGAGTTACTCTTAAAAAGGTCGATCTATTCAGAGAAGCCTTAACTGTGTAAGAGCAGACATACGGATCTTCCAGAGATATTTTTTTAAAAATGTAACGATAAGAACTATACCATCTGGCGGCTATCGCCGGAAAGATATACAGTCACAGAAAACTATTGAGTGGTTAGTGACTGAGGAGGACAACGATAAATTTAGCTTATCCATGCCGTCAATAAGAAGGAGGTTACGTTCCTCGTAAGAAAATTTGATGGATATCTATAAGTCAAGGATGTGCTAAATGTCACCTATAAGGTATGAACCAGTTTCCAACTGCTGTGATTAGATACTGCAAATACGCCTGGAGAGCACAGGAAAAATATTCTTGGAGAACGATTGAGAATGTGATTGAAATATTGCAGGGAACTTGAAAGCGGACAGGGAATCATTCCGCAGGGAACTTGAAAGTGATTCAAATTCCTTTTTGTACACGATTGTGGAGAATGAACCACAAACGCCGTAAACCTTGTGACACTTTCTACAGCGGACGGACGAATGCAGTCAAAATATATCACAAGGCCCGCGATAGCGATGAGCAGCGGTTCAAAGACATGGATCTTCTTCACTCTGTTCATTGGTGACTAAGTGTTGACCCTACGCCATTTGCCATCTAAAAAAATGTATGTGGGCGAGGGATGTTCGCGACGAGAGGAGCTCGAATGGCTCTTACAACGCCATTTTCTTTCTCAAGAAGAACATGACAAGGCAAAAAAGAAATTATCTAGCGCTGCGTGAGAACACTAAGGGGAAACTTGTAACCAATCGGAAATTTGCCACGGAGGAAAATCAGGTGCCGCACACGCACGCACGACGAATCGGAGAGAACTCTCAAAGCAGCGTAGGTAACAGCTCCACTGAGGAAAAATGTATCTAAAATCGTGAATATGCAGCCTGGAATTATGATGTAATAGAATATTTGCGAGAAATGGATGAATGCGGACTAGTCTCAGGATATATGTGCATTCCTAAAAAATAAACAGGCAGTGGATGGCCTAATTGGTGTTGGCCGTATTAAGGAAAATATTGATACGTATATTGAACAATCTAAGAACAGGAGTATAGTGTAACCGGATAAAAGTGCAATTCCTTACCAACCAGGGAAGAGGTCATTTGCGAAATTAATGTATAATATTTTTTGAAGAAATTTTAGTCAGGCTTCCCGTGGACTACAGTAGTTTAAAACCATAAACAATGACAATCATTCATTAATATTTCATCCAAGATTTGACGTGCTACGCTTTATGAACAAAGAAATATTTTTCGGCCAATGAGTATAGTTTGATTAAGTTGTTTCTCCGTACTTCAACAAAAACATTGTGACCGCGTGCTACGCCATTGCCCATGTTCGGTTCGAGCTGTACTAATACTTGAAAATGTTATATTTACCCCAACATGGATTCTACGAGTTTTACACGACGTTCAAGAGAAGAGGACCCACGAATAGGCGATCATCTATGTGACTTGACCTGCCAGATTGTTCCTTTACTTAAAAACGTCAGTCAAGATACATAAATATCAAGGCTCACCATTTTATTGTGTAATTAGTTTGAAGATTGCTTCAAAAGCGAGTGTGTTTGGATGATCTAAGAATCAGACTTTCTTGGTCGGCTCACCAAACGGAATCGTACGCTTGAGCAGTGCGTGTGGAAAGTTCACTCATTCATAGGAGTTACCATCAATTGTTTCCAAAATTAAGTGGTTAGCTTCAATACTCTTAAAACTCTGGTACTTGAAAGCACCCTTAAATAAATCTAGACTAGCCAGCTTTTACGGAAGAAAAGCAGCCAGGAAAATTTACAGAAGAATAATCCATGATATTGTGGTTACACCGGAGCCAAATCACTTCCGTGATGTTTGCACGAAAAAAAAACGTGTCGAAACAAAAATGCACTTCTGTATCGCTTCTAAGGGAACAAACTTGGCGTGGAAATGAACACACGATGCTCTTAGTAACTTTTTGAATTAAGATGCATTCACTATTTTATATTAATGTTTAGCAATCACTGTTTTGTAATCAACATAAATTTTTAATTATTTAATTATTGATTTATTTACCTTTGCGTCGCAAAAACATTTTTACCTACCTTTTCCTTATTTGTTCCGATTTCGCTTTACCCCTTCCTTCTTTCCATCCGTTCAACCTGCCATATCTTATACCTACCTCTTCCTCGCTAACATTACGATGTTCCCTACCATCACAGTCTTCACTATCTTATTACCAATAAAATTACCATGCATCCATATTCCCTGCCTCCTCCACTCTAGTGGAATGTATCTTGAATGATGCAAATTATTTCCAACCCTTTGAGAGTGCATTATCATTAGGTAATCTACCGTTTAAGGTAGGTTTTTGGATGGACACAACTATCAAATAAACATTTTGTGACTCCCCACCTAGCAAACTAATCTATATCAGATCCCTCTTCATCTCGGTGTACTTCTTTCCTCCCTTCATCCCGTCCAACATCCCTATTCTGTTTCTGCCCTTACCTCGCTTGCCCAACATTCTCCCCTCTATTACCCTCTTCAACATTCCACTACCGCTCAATACGCCTTTCATCCATTTTTCCTGCCTCCATAGGATTTCTCTCAACAAACCCCTCTCCTCCCCCACCATATCTAGTACTTCCTCATTTGTTTTCCTTTCGGTCCATTTCACCTTCTCCATTCTTCTCCACACCCAAATTTCAAAAGCCTCCAATCTACGTCTATCCTCCTGCTTCAGCGACCACGTTTCCGCGCCGTACTCCATAGCTACGCTCCTTGAGAGTGCATATTACAGTCAAAATACCGCCTACTGATATTTGAGGAAATAGAATTCTCCCAGACTTTTAAAAAAACGTGCACAGTGATGAGATCACTCGGAGAAAAGTAGGTGTATAATAATGCAACAATTTCAGAGAGTAAAAATCATTCGCCTTGACCGGGATTCGAACCCGGATCCCTCGATTTCCGGCCGAGTGCTTTAACCACTCAAGCTACCGCGACGTCCTCTTACACTCCCAAAATTTCGGAGTGTTAAAGTTACTGTTAAAGTTTCTTGAAATAGGTGTATAATGTTTTGGATTGAAGTTTGGATAATTATGGAATAATTATTACTCAAAATATTCAAATTATTTAACACGATTTTTCCAAAGGTTAAGGTAATGTTTTATTTCTTAGCTTTGCAAATACAATTGAGATGATCAAGAAATAAAACTTTATTATTTCTTACTTCTTCTACACAGATGTCACCATTATGCCTTCTTCTTCGTCCATTATGTCTTCTTCTCCATCCATCAATGGTTCTGTTACTTCAAAATACACGTATGCTGCGATCAACATTAAAATCACCACCAAAAAGATGCAAGTCGTCCACTGAAACTGCAAAGAAAATAAAAACGTTACCATAGTACAAATATAATTTTCATATTCTGTATTAACAGTCATGCGTGTAAAACTCTATTCTCCAGCATGAATGTTTAATGAGCGTGAGACTCATTTATGGAATTCATAGTATTGTTAATATTTATCTTAAATTTTTATATATCTTATCTTTAATAAAATCTATTTTTGTCATGAGAGAGGCCAAGTATCTTTCAACGTACCTACGAGCCTCTGCCATGCCCTACGAGCACTTTTATTTTACTCGAATCCTAAAAGATAATCCCACAAAAGGTTTACTTTATTTATCAAAAGCTTGTAAGAATGTCAAAGGGGAAAGTAATAGTGAGCTATTCGACGGGAAAGTGGTAAAGTCCTTGAACCCTAATGCTTGTCCTCTCTCCTAAAATTCCTAAACCCTAAACATTTATCATGCGATCTTTCGAGTACAGCTTTGAGAACGCTTTGCGTATAATACACTTAGGGAATGATGCTTCACCCCTCAAAATCTTCTGTTTCCATTGTGTTGAGTTCTATATAAAACCAATATATTTTCACAATGATAATGAAACTGGATACTACACTTACGACTTCTTGGGAGGTAATTACTTCTACGCAGTAAAATTAGCATGTGATCCTGTAATAGTATATCCTCGTCTTCAAAATTTTTGATATAGTTGATGTATAGCGTTTTGGGCACTACCCAGTCAACTAAATATTCCTAGTCTTTTGTCTTGTCTACTTTCAGCACTTAACTCGCCTACATATAGATTAACATACATGGAAACTATCAGATGCAGAGATGGTGCAAGAGCTTGGAATATAGCGAATACGGCTAAATATTTCTTATTCCTACGCTCTTCCTGAGTCCTTGTCCTTGAAATTGGTGATTATTACGGGTGCATTCCTTTAGAAAATAGAAGAGGGGTGCAATACTCTTTGATATTCATCCATGCTCCAGTTTAGTTTATATTGGCTTGAAGATTACGTCACTTCCTTGGCAAGTATAAGAGTAGTATCCCAAAAATGATGTTTCCCATGAAAAGCTTAACACAAAATATTGTACGTATCTGTATATAAAGCATTTAAGAATGCAATATTAAAGCAGAAATTGTGACAGATAAAATAATCGCTTTAGAAATTTTACTTAACTAGGTAATATCAAAACTTCAGTTTTTATACCTAATTCTGGATGTGCACCAAATTACACATCAACAGACTAATTGAAAACCTTATTCTTAAGATCTTCACCATAATCTATATGTCCTGGGTGATTATCATATTTTATGTATAACACAATCCCTAAAATTTTCAAAATCAAGTTTAGCTACTGTATAAGAAGAATAGCATAAAATAATTAAACATTTTAATAGTAAAGAACACTTCAGAGATCAAATATGCTGCTCGATATATATATATATATATATATATATATATATATATATGCCGGCCCCGGTGGCGGCGGGGTAACGTCCTCGTCTACCAACTGAGAGGTCACGGGTTCGATTCCCATCTGGGTGGATTTTTCTCCATCCAGGGCTTGGCTGTATGTAATTGTCTTCAATGTAATGTATGTAATGTAAGGGTTAGGTGGAAGAAGGGACTATTTAGTCTCAACCTCGCCCAATTAAGTCGATAATAAGTAAATAAATATATATATATATATATCACTGGAATTTTAGAAATATAGGAATATATTATAAGAAAACAGCTCTGCGTTGCTTCTTAGAAGAAAATAGTATTGGTAGTAGTTTAAGGGGAGGCGACCAACAGGTAAGGTCATTAGCCTACTCTAAACGAAACGTGCCCAGGGGATTACAGTCTAACGCTCCATCCGAAGGCCGGCGTACTCTCTCTAAGGGCTCTCCACATAACACCTCAATTACGGATCAGGATACCATTGAAAAACATATGCAGGATTCAAACCCGGGACCTCTTGGTGGGATACCAGTACGTTAGCCACCGTACCATCCGGATCTCTCCAAAAAAAACAAGTAAATTAACATCAGTTATTACGACAAACACCAAAACATTCTGGCCCCAGATGATCATCAATACTGCTGGGTCTTGAGACCCATATTCCTCATAGAGAGGAGCCTATATTATTTCATATTCATTGAATATTAGCATATAAATATTTTTTATGTCTACCGCACAAAATAAACATCAATTGTTTCAATTATTATTAGCCTAGTTCCTCATTGGTTCCAAATGTGTTTGGGTTATTTAAAGCATTTTCGTTTTGGTAAATGTGTTTATTTCTGACTGATCGTGATAGCTGACATCAGTAGGGAGTGGAGGGGATATGTGGTTGTCATCATGGGTTGGTGGGTAAGGAATATAAGTTACGCTATTGTGCGAATGCAGAATGTCTACCTTGGAGTGACCATGACCTAGACAAAATTAGCAGTTTCGAGTGAGCAGTCGAGTTCGAGTCCCTTTAGTGCGTGTCAGTTTCAAATAAGAGATTGTTACGAAAAAGTAACTTTAATGCTTTTGTGCATGTTGATTGTATATTTTATGCGCACGTATATAATGTTTATTTGGAAAGAATCCAGCCATGCAATAATTTGAGAACAATTGCATATCTAGAACAATAAGGCCTTAGTCCCCTTCAAAGTACCTCCCTTTGGGCCTCACTCACTTATCTCAGCGCCTTTTCCGCGTTCAAAACAATCGGCGAAGTGTTTTTTCAAAATATTTATCAACTGCCTCGTCGTACTGTCTTTTATCTTGCCAGCCTACAGTTGGGAAACCTGGGCTTCAGGGTCATAGCCGTTTTAAAACAAGACTAAACTCCAGATTTGACATTTTAAAATACATGGGTCATTGCTTGGTGCTTGGAGCGAATCCCCTGCAACCACAGCACGGAACTTTTGCCGTCGACTTCAAGTTCAAGAAATTAAACCACATTCATGCGGAAAAAAACAAGATTACATAGAAAGCACTATTTAAAGGGCCGGAAACCTGAATATTTCAAATCTTTACGTCGCGCTCAAATCCAAAAAACATACGTTCCAATGAGACATAATACTAGCTATTAATTAACTTATCTACAAATGCAAACCGACTCACATTACATAAAAAGCCGTAGGATCCATTGAAACTTACGAGGTCAAAGAACTAAGAACTTCATAGAAAACATAAACCACTCGAAAGCTATGAGATTATAGTTTCTTTCGATGTGATACCTTTATTTAGCAATAACTACTCCCAGAGACTATATCTGACTAATTACAGAAGGAAGAAATACACACAGTCAAAATAAAGTATTGACATCACAGTAGACTGGAAACTCTATTACCAAAAATCATACCTTTCAATTTTTTTCCAACTACATTTCCTTTACCTTACCCTTAAAAACCAATGCTACTCCGACGAACTTAAAAAGCAAATGCAACAAGCGGGTCACAGCAGATATACGTAGAATATCATTAAAAATTGTAGAGAACAATTAACGTAAACTAACCAAGGATGTGTCTCACTAAAACTACAAGGAAATATCAACTCAAAGAAAGACATAGTACTCCATCAAAATCCACTCTCAATAATGGCCTAGAAAAAATATTTAAATAAATGGCCGTAAAAGTTAAATTCATGAACCACAAATTACTCTTTAATTCACTAGGTAGTTCCGATAACAAAACACCAGTACTGGAGAAATAGAAGTTGACTAAATGAGATAGATATGTTCTTTCAAACATGAAGCAATCAAAATGGAACTCAAGCATCACCCTCAACAAGAACACTTGGCCAAATTTAAATCACCAAAATCCTCGAAACATTCATAGTTGTAAATTATTTATTCTATAAGATTTCTAAAAAGAAACCCACTCGCTCGTAGGAGCGAACACCGTCGCAACCAATAATTGTGTTCAGGTCATAATATCCCCAATCACATAATATCCCCGATCATACTATATAATATCCCTCCTATCCCTTCCCTGCGCAATTGAAAATAATATATTTTCCCTTCCTGCCAACCAAACCATTCCATTAATTACGTACAGGTTTCGCTTGTCATGGTTTTTACTCTTATGAGAGGTTTCTTAAGCTAAGTTTTCGTGCACTTGGTTTTGCGCGCCGAAAAGAGCGCAGCCATTCTGGATGTAGATGCCGCAGTAAACTGTGCCGTCTGTCAATTCTTGCGGCTCCTCTCCCATTACCACACGCAACGTACGGGTCAACTAAGTCCGTTATTTAAGTTCAGTGCTATAAGAAACATTAAAACTGTTTAAGACGACAACGTGAAAATATACCACAAAACCAGATTCAAGAAAACGTAGCTTTTTATGGGCTCTGACTTTTTTTCAAGTAATTTCCTTCTTGGTGATTGTCCCAGTGTCGATCAAACTACTGGTATTGGAGTTTCGTATTCTTTAAAAATGTTTAAGGTTAGAATAAAAACCATAAACACAGTAATCAACCCGAAGGTCGGTTTAGTAGGTGATGGTAGAGCTCACCCATGTACCAAGCCCGACTGCGTGTGAATATTCACGCATCAGGGTAGGGGGGCCAGTTCCTTTCCCTGTGCCGGTTATGGTTTCCCAGGAAGACCTGGTACCCGAAAAATAACTAGCTTGGGTGGAGCTGCAGGTGCTCAGAATACCTTGCCCGGGAATCGAACCCGGGACCCTCCGGTCAGTAGTCCAACGCTCTATCCACTAGACCACCGCGACCCAAGGCTAGAATATTACTACAAAAAATGAACAAGCAAACCCCATTATCTTCAATTTCATTTTTCTCAAACTAACTTCTCCAATCACAAGATATTACCATTTACAGATTTGAAGAGTATACTCACCAAGAGACACGCGTTGATCTTTGCCTCTATGTACTCTATATCAACATCTGCACCATGGATGCCAAAATTGTCCGGTGAAGGGATGGCACGGACGTGGGGGTTTTCTTCCGCTCCACCATCTCCTTTCTCATTCCATACGCCTGCCTCTGCCTCCGATTCAGTTTCAATTTCCTCGCCGGAACATTCCTGAAGGTAGTCATAGGATTCTTCCGGGCTGGAATTCACGTAGTCTTTCAGCACTCGTTTGATGATATGATGGCGATCTGCGCCGCAGTTCCTTGGGGCGCCCAACCATAGGATGAGTGTGGCAGCGGTCAAAATAATTAGGTTTCCTTTAATCATTATGGAGGTTCCGTGTTCCTTCAATATAGCCGATACACCAATTATTTCTTCTTATTATCTGCAAGTAAAATATTGGAAATTAATATTTTCTCCATACCTAAGTTAGCATTTTCAAAAGTTCCACTCACCTTTCTTCTTGTAGTAAAGTTCATAGGAAGTATTATACCGCTCTTTTCTACAACTGCATCTGACTAATTTTATGATACGTTCGAGTCTTGAGGATGCTTGAATTTCTACCGCCTCAATTTTCAATTAGGAGGTGGCATTGTTCTCTACACTAGCCTAACGCTCCAAGCATACCATGTATGGCCATAACCTTCAAAAGCCCTCATATATATTAATCATCCTCCTCCCTGATAAAAGACTTTTAACAACCATTGTTACAAGGGCCCCCTTCCCCTACTAAGTGTGATCTCATTTCATTGTTTTCTCAGCGCAAGCTTTTCTTAGGAATATCATGAATCCTATTGAAGACAAATTCTGTGAAATTTGTTAGGTGACAACTACAATTTTTTCAACTGATGAAATTTTGTCATTTTGTTTGAAAATATTGCCGCACAATTTTATTCCGTAAGAATTTCGAGAAACTATCATTTACGGTTTATTACCAACACACTGTTGGCGTTATCTTCAATGCAAAATACTTCTAGGCATTTTGCTATAAAAGTATGCGGTACCAGTTATTGTATGTTGTGACTTAAACAAAATGAAGATACCTGTACGCTTTGAAAATATGTATTAGGAATCAATCGATTGTATTAAGACGAGATATAACAAAATTTTGGCTTAAACAGAATTATAGACGTACAGAATATTTTACATGTTGTTTTTGCGTTCTAATAATCTTTGTTCTGGCAATATGTCAAAAATTAGTTCACTATAGTCGTTAATCTGTATTTTTGATAAACAGAAGGTATTATATCGTTATAATAGTAGCGATTTTATTGTCTACGATATAATTTTTATTTTACTACGGAATTGTGCTCTGAGATTCCAATTCCGTTGATAAGCGTCGAAAATATTCCTTCTACGAGCGTCCGAAATGAGGACATTGCTTTTACCTCATCGCCAAAATATAATCGGTTAGTAAGGGAGAGGTCGGTAAGCCCTGGGGATGAGACGAAAGACGAAAGGGTCAAGGACGAGTAAAATTAAGTGACTGTTTTTCATTGTTCCTCCAGACTCGTTGTATTCAATCGGAAAATCATTCGTCAAAACGCGACGTATTGGACTCAAAAGAAAAAATTGGGAGTTCCCTCACAGACCTCTGGTGTTTTGCAGAGTCTTTACTATGTAAATAAATTAAAACATTCCGTTGGAAATCGACGAATACACCAGATACTCCGACGGATCTAGGCCCGATTCTGATCAAGAAGATTCAACACATTAGGCTAGACAACGGTGCAAAACTTGATGAGGAAATCCTGAGAAAATTTGCTAAGTTTGAAAGAAGAACAGTTGGGAATAACTAAATTAAATTGTATAAAACTATGGTCAATGAAAACGTCCTTGCTGAGAAATATGTTTCAACATAAATAAGCTGAACATGATGGATTTATTTCATCCCAATCCTCTTATGTACGCTAATATTCTGCCTAAACGAACTGTGTCATTAAGTTTTGTCTGATAACCATTTGGTGATACACTTTTCTTTTATAGTTACCGTAGATGCACAAACGGATCTAAACAGTACATATCATAGACTTCAAGTGGAGTTTTGCAAAAAAATGTTAGCAGATTATAAAAGCAGGTCTTATTCAACAAGGTTTCATAAACAATAGTCTATTATCTCTCTTCGAAAAACGTAGTTTTATTTCAACTTGACTTTTTTGGCACCCTTGGAAGATAATTTTCGTTTTAGAGCTGAATATAGTATACAGGGTTCGTCCGGAAAATAAGTTTATGATGCTCATTGTCTTTTTTGACAAAAGGGGAGTCGTCCACTACGAATTTGCACCTGAACGACAAGCTGTAAATGCTGCATTTTACGTCCAAGTGCTCGACAGGCATCGAAAACGAGTCGCCCGCGTCCGGTCAGCGATCAAAAACATCTGGCGGCTGCATCACGACAATGCGCCGTCTCACACCGCGCTTGTCGTGTCGGACTTCTTGGCCAAGCACGGCGTGGCAACGCTGCCGCACCCGCCCTACAGCCCGGACTTGGCACCACCGGACTTATTTCTGTTCCCGAAGATAAAGAGGAGTTTGAAAGGAACGCGATACGGGACTTTGGACGCCGTCAAAGAGGCCGTGACGCCCTGTCTTCGAGAGGTTCCCGATGATGCCTTCGCGGGAGCGTTCCAGGAATGGGAACGCCGCTGGAACAAGTGTATCGACTCACAAGGGTAATATTTTGAGGAATATTAGCTTAAGATATGTAAAAGTGTAATAATTTTTTTTCCTGAGCTCAGTACACTTATTTTCCGGACGAACCCTGTATAATGCGTTATTTGTGATAGGAGGGGAGTACATTAAGTAATGTGCAGGAATGTGGTTGAAAGCCGATGCGGCCAATCTCCCGGTGGGGGTACTGGGAAGAATTCGAGAGTGGGCAAGCGTGGCGCCATCTTCGGCGGTGACGTCAAGGTGTCAGGCAACGTGTTGACGGCTGGAGGTCTCGGGGTTCGTATGCGCCATGTATTCTTTCTCGCCGCAATCGTATGCTCTTAACGCAAGTGTTTAAACTTGCGTTACGAGCATATTGGCCAAGTCTCTTTTTGAACAATCGGAAACGGTAATCACCACGAATTTGCCATGAAAATAAATTGAAATGGTTCCTGTGATGCAGAAAAACTTGCTATATTAATTAAGTGTGCAATAATTAACTGCTCTGGATGGTTCATTCACACAGATGTAGTGAATGTGGAGTAAAGATGTGGAATACGCATTAATTTAAATAAGATACTTATATGCTCATGGATGTATGTAATGCTAATCCATAAAGTGGGCTCATTCGTTCTTAATAATACTTCTCGAGTACCTGTATAACCTGCAAACATTCTAAAATTTAAGTCAATACTGATTTATTTGAGATTTAATTCTTCAGTATTTTGTCCAAAACAATAAATAAACTATCATTCAAAATGATCATGTCAATCACGTGGTTACTCTATCATGGGAAGAACACGTGATGCCAGGAGGGAAATACACTCAAGTCAGAATTCTACCTCAAGAGTTCTAATAAACAGGAAACGTGCCTATATAGTTCGATGAGAAGGGTAACTGCGTTCGGAATTGCTGACAATGGGTTCGGAAGAAACAATCACCACTTGGCCTATTAAAAGATTTGCGTCACGTGCACTCTGAGATTAGTGACGTAGTGAAGGAGAAAAGAGAACGGAGCGAAGTGGGGGAAAAACACGTCCGAGTTCCAACCATTATTATAACATCCGGGATAACATCACTGTTAGCGCTAGTCGTTTATCCAAAAATATTTAGAATAAAATTTGAAAACAAATACTTTCACGATTTTTCCGATTAGCACGTTTGTACAGCGTAGAAATTGAATTACGTAATTAATCACACAAATAGTAATTGACAACTTTAAATGTTTTCATATCTAGCAAAAGGTAGTATACTTAACCTATCTGTTCGCTTATCAAATGAAAAATAAAAAGTTCTGTAACTTTGCTGAAAATAAGTATCAGCCAACGTATTATTCGTGGAATTGATGTATCAACCATAGAAATGAAAATTAGCATTAGCCAACGTATTATTCGTGGAATTGATACATCAACCATTGCAATGAACGCGGAAACCGAGTCATTGCTTTCCTCCAAAGATTTCCTAAAGGCGGAATGTTTTAATAATCTTAAAATGATTTTTATTGAGCCATAGAGTGTGTGTAAAAATATATGAGCTTATCTTAAATACCTCCACTTTGTATTCGCGTGAATGGTATATATATGTATATATATATATATATACATATATATATATATCATTATATGCCATTATACCATTCACGCAAATACAAAGTGCAGGTATTTAAGATAAGCTCATATACAAATATACACACACTTTATTGCTCAATTATATATATATATACAATTCACGCGAAAACACAGTGGAGGCATTTAAGATAAGCTCATTCATGTAGAAAACATACAATTTATTAATTACCGTCGAGTTACATTCTACAGGTTTGTGTATACACATCAATAATAAGTTCTCTTATTGGTTCTTTCCCTTTCTAAAACGCGACAAATATTTGAATAACTTCGCGGAAGATGGACTTAGACGGGAATCTTAAAGGAGGTATGCATAGCATAAAGCTACCAATTTCGTGAAAAACCAGGAAATTAGTGAAAAATGAACAGCTGTTACATAACATGTTACAATTAGGTAAATGAGTTTAAATCAGTTCATCCAAAAACAAAATATCTTTCGGCATGCACACTGGAAGAGACTTCCTTCAGATTGTGTGACAAAATTCACGCTATGATTTTGGCTATTGGACAGATAAACGTTTGTGATGTAGGTGAGGCTACAGGCTTGATACAAGAAAAGCACAGTGTTATCAATTTTGCACAAAACATAGGGTGTGGAAAATTCTCAGCAAAATGGGTGAAGCTTTGTCCTATTATAGAATTAACGTCATGTTGGTTTGACGCTTTTCGATCACATTCGAGACGAATTTATGTTTCGAGACATAACTATGGAAAAACTAGATTTCTGAAGGCGATTTGGCTCCGAATAAGGCGACACTAGGGAAATCGACCGACAATGTGATGGCCACGGTTTTTAGATTCACGCGGAATCATCCACACCGATTGGAAAAGGGGGAAAACGATATATGGACAGTATTTGCATTGAAATTGCGCAGGTTCAGTGGAAGAATCAAGAAAAATGACGTCATTTGGCAAAGAAAAAATTCTCTCCCATCACGAATATGCACGGATACTCCACCACGGGCACCTGCACAGTTTCGGTGTTATCGGAGATTATGTTGATAAATGAAAATATCTATCAAAAATTATGTCACAATTGCGAAAGTTATTGCGTTGAAAAAATTGCAAAAAAGATGCAGTACTTACTCAATTGCGTGTGTTGATAATGAGCCAAAAAAATTCTCCGGATATTTTTCTCTTAATTCTGCCCAGGGTCACGATATAAAACAAGGATGTGTTGACGTCGAATCACAGGACAGAGGACCGCCCGCACAGGACAGAGTATCACCCGCACAGGAAGCCTTACAAACACGTAATGAACTGATGCGACGATTCGTCTTCCGTCACTCACGCCTCAAGTGTGAATTGATTGAACCACTACGGCTGCGGAGTGAACTACTACACTTCGGGAGGTATAGATAAATCAGTGCCTTTGAATTGCAATCTGCTCTCAAACTGATCTATTTACCCTCGCCTGCCTGGTTATTCTTCGGTTCTATTTTTCACTACTACACCTCTTGGACTACGATTTTGGATCCTAACTCGGCTTTCTTCGAAAGCATACAGATACACCACACTTACTCAAAGCAACTCGTGACCCTATTCCGAGGGGGGAGGCTAACTAAGCTGCGGAGGGGTGAGGCTAACTAAGCCTCTCCTTCTGACCCTCTGGTGACGTTCGCGCTGTCCCTCCGTGGCCGTCTCATCCGGTGAACTCGGAGAGGACTTGCCCCTCATTGCACTTCTGAGAAATCTAGGTGGGTGAATCCACTTCTTAGGGTGCTAGGACGGGTGGATTCCTGGAGCCCAAGTCTAGAACTTGTGAAAGATTCGAGAAATATCTCCAGAGAAATGCGTTTCCGTATCTCCCCAAGCAGTTGATTCTCCAAACCAAAGTTTTAACTTGTTGTCTTCCGAGATAGAGAGGGATGACGCTTCTTGAAATAAAACGAGTCAGTCAGCCTAGGTCTGTAAATCTTATCCAGGTAGAATCTATCACGTCGGTCCGGAGAAGAGATCCTTAAAGTTTTCTTCCTGGTTAAATTGCGCAGGTAGAGAGTGAATTGTCATTTTCAAAAGAATTGGCTCACTTTGTCTAAAATTAACGGAGAGTAATTCTCAATTATGAAGAGTATTTCGAAGAACAACGGTGGCTTACGTTGCAGCGAAGGTTTTTGTGGGAGTCTTATAATCCCTTGGAGGCTAGAGAAAAAGGTGTATGCCCCCTTTTTCTTCGTTAGCAGAGACATTGCTCTCTATATGTCTGGGCAGCTCGCGCCTTTTTTGAGAAGAAAACGCTCATCGGTTTTTAGAGTCCACACTCAGGTAATTATCATGTTATTTAAATGTGATTATGAAACCTCTCCTCTCACTTCAATTTATGTGCCGTTGTGCTCATTCCTACTTACTACGATTTATAAAAGAGAGTTGCTACTCTCGTTGCTCGCAATGCACGGGGAAATTCTGCTGTTAGAGAAATCACTTTAACTTGTGATAATCGAAACATTGAATTAATTTTCCACCATTGTAGCAGTAATACGACTCTTAGTTTTTTCCACTTCTCAATGTAGTAATTTGGCGAATGGCTCGGTGGTATTTAATGGAATGTGGCAAAAAATATTGCAGTATCACATCAAATCTATGCTATCACATGACCCCTCTTGCATTTGTACAGCTTCGGATGATTAGAGGTTTGTGAAATGTGTACCTAATAAAGAAAAATAAAGAGTGTAACATAATGAATTCGTAAGATTTAATTAAAAGTTTTTCCCGATGTGTATCTCATGTTCCTTTAATTCGCCCTTTAAGGGACCCATATTATAGACAGGACAATTAGTCCCCACTACCACTGATTCGGCTTTGATTGTTAGTCAGAGTTGCGCTTAAATGAAGCCTTCCAAAGGTAAAGGCATCTAGAAGAAAATATAAAAGGCGCCATGTATTGCCCGTCCCTAGTTTCAGGTGTTGTAATCTCCCATTGAAAATGTTCATTGTGATAAAGTCGTCCCGCTTATTGTAGTCTCCAAGTAAATTCAGTCAAAGAAATTTTTTTATGGAACAGGAATCTACAAGTCCATCCAGGAATCTACAATCTTCCTTCCTTCACTTTTCGACACGAATCTCCCCAAAAGCGTGGAATACTCCTCCCTTCAAACTTTTTGGACCTGCTACCTAATTCCTCCAAACCTAACCTAGTCACTGTTCAATTACCTTCACACATGCTTAACGATACCAGGATTAAAGCTCAGCTCAATTAAGCCAGTACCATACCAGCCACTGTAAACGGGTGTTAGATCATCAGGGGCCAGTAAACCAAGTGCTGAAATGTAATCAACCCTTCGTCCCACTACACCTGCAGAGAGAGAGACTACTCCCTGGAAAATGAAATAGATACTGAGGGATTTATCACTCCAAATAAGGTAGTCTACTAAAGCATAAACATAAGATGACAAATTCAATTCATTGGCAACCATCTTGATACTCAATCGACGGTCAGAGTCCATCAATTGTCGAAAACGAGCCACATTGCTGTCGGTTTTGCTGGTTGACGGCCCCCCCTCAGAGCGTTGTTCGTCGAGAACTTCTTCCCGGTCCTCCTCAAAGGCCTTTAACCACCTCAAAACGTGTGAGTGGGACAGATCAGAGTCCTCGTAAGCCTCACAAATCATTTTGTTAGTCTCCTCAGGAGATTTTTTCAGTTTAACATACGCAGACAACACACTTGCATCTAAGCAGTCTGACATGTGTACAGAGATCGAATTAATCACAACTTCTTATGCGTACATTTTTTTACTATTTTCGGTGAGATGTTCGTTAGATTTTCCGAATTCGCTCAATAAGGTATTTTTTAAATCTACAAAACAGGAATGTCCCGATGATGTTTTATTTTTTATTATATAGGTGAAGAAGAGGTGTAAGGCAGGGTTGCCCATTCTCACCGGTGCTGTCCGACGTATATGTGGAGGAAATGATTAAGGAGGCATGGGAAGAGCTGGAGATGAGAGTGAAAGTCGGAGGGGAGTTCGTAAAAACAGTTAGGTTTACTGATGACCAGGTTTTGGTTTTTCAGTCGGCCAAGGGGTTGCAAGCATTTGCTGAGTGCATTGGAGGTCCAGTGCAATAGATATGGGATGAGAATCAATATTAATAAAACAAAGGCTATGCAATTTTCCAGAAAGAAAAAGGCTAAGCTAAACATTAAAATATGAGGGGAAAAAATAGAGCAAGTAGAACAGTTTACCTAACTCGGAAGTGTTTTAGACCAAGACGGTCAAAGTAGTAGGGACGTAAGGAAGAGAATTTGCGCTAGGCAAAGAGGCTTTCACAAGGAGGAGGGAGTTGATGACGGGGACGTTGAGTAGGGGGTTAAGAAAATACTCGTAAAAACTTTGTAACGTGGTCACTGAATCAGGAGCATAGAGGTAGATCATAGGCTTTTGAAATGTGGATGTGGAGAGAAATGGATAAGGTGAAATGGATCGAAAGGAAAACAAATGAGGAAGTACTGGAGATGTTGGGTGAGGAGAGGGGTTTGTTGGGAGAAATCCTATGGAGGCAGAGACAATGGATGAAAGGCGTATTGATCTGATCAGCTGGGGGTTGTTGAAGATTGTGGTAGAGGGGAGAATGTTAGGCAAACGAGGATAGGACAGGAACATAATATGGATGTTGGACGGAATGAAGGGAGGAAGGAAGTGCACCGAGATGAAGAGGGAACTGATGTGGAGTAGGTTGCTGGATTGTTTTTGTTATGAGTCACAAAATATTTATCTGGTAGAGTAGTCCATCCAAAAACCTACCTTAACCGGTATATTACCTTATAATAATAATGATATATATCATATGAATGACCCAAAGTTAAGTTCTTATTCAATAATTTGCTGCATGCCATCCATATAAGGGGTGCATAAAAAGCAATTTTAGCAGTGAGATATTAAGGGCCCATGTTCATGTGTTTTCACAAAGATTGCTTTGCACCAAGTGTTCTTATAATCCTGAGGATTCTTTGCGATATAGATTAGTCAGTTGATTAAAAAATCAGTAAGCCAATTCATGCCCTGGGTGAGAATTGAATCCCTGAATGAAATTTCCCTATCCTTACCTGTCCAGTCTAAAACATGGATTAGTTGTCTATCCCTCTACTCTGCTTCAAACTTTTGCAAAATGTTCAACAATTGTGTCCATTTTACTGCTGAAAATACAATCCTAACAATCTTCATCCTATGTATAATATATCTCTTATTTCTTCTCCAACATATTTATTTCTAGGGTACAAGAAAAAGTACACATTCTAGAAACTTTATATATTTTTTATTTTAATTTTATTGAAGTGACTACTGAAGCATACAAGTTTTCTAGCTGAAACAATTACCAAAAGACCTATACTTGGGAATGATGAACAATTTCATAATTATTTTATTTAAGTAAATTTAAAGGAAGATAGGGACTTGCTCTAAGACATTTCTTCTGCACACAGAAGTAAGCAAACAATCAGGATACTGCATTAGGCTGGTTAAATTACTCAGCCTTTTGATTTTTGAAATTATTTGGGACACTGCTACCATGTTATAACCATAATTTATTTTTAATTACAACCTAGCATCCCATCATGCCAGACATTTTGTTTATGATTGTATATGTACCTTCTGAGCAGGCACAAGGTAGGCAGGATGCAATCAGGATACAAAATGGCCGAGCGGGATTGATTACAGAGGATGGCCGCGAGGGTGTTAAGGGAAGATATGACCAATTTTGCAGCGGCTAATCACATAAACCGGATGAAACAAGGTAACCTGTTAGTCTGGCGCGCTGCTTAGCAAGACTGGACCATTAAACATCCCTTTGTATCCTGTATCGTTAGCGGGAGGAGGGAGGAAGGAGGTCGAGAGGACCTGCAATTGAACTGATTGCGTCGCACGGAAGGAAAGGGTGACGGGGGGCGAGAGGGGTTAAGTCCACCTAACGGATTTATTCGAACTAATTTCCTCATCTTTGCGACAGCCGTATTTTTTTATCTTATTCAGTATCGATGAGTTATTGGGAAACCATTCCTCGTAGGAAAGGGTGTGTGAAGGGCGGGAGAGTGGAGAGCCCTTAATCATTTTCGTCCCTAACGAGAATTGACCTCTCTAAAAATTTCTTTCACCTCCCGCCTCCAAAGAACGGGGCGGGCGGGAAACTTGCTTTCGGCGAGAGAGCGAGTGAGTGGGCGGCTCTTCTCCGGGTTTGTTGTACTTTCCACGTGTGTGTTCACCGTGGTAATTTGTGTAGGTGCGAGTGAAGGTGTCGAATACTCGCGGTGCATACCCGAGACGTGGCGGCAATAGCGGTGTCGTCGACGTACATGTAAAGGGACGTAAGTGGCATGGACGGCATGCCATTTACGAACACATGGAATAAAAATGGGCTAATAGAGAGCCCTGCTGAACGCCCGCCTCGGCTCTCTTTACAGTGGAGAGGGAATCACCCATCGGTACGCGGAAGCGGCGGTCGGACAGAAAAAGGCGGTCGGAAAAAAAAGGATAAGTGGATGAGGGAAATCGGAAAGATGCATTTTATAGAAGAGACCTGTATGCCAAACTCTGTCGAATTAGTGGGCGATATCGAGGAACGACGGAGATTTCGTGCGAAATACGTTCGCACAAGCGAAGCATCTGGTGATTTGCGGAAGCCGGAGAGCGAAAACCAAGTTGCTCGGGGCGGAGAATTTCACGGTCGCGGGCGTGTGATTTAAGCTGGGTCCGAAGGACCCGCACAAAGAGATTTGAAACTTTCGATAAAAGTGTTATTGGTCGTAAATTACCCGGGATCGCTGCGTCTTTGCCTGACTTCGGGAGGAGGAAAACTTTCCCTGTTTTCCAAGTGGACGGGAAATGAGAGGATAGCTTACAATTATTAAATAAATCAGAAAGAAGGAGCGGAAAAACGGGGACGGAGGCTGCAAGTTTAAGCTCCCGATTCGACAAATTGTCGAATCCAGTGCCTTTTCGGAAGGAAGCGAGGTTAGGAAGGCTTTGATTTCGTTTGCAAACGTAACCAAAGGGAGTCAGGGGGATTTAGCGGAGAGGTTGGAGAGAAATTATCGGATTTTGCGGTCGGCAGGAAAGGGAACGGGTTCGACGGCCATTGTAGTTTCCAGTTGAGTCGCCTGAATTTCGGTCTTGTGGGCCGGATCGAAAATTAATGTGTCCTTTGATTTGAAGGACAGAGAGGAAACGTGACGCATCCACTCTTGCGATGATAAAGCAGCATAGGAGCGCCTGACGATACGCATTGCGATTGCCTCGGGACATGTCCCAGGGCAAACAGTCTCTTTGCCAAGTTCGACGGGCAACATTCCGTCCTTTGATCAGCGCAAGAATGTGAGTAGGGTGGGAACGGTTTCTTCTCCCCATTTTCGGAGGAACAAGCGATGTAACGCGGCGCTTCTCTTCCTCAAAGGCATCGGAAACGACCGTGGCACAGGAGTCTAGGTCTTCAGGAGAGGGGGAAGAAAGGGTGGTAAGCGGCCCCAGGATGTCTGAGAGGGACGCAGGAAAACGGAGGCAGTGGATGGACTGGGTGGGAGGGGGATGGAAGTCGTGAGGAAGAGAGTGGGAGGTGATAGAGGACGGAGAAATGGTCCGAGAACTTTTGGACGACCGACGGCAGCCTGTCAAAGGAAAGGTTTATGGAGAGAGCGAAGTCTAGAATCGACACAGTGGAAGGGAAACGGTAGACGCGTGTCGGCTCCAAGGGAGCCACAATGGACGAGAGAAGGTTGGATAGGAAGGAATTCAGAATTCGTCCGTTCCGGGATGTAGAGGAGCAATTTCAGTCCAAATGATGGGCGTTCCAATCACCAACGTACGAGGCGTATTCTTAAAGTAAGTACCGTTTGCTTATATTTAAATATTGGCGCTTCAGAACACAGTTTTGCTCCTGCAGCGCCATCTACTGATTCACTGAGAAGCTATAGCAGCATTTTTTTTGTTTCAGAAGTCGTTTGCTTGTCCGTGCATGCAAACAACAATGTCCGCGACAATCGTTGATCCCGCCAGCTGTGAAGTGCGTTCTGTCATATGATTCTTGTATGCAAAAGGATTGTCGGCTGCTGAAATTCATCGGGAATTATGCCTAGTTTATAAACCTACAGTGATGAGTGAAGGAAAGGTTAGACAATGGTGCTGTGATTTTAAAAATGGACGAACAAATGTCCATGACGAAGAGCGAAGTGGTAGGCCCAGTATTTCGACCGATGAAATTGTTTCGCAAGTGGAACAAAAACTGCGATGTGATCGTCGATTGACAATTAATGGCTTGGCTGAACAATTTCCTCAACTTGGACGGACTACTGTCCACAATATTGTTACGGAAAACCTCGGATACCACACACTGCATGCAAGGTGGGTACCGAAAATGCTCACCGACCACCACAAAGAGCAAAGAATGTCCAGTGGACTAGAGTTTTTGGGTCGCTGGGAACTCTTTAAACCACCCACCGTACAGTTCTGACCTTACACCCAGCGACTACTTCCTCTTCTTGCACTTGAAACAGTGGTTCGGTGGACAACGTTTCGAAACCAAAGAGGAACTCAAGAATGGCGTTGTCGATTGGTTCAACCCTCAGGCGGCGAGTTTCTATGCAGAGGGGTTAAAGAAGCTGGTGCAGCGGTACGAAAAATACTTATAAGTGAACGGCGATTATGTATATAAGTGAAGTAGGTTTGTAGCTAACTAAAAGTGCCAATAAAATGTGTTTAATATGAGTATATTTTTTCCTGTGACCAAACGGGCCTTACTTTATGAACACGCCTCGTATATACCCGACTTGCGCGCCGAAAGCAAGCGTGCAAGGTCATAAATATTCAGTTTGTGCAGCCTACCGCAGCGTTTTTATGCGGAGAAAATGTTCAGGCTACCCTGCGTTGTAGGGACCTCGATTCCGAAAGCTTCCATGCTGGAGAGGATGGGAATCGCGAGGAGGGAATTCGGAATATCCCGTTTTAAAAGGAAATCAACTCCTCCGCCGTGCGTGTTTCTGTCCAGACGGTGTGTGTAATAAGCGGATGAATGGAAAGACGGGTAGAGATTAAGAAACGGCTCTTGAAGAAGCATTATATCAATGTGATGTGTCGGTACGCATTGGAAAAGCTCATATTTTTGCATGAAATTCCTTTGTAGTTCCATGACTGAACCTTCCAGGAATGACGCGAAGAATACAGAGAAGAATTAGGCATGTAAACGGAGGAGTTGCCCCAGGATGAATATTTTTGTCGTCTCGATCATCGGAGCCCGCAGGATATGCTCCGAAACCAATACAATATAGCTAGCTCCTAGACGGTGGAAGGGAGGTGGCTGAAGGCCGAGGAGGGGAGGTCGCTAATGGCCGAAGAGGGGAAATGGCAAGAGGCGCGTGGTTGGCTGGCGGCAGCGGAGGGGAAGGCTGGGAGTGAGGGAGGGGTGGGAACTCAGCTGTGGAGTTCACTGCCGGGGCGAAGGAGCGGGAGACGGGGGGAGGAACTTTCGCCGGAGGAGAAACAACTGGCGTTATCTCTCGGCTTGCATGCCCTTGTCTTCCCTGAGAATATCGCGCTCGCGATAATTTGTCGGGTGGTCCTTTCCGCAAAGGAAACACATGACCGGGTCCTCACGGAGCTTTGTGCACTCGCCGCTTAAGTGCTTTCCGCCGCAGCGGATGCGATTCGGTTGCAAAAAGCAATGATTTTTCCTATGCCCGATGCGTTGGAATCAGTGACACTGGACTGGTTCATTAGGTTTGCGATAGATTGAGACCGTGACCCGAAGGCCCGCGTGGAATTGAATCCCCATGAACCCTTCGGAACCAATGGAATTCTTGCAAATTACACGGCACGTGCTCGTCGGATATCGAGCGACTTCGCGGACCCCGGCGGCTCGTTCGATATCTGACGGTCGTGTTGATGTAATCCTGCTTACGGAAATAACCGGAAAGCCAAGGGACTGCAACGAAGATAGTAATTGTTGCTCCTCCATCGAAGGGAGGACACCACGTACAGGGTTCGTCCGGGAAATAAGTTTATGATGCTCATTGTCTTTTTTGACAAAAGGGGAGTCGTACACTACGAATTTGTACCTGAACGACAAACTGTAAATGCTGCATTTTACGTCCAAGTGCTCGGCAGGCTTCGAAAACGAGTCGCCCGCGTCCGGCCAGCGATCAAAAACATCTGGCGGCTGCATCACGCCAATGCGCCGTCTCACACCGCGCTTGTCGTGTCGGACTTCTTGGCCAAGCACGGCGTGGCAACGCTGCCGCACCCGCCCTACAGCCCGGACTTGGCACCACCGGACTTATTTCTGTTCCCGAAGATAAAGAGGAGTTTGAAAGGAACGCGATACGGGACTTTGGACGCCGTCAAAGAGGCGGTGACGCCCTGTCTTCGAGAGGTTCCCGATGATGCCTTCGCGGGAGCGTTCCAGGAATGGGAACGCCGCTGGAACAAGTGTATCGACTCACAAGGGTCCTATTTTGAGGAATATTAGCTTAAGATATGTAAAAGTGTAATAAATTTTTTTTCCTGAGCTCAGTACACTTATTTTCCGGACGAACCCTGTATAATGCGTTATTTGTGATAGGAGATTTGTGATCCGACTCTGCCGTTTCCACCATTTCAGGTATCGATCGCTTCCTTCATCCCCCAAAGAGCCCGTGTATCGCCCGCCTGCCACCCACGCCTCGAAAGTATCGTCCGCCGTCTTCCACAATCGCAACCACTCCCTCCCTTGCCCCTCCTTCTTCCCCGCCGGCCAACCCGCACTCCTCTTAAATCAACGACTCCGCCCCCTAAAGGCAGAGGAATGGGGGCTAGGGATAGACACTTTATGAAATATGGGGGGGAGGAATTATTATTATTATTAGGTAATCTACCGTTTAAGGTAGGTTTTTGGATGGGCACAACTATCAAATAAACATTTTGTGACTCCCCATCTATCAAACTAATCTATATCAGGTCCCTCTTCATCTCGGTGTACTTCTTTCCTCCCTTCATGCCGTCCAACATCCCTATCCTGTTCCTGCCCTTACCTCGCTTGCCCAATATTCTCCCCTCTATTACCTTCTTCAACATTCCACTACCGCTCAATACGCCTTTCATCCATTTTTCCTGCCTCCATACGATTTCTCCCAACAAACCCCTCTCCTCACTCACCATCTCTAGCACTTCCTCATTTGTTTTCCTTTCGGTCCATTTCACCTTCTCCATTCTTCTCCACACTCACATTTCAAAAGCCTCCAATCTACGTCTATCCACCTGCTTCAGTGACCACGTTTCCGCACCGTACATAGCTACGCTCCATATCAGAGTTTTTACGAGTCTTGTCTTAATATCCCTACTCAACGTCCCCGTCATCAACTCCCTCCTCCTTGAGAAAGCCTCCTTGCATAGCGCAATTCTTCTACTTACGTCCCTACCACTTTGACCGTATTGGTCCAAAACACTTCCGAGATATATAAACTGCTCTACCTGCTCTATTCTTTCCCCGCCTATTTTAATATTTAGCTTAGCCTTTTTCTTTCTGGAAAATCGCATAACCTCTGTTTTATTAATATTGACTCTCATCCCATATTTATCGCACTGAACCTTCAATTCACTCAGCAATGCTTGTAACCCCTTGGCTGACTGAGCAACTAATGCTTGGTCATCAGCAAACCTAACCGATTTTACGAATTCCCCTCCGACTTTCATTCCTACCTCCAGTTCTTCCCATGCCTCTTTAATCATTTCCTCCACATATACGTTGAACAGCACCGGTGACAATGGGCAACCCTGCCGTACACCTCTTCCTAACACTGCCCATCCCAACTCTCCGTTCCCCACTCGTACCTGAGCAGTCTGAGACATGTACAGGTTGCGGATCAGTCTCCTGTCCCTCCAATCCATTCCTATTTTCTGCAATACACGGTTTAATTTTCACCAATTCACTCTATCAAACGCTTTTTCGAAATCTACAAAACAGGCAAAAACGTCCTGATTGTACACTATATTCCTCTCAATTAGTGATCTCATTACTGCAATGGCATCACGCGTACCTCTTCCCTTCCTAAACCCAAACTGATCATCCCCTAAGTAATCATTTGCCTTACTCTCTATCCTTTTGTTGATGATCCTGAGAATAACTTTTGCTGCGTGGGATATCAAACTTATTGTTCTGTAATCCTCACATGACGTAGCCTTTGCCTTTTTTGGAATAGGAACTAACACCGATCTCGCAAAATCTTCCGGCCAGATTCCTTCTTCATAGATACTACGAATCAGTCCATATAGGGCCTTCTTCCCGCATTTTCCTAAACATTTCAACAGTTCTACAGGTATGTTGTCCACCCCCACGGCCTTATTTGCTTTCATCTCCTTTAATGCCCTTTCTATTTCATCGTCGAGTATGCCATGACCTAAGCTATCTTCTTCTACGTCATGTTCCTTTTCTATGTCTAACCTTGTCGGCCTAAGTTCTTTACCATACAGTGTTTCTATATATTCCTTCCATCTCTCTTGGATTTTTCCTGGTTCAACTATTATCTTACCCCACTTATCTTTAACTGTTAGCACAGATCTTGCCTTCTTACTTCCCGATAATAACTTAACCGTGCTGTATAGAGCACCAATTTCACCCTTCTTCGGTAAACTTTCCATATCCTCGCATTGCGTTTTCCACCATTCTTCTTTTGCTTTATTTGTGGCCCTTCTCAATTTATTGTTTAACTCTTTGTACTTCATTTTGCCTAACTCTGTGTTTACATTCTTCCATCTTCTTCTCTCATCCATCTTTGCAATCATCTCATCCGTGACCCATGGTTTCCTTGTTCTTTTCCCCTTAACGGTTCCTATAGTGTCTTTTGCTGCTTCCGATATCCCTTGCTTGATACATTCCCATTTTTCTTCGATTGTACTCAGTTCTTTACCGTCATCCATTATTTTCTCTACAGCCTGCTGATACTCCTTCCTCGTTAATCCATTTAATGCTTCTACGTTCCATTTCCTAACCGCCGCCCTTGCCTTATCTTCTTGAAACGGACGTTGCATTTCATAACAACTAAATTGTTGTCAGAGTCCGCAATCGCTCCTGGGAAACTGTGTATTTCTCGAGAAGAAAAATATTGAATATTATATGGAAATCGAAACGTAGGACGGCATGGGATTACATTCTGGGTGGATAAAACATTTAAACATAATTGTCGAAAGATTTAAGTTTTTAGTGCGGCGTTGTAATTATTATGCATGAAAAAAATCAAGAATCTAATTTACATCAAGTCTGGGTTAACTCTCTTTGTCCTCTGATCCTCAAAATAAACTTCAGCATTGTAAACATTTTTAAAATTAATTCTCTTAACTTATAATTCTTTCAAAATGAGCCTTTTATATCAATTAAAATTAAATAAAATTTCAAAATATCGCCATTACTAAAAGCACCGAAGAAAACATTGAAAGATTAATGCAGAAGTACTAATTGCGTAAAATTTACAGGGAAAACATAAACAATTTTCGCATATAATTTTTAGTAGAGATTAAAATATAATAAAATATAAATGAAGGCAATAACATGAACAAAGTCGATATACTTTCACATTAAAAATCCCTTGGACCTTCAAGGCGGAACTTTGAGGGGAGGCTTTTGAAATAAAAGACTTAACCGTCACAGAGAGGGTTTTTAAAAACCCAAAGGAGGCAGGAAAGATAAATGCAGAGCATATTGAGTAGCACTAGGATGTTGAAGACTGTAATAGAGGGAAGAATGTTAGGTAAACGAGAAAGGGGTAGAAACAGGTCAGGCATGTTGGGCAGAATGAAGGAAGGAAGAAAGTAGACGGAGTTGATGAAGAGGTAGGATATTGACTTGTGTTTTGCTACGAGAGGCAAGATAATTATCAGTGCAACGCTTCGTAGTTTCTGTCTAACCTATCTAAATCGGTTGACTACCGATAGAAGTGAAAAAACGATAAACTCAGTAATCAATCCGAAGGTCAGCTTTGTATGTGATGGTATTGTTGAACCAGTACTAAGCCAGACGGCGTGTGAATATTCACACATCAGGGTAGGCGGGCCAGTTCCTTTCTATGTGCCCGTTATGGCTTGTCAGGAATATCTGGTACCTGAAAATTTCCACAGCGTGGGTGGAGCTGCAGGTGCCCAGAGAGGCTTGCCCGGGAATTGAACCTGGGCGCTCTCTATTTGATAGTCCAACGTTAACAGTCCCTGGACCACCGCGACCCATACCGATAGTAGTAATGGGCCAATTAAAATAACATTTAGGAAAGGTGTGTTGGGGAAAATGACGGGAGAAAGAAAGTGTACGGAATTGAGGAGCATATATTTTAATCATTTAAATTTATTCACTGGCTCGTTAATTGCCTTGAGAATATTTTTTCATCGCCGCAGTTATTTTCAAGCAGAATTTTTCTAATGACCCTCTTATGAGGATCCTCACTTTGATGATATGACCTGCAACAGTTGCAAAACTCCAACGGTACAGCGAAGTGTAGTGCAATTCTAATGACATTATGCTGGTAAATTTCTGCGTTTCTAATTTAATCATTTTTATCTATCGCTAGGAAAATATGTCATCATTCAAATAATTTTCAAATGCTTTCAAATGTTTCACTAGCAAAATAATGACTAATCTTTGTTTAAATACGATTTTTCAGGTTTTTTTATGTTTATATATATATTTTTTTATTAGTCAACAATAATTAAATAACATTTATTTTGCCATACTACCAAGAAAAACTTGAATTCATATTGAAGTTTTTTTAAAAATAAACCAATTTGCCTTTCCACATAAAATTTTTATTCTCACGACCCAGGTTTCGTTATAGTATAACATCATCAAGGTGGTTTAATTTCAAAATACATCAATATGAAGATTTTCCACTAAGTTACGCCAGAAACTATTTTACTTTGAATTCACATTTTTTATAAATATTTTCTCGCATCTTACAACAGTGCGTTCGTCAAGTTTTCCTTTATCATAATATCTCTTATCAAAGTTTTAACTCCAATATTTCCAAATTGACTGCTATCAATACAAATTCCGATGATTGATTGCCTCTAGTAGCCAAGTTCTTGTTAAATAACCCTGCGGTTGAGTCACAATATCTCCTCTATCGTTTAGGCAAAAATACGTTATACCCTCAAACACGATAGAACCATTAAACAACTGATATAATTTTACTAACTATGCGACTAAAAACATTAATTATCTATTTATTTCCAATTAACCGATGACATGATCTTAAATGCTAAGAAAATAACTAAATCTCAACGCTAAAAAATCAGCAGAGCTGTTAAAAATACTTCTATAGGTATCATATTCCCCAACAAGTACAATATTACCGAAAAACGTATTAAAGGATTCGTTTTGTAATGTCAAAAAGTTAACAAGAGAGCAAAAAAATAGCCCATGATATTCACGTTGAACCCAAATTGGGACCATGGGAATTAAATGCCACTATTATGATTTTTTCTTGCACAATACCACAGATTTTAAATTGACTAACACCAAGTCTTCCCAGATAGACGAAGCTTTATATGAAAAATATTTCATATTCTGATAATTTTTAAAGAATGATGTCCTGATTTCATAATTCCCTGGAAGAGAAAGTATATTTTTACTTTGTGCGATGCATAGAAGTTCAACCAAGTACCCAAAAAAAGGAAAACCAAAGAATAATAACAGCTTCAATCGCTTCCATTTTGTGAGAGTAGCCTCTAGAATTCCTAGAGATGGATTGGTCAGCATTTATTCTTAATTTAAGTTAAAAATTTATTATTTTTTAATGAGTAAATAAGTTACTTCCTTACGACAAATAAATGTACCCTCATCTTATTTATTAAACAGACAGAAAGGCTTTACCAGCAGTAACCTAACTAATAACAGTTTTTTACATAATTTAGCAATAAGAAAACAAGCAGTCTTACGCATTGAAGATAAGATGAATTATCCATCAAGTCTTGTAAGTTACAATTGCATCCTTCTTAAAACGATCAAAATATGTGTGGAGGTTCATTAGCAGCTGGTTGGCATCATCAATCGATTTTCGGTAGCGATGGAACATTCAAGTGTTTTATTTCAGGATACTTAGTTACACTTTTAATTATATTTCAAATGAATGGAGCATCCTGTATTTGTAAACGAATTAACGTTAGCATTAACGAAATTTTAACGACTATTTCAAAACCTCCAACGGTATTTGTTCGACTGAAGATAATTTAAATGACTAGGAAAGTACGATCAGTACGTGTTTATAGCTAAAGATAGGGAATGGAAAAACATATATTTTTCTGTAAAAATACATAATTCGATCGAAAATAAACCAATCAGCGGCAGTTATCCGCTATAATATATATGTTGGCTAGGGCTGGTTGGTAAAGTAGTTAATTTAAATGACAATAATGAAAAGTTTGAGAGTCTTTATTTAAAAAAGAAAAGAGTAATATTAATATCCATCAAATATTGCAGGATGCTTGTATCACTTTTCATAATGTCTTTAGTCTTAGGAAGGAGTCTCAAACAGTCAATTGCTCATCACTCCCGAGTGCCGAATGGAGTGAGAAGCTGTTACCTCTTTTTATTGATTTTCTCATTTAAAAATTACTTACGTTTCATTATTTTTCGGTAAAAGACTGGTACACAACTGCTTACCTCTCCCAGTTTCACCTTCAAACTATGTATCTATTCCACGGGGGAATCCAATCCTTTAAAACAACAACTACATCCTCCCTATAGTCTTCCTTAATTCCATTTCTGCGTTCATCGGTGCACGCATCTCCCCGCCCCCTCCCCCGTTTACGGAGATATCCTCCTCCCCGGTTCACGGGCGAGGGCCTTCCCTCCTCTCCTTCCCCTCTTTCCCCTACCAGGCCTCTCCCCTCCCCGCGTCGCCCTTGAGCTCGGCCCGCTCCAACAATTGCTCCCCTCCTACCCGAGTCCTTGGCTGACCCGCGAACCCTTCGCCGCGACACCCGCCGCTCCGAGTGAGGGAGAGCAGGAGTCAGCTCGCGCTGCCCGACGGGCGACCTCCCCCCAGCGATGGGGTTCACCTTGTCGCCTGCAGGAAATCGGTGGCCATTTACGTCGGGCGAAGTGGGTAGTCCGTCGCCTTCTGCTCTCTCCGTCATCTTAGCCGTCAGCGGCTCATCGAGACAGAACTGAGCCTTTGAGTATTCTCTTCAGCCTGGATATGGAAGACACTCAAAGATCCTCAATTTCTCTTCCAATGAAATACTTTAAAAAAAGGACTACTTCCGAATTATAATTAAGATACTATATGTGCAATGTGGTTTCTGCAGCGAGATACCAAATAAGAGCAAGCTAACAGACTAAAGTGTAATCGGTGAACATTGATGCCGTTGATGTTAACCGAGGGCATATAAGGTGATGTTGTCAGTGAGTGCATCTCCCAAAAAGTTTAACCTACAACCTTTCCCCCTAGATTTGTACTTGAAACTGTAATACAATAAGCGAAAGTAGGAGCCCCGTAAAAATTTCTCATCCTGAGGTCACAGGGAATTCGTTATTTTCCCCCTCTTCCATCGTTTCCCAGCGGGGACGAAAGGCAATTCACCGGGCCTCTCCCACACAAGAGCGCTTCCGATCGGAGAGGGACGCCGAGACACTTTCGGCGAGTGTTGAAAACCTCTTGTTCTGGAATTAAACTAAATAAAAAATGCTTGCGAATTACTTTGATAAAGGTCCATGTAGAACCTACCAAATGCAATATTATCAATACCTTTAATTGGAAAATAATTAGCCAAATGGTTACTTACTGCGTTCTTTAACTAATATTTCCCTTCACCTTTTCGACAATTTTCTTTTTCTCAGTCACGTTTTGTCGAAAATCAGGTAATTACGTCATCATGCTCCGGGATGTTTACATCTATATGGTGAGCGATCCGTTCAATAGGTCCTTTTAAAATCCATTTAGATGGTGCTCGAGGAGTTAGAAAACGTTTTCTTTAGTAAGCCTCATCCCTTATTAGACTGCTGTTGAAGTTTCAGCGAAATCCATCTCGCAGTAAATTTTCATAGTCCATTGAAACAATAAACTTTTGCTTATTTAGAAAAATGGAAAATTGAGTTTCGTATGGCGATTAAGCACTTCTATTTAAAAGGCTTAATACCGGAAGGGATCAAAGCCGAGTTGAATGAAGTTCATGGCACATATGCTCCTGGAAGCGCGACTGTTTGCAATTGTGTAAAATGGTTTAACCGTGGCCATACAACCAAAAATAATAAACATCGTTCGGGACGTACAGTGGAAATGAGATCCTACGAAATGATGGACAAAATCCCCAAAATGGCTATTAGTGATGGACGAATCCAAGTTCGCGATTTGGTCGAGGACACAAACAAATCACAAGGTACAGTGTTTTCAATTTCACATGAAAAATTGGACGTGAAAAAATTAACAGCGTGCCACGCTTGCTTACAGTGGAGCGCGTGCTCGATTCGGATGCTGATTCGGCGCTTTTCCGTCGCAATCCTCGGTGATTTTACGTATAAAATCAGGCGTGAAATAATGCAGTGAATTCGCATTCCTGTGCGCATATAAAGTGATACGTTTTATTAGTACAATCGAATCAAGAATACGAAATGTTATGGTTTTAAAAATGAATTTAATTGCATTGAAAAGTACAGGCGCTCTTGTTAAACAATTTCATGATAACATCGGTGTCAGGCGTTGTTTTTGGAATTTATTCAAACTAAAATCAAAGGAAAATTGATATACCATGGTACATAATTGTTTTTAGAGACATTAGCTCAGTAACTAATTGCTCCTGACGTGTCTCAGAGATTTTGCACCTGGAATATGCATCTGTATCGAGGATTTTCAGGAGGCAGGTTTAATGAAAGAGTTAGATCGCCTCCAGCGTAGGGCAGCGAGATTTGTCAAATGAGTTGACGCAGAAAGAAGTTCGGCAAAATCGTTGAAAGATTTGGAGTGGAATTCCCTCAAAAAACCAAGATTAATTTTTAAATTAATTCTCTTACGTAAATTTGAGACCGATCAGTTCTCCGAAGGTGTTTATCACACTTTAAAAATCCCAATTTACTCGTACTATCATTCATTCAGGATTATAGAGATAGACTGTGGAAGGGATGGATTTAAGATGCTTTTTCCGAGAAAAATTAGAGGCAGTAACAATTGCTACTCATGTCAACTATTCCTCTCGATACCATTACTGCCGTGGCATCGAGCGTCTCTCTCCCCTTCCCAAACCCAAACTGATCATCCCCCAAGTAATCTTTTGCCATGCTCTCCATCCTTTTCTTGATGATCCTGAGAAAAAGTTGCTGCGTGGGAAATCAAACTTATTGTTCTGTTGTCCTCATATGGTTTAGCATTTACCATTTTTGGAATAGGAACTAACACTAATCTCACGAAGTCCTCTGGCCAGATTCCTTCCTCATCGCTGCTACAAATTTGTCCATATAGACTTCATCCCACATTTTCCTAAATCTTTTAGCAGTTCCGCGTAAATGTTGTCTAGCCCCATGACCTGTATGATATCATCTCCCTAATGTCCTTTCTATATCGTCATCGAATATGCCTGGACCCAAGCTTTCCTGATCTACATCATTATCTCTTTCTTTGTCTAAGCTTGTTGGCCTAAGGTCTTTACAATACAGTTCCGATTTATATTCCTCGCATCTCTCTGGGATCTTTTCTGTTTCATCTATTATCTTACCCAACTTATCTTCACTGTTACCACGGATCTTCACTTCTTACTTTTCAATAGTGTTTTAACCTTCTTGTATGTTGGTTTAACCACTGAAGAGTGATGTTAGGAGAAATTCAAATAAGGTAGGAGAAAGATGGAAAAAAGCATAATGATGGGCAACTGGATGTTGAGGACTGTGATAGAGAGAATTATTGGGTAAACGAGGAAAAGGCAAGCATAAGATAGGCATGCTGGATAGTGTAAAGGAAGTACATGGAGATTAAGAGGGCTAATTTTAGAGAAGTTTGCTGGATTGCGTTTTATTAAGAGTTTCAAAGTATTTATTTCTTAGTTGTATCCATCCAAAACCTACCTTAATCAGTAGATTACCTCAAATTTGGAAAGAAGTTCCACGACTCATATGTGTACTGAATAAAGCATGTGCAGGTCTGCCTTGGTAATTTTTTTCAATAATTTATTAGTAAATAGTTCAGAAATTTAACACAAAGGGCATGTTCACCTGCATTTATTTGCTGAAGATTTGCGATAACACCTGGGTCTCCCAACTCTACCACTGATTATTACCAAGAGGAGCCAGAAGGTAAGAAAACATTTCTAATCCATATGGCCAACACATTTCATTTCAAGATTTCTTAGGAGTTTCAATTGCACTTTCTTTAAACTTCCAATTATACATACAATGCTGCATCTTCATATTTGAAAATTTACTTTTTTATGTACTCATGGAAACATTTTAGGTTTTTTAAGTATGGATATCCAGAACTTGTAGATACCAAATTGCACATTTTGATCATTTTTCATGGTAATAAAATGTTACCTTTTGCACTTAAAATGTCCTTTTTGTGTAATTTAATTTTTAATTATTTTACCGAGGGTTTTTTTTCATTGCAAGACATTGCCGATGACAACCTTCCATTCCTCTGCAAGGATTCGCAAATTGAGTGGTAATGTTCCAAGTGAGAAATGTGTAGCATCTCAAGAAACTTCAACCTCGGGAATCTGCTCCAATGGGCACCACAGAAGGAGAAAGATGGGGCTCAGAGTTGTTCCTAATGCTGCAGAAGAGCTGCCCAGAAAGAATCCACCAGGGAACCACGATATGAAGAGTCTTCTTCACCTTGGATTTGGAACTTAGAAAGGCTAAAGAAACTGAACAAGGGCTCTCCTGTGGCCTGAATGAGTACAAGAAAGATGAGGAAGAACAGTGGGAATTAAGAGTCAGCTCATGGCAGATGGTCAAGCTCTCGCAGGGAAAGAACCATATTAGAGCGTAGGTCCATATATAGGAATACAATGGAAGAGAGAACTGGCAGTGAGGCACAAGGCCACCCATGTTGAATTGACACTGCCTGAGAGTCCTAGCATAGTAGAGAATCTCCGTCAACATTACCAATATTGGCCTCATCGCCTTCTATAAGTAGAAATATATGCCTGAGCATCAAGCTGCCCATGGAGGTACAGCACAGCGGTGCCTCCATGGAAATTTGTCTCTCACCCTTTCCTATGGTTGCGGCACAGTCTGATAATGCTGCTGCAGCATGGTTGAGGTTTACCCATGCCCTTGGTGGAGAGCACCCATAGTGGTAGGGCCACAAGGAAAAGTGGCAGCACAGAGAGGGAGGAACTGCCACTTATCCAAATGCAGCAGCTTCAGCACTCGGGGAGAGTGAGGTAGAGGAGTGAAAATGAGTCCTGAGCCGTGAACTGTACTGCTAGGTTGAGAGATGGGAGCCTACCATCACCACAGGCCCTTTGGCAAGGGAGAGACTTTCCAAAATTCAGAGGGTGAGTACAATGTGCTTAATCAAATCTTTTCAGCTTTTTCAGTAGTGCCTATTAAATTTTTTGGCATTAGTGCAATACAGCAGCCTGCTGCTGGAACGTATTATTGAATTGTACACAATTTTCAGACAATGACACACCTCTACTCCTTGCTCAAATCGGTGCAGAAAGGTTGTCCCCATGACTCAGCCAAAGTGGTACAACAGGCCATGATGAGGGAGCATAGCAGCATTCCAGGTGCTACCTTCCAGAAGGCTTGCTATTTTGCACTAATGCCAGAATTGATTTGGAAATAAAATCCCTGCTTGTTTACCATTCAGAAACTACACGAGCCTTGTAGTGTTAAGACCAAAACAGTAGGTGGAATGAGATGTGGAGGTTATTTCATTCTGTAATAGAAGAAAAGTTGAACATTATCCATGGTCCCTTGCAATGCCAATGTGATTTTCTCTGAATAAACCTTTTAAATATTTTTCTTAAATGAAATATATTATAATATTTTACATTAGTTTTACGAAAAAAGTTATTTCACCAAACAAATGTTTTGCTTTATGAGAAAGATTGCGAAACTGATTATGCTTTAATTATGAGGTTCCACTGTGCCATAAATTTCAGCATTTATGTGGCCAACAACAAGTTTTTGGAGTAAATTGCATCTCTATTGATATAATAATATCTAAAATGATTTCCTCAAACTGACCCTATACTCTATCAATTTATTCCTCCTTATGATTGCATGGCGCATGTGTACATGAACCATCATGTTTGTCTGTTCTGCTTTTATCTTTATGGCCTTAACATTGCAATTACATACCAATTTCCTATTCTTATTCTGTCTTCTCCTGTATCTTCGTTCCTTTGCTAACAAATTAAATTTTTAGAACCCTGGAAACCCTCCACTATGGTGTTTAGCAGAGGCTTATTACCCACTGGACTACCCTTGACCCAATATATCTATCTCTCTTGGCACAGTCTCACAACCACAAATTTATTTTATCCATTATCATTCATGGAAAAATGACCTCTTAAGTCTTCTTTTTTCTAAAATTAATCTCTCTAATTTTATTGACCTGACTGGAAAAGGACTGACTTTAAAACAAGAGAACTGATATAGATTGATATTATTCACATGATATATTGAGTAAAATAATTTAGTGTAGATAGTTTTTTGAGCTGTTGGTTGCATAGAAAAGCTACAAATATGCTCTTGCCTTAAACAAGAATATGGCATTCTGACAACAAATTATGAATGCAAATGTGAAACAATTATTGGGAAAGTATGGTGATGTTACAAAAATGTTAAAATTAAAACATTAAACACTTAACAATTTTTATATTTTATGTAGTTAACATCTTAAGAAATTTCACATATTTCAAACTTTTTGTTTTTAAAAAGTGTCATATTTTCAAAGCATTTAAATTTCTTTGAGGCGGTATATTTATTCTAATTTCAAAGACCTGGCAAGAAAGAAGCTCCAATAATCCACACATGAAAAATTGAGAGATTACTGTATATTGAAACTGAAATGGAATATTTTTCCTTTTTCAGTGTGATGATATAGTCAATCCCCCTGGAATCAGATGCAAAAAAATTGAGTACAGTTTTTGATATATCATTTGTTTACATTAACATCTTTAATGATATGTCATGATTAAATTACCAAGTTCTTGAATCAGTATTGGAAATATTTTGCTTTTGTATTTTCGTTTGTGAACAGTTCCAGAAGTGGAGAGGCTGGCAATTCAGGATAAATATGTTGCTTTGTCTTCAAAAATGCAAACAAGGCACAGCTCTGCTAGCAGGCTACAACCAATTTAAGAGGTTCAAAATGAAGAAGATAGCAGTGGAGTTGAGGCAGCACAGAAAGGTCTGCATCCAAAGTTAAGGAATAAGCGATCTTCATCAACAGGGTAAGCTGAGTCATTGTGATCTTTTATTTATTATAATGATTAGCATTGCTTTTGCAATTGGAAATTTTTTATCTTAATAATTTTATCGATGGTTTCAGGCATTCTTTTATGGAATCGGTTCATATTTAAGCGGATAAAATATTACAAAGTATTATTTTATCCGCTTAACTTAATAATTTTGCCAATGATAGCCTCAGTTTGAAAAAAAGAAAGGATGGAGATTCTTTTTATGGAACCTAGAACTCCAAGAGGAGTCTTATTTGTGATCAATTTCTAATAAAGATCAAGAAGCCGTGAAATTATTAGTCAAATCAGCCTTGTAGTTTTCATTAGAAATTGAACTTGATGAAAGCTTGAGGTCTTATCACTATCTTTGACAGAATTTCAACACTCCTGAAAAGTTAACATTTATGACCTTAGTTCTTCATGAAATATTCACCTATCAAATTTGGAGAAAGCAATTTTTTCATTAAACAAGATGTTAACTTGAATTACTTAAAATAGAGTACATCACAAAATCAAAAATGTTATTCACTTCAAATGATAAATGGGGCCAATTTAAAAAGTGTTGATTTCCAATTAAATCAAAATGCACTAAAGACTATTCATTTCAGTTAAAAATTGCTGGTGCATATCTGATTGTATTTAGAAACAACAGAGGCATGATTTCCATACTCAATTCATACCATAAAAAACCATAAACACAGTAATCAACCCGAAAGTCGGTTTGGTAGGTGACCCAGTACTAAGCCCAACTGCATGTGAAACTCACACATTAGCAGGGTAGGGTGAACACACATTAGCAGGGTAGGGTGAACACACATTAGCAGGGTCCTGTGCCAGTTATGGTTTCCCAGGAAGATCTGGTACCCAAAAAATCACATAGCTTGGGTGAAGCTGCAGGTCCCCAGAGTGACTTGCCTGGGATTCAAACCCTGGCCCTCCAGTCAGTAGTCCAATGCTCTACCCCCTGGACTATTGCGACCCACTCAATTCATACATCTTATGGATAATGTTATTCAGTTGCTAGGCCCCAACATTACAGTGCAAAACTAAACTAGGTGCAGTTTTTACAATGGCTTAGAAGGTCAAGAACCAACAAGCCACCCTAAAATTAGACTCTTAAGTCATACGCCTGTTATGTAGTTGTTACAGTGACAATATAAATACCAAGATTATTTGCATGCTTACCCTGTTCTGATTTCAAAATTGTCTCTTCTTTGCAGGTCAGCATTTTCAGAAAGTGGATTCGACCAAGGTGTCAATATAGAATTGGAAGATAAGGATGCTAATCATACCAAAGGTGATTCTGACGAATTGCCTATAAAACAAAGGTTCATGAAGAAAGGTCAGAGTCTAGGAGAGTTATAGTGCCCTATTAGCTACTAAAGTGTTTTCAACTTGACTAACCAGATTGGGTCAGCTGCAGAGAAGTGTCATAATATTGCGATGCAAATGTTGTGAAAATTTCTCTGCTTCCACTGCAATGTTCATGATGCATGAAGTGGAGGATTATCAAAAGCAAAATATTTTTAGTAATAATGATATACAATATGCTTATTCCTATTTGTTTTGCAGTGATTATTTGGTGCATTCTTTTTTTAACTTAAATATTGCTCATTTACAATTGAATAGATGCAGAAGGTGAAAATTCTGGAGCTGAAAAATGATATTGTGAGGTGGTTTGTGGCAAGTTCTCAGATATTGCTACTTTGCAAGATTGTCCCAAAAGTAGTAGGACTAAGTCAATTACAAAATATGTCTTTGCCAAAATTGATACCTTCTCTAACAAGCTGAAGTGGTATCCTTTGGTGTCCATAAACCACTGCCAGTAGGTTTTCCACACCTCATATGCCTTCTCGAAAGCAGCACCTGGATTGCTGCTGCGGCCCCTCATCATGGCCTGTTATACCACTTCGGCTGAGCCATGGGGACATCCTTTCACCAGCATTTGGGACGGGAATAGGAGAGGTAGGAGTCTGGGGCGTCATTGTCTGAAAATTGTGTGCAATACAATAATACATTCCAGCAGAAGGCTGCTGTTTTGTACTAATACCAAAAAATTTGATAGGCACTACTGAAAAAGATTAAAAGATTTGATTAAGCACATTGTACTCACCCTCTGAATTATTTTGGAAAGTCTCTCTCTTGCCAAATGGTTTGTGGTGATGGTAGGCTCCCATTTCTCAACCTTGCAGTACAGTTCATGACTTGAGACTCATTTTCACTCCTCTGCGTCACTCTCCTTGAGTGCTGCATCTGCTGCATTTGGATTAGTGGGAGTTCCTCCCTCTCTGTGCTGGCACTTTTCATTGTGGCCCTACCACTATGGGTGCTCTCCACCAAGGGCATGGGTAAACCTCAACCATGCTGCAGCAGCATTATCAGACTGTGCCGCAACCATAGGAAAGGGTGAGAGACAAATTTCCATGGAGGCACCGCTGTGCTGTACCTCCATGGGCAGCTTGATGCTCAGGCATACATTTCTACTTTTAGCAGGCGATGAGGCCACAATTGGGGAATGGTGATCCAGATTCTCTACTGTGCTAGGACTCATGTAATGTCAATTCAGAATGGGTGGCCTTGTGTGCCTCACTGCTAGTTCTCCCTTCCATTGTATTCCTATCCATGGACCTACCCTCCAACATGGTTCTTTCCCTATGAGGGCTTGACCCTTTGCCATGAGATGACGCTCACTTCCCACTATTCTTCCTCAGCTTTCTAGTACTCATGCTAGCAATGGGAGACCCTTTCTTCAGTTTCTTTAGCCTTTTTTCTAAGTTCAAAATCTAAGGTGAAGAAGACTTCATATCATGGTTCCTGAGTGGATTCAGTCACAGTCTTGCCGGGCAGCTCTTTAGCAGCTTCATGAACAACTCTAGAAGGTACTCCTTCCATGGTGCCCATTGAAGCAGATTTCTGAGGTTGTATAGTTTCTTGAGATGCTGCGCATTTCTCACTTGGAACCTTGCCACCCAATTTGCAAAACCTTGCAGAGGAATCAAAGGTTGTTGTCGGCAATAATGTCTTATGATGAATTTTCCTGGCACTGGCATAACAGGCATTCCTTTTTGGCTAAAGTTATAATAATTTCTTTTAGTAAAATTTCAGGTATCATTAAAACAAGAAAACAAAAGTTCATACAGAATGCACCAGGTTTCATATCAATGGTTATGATCATATTTCCAGGATAAGGACAGCATTGCACTTAAAAAACTTTAATCTAGTATTAGAGCATTTTTAAGGCAATGATTGAACTTGAGTTTTTCATTGAACACACATCCATTAGTGGAGCCTTGTTTAACAATCACCTTTAATAGAGAGTAATTTTCATAACAAGCAAAAATATTAAATCCATGAATAACTCTCTTAGCAAGTGACAGTTCGCATAATGAGTTACGAGGAGCCCCTCCCACCCAGAATGATTATGCCATCTGTTTAGCACATGTTCCACTAACATAGTAATGTCGCTAGTGTTTGCACATTTGTCCAAACTTATCTTCTAACATGTTATTTATGACAGTTTGTTCACAGTTCAATAAAATTCTACAAATTGTTTTAAAAATGTCACCATGGAAGAAGCTGCAAGAAGAGTATGAATGAAGTTTCGAAATCCCAAGACTAAGCTTATCTCAGAGCTGAGGTTATCTACATTGATCCTATAAATATTTATGAGATCCTGAGGAACTATTATCTGGCATTGCCATTTATATTAAAATCCATAAATTAACTTTTATGGTTGGACGATGTGTGGTTGACCAAAATGTTGGGCAAAGTCTAATTCAGATCCCAAGTTTTTCCTCAGTACCAAACTGTCAAATAAAAGGAGCCGGCAACATTACTACTGAACCTACAAAGTATTGCTCCTAAAAAAATTTAAAAATAGCTTAATTCTGAAAGCATATATCAGGATTTCTATTGCAATTGCAATTTCTGTAGATTCTAACCACAAAAATCAACCTTGGTTAAGATATGAATTTGTTAATAATTGCTTTTAAGGCATTGAGGATATTGAACGAGACTAATTGTCAAGATTAATTCCATGCCCTCAGTTACCCCTTTGTTTCTTTGGCATGAACCAAAAACTTAGATAAAAAAATTGAATGCCAAAATAATGATCAACCTGAATAGCAACTAATAATCAATTCAACATTAGGTAATCTCTGATGATAAAATGTAAAATATAAATACCATTAATTTAACATCTTGAAGTTTAGATACTATTAATATTTATGTATCTCGGGAGGATGCTCTAATTTCACAAAGGTGACCGGTGTCACAATGAACTATTAATCGCTGAACGAACAAACCAAAACTTGCCCAAGACAATATCTGTTACCATTATTTACACTATCTGAATTTGAAGAAATACTGTTTATTTTATTATGTTGAGGAAAACCTTGAACATGCAATCAAAAACATAACTACCAAGTGGAGAGAAGGTTTAATTAAACAATCTTGAATCTGCATTATCAAATATTTTTAATGCCATATATTGAATGGTGTACGCAAATTAATGGAGATTATGAGTAATCTGTATTTTCTTTATTGTCCGACTCACTGTTCCTATATGTTCAATTGTGGATGTCTTTTTTTACACATGGCTATATCTCTTTTATTAAATCTATCTCACTGTCCTACGTTTAATTTCTGTACTACCTCCTGGTTTTCTTGCAGGTAAATGACTCTACATTTCATGTATACTCCTATCCTATACACTTACCAAGAAACTTGTCTTTAAGGCATCTTAAAAAGTGCTAGGGTGTAACAGTCTTTAACATTTTTCTATAAGGAAAAATTATGTGATGCAACTGCACAGGAAGTAATAAAATCTTAAATATTCTTAAAAACACATAATATTAAAATTTTGTTCAATTGGTGAATTTTTTTTCATGAGTGGCAACAGGTTTTTCCCTCCCAACCTGCCCACCCTGGCTATACCACTGATAAGAGACAAAAAGGCTTTCATGAGGAGGAGGGAGTTGCTGACAGAAGTTGAGTGAGGACATTGAGATGTGGATGTAGAGAAGGATGAAGAAGGTGAAATGGACCAAAAGGAAAACAAATGAAGTACTAGGTGTGGGTGGGCGAGAAGAGAAGTTTGATGAGAGAAATCCTAAGCAGGCAGGAACAATGGATCAAGAGCATATTGATTGGCAGGGGGATGTTAGACTATAATAGAGGGGGGGAATGTTAGGCAAATGAGGAAAGGGCAGGTACAGGATGGGGATGTTGGATGGGATGAAGTACACAGATGAAGGAATTGATGTAGAGTAGGTTGCTGAATTGTGTTTTGTTAGGAGTCGCAAAATATTTATTTGGTAGTTGTGTCCATCCAGAAACCTACCTTAACCAGTAGATTACTGTATAATAAATCCTAATATTGAAAAAATGAGTCCATGAGAAAAAGTCCAGCTGTTAATGATTCATTGTTACAACGATCACCTTTGTGAAATAAGACTGTCCAGTGATACTTAAAAATTAGATTAATAGCATTCAAATTTCAAGATGCAAGGAACAAATGCCAGTAATATAACATCTACTCATAGCATAGAATTGAACATTGCAATTGGTCTATGTTTAATTTCCTCCCTTAAAGTCAATTGCTAATAAATTCACACTGATTATGGTTTTCTATGGTGGTGTTTGGAATAACCAAGATTGCAACTGAAATCAACACGTTTTCAAAATTGACCATTCTATGGTAAAAATCATTAATTGATCTATCGGTTAAGGATGGTTTTGGATGGAAAACTACCAAATAAAAATTTTGTGACTCTTAAAAAAACACAATCCAGCAACCTACTCTACATCAATTCCTTCTACATCTGTGTACTTCCTCCGTTCATCCCGTTCAACATCCCTATCCTATTCCTGCCCTTTCCTAGTTTGCCTAACATTTCCCCCCTCTATTATAGTCTAACATCCCACTGCCGATCAATATGCCCTTCATCCATTGTTCCAGTCTCCTAAGGATTTCTCCCATCCAACCTCCCCTTGCCCACCACATCTAGTACTTCATTTTTGCCTCAGAGCAAATCTGTCTCATTTGATGACATTTGGCATTCAGCTGTCTCTCACGACATTCTTTGGTCATAACCCCTGTCCATCGTTCTATCCTGTACGTATATTCCAATAACCCCCCCCCCCCCCAATCTCCCTACTGCCCTCCCTAATCCACATCCCCTTACTAATCACTCTGGAAGGACGAAATCCCCCTTCTGTCTTCGCCCACCTATCAATTGCGTCCGGTGAACACGCATTCTTAAGAATAAAATTCATATTTGGCACGTTTGCGTTTTGAACATGAATAAGAGGCTCGTAAAATTTGACTTCAAAGACAATCCCCGTATTAAAAGTTACCAGGTTCGCTTATTCCACACGTTTTCACCAATTTCGAGTATGCCTTAGAAGAATTCATGGGGAACCTAGTTCTACCAAGTAAAATATCAAGTCCGAATGGCTTATCAATCACTCTTAACTTACGAAACGCTTAACAATCACTCAAAAAAGGGCATACGCCTTCGGTAACCTCGCGTCAAATTACCCCTTTCCTCAAATTTCGAGTTGCCTAAATTCGGTTCCCAACTATGCAGTATGCATCGATAAATTATTCATCTAAAGTTGAACCAATCACGACATTTAGCAACTAAGACAAAACGGTACGAGTGTAATGAATCGAGTTCACTGGAGAATTAGACGATCGCGGGATGTGCGTTTTAACAAGATGTTAATCAAGTTTTTCAGGAAATTGACCAAGAATTAACAATGGTTGGCCTCTTACTTCACTTACCTGAGACACATCTGATCAAACCGTCCCTTTATCTTAAGGATACCTGCTGTAACCAGATCATAAGTAGAAATGAGTTATAGAAGAGCGAATTTGGGGGGAATGGGGAAAATAGGACGCAGGTGATTGGTGGGCGAAGATAGGAGAAGGGGGGGATTTGACCTTCCAAAGAAGAGGTGGGGAATGAGTCAGGGGGATGTGGATTAGGGATCGGTGAAGGGAGATTGCGGGGGGGGGGGGGGGAGTATGGAATATACGTACACGATAGAATGATGGACATGGGTTATGATCAAAGAATTTCGTGTGAGACAACTGAATGCAAAATGGCATAAATGAGACAATGACATTTGATAATAGGTCAAATAAATATGAAATATAGATCTGTGACAAAAATGAAGTATCTCACGACATTGATTGGAGCACAATGTTCTCATTTGAGAACACTGGTTCGTACACATTCATCTTTTCACGCATATTTATCCAATCATTAAAATGGGTCCGGGTGACACAAATTTCATTGTGTTTTGTGTCATCAAATATTTAACTTTCTAAATTTAAGGTACCTTCTCTGTTGTTTCCTTCGTTTCAGATTGAGAGACCAAAAGTGTTCGGGGCAGAGATGTTAGGTGACTCCTCCTTTGTAAGGGTCGCCTCAAAGATTGGGCATAGGCTGCAAGATGGTGTGTAGGATTTTGAGGATTACTATTTCATACGGTATTTTCGCTTATTTCTAGTATCGTTTTCTCCATGGTTGTACAGTCAATCCAGAATGAAAAACATCAAAGAATGTTTGTCTTAGGACTGTCCGAGAAGTTAAAGATGAAAACCCAAACTAATCCAACTGTAAGTAATGATTGTTAAAACTGATTGATGAAGAAATATGTATTTCTTAAAAACAATGCTGCACGATGTTTAGGGAGATAAATGTGGTATTATTGAAGATAATGGGCCAATTTCAGATAAGTGTCGTCGTCAAGAATACTTGGCCCTGGATCCTAAACTAGGGCATGAGCACGGGGTAACCCGTTACATGCAAATGGAGGGAGTACTACTTAGCGTACTGGTTACATTTCAAGAATAAAATGCTGGTTTAGGAGATATTGTCTAAAACTTTGTAATTTCGCTATATAAGACGACTGTCCGCTTGGGCTTATTTCACTTTAGTCATCTTCGGAGGGCCCTGGACCCTATGCTACGTACTAAGCACACGGTTTGCGAATGCCAGCAGTTAGAGAAATTACAACCGAGTTTAGTTTTAGCGAGATATGTGCCCTGATTTAGGAGATATTGCCTTTTACTTCGTGGAAAAAGCGTGTGTTGGTATCACTGAAATACCTATACTGTGTACCGGCCGAGAACGAGTGGTGGGCCAAATACAGTTAACTGAGCAGAGCGAGGCCAAGGAAGATATTTATAGATTATATCAAAAGTGCTATTGGAGTAACAACGTATAAGTAACTGAAAAGACCGGCAATGGAGAGAGCTCATGACAAGGCTCCGCCTTAGCAGATGACAAATCTGTATTATGGTGATTAGTAAAAAAAACCTGTCTACCCACCACGCACTTGGGATTTCTGCTAATCCAATGGATTATACTGTGTTAATCCAGTAAAAATAAAGATTTTAATTACATAAACCAACGATGTAAGATCATAACATTAATTCATCACGTCTTTTAAGCAACAATGAACGAATTCATCGTGACTCGTTCCATAAATAAATATCAAAGTTACTGAATTTCTGGGAGTGATTGACTGGTTCCAGCTCAGCCACTCGGACTCATTTGGAAATGGAAGGACTCGTTTCTTTTGATACATTCATAGAAGCAGTCGGTCGTTCGCATTTGCTTCACTTCCTATAACTCAAGTCTCCTGTTGTCCTGGTCCAATTCCTACGAATCCTTCGATTCTCCGATTCTTTTGAGAGTCGATCTTCGTTTGGGTCAGCAGTCCTAAAGATTTCCAACCGGCAAACGTTTGCTAAAGACTCGTTGATCCTATTGCTACTGATTCGAGTCACCAAACTCACTTTAGTGACTCATTCAATTGAACGGGTTATGACATCGTCTCATGTGACGGTTGTTTGGACCGCAGTCAATATTTAAGTGTGATAGTATATGAAAGGGTTTCGATCATAAATGAATTCATAACGTTTTGAAACCTTCCTCGTGCGTGCCTTTTGTTGTGACCAGTGTGTTATGAAGATCTGTCGAGGGTATTCATTTTGAAGAAAATTGTATTGACATTGTCAACAATCAGTTCCGCTGCAATGGCTTACGATCGTGAATTCAGACTGCTTGCAAATAATTTAAAAGCTAAGATATTATGTCATCGCAGCTTTCGTACATATTCTGTTATATCCAATAAAGTGAAACCATTTAGCGAAGTACCGGGCCCGATTCGCTTACCAATATGGGGAAATTTGTATTTGTATAAACTAGGTAAGGAACTTTTAATTTTTTAAAACTGTGTTTGTACTGTCATAAAAGAGCTAAAAGCAGTTTTTGTCAGGAATTTATAAACCACTGAAGTACCATGAAGCACTAAAAGATCTCTGCAAAAAATATGGGCCACTTGTAAGGCAAGATCTTGGTTCGAAAACCACCATACATGTTTTTGACCCTGAGAGTGTCAAAACTATATATGAGGCAGAAGGGAAATTACCTCATGTTGAGCCACTGCAGGAGACGGTTATGTTGTATAGAAAACAGAGGAACATATGTCTGGGCCTGGGAAATTTGTAGGTGAAAATTTTTTTTTGGGTAATCTTGTTGTGTTAGAGAAGTAGTTAAAACAAAGATAATAAATTAGAATATTCATCTTTAGATTGATATAGCTTATCTTTTATTTTAATTTCAACATAGTGTATTTATTTTCATGGTATCAGTAAGAAATTTGTTGTTTTAAGTATTAAATAAAAACAAATTATCTTTCTTCCATGGTTACAGAAATGGGGAGGAATGGTACCGTTTAAGAAGCGCAGTGCAACAAATGATGCTTCGACCAACAGAAGTTCACTATTATTTACCTCATATCAACGAAGTCGCTACAGATTTCATTAAAAGAATTCGAGAGAAAACAAACGGCGACGGGGACCTGGGGAACTTGAGGGAAGAGGCGTCAAAGTGGTCCTTAGAATGTAAGTTATTCAAATACATAATTTAAATATATATATATATATATATAATATGGTGCATTTACGTTCGGCCGATTTTATCTAGAAACTCGGTTGGTTATGGGAATTAAAATGTGAAAAAAACGAGCATACATAGTTTTCCTTCGATTCTCATGATCACTCGAAAATGCTAATTACTTTCCATTGTGCACCTAATTGTCAAAAGTTGTTCTCGGTTGTCCTACGTTACATTAGTAGAAGCAAACTTCTCCATTGCCAAAGTCAACGATGGAACAAAACTATAAAAGTTGTTAGAGGCTTTTAAGGACTTAAAAGGATTATAAAATGTTGTTGCTAAGTTAAAAGTTGCATAATCATATTGATCCATGTGTTGCAGGTTGTGTGTATAAGTCAAATTCCATCCAGATAATTTAGATTGGCCAACCCCATCATATGGTTACATGAACTATCTTTGATGTATTTGCATGTTTTTATGCCATCAACTAGGATACTGTTCTGTTATTAGTATTCACTGATCTTGGGGTATATCTAAGAATCAATTGTCAGATTTTACCCTGAACTTTACCCTGTTTGGAATTTGGCTCACAGTGGTCTTTACAAGACTATTCTAAAACTACCCTGGCGATATAAAATAAAATCAAAAATCAAAAGTTGAAATCATTCAATACAATATGAGTCAAAGAGGTATTTGATCATTTTTTGTTTGAATTGTTATTTGATTCAGGATGGTAGTAGTGCCTTTCCCTAGTATCTAATTCTCAAGATCCCTCTGTACGAGTAAACATAGCAAAATGGATTAGCATCTATGTGATAATCCTCACTAAAATCCAATGCCATACTTTAGATGCCCTGTTCTTCAGTTTGAATACTTCTATATGTCTCTCCAAAATATGATGGCATTGACGAATCAAGTACTAGAAAATTGAAAGTTTCATGCAGAAAATAAATATATGATAGCCAGGCATCTGTTTGTCTGGGAAAGGGTCTTTCAGAAAACTTTTTATTGGGCTGAATAATGGAACGGTAATGCTTTCACTAGCATAAAAGGGTAAATTTTGAAAGCATTTGTTTTTACTTCAAAATATTCTTAATTAAATATGTGTATAATAATTTATAGGATCCATTTTAGTTTCAAAAATGACTGTTGAGAATAAAACAGAATTTCCTTAGGAGGCACCTTTATTTGTTTTGTTCTTGAAAGGTTTGTACCAGTTGAAGTAGGTTTATGGTGGATACAACTACCAAATAAATATTTTGTGACTTGAACAAAACAAAGCACAATCCAGCAACCTACTCTAAATCAAGTCCTTCTTCATCTCTGTGTATGTCCTCCCTTCATCCCGTCCTACATCCATATCCTGTTCCTGCCCTCTCCTCATCTGCCCAACATTCTCCCCTCTATTACCGGCTTCAACATCAACCTTTCATCCATTTTTCCTGCCTCCATAGGATTTCTCCCAACAAACCCCTCTCCTCGTCCACCATGCCTAGTACTTCTTATTTGTTTTCCTTTCAGTCCATTTCACCTTCTCTATTCTGCTCCACACCCACATTTCTAAGTCTATCCTCCTGCTTCAATGACCACGTTTCCACGCCATACATAGCTACACTCCTTATAAAAGTTTTTACGAGTCTTTTCTTAATATCCTGCGTCGACGCATATCCTCGTCTGTGCTCTACTTGTTTTCAGATTGTCTCAGAAGTTGGGCCCTTTGAGTGTGTGTGTGCGCATTTATTGAGTGCTAGTGTGTGCAAATGGTCAGTGCTCGTCCTTCATGGATAATCACAGAGTGTGTACTTGTAGAACATCCTGGTACCTTTAACGGGGTCTTCTCTACAACCTCGTGAAGGATTACATTTCCGCCTAGACTCTTTAATGGGGTCTCACAGCCTTGTGAAGGATTCCTGACAGGATAGTGTGTGTGTGGTCCCTGGCATGGATTAATTTCCTGTAAACCACCACAGAGGGTATTCTTGGTCGAGAGGTTGTGGTTGGTCCCTTACGTGGTTCCTGCGAAAACCAACACAGAAATTTGGTCTGACGAGAGTTGCGACTGTTTATTATGGTTATTGGAGTTTTCCCCCCTTCTTATTTTAACCTGAGGCCGTAGAGCTCTTGATTACTTGCTAAAATATCTGTGTGCATCCCAGGATGCACAGGGTTCCATAAGGTTGTGATGGAATGCAACAAAGTATTTTATGAGCTTGCTTTTAATGTGACGTATATTCTGGGCAGCTTGCATCTTGTTTACGAAATGGTGTGTAAAGTTGGTTATATCCCCTTGTGTACCTCTGATCCCTTTAGCTGCAGGGTATGTCTGCTTTGAGTCACGTTTGGGAGGCTTTGATGGAGGGAAGTCTGAAGAGGAAGTTACTCGCATGGTGCAGGCAAATAAGACCATCTTTATGATGTCAACCTTGCTGAAGTTTTCTCTTCCATTTTTTAAAGTTTTTCCAACCCCAAAATGGAATACTTTGGTCAAGGAAGAGGATTACTTTTTTGGGTTTGTTTTTCTTAAGCTCGTGTCATTTTGTGGTTAGATTTAATAACATTTTGTATTTGATTGTTTGTGATATTTGTTAATTCAGGGAATTTCACTTTCAGGACTGGGAGTGGTTATGTTGACAGAACTATTTCAAGGATTAAAGATTTGCAGGAACAAAATAAAATAGGTGATAGAACAAATCACTTTTTAATATATCTTCTGTCAAAGCCTGACCTTTCATATGGTGACATCAAAATCATTGCCTTATCCTTGTTTGGAGATGGTCTGACTACAGTAAGTACTATGCCATACTGAACTTCAAAATCTGTATTAATTCCATCTTGCACACCTCTTTCCTTCACGTGATGAGTCATTCACATGTCAGATAAGTCACTAACCTTGGGACTATGATTTTTATGCAATAGTGACCTGTTTTTCTCCATTATATTGAACTTTATGTTACTTTAAATTTCAATTTAACTTAATATGCGTGAGGGGAAGACTAACTTGGTACATTTCAATAGAGTTTTTATTTTTCACAACCATGATTTAGTCGCAAGACAACATTCTCATGTGACATTTTGGGAAGTACAGAGATATGCAATAGCCATTGGGGACTGGAGAAGTAAGGTGGGGAAGGTAAGTGGAGGTAAAATGAGGGGGGGGGTAATAGTGGGTGTGCCAATGGGTGGTTGGGGAAGCTAATGGTGGAGGGAGTGAGGGTTGCGAGGTACATACTTGAATGGCTGTCTCAGTGTGTGGGAAACCAGAAGGATTGAGGGTGGAATAGGAAAGGTGCAGGAGGAGAGAATGTGAGGGATACAAATGGTTATTAACAAGTTGTTTGTGCTTGAATTTCAGTTGACTTAAAATCTCCAGTTCCTCATGGGGGTCTGACCAGGATTCAAACCCAGATCCCTTGATGTTTGGCCAAGTGCTTTAGCCAGTCAGGCAGACCTACTGAAGCATCCTCATGTAATCAGAAATTTTAGGGGCTTTAAAGGAACTAGATAGTATGACAAACTACTATACATGCAATGCCATAAGTATTTAAAGTGATATGCGTAGTGCCATAGTCCACCGACTTGAAGCCAACTTTAAACCCTATGTACTAACCTTTTGCAAATTCAAAGAACTGTGAGTGAAGTATGTTGCAGCATATCCTCTAGTGCTTTGAATTTGTCTGAGTTAAGAACCTCTGTGTTAGAAAAGTTGGCTTTAACATTATGGACTGTGGCGCATTGTGCATGACTATAAATTTCTGTGACATTGTATGTATGGTATTTCATGATAACATCTTGCTCCTTTAAACCTCCAAAAATTTCAGAGTGTAAGAGGATATCTCTAGCTTAATTGGCTATAGTACTCGAGCTGGACATCAAGGGATGTGGGTTTGAATCCCAGTGTAGGCGACTTGGGTGGTTTTACCCTGTTAAATTGTTGCATTAAATGAATAATGAGTAATGAATTCCATTTGAGGAACTTAAGGACAACGTGTTACACCTTGCAAGAATGAATTTTCACTTGAAATTTGATAGTTCAGAGCTGTCTGTTAACTGCAGATATACTATGTGATTGTGACCGGCTAGTCATGCTTGCATTTTGTCCATTTTTAGTCAAGGGCCATTGAATTTTAAGTAAATGTTGGTGAGAGAAATTTGTATTTACCATTTTCCAGATTGTAGCTCAACCATTAATAATTATTTTTTTGCATAGACTGCTCCAACTCTGATATGCAGCATGTATTGCTTGGCAACTAACCCAGAGGTCCAGCAGAGGGCCTACAAAGAAATTTCTTCTGTTTATAAAGGAGGAAAGATAACAATTGAAATGATTAATCAGATGCCATATTTGAAGGCTGTATTAAAGGAAACATTTCGGTGAGTAAGTCCCATTTACAACAGTGAGAACGTAGTTTCCAATTTACTTAGAAAATATATCAAAACATATTTCTTTGTTACAGTGTTTTTCCCAGTGGAACTGAAATATCAAGAGTTTTGCTCAAGGATATGGTTCTCAATGGATATTTAGTACCAGCTGGGGTGAGTTTTTATGCATTGAGCCGTCACATACTGCTTTTATCATTATAGAGGTTCTTGCCACCAAAATATTCAGAAAACAAAATTGTTGAGTGCCCTTTTGAAAATGAAAAATTGCGGAAGGTGGGGAGTTTAATGTCTGATATTAATCCCCGGGAAATATAAGGCATCTAAGCCATATGTACACCTGCTCTAGTGTTTGAGTGGCATGTTGGAGGGTGGGGGATACTAAAATGGAGACACTCCAGCATTTCTTAAAAGGAGTGCTATAGTGGGAGACATGCTCCGGGATTCAAAGTATTGCAGACAGGGAAGAATTTTTGCAAAAAGTGCAGTCATTATTGATTCTAATGTTAATGGGGTGTGGTACATTTACCAATGTAGAAGGCAGAGCATAGTTGGCACTTCAAGAGATAAACTGCATTGCTTGAGGTGCAGAAAGACTAGGGGATGGGTGGGAAAGAGTTTAAAAGCTAGTGGGAGAGAAATGGGATTTATGCTTTAAAAATAGGACATGCTTTACATCTTGGCTTATTGCAAAGTGTGGGGGTGGCTTTGGGATGGGGTGGGGATTTAGTAATAGTAAAGTAGCTAATTTGTTGATATCTGATTATCGGTTGATATTGGGGTTGGATAACGTTGAATGTAACTGAAGGACGTTTGTGAAAAAAGTTGGTTAGGGAATTATGGTTCTTGAGGATGGAATGGAGGGATTTTAATGGATATGGAGACTATGCCAAGGTAAGGGGAGTGTTGGCATGTTTTCGAATTCTTTTGTCGATGGGAGAGGGGGGGTGGTGAATCAAGACAGACCCGGACACATCCTCGTTGGTGCAGGGAATGGTGTAGGTTTAAGAGGAGTTTATTGAGAGAATTGAGATGATTGCATATTCTGTTTCATTTGAGAAAGGGAGTAAGGAATGGAGCATTTGGTATGACAACGGTGGAAGGCTTTTAATGGAACTGATGTCACTGATTCATGCACAGTATGTGCACTTAAAATTAATCAAATTTTTGCTGATTGCAAAATGTGGTCAGTTTATATCATGGTGCTGCATAATTGTTTGTGTAGGATGTGACAATCAGGATTTTTGAGTTTCATTATAAAATGTAATTTGGTGATTTATTTTTTCCAGACTCATTGTAACTTGAATCAAAGTGTTCAATACATGTCTGAAAAGTACTTCAAAAATCCAGAGAAGTTTTTACCGGAGAGATGGCTGAGGGGCGAATCTACCAGCAATGTTCATCCCTACCTCCTCATCCCCTTTGGCATTAGATCAAGAACTTGTCCTGGTAATGTAATTGCATTATTAGTTAGCTCAATACTTGTAATTCTCCTCCATTTATTGGCAGACTTGCTATTTATAATATGAATTCCAACATTTATTCATTAAAAACAGAAGCATAAATAGTGAAATTAAAGAGAAACTGATAAATCATTTGATTGCAATTTGATTAACCACAAGTTGTGTACCCAGCGTTGAAGTTGATCAAATGGAATATACTCTAGTTCTCATTGCTTGTACATGTTTACAGAAAATATTTTCTCATTTAATATGGACTCAGAGCTGTAGTAGATATGACCTTGCTCAAAATTCCATAAATGTTGGCATAATGAGTAACAATAAAGGCAGTTGTAAGCTTAAAAGTGTCAAAAAAGGAACCCAATCCACTGAGGAATCACTTCCTTGTGTTAACCATCCTACCCTCCTCACACACTGCTTGAGTATAATATGAGCAGGATTTTGCCTTATTGAAAAACATACAATATTTCTTTGCTTGAGGATAGCTTGAGAATGCATAGCTTTATACCCCTCTCATCTATAGAATACGTTTATAGCACAATTGTGGTATTTATATCCGCAGTAAATTCTTGATTATCCTAGTTATTCTCTCCCCAGCACTTCAAAATTTTAATCAAATTACCCTCTTACTATTAAATTCTTTGAAACTTCAATTTATTTTTTTTTGTAAATACATATCTGAAATACCCTGGCTTTCCAAAAGTTTTTTAATTTCACATGATCAAAAGTTGTCAATAATATTTGATTTTTTAATGTAAACATTTTTGTATTAGCCATATTTTACCCATTTTATCCACAAAGAATGAAAAAGGAATCTTCGTTTATAATGAGACCTTATTTTCTACTTATTTTGTTTACGAGTGTTTTTTGATTATCTGCTTCACTTCATCATGCATCCATTACCATGGATAATTGAGAGTTTATTGTATATTTTATTTTACTTTATAATAATTAATATATTTATATTTATAAAGTAAATGATTAAAATATAATAAAAGCTATACTTTAGTAACTTAATTATAATTAATAATAGCTATAAAGTTGCATGTTCACATCAACAATGGGGGGAGGGGTTGTGTGGTATCAGACCCTACAATTTATCCCTTCCCATTGGCCCATACGGGCACTGAAAAGTGTCAACAAAAGTTTTGGCAATTATGGCATCATTATCATCTTCTAAAGTCACCCTTGCAGCCATTGGTCTGTCTCCATTACCATTCTTTTCCGTTAATTGTAGGTTGTTACTCTCATAGTACTTATTATAATAATACTTTAATTAAATAATACTTTATTTGTGTTCCTTACCATACTGCCAATATTGTCAATGGCTGCATAAAGGACAATAATGGAATATGGATTTATTATGTACAATTTTACTTTTTTTCAGGGCTTTCACATTTAAAGCCATAGCCAATGCATGAAAAGTAAAGTGTTGTCCATAGCAGAAATAGAAGTCCCATGGCAGTTGCTTTCATTTCTGCCAAAATCTCCCCATACTCCATTAGGAATGCCAATTCATATGCGTGACTCTATATTTATGGAAAGTAAATATATTATAACTATATGCATTGTATATCTATGGTACTCTGTAACACACATGCAGAAGAAATATTATGTTATTGCAAAAGCAATGGTAAGATAGGCATTGGATGAGGTAGATAGATGTATATTATAAAGAAAATAGGGAACATTATTTCATTTAAATTTATGAATGTGCAAGCTTTGTGATAGGTGTTGGGTTGGAGTTCATCATGAGAAAATGAAGGGAATGGGAGTCTCACAAAAGGGATTGACATCAAAGTAGGCTGACATTAATTGGATTAAGGAGGACTAATTATGAATTTTAGAAGTATTCTGAGGAAAATAAGGAGAATAGTTGGCATTATGAGGGAAATAGTGGTGAAAAATAAAACTTCACTGAGGAGTGAATGAAAAATTTACTTGGTGGATGGCATTTATGCCCAAATTAGTTTTAAGGACATCAGAGTTTACTAATATCAAACAAAGATTAGTGAAAGTATGAAGTGTGGTTTTGTGCAGTCATAAACATGGTATTTAAGGTAGTGAGATGAGTGTTGATTGTACATTAATTAGATGTAGGTTTGGAGAAGAATGGAGAAAGTTAAGTGGAGCAATGGAAGCTGGTTATAAGGCAAACAAAAAAGTGCTTTTTGGATTCATAATGATAGAACTGTGGAGTTGGAAATTAAAGTACTGTTGTAACCTTTCATATAACAAAAGGTTAAACAGATTCTGAAAGCTGCATATGCATATGGGCTACATTAAAACTACAACCTTTGCCGTACTCTTCCAAGATTGGGGATGGCTCTCATGGCATTATGTTATTCTGTACTGTACATTCCATACCAGTAATTCCATTACTGGACAATAAATGGTGGATGAAATCTATGCCTGAAATGAGTGGATGCAAATCTTTGCCTATGGCATGATTTAGCTCAAATCTTTTTCATGTACCACAAAGCACTCATAATAGCAATCATATTTCTATAAGCTTTAAGCTTCTATTTAAATAGCTTCTAAAAGGAGAAAGCTCTGCAAATTAGCCAAAAAACTATGCAAAATATGCATTTGGTCACTAAAAAAAGCAAACCCATAAATGGAAAACTTAAACTCATATCGATAATGAGCACCTGCAGGACAAGCTAGATGTTGGAAGCACACTTGCTGTGGCTGAATACCACAAGATATTGCAGATGGTGAATGGGGTGCATGTGTTGTGTGGTGGAAAGTAAGGGTGGATTGTGAGGAAACAAACAAATAGAGAAAGGAGAGAGAAAGAGGAAATCACAACACCATTTCATAGAAAAGCTATCTGCATCAATCCAGGTATTATTATGAAGTGACTGCATAATAAATAGGGGTAAGTAAGACAGAAGGGGAAGCCATGGGTGGTAAGGGATAGGCTGGGGGGAGGATGGCCCATTCCCGTATTAGTGCTAAAATTTTGCCCGAAAAACTGGAATTGGAAATAATTTTGGGACATGCAAAGGTGAGGTATCTGTGTTCATCTATGGTGGGATATTTTAAGTTATTGATTCTGTTTCTAAGGAGGGCAAGAGTTTCAATTCTGAGGGATACTAGGAAATAAATTTATAATGCTGATGGAGGCATTTTGCACCCAGTGTGTCCTATGGTTTGTGCAATTAACTCACTTGCCTACTTTTTAGTACATTGGCTTGGCTTTTTGTTAGAGAGTTGACTTTCACCAAAAGTTACTAAATTCATCAGGCATATTTTAACGAATAATTTGACCCTATTCATTACTCATATTTTATTTCTGATAAAGAGTATGTCATTAATTTTATGTTCATTCAAGTGTATATGAGCCTTATGATAAAATTTATCAAATACAGGCCGTCGATTTGCAGAGCAAGACCTAATAGTCACTTTGGCCCTTATGCTGTACAACTTCAAACTTGAATGCAATAAGAAAAGTCCTTTGGAGCAGTATTACAACATACTCCTCTTTCCAGAAGACTCACTGAAGATTCATTTCAAAAGTCGTTCTTAAATCACTTCCATAGAATGATTTAATTTTAGTTTTTTCTTTTATATGGTCAGTAGGTGCCTTAAGTGTAACTCATTCTGGGAAACTGATGTGTTGGGCTGGTGAAAGTCACACAAACCAATACATATGATACAAATGATGGATTCCTGGAGTCAAATTGGTAACTGTAGCTGGGAAACCTAAATTGTTCCATTATTTTTTTGTGTATTTATGTTATGATAAAGGAATTTAATTCAAATTGCACATATATAACACCAGGGACCAGTTTTCTGTCTTCTGTATGTCTGTTTTCTGAAAGCATGAATGTTTCAAGTAATTTCAAATGAAATTCATCAATCAGCTGATAATCAGAAATTTAAATGTTATTTGGATATCTATATGAAGAAAATGGGAAGTGAAGCAATTGTTGGATAATATTTCATAAATAATGCTAATATGGTGTGTAATATGTTGTAATTTGATGTATTTTTAAAAGTTTTGGTTGCTGCGCTTTGAATTTAAGTTGATCCTGTTAATTTTGCTGTTAAAAATCGTTAATTAGAGTGATATATAGTGTCATGTTTTCAAGAAATGCTTAAATGAATATGGAATCTAGTCATGGCAATATCATTAAACACATTTGAAGGTAATATTTAGGTAAAAAAATTCTGGTAGTGTGACTCACTAGTTATACATATTTGAAATCATGTGTTAAAATGAAGAATGGAAATGTTGCATCAATTATGTAGCCATGTTTTATCTCATTACTCGTACCTGGAATTTTATCAACATGACCAGTTTTTCTAATTAGGTGTGATTACATCTCTATTTTAGTACTACCATTTGTGTTTGGATGTTCCTTTAGAAATGGTATCATTTTTAGGCTGTTAACATTTGCAAATTATAATAAAATGAAAAATATAGGGCTATGTTTTAGGTTTATTGTTCCAAAAAAATGCTATTTAAAAGGATTGAATAGATCATTTTATATATATCTACTGAAAATACTTACCATGGAATATATGACATCATCTTAGAAACCATCCTTTAGTAGGATGATGTGGTGACACAAAAGTGCATTGCAATAACTTTTAATGTTTCAACAAACTAATGAATGTATTAATCTAATTTAATCTTAAACAATCATCCATATTTCCATTATTTCTTTAAGTTGAATAATGATTGATCACACTCTTTAAGTTGCAACTTTTGGATCATGAAACATGTAGAATTAGTGGGTAACACTGTTTTTGATGAACACTTCTTTATTCCATGATTGGCATATTTCAAAATTAGTACCTGAAGATAAGTGCAAAAAAATCAAAAGAAGTCACACATACAAAGCATGTAAAATACTTACTAAATGTGAGAAGGAACATTAAATGCCTTGATTAAAACAATCATTGCTGACAATGAAACTAACAGGTCGCTAGCTGTCTTTATAGATCATAAAATAAAACAATATGGTCGGTGGCAATGATGTGATTCAAGTAAGGAGTTAATGCTCTTCATAAATTACATAAAAACAAAGTCTACATTTATAGAAATGCAGTGTCTTATATAACAAGAATCTAATTATAAAAATGTCTATGAAAAAAAATGTCTATGAAAAAAAATGTCTATTCTAAAAATGAATTAGAATAACAAATTCCAGAGTAGTTATATTTTCTAGAATGCTGACTTTTAATTTATTTTCTTTGAAAAAATTACAAAAAAGAATGATGTATTGAAATATGCTTATAACTTCATAACTGTATCTTATCACTCAAGATAGTTATGACATAAGAGCAACAAAAAGGGCAGTATTGCCAACAGATGCATTTTGATTGTAATTCCCAGAGTAATTCTAATATCTGAATGATCCTTACATTTAAAATTAAATACACTATAAAATATCACTTATGTCTCACATGGGTATTTTGAAGGGTAATATTTCAAAATAACGTAACACTCCTGACACTGAGGAGTGACCCTTTATCAGCTTCCATGACAATATCATTTCCGTCAACATTAAAACTCACCATCCAAGGACCTTTATCCTTTGTTCCCAAGCTCTTTTATTTAAGTAGCAATAATCCCTAGTATGACAGAATTATTCCATTATCCTTGACATTGTATTTTTTTGATATTGATACCTTTTCGTTTCTTCCCTATTACCACAGTCTTGATTCAAAATTTATTTTTGCAAAGGTTTTGGTGACAAAAAGTTTCATACCTACTTTTCTTGACACATGGCTTTTAAATGCCAATCCTCTTAAAAATTTCAAATTTAGATTCTTTATAGCTTCAGACACTCCTCAAATGACCTTCCCACTTGTGGCAATAGCAAACTCCAATGTTTTTCTCTCTCTCAATGTTTTTTCCAAACTGCATCCTTGTCTTTCTCCTTTCTTATTACTGGATTGAAATAATTCACAATGGCATACCATACCAGACATTTTCCTTGTGACTTCCAGTTATCCTCTGTGGCAATGGGACTCAGTAAAATAAAATTTGGCATCTTCGTCAACACTGTAAACTCCTGTAAAGAGTGGAGTTAATGACCTTGTGGTGCAATGGGTTGGGACTGATGCCCAAAATGGAAGTGCTTGCCTTTATTGCAAAGCAACCAAGTGCTGATAGGCACTACTAAATTCTTGTAGAAGACAGTACACCAAATGCAGAAGTTGAATATTCTCTCACTTCTGTGTTATCAGTATGTTCTTTATGTTTCTAAATGTTTTGATGCCCTAAAACTGAAGTAGCAATCTCCTGCTGGCAGTTATGGGACTTTTAGGATTATTACTCGTGGCACACACAATATGATGCTCCAATAGCAAGAAATGATTTTGGATACACATTTCATTAACAGCGGGTCGCGGTGGTCTAGTGGGTAGAGCGTTGGACTACTGACCGGAGGGTCCCGGGTTCGATTCCCGGGCAAGGCACTTTGGGCAACTGCAGCTCTACCCAAGCTAGTTGATTTTTCGGGTACCAGGTCTTCCTGGGAAACCATAACCGGCACAGGGAAAGGAACTGGCCCCCCTACCCTGATGTGTGAATATTCACACGCCGTTGGGCTTGGTACACGGGTGAGCTCTACCATCACCTACTAAACCGACCTTCGGGTTGATTACTGTGTTTATGGTTTTTTTTCATTAACAGTTATGACAAAAGTAGGTGTCATTATGCCTCACGACGTTAACATGTTTGTTTTTTACTAGGCAAGATCCAGAGCATCTACATCAGTGATCATACTAGGTACCCATTCTTAAATTTTTCATACCTTGACCCATACCTCTCTGATAATCATCTACGATATATTCCTTCATCTCCCTCCTGGAGGCTCTATCATATTACTCATTTTCCCTGTTTAACACATAGTGCTTCACATATACCATAAGGGATTCTTGGTCTCCATGCTCCCATTGTGACGGAGATAAGTTTACAACTGATGAGTAACAACATTTGAGCAGAGGGCATACTGGGATGTTAAATGGAAAAAGTGCAATATTCACTCTCCTGATCCTAACATCCCTAAAATCTGTACCCGTTTCTTGGCTTTTCAACAATTGTTAGCTGTCAAATTTGGGCACCCTCTCTGCAAGACGATGACTTCTATGATAGTAGGGGCTGCTAGTCCTTAACTCGATTTCATTTTCTCTAAATTATTTTCATTATTCATATAATAGGAAAGCTATATTGTTTGCAATGCAGTCCTTAAGAATACCTTGAGTGGCAACACATTCTGTAATGCATTTTTAACTGAACTCCTGGACAATGGAATTAATTTTAACTAATTGGAATAACAGTTGACAATGACAAGGTAAGGGTACTTTTCATGCTCTAAAATATCTTGTTTTCGACTTTGCTGTGGTTTATTGACACTTGGCTGCAATATGTATACTGGTATTAAGGGATAAAATATATAACTATATGACTAACTTTGTGTGAATCTCGATTTGAGAAGTAAACATAATTTCTATGCATATTGAAGATTAAGTACTTCTGGTGGATCATGTAAATCAATATCCAGCCCTTTCCTAATGTTATTATCTCAATGATTGTCATTTACATGAATTTTTGTTGGTTCAGTTTAATTGTTAATTACAAAGCTATCTATCACTAATACTAATTTCCAAGACTCATGCTCGACCCAAGAATCTTTTTGGAACTGATGAGGGTTAAAATTCTGATTGAAGGTTGATGAATAGATTAAAATTCAACAATTTTGCTTAAAAAGTACAATTTGTATTGCATTCCAATATGAATCATACTTAGCTTGCGCTATTTCATGAAATTTATTCTTTTTTCCTCAAGTCTCTAAGAAAGGTTGAATGAATTCTTCAATGCATGATAATTAAGAGAAATCACATAATCATCAATGCCTGTAATTAATCACATGAGTTAGGAGCACTTCATGATTAAGCTTTTTCATTTTACTGTCCATATTTTTCCATTGGTGTGTTTATCATGATTTTCCATACTTAACACCCTCTTTTTTTATTTTTTTTATTTAGAGTGTGTATTGCACATTAAAAAACAAACAGCGTTATTCCTTCATTTCTACCTTTTAGTAGTTTCGTTTTAATCAGTGTGTTGCATAGTGAAAAGTAGTCAGTAGTGCAATTTTCGCATTTGCATAATTTGTATTTTTCTTGGACATTGTACTTAAAAGTCAACTAAATTTGTGTAAAACATTCTCCAGGAAAACTTGAAATTTACCCAAAAACTCTTGGAAAAATAAATCAGATTTGCTGGATACACTGCTGTTACAGATAATGAACATTATATGTGTACATCATCTGCCAAGCAAGTCATTAAAACATTGAAAATAACTTTAGATCTCCAGGTTTGGTGGGAATTTCTGTTTTTTATTCTCAGATTTAGTGATACACATGATTAATCAGGTATAATTAGGTGGCCATTTTATAAAGATGATTGGAGTGATTACTAACCAGGTGACTCAACTTCAAATCCGGGTGATTCTTCTAGAAAACCGTGGCTACATTCAAACTTGATTAGCTCTATTCCCACCTATCAAATCATTCTTTGATGTAAGATTTTATCCTTTCCTGTTACATTTGTTGAGTGAAATCCGCTTGGGTCTTCCACCGGACTAGTGTCTCCATTGCTTCCGACATTGCGAAAACCAACTAGGTCATCATCCTCAGGGTTTCTGAATTCAGGACAGAGGAGGACGATTACACATCAGTTTTCAAAATGTCAGCAGCAATATACATTTATATATATATATACCTATATACCAGTGAGTCCCTCTTTTATATGTTTTAGTTTCTGTTTGCTATGACTATTTAGTGAATTTACATTATTGTGCACGTTTGTGGGTTTTCCAAGAAAGTGACTATATATATATATATATATATATATATATATGTATGCACATTTTTTCAAATGCCATGTCATTTGTAAATACTCTCAAGTTTTATTCTTGCCATGGATATCACTTTCAAGGATTTCTATGACATGATGATCTCACTCATTTCCTACCTCATATAAGAATATAAGATACGGGGATGCTCTTATACCTTTTACCTGCTACACCAATGTTCTGTGTCAATCATGTGCACCAAGTGATAATGGTGCTCCGTAGAGCTATAGTGCAGCTGTACTTCAGTCAAAATATCTGTTGCAAATAGGTGTTCTGTTTAATTTTCATTACCAGGGCCCATTACTCTATTTGTTATCATCCAATGAAATGAGTACCCTGAATAAGAATAAAACTAGAAGAGTGTAGAGATAGCTATATGACATGGCATGAAAAAAAACATTAATTTCAAAAATATCCTCTTTTAGAGTTACTTTTATCTCATTTGCTCAACTAATTTGTAATACAACTAGATATGCATGTGGGCATACAGTTGGTTGTGAAATACTCAAAATGTCATTCCATCATAGTCATTCTGGCTTCAGTGATGTGAAATGTATCGTGACCATATTTTTTATATGCATGAATTTACATATTTTTTCTTAACAATATATGTTTTCAATACACTCTGTGCCCATTACATACCTTAAATTGGTTGTGAATTATGTGTTAGAAAAAAATTGGGTGTTTTTAACTCAAGTTTATGTATACTCCCCATAAATTTTGTTAAATTGTATATCTGTTATGGGTTGGGGATAATTATCATTAATTTGTACCAATTTAAAATAAAATGGGAAAACAGGTAAAATATTTCTTTACTTTTGGTACCCTTTATCAATAAAATAAATGTCAATTAAAAACTTGAAATGAATATTTCCTTGACTTTTTTTCATTGTGTATTAAGAAATATACAGGATATTAAACTATAATTTTAAATTAAAATTGTTGTTAGGGTTAGAATATGACCTACTGAGTTTGCTCAAATACCTTGGCCTAGACTCTCATAAACATGTTCTTTGACTTTTAATTGAGAGATTTAAATATTTTGATCAGTGTTTTGGGTCAGTTGCATCATTCATTTCTTTTTTTCCACATATTCCAGGCTCCATATTTTCCTGAACTCTGAACGCAAACATTTTCATGAACATGTAAATAAAAGAAATGAGAGTAAAGTCCTTCATTTATTCCTTAGAAAGAATGTAGACTGACTGATCATAAATATCTGTAATAAATGCTAATATATCATGATGTCTTTATTCACTACAATCCCATGGGTAGACTACCAATATACGAGGGTAATCCCAGAAGTACCTGACCAAACAAAGAAAAAACAAAAATTTTGGAAAAAAATGTATTTATTTTTCAACATAATCTCCTTTCAGCCCTATACACTTTTCTCAGCGATTTTCAATAAGTTTGATACCCTTTTTGTAAAAAGAACTGTATTGCTGCTCAAAATAGCCATTAACTGCTGACATCACTTCTTCATAGTTGGAAAATCTTTGACCACCAAGCCATTTTTTCAAGTTTGCAAACAGAAAATAATCCGAGGGGGCTAAATCTGGCAAATAGGGTGCATGAGGTAGCAATTCAAACTTTAATTCATGAATTTTGGCCATTGTAATAACAGTATGTAAACAGTAATAAACATAAAATGACAGGTGTTCCATTCTAGCTTCAATGAAAGAGTTCTAGCGATACCTATAAAGACACAGGTAAAATATTGCTGCTATTTTTTATTTCCTTATTGTTAATGAGTAACAAAAATTTTGATAGCCAACCTTTTGTTCTGGTGCTAATGTGGTGACACCTTTCACTGACCTAATGGCAATAGTTACATGAATTGCTAAAGTTATCACAATTTAAAAAAAACTGAGCATTTCTGTGACTGTATATTTTTTATTTCAAAATAACTAGTTTGGGGAACTTCTAACATACATTGCATACATGGTTAGTTCTCATTCATTCAATAAAAGTAAACTTTTGATTAATTTTGTCAGCGAATGATGGACTTCATCCAACCAAAGAATATAGTAATATAATATAGTAGTATTTAGTCCTGAAACTGAAAAGTATTGATTCTGCTTGATCTCGGGTATTGTTATCAGGTATGCCTAGATGGTATTATTTTCACTTAGAAGTTTTTCATGTCATAAGCCTGATTTCCTTTGATTGTAAATTAATTTTCCACTCTCTAGAACAGACTTGACTTTATTTTCATACAATGCTCAGCCTAACTATGAAATGTATTCCTCATGTCAGGCAAAGTAATTCCTTGATTTTTTCACTGTGCAAGTCTTATAAAAATACAGATAATGAATGAGAACTCATGACTACTCAAAACTAGATATGAAAGTGAAATAATTATCTCATCCAAGAAAATAGAAGTTACTGATTTACTCTGCTCAGTCCTTCTCATCATTGACTTTGGGATTTCCATCGTCAAATTTGGAATGGTGGCCATAAGCTGGGTGATGCATGATATAATCATATCCTTTGATCTCTGATAGGATCATCCAATGGAACTCCTTTGGTTTGTCTACACTTAGGTCCACAAAAGGCTAATGATCATTTTTCCAAATCAAATGTTGCATTTCCTATAGAGTAAAATTTGAAACAATGTACAAGGCAAAGCATACTTTTGCAGAATTTTGGGAAATATTTACCAAGGTTGTTTCTGTGATTCTATTTCCAAAATTATCTTTTACACTTCATTTCTTACTTGGGGGTTTTTTTGGGTAGGCGACTGACAGCTAAGGTCATTTGCGCCATTAGGGATGGATGGGAAAGGAAGAGTGGAGAGAAACCCAGCATCGGCATTAGCCTACTCTTTTCGAGAGGCACCAAGGGGTCCATAGTTTAACGTCCCTTCCGACTGATGTTGTACTCACTCAAAGTGCTCTCCACAAAGTGCCTCAAGTAGGGATCGGGATACCACTGAAAAATATTTGTTGTCTCCAGGATTTGAACTCGGGCCTTCGCAGTGGGAAACCTGTACCTTAGCCTCCACACCATCTCGATTCCCCTCATTTCTTACCTATTTTTCATCCCAGGTAAAGAATATATTTGCTTACTTCAAACAGATATCAGCTCCTTGCCAATCATCATCACTAACAAAATCAATTAGAAATTTGAAAATGTTGCCTTAGCAAAACCTTAAATCTAATTTTGCATCCTTAGATTCTTTGAGCATAGTAGTTGCCTATTCTTCAAGAATACCTTCTTAGCTTGAGCTTGATGTAATTCGAACTTCCTCTATCCCAAGTTATACTGCTGCCCTGGAAGATGATGGGTTCCTCTTGTTCTAATTTCACTTATTGTGATATCCGACTTCAGCTTCTCTTGTCCAAACAAAAGGGTTAAGTTTGCTTCTTTTAAATTCTCATATTATATTCCAAAAGTACTTAGTCTATTCCTGTGCTTCTTTTATTGCCTCCTCTAGATCTACCTTGAATTGTGCTGGCAACAGATTACACCCTTTTCTAGCACTTTGGTTATTTTGGGTTCTATTTACCTCTCATTTTTCATTTTCATGGTTGTAACCTGATTCTTGTAGATGGATTATCTTTTGTCTTTATATTCCATTTCAAGTACTTCTAATATCTTGAACATCTTGTTCCATTCGACGTTTTAGAAGGCATGCTCCAAGTCTACAAAATCAACATATAAAGGCTTGTTTACGTGTGTTATTTTTGCAGCCAGTACCCTCTAGCTGAGTGTTGCCTTTCTTGCTCTTCATTTTTTCATGATCCAAATTGGTTTTCTTCTTTCCTTTTATTCTTCATTTAGTTTTCTGAGTAAATGTTTTATGTTTGAGATATGAGGTTCAATGTTCTGTGTTCTTCACATTCATCTGTTTTGTCTTGGTTTCTTTGGTATTATTGTCATCAGACTTTACTTGAAGTCTTATGGAATTTTTTCCTGTAGCTATCTTTGAATATTCAAGGGGGTATCTATTGCTGTAGCCCCACGTACCTTGATTGTTTCTCGATTTATTTTGTCAACTCCTGTTGGGTTATTTTTCTTCAGGTCTTTCACATCTCTGTCAAGTTTAATTTTCAGTATCTCTAGGCCCTGTTTATCTTCTATCAAGGTTTCTTCTCTAATCAAGCCATCTTCAAGTGGTTTGGATCTTTGGGAGAGTTCTTCAATGTATCCCTTCCATTTTCTTACTCTCTTCATCCTCAATAAGTGCCTTTTAGCATCATTAGTATCTTGGGCATTATGGGATTTTGTTTTTCTTTCTCTGAATCTATAATTAATAATGAGGCAGGTAAAATCCCTCATTATTTTACCCACTGTGAGCCTTAATATTTTAACTACAGGTAGGAATATACATAAATATATTGGTCAATACACTACTAGTAATGATGGCTGGCCTTTTTGACTACTTGCTCTCTGGTATTATAAGTGTTTAAAGTAGGGTTTGTTCAAAAAGTTTATTTTCCAATAAGTGACTAAATAAATAAATAGAAAGGATTTACAGCCTGTGTAGGCACATATCCACCTACCCAAGGTGTACCAAATGGCAACACAGGCTGTACATGCGCTGCAGGTTTATATTCATTGTTAAATTAATTGCAGTTCTGTAACCCCTAATCCATTAACTTCATGGCAAGTTTGAGCTCAAGATCTGTAACTTAGTGAATGCTCTAATGACTTTTCAAAGCAGATGTTAATTCCTTGGTGGTTCTTATACACAAAACTATGGTTTTAAAAAAGTGCTATGCAACTGTTGAGTACACATGGTAACCAAAATATTCCAGGCATTGTACATAATAAGTTTATTATCTTCCCTGAAGATGAACTTAAAATCACTGCATTTTGTCTTGTAGTTAAAAAAAATATATCTTACACCATATTATAACAATTTTTGTATGAAAAAAGTGATGGCATTTTTATGTAAATGTTTTTGTGTGGGGCTGTATTTGTAAGGGTTGTAGCTCTTTGCCTTCCTGCGAATGACTACTCTATCTATGAAAGCCATTATTGCAAGAAATTGTCATTGCATGTATGATCTCACTTCATCTAAGGGAGATTAAATCGGGGCCATCAAGATAAATAATGTCAGAGGCCATCCTCACTACGTCAAGAGAAACTAATTTCTTAAGAAAGCTGGGTGAAGCTAGGGTCAAAGTTCACTGATAAGGGAACTCACATCCAATGTGATAGACTAGTTTGAGTGAAGTATGTTTGTTGGGTATTATAGGTTGCATGTGCATGGGATATCAGTCAGCTGTTTGATATTCATTGCTCCAGATCTAAGAAGTTGGTTTTTCATGAAAGATTTGCTCAAAGTAAGTTACTCGATTCACTTTTTTGAGCCATATAAAATTCTTTTGGTAATATAATTCATATAAATAATTTGTTGGATTAAATAAAACTTTGTGGATTAAAGTGAATGCTTAAATTGCTAAATTAATAGCAGGGGTAATGTCAAGCCTGAAGTCAGTTGTTTATAAATGTGATGATCAATTTTTTAAGTCTATGTATCATAACACTCGCTCCTTTGTGCTGTATAAAACTTATCATCCTAAGTACAAGTGCACACCAAAATGTTACAATAGCCTACACAGGCTGTGTAGAGGGCTATCTCTTATGGAAGTCTTTGAGGAGGAGGAGGGGGAGGATGCCATAATATAATATCAAGTTTCCTTCAGGAGGGTGAATAGGGAACCCAGGAGGTTTCTATTTTAAGATTTTTTATTTCAGTCATTTTATAAAAAAACAGATATAATTATCCTTGAACAACGAATAAGATATGCAATGTTCACTGATGAAACCCCTTATAAAATCATTTAGGATTTATCAGCCTGTTGAAAGAGTTTTGAGTTGCATGTTTCATTTCCCCGTATTATGCATTTGAAAAGAACTAAAATAAAAAAAACAATTCTTTCATGACAGTGAACTTTCTTTCAATACAAACAGGTAATTGAAGTGATCAGTTGATAATTGCGGTGAAAAACACTTCCATCAAAACCAAATGTGCTTTTTTCTTTGAAAAAATGTACCATTTGTACATACTTAGGTTGATTTCATTTTTTAAGTATTTTAAGTCATCCCTCATTTTTATTGTATGCTGAAATTTGGCTTATTTTTGATGCAGCTTTTTTGGGTCATGGGTAGTATTGGTAATGGTGCTTCCAAAAACCATAATACCTCCTTTAACTCCCTAACTCTGGAGTTGCTAGTTTTATAAAAACCCTCCCAAGTGTAGGCAGCTACAGAGACTATGCAGCTGGCTACAAAGCTGTGAAATTCCCTACAACAGCTTGTGTAACTATGTAGGCACACAACCTTTGTTTTCATCTGTACTGGCACTTCCTCCTGGGGATTCTAAATCGCTTAAAGTAAAAATTTATTTATTTTTATATATTTATATGCATATTTTAATGACTCTAAACTTTTTTTCAGAAGATTAGTGAAACTAATTTTACATTGCATCATAAGTGAAACAAGGCTATGCAATCTGCAAAAAAATTTTGCTCATTACCATCTATTTTTAATGTTGCCAATAGAGGTTGTAGGTCAACAAATTTGGCATTACGTGAAGGAGTCCTTGAGAATGAGTGTGAAAAAATCAAGCCTTACCATCAAGTTCCAGGCCCAAAGAGCATTCCAATATTTGGGACATCTTACCTTTACCGCAATGGTTAGTATCTTTTCCCAAGAATAAAAAATCAAATGGATTACTCCTACATCACACGTAAAGCACCTACTTCCAGCTATTTTGGCATCATACAAAAAGATTAATTATCTAAAAGAAATGTTACTTATTAGTCGTTACCATTTGAATAATGAAATTTTCCCTGAAATAATATGTGGCAGACAGATTTGGCTGTAAAATATAATTACGATTTTATTTTTGCCTGTTAATGGGATTAAGGTCTGTTCTTAAATAAAAGTGTGGAAATCAATATCAAATAGCATATTGAGACCTTAGGGTATAGCAAGCCTTGATGGTTGCCTTTACTGTGAGAAAAGAATAGTAATGAAATCTTTTGAAAAATGATTCCAAATTCCACCGTTATGCTTTTCTGTATCCATCTGCATACTACAATTTTTAGGCATTGCCAAAGTTACAAAAGACTTAAAATAGACTCAAGAAGACTAGAATCATATCCATGCTTATGGAAGAGACTGCTTTTCAAGATGATTTCATTAAGTTTTGGCACTTTTTGGTCGTCAGCATAACAAAAATCTAATCCGCATATATATGTTGTTACCTATAGCATGTTAATTTGGTAAAAAATAGCACAGGATCTTGAGAATTAATTGAAAAACAAATATGAATATATTTTAGAAACAACTATGTCTGGAGTACATAGGTATCACAGGATTTTCAGTAAATGATATCAAAATTGTCCCATAAAATTTTTATGCTTACCCATGAGTTTAACCATAAAGAGGAAGTGGAAGACTTGGATCAACTTTGCATAACACTGTGTAACATGTGCCCCTTCTTTCCGAGATATAACCACAAAAAAAAGAGGGTGAATGCCTCAATCAAATGCAAGTGCCTTTCCTCCATACATCTGATCTTCTCCCCTTGCAGTCCTCTGAGTAGTAGAGTCGACCTGTGATTCTCATGAGATTCACTTAGAACATGACCTGTGCTTTGCCATGGATTTTTTTTCTGTGGCCTGGTTTTTAAAAATAAAAACCATCCTTCCTGTAGGGAGCCACCATGGCCGCTAAAATACTGGTATATGTGTATTTTCTTTGTTAAAATTCTATGGGCTTAGAATATTTTTCTGTCTGTGTCAGCAATAGTTCATCACAACCCTTTGCTTTCTTTGCTTATTATACCTTAAAAATAATATGATGCAAATTGTCTCACTCATATATTTAGGCACATATGAAATAACTAAATACCATGAAGCCTTGAGAGATATGAACAGAAAATATGGACCCATTTTTCGCCAAAATTGGGCTGGACAAGAAGTGCTACATATATTTGATTTAGAAGATGTAAAGACAGTTTTACATTCAGCTGGAAAAATGCCTGTTGTTCCTCCTATTCAGGAAGGTTCTCGAATATATCGCCTAAAGAAAAATCATTCTGTGGGCCTCGGAAACTTGTAAGTGTTATATAATGAGATTTTAAAAATAGCTGTTAATGTGTAGCAGACTTTTGTAGCCTACCCTGCAAAGAAGTATCATTTAACTAATATGTGGGTATTTGGGACCACTATGACAGAGACATAATGATATTGTCTCATTATGATATTCATACAATGATGGGTATATATTGTGGTTATGTTGCAATGATGTCTGTTTATATTGGTTCCTAGAATGCACAGTTTTGTGGCCATTTTTTGTGGGATATTTATGAATTGGTGTATAACTTCTCTGCACATCCAAAGAGCAAGTGCAATCCACTCATGGCAATGTAGACTGTTTAGGTACCTATGCTAGGAGTACTCATTGGCTGCACAGGCTGTAACCTACATGATGATAATAATATGTGCTAATGGGGACACCCATCATACTTCTGACAGTCATCGAATTAAAAAATCTGTTAGACTTTCTGATGATCCCCACAAAAAGCAATCCCATAGGAAGGTGTGATTTTTTGGAGTGATAAACTGCTTTTTTAAACGTCTAATGATACAGTATTTCAAATAAGAATGAGTATAACTCGGTGCTGAAATTATTCACATGGATTGTCCAGGTATCTATTGTGCTACATGTGCACATCCAAAAATTTGGCATTTAATAAGAATTCAATTGGAGTATTGTTGATTGACAAATTAGACACATGAGTTTGTTTGATTAAACATTTAGAGTTGGTGTTTTTATTATGCTTTAACTTATTATCCTCATACCAACTTTAAACATAATCCATTAAATTTTTAGTTTGATGAAAGAGTAAGGTGATGAAGGTACCTTATCAGAAATAATGAACTTAGGGTCATCAGTAAATACAAACAGATTTTACATTTTGTTGGTGTATGGCAAATGCATATTATTTGCAGACAATAGTAACAGAATTAGTACTTAACTACTGGCACATTGACCCTTTTGGGACATCTGTTTAAATTTTGTGGGGTTTTAATATATATTTTTTGTTATTCAGAATAATTCAACTCTCTTTGATCTATTCAATAAGTGAGGGATGAAGCAGTTAAAATTCACTTATTTGATTTTTGGCATCTTTATATGATAATGTTATTATTAACATGCCAAATGCACTAGAGAAATAAAAAAAATAAATAAAGCATTACTTTGTGGTTACTGCCCAAAGAAGTGAAAAACTTTATGGTTCCAAAGTGATCTCCTTTTGTAGATATTCTTTTTTGGTATCCCTATTTCAAGTAAAACAGTATGCTGAATTTATGTAGAAATGCAGGTAGTCAGGTGATAAAATTTGGTTCAAATATATGAAGAGTTTTGACGAAAGTGAAATTGATCTGTAATATTCAATGTCATGATAAGCCCCCCTATTTTGTAAATTGGTAAAACTTTACTTGTTTTAAGCAAGTTAGGAAAACTTTCAGAAGGAGGGATTTATTTAGTTAGAAAACGAGAGGCTGTATAATGTAGCTTCAGTAGTATAACAGCAGTGTTCCTGGTTTTATCATCTATGCCAGGTGTAGAATTTTTACCTAACTTCTGAGCACAAGGTAGAGCCTACTTTTCTTTCATCATTTAGAAAAAGTATAAAGAAATATTTATTTAATTTTGCCTTTGCAGTAGTGTTGCCCCTGGGTATGTCCTTGTTCAAAAAAAGCCTCATTAATTTTGTTATAAATAGTACATCCATCCATCATAAGCTTGCCCCTGTCATCATGGAAACAATGGAGAGTTCTACCGTGTCCAGCCTAAGTTTAGTTTTTAATGATTCATGTTTCTTTAGTCTTAGTGGAAGCTTTTGTGAATCTAGTGTTACTAAAAGATTGGTTGGCTTCTTTTGTTGGTAGTTCACACATTTTTAGTTTAAATTATTTCTTAAGTTAACTACATCTTCTTATTGAAGTAACGGTACTCTTTTTGTTTCGATCTTATAGTTAGGTTTGCTCATTCAAGCTATTTACGACATTCTGTATAACAATGACTGAAACTGGAATGTATGGATTCAGCCTGAAAGTTGTCTCCCCAGTTATATCTTGGAAACTAATACTTCAGATGATCCACATTGGGAATGTGACAATATTTTCCTTTACAAACAGATATTAAGTCATGAAACAGCATAAAGAGAATATTGCTTCTATCACACAACGGTTAGATAAACATATATCAAATAAAAATGATTAATTTCTTAAATTGTCATCTTTATGAATAATATTGTCAAGTTAAGTGGTTGACATATTACCGATTTAGGTAAGAACATGCATTATGGTATTTTAGTCATTAAAAATTATTTGAAGACTTTTGAATCTGAGGCATACAGAAAATCACTTTGAAAATAAATATTTTGGACTAATTTGGCCCTATGCCTCACACTTCTGCATCAGCACTAGTGTTTGCAATGAAAACCCATTTATATTTGTCATCATTCTTATCCTTTGCCCTCTTAAACTACCATAGTTGTAATTATGAGAGGAGGTGACTGGCAGCTGATATCATTTGCACCATTAAGGATAGGTGGGGGCAATTTGGTAGACGTGGGCTTAGCAGGGAATGGGAAAATGGTAGACAGAGAATCCTGGTGTCAGCAATAGTCTACTCTCAATTAAAGCTGCCAAGTATTCCAAATTTTAGAAACCCATCTGAGGGACAGCAGCTTCCACTTGAAGTTCTCTCCACATAGCATTGAGAATCAGGATACCAATGAAATTCCTGTCATCCCTGGGACTTGAACTAGGACCCTAGGTTTGAGAGGCCAGTAGATCCCCATAGCTGCACCAACTCAACCCCCATTTATTATCAACCAGATCTATTTTCCAATGAGCCATTCGTATTCTTCTTACATTGCAGCTCTCCACAGCTCATGTTTTACTCTGCCAAAAGCCTCCTGCATGGTTGTTCAATCACCAATGTTACGTGTTTCTATTGCATATTATAGGTGTACATTGAAATTATTTTTAGTGGCATCTCTTGAAGAAAAAAAACAGATGCAAACCCGAAGATTGGTTTGGTAGGTGTTGGTAGAGTACTTCCAGTACTAAACCCAACAGCAAGTGAAATTCACACAATAGTAGGGTAGGGGGCTAGTTCTTTTCCTTGTACAGTCTATGGTTTTCGAGGAAGATCTTGCACCCAAAAAAATCACCCACCTTGGGTGAAGCTGAGGGTACCCCATGAATCATGGCACACAATTACGTTGTAATCAAGCTGCCATCACAGACCTTATCTGTGATATTTTGCAAATCAAAATGTCAGAATGAAAAAAATATATCATATAATTTGCAACATTTGCATAGAGACTAAAGTAGAAATATGTATTGGTAGTTTGTATACGTATATCTCAATTTTTAAAAATATAAAATAAATCATTTTGCCATACATCATGCCCAGATAGATACTCTGGTTCATTTAACCAACCATTTCAGGATAATTTTAATGTTATTTACCTTTTTAAAAGTTGTAATGTCACTTATAATTCTTCTTTGTTTAAAAAATTTCATATGGAATTCAATTCATGTAGAAACTTATTATTGATAAAATTTCAGGGTATTCCAGCTTTATAATTAATATTATTTAGGCCAGGTTTTATATAGTCTTGTTCGACAGAAGGCTAAATTTAACTTTTGGTTAAGGTCAACACAGCTATACAGGTTATGTAGGTGGCCACAGAGATTGTGTAGGTGGTTACATCGATGGCTGAACAACTGTCATACCCTGATGTACCTTTGCAGACATTTCAACTTGTGGTTGAAACTCTTTGATTGAAGATGGGTTTTCATTCAAAAATAGATCAGAGGTTATTTCAGTGAAACTAGCCTGGACAGTAAATGACTTTTCATATTTTCTTTTTTTTTAGGATTTATATATTTTTCCAATCCATCATCAATACAGTGCACAGACTGTGGAACCCATCATGTACCTGAACAGATTAGTTGCAAAACACAAATATAATTTGTTCTACTATGAGTTGAGTATCACAAAAAATCACACTTGATGGCCTTTTGTTAGACCTAAGAATCGATACCAGAAATATAATTTTGGCCATTAGATTCACTGTGTTAGGATTTTTTGAGTTCCAGGATTTTGGAATGAGATAGTCCAGCTTAATTATCAAAGTGGCATCTAAGAAAGGAGCTGAAGTTTCTAGGTGAACTGTGTAGCCAGGAGTTGAATATGGTAGAAAAGAGAACACTGGGATATGGAAAGATGGTGTTTTGGCAAGTGCAGGAGATTTTGTCATATTTAGGTCGAGGAGAAACATGGATTGAGGGGAGACATAGGAATTTGAAAGACAAGATCCATTAATAATTCTTGCATAAGAACTTCACATTAGATACAATGCAACAATTTCAGAGTTTAAAAATCAGTCTCCTTGATTGGGATCTTTACACTTTGAAATTTTTGGATTATAATGTCCAACAGTGAATGACTCCATTATAAGTTACTGTCTTGGCATCTCCTGCAGTTTCTTTGAATTCATATCAGATAGTACACAGGGTTAGTAAAAGTGGGAAATTCCAAGAGAGGATAAAATAAACTCATGGTTTGAATTTCTGAGGAAACTAAATGGCAGTGGGATCCTAAAAATGGGATCAGATTTTATGATAGGCTGTATGAATGCATAAAGGGTTTACATTTCAAATAAAAAGGTCATCACAGCTGATTTTTAAGGGTTGCTACTTAGTTACTATTTTGAGCACATTCATTGGCAGAGGTCTGGGCAGAGTAAACGGCTTGGGAATACCACAATTGAGTTATTTTAGCCACTCAATAAAATAACCATCAATTGGAGTAATGATATGGCCAGTAGCGAGTGAAGTCCACTGAATAGATGAACTGAATTGGGTGAAATGAAGTCACCTAATATAATCACATCACCTAAAGGTCGAACTTGGGGGATAGAATCAAAGCCCACTTCAGTGATGTTTAAGTGGCTATTTGATGGGCGGATAAAAGCAACCAATGAATAATTTCAAAGCGCTGTTGTCATCCAGTCCAAAGAATCTCAAGTTTGATTAGGTCAGCCTATCAAGTTGCGAAAATATTCAAGGCAATTGCTAAAAATAGTCCATGACCACATTGAAAGATTTGACAAGTTGACCAAAATTTCAATTTGAAGTCTGAAACAGTAGCGTGTAGCCAAGACTCCATCACTTGAAAGGAAAAGAGCTCAATAATATAAGCAGCAAGTACTGAGGCCTTGTCCTGAATGCTCCTTACATTCTAATAATAAAAATTACATACTGGTTGGGGATTAGATATGAAGTACAAGGCATTAACAGGCACGGAAATGATTCGAGAGTAGGGAAGGGGAGCTAGAAGTTTGCCTGAGAGTTGTGGGTAAGTTGGTGACAGAGATACCATGTGAGCTCCATCTATAACAATATTTGTTATACATACTGCCACTTAATACAAAAACCACTACTACTTGTTGGAAGCAAACAAAATATTACCTACCTCAAGGTGATGTTCTAATTTTTTTAAGTTTCTAATTTTCCTCATTTAAGCTTTTTATGTGGACAAATCTGGTACATACTTTCATAATAAAGGAAATAAGCAGAAGGTTGGGTAGAAAATCTAATAAACTTTGGACTTTTAAGAAATGGAGATGAATGGTATGAGATGCGGAGTGCTGTTCAACAAATCATGCTTAAGCCAAGAGAGGTTCAGCATTATCTTCCCCATGTTGATGAAATCAGCATTCACTTCATTGATCGGCTACTAAAGGATCGCACTAATGAGGGTCATGTTAAAGACCTTCATAATGTGGCTTCAAAATGGTTCTTGGAGAGTAAGTTTTCAAGCACAGGGTTTAATTCATGTTTTACACATATTGGATGCATTACCTATGTTTTCATTTAGAGTAAAAAATATAATGTTTTATAGACTTCACACAAAATAATTGCAAATTAACTTGTATTTTCACTTCCACAAAATAATGAATTATATAGAGGATAAAATTTGTGAGCATAACATATCAGAAATACAGGTTCATGCTCATTGTTGTAAAACCAACTATTGACTTTCAGATGGTGGAGAAATTCTGTTTGAAAAAAGATTAGGGTGCTTAAATGGTGGAGAAACAGAGATTGATGCACAGAAGTGGATTGATTCTAACAGAGAAATTTTTTACTATAATGCTATCTTAAAAGTAGCCACTCCTCTGTATAAATACATCCCTACAAGGACATGGAAAAAACTGGTGGCTGCTGAGGATTATTTTCACAAGTAATTTCAATCAGATTATAATTCCTTCAACAAATTAATACTAACTTGCAAAGCATGCATCCTGACTGACTGTGATTGCTAACAACATAGTTTGGTGTTTCAGGGCTGCTGGGAAACATATCAGAGACACTATCCTTGAAATTAAAGCATTGACAGATTCCAAACAAATGAATAAGGACAGATACAATTTGATGGCATATTTTATATCAAAGGAAATGAATAATAAAGACATAGCATTCATGTGCCACTCCCTGATATCCGAGGGTCTTTCAACTGTAATAGCCTATTTACATAATGAAGATGTTAATATAAAGAGAATCGAAATTTCTTGGCGTTAACTTGTTTTACTTTTGTTAAATAGGTCCCGTCTAGTATGCAATATAATGTATATTGCATAGCAAAACACCCACATATTCAAAAAAAATTACATGAAGAAATTGACAAATTTGTCCCTAGAGAAGGCCCAATCACTGTGGAAGTGTTAAATCAGCTGTCATATCTCAAGGCAACAGTCAAAGAAACCTTTCGGTAAGCTTGCATGACTTTTATGTAATTGAACATTTTAGACCTGAAATTGGAAGTAATATTCCCATTACAGAATGTTTCCACTTGGTACTGAAGTGTCAAGAATAATACAGAGAGATATGGTACTGTCAGGATATTTGGTTCCAGCTGGGGTAATTAAGAAGCATTATATACTTGATGTTATAATAGTATTTAGGTACCAAATGAAGATATAAAAATATGAAATAACATTTCAGACGGTCATCGATTTAAACCACTCCAGTCAGCTTTGCTCAGAAAAGTATTTCCCTAATGCAAATAAATTCCACCCAGAGAGATGGATGAGAGGAAATGATGCAACAGAAAATGCCTTCATTTTAACTCCATTTGGCCATGGTACACGCATGTGTGTTGGTAAGTTTTATACATTTGTCTTGCAATGACTATGTAGTAAATAGTGTGCCAAGTTTGACGACTCCTTTAAATTTCTTCAGGAAGAAGATTTGCACTACAATCTTTGTATGTCGGCCTTGCAAGGATGCTACAGAAATTTGAATTAGTTTGCAATCCGGAAGATGAGCTGAGACAAGTCTTCAACACACTACTGTTTCCTGACCGGCCAATAACTGTTAAGTTTAAGGAAAGGTGAAAAAGATTTGATATTTGTTAACTTGAACCAAAAGGCATTTTATCCAATAAATATATTGAGACAATGACTTTAGCAATTCCAAATAAGCATTTTTATAATCCATCACCAAATTCCCATCTCCTGGCATTCATGATATGTTTCAGCCTGGATAGGTCAATACAATCATTAAGGTAGAGTTAAAAATGCATTATTCTCAACTCTATGCAGGAACTACAAATTAGATGAATTACCTAATTAAATGGGATAAGTAATATGCTACAGGTCGTTATCTTGGCCAAAGGAAAAAGAAGTGAGAATTATTACTTATTCATGTTATAATTCTCACTTGATTAGCTGTTTAATGTGACAGGTAGTTGAGAGTTAGTTGTTGCATTAAAAAAACTTGAGAAATTCACTATGGATTTCAGATATTCTTAGTTATATGAATTTCTATTAACCACCAATATTTTTTCTGATAAGCTTAGCATGAGACCAAACCATGGATGGATTGAAATACCAGATTCCTTTCACCATTTACTGTCTCAAACTTGGCTACTACCAATATTATTCACCATCCTAATACTATTAATTAATATTAATGATCAAGGAATTTTGCAAGAATTTTTTCATAACAAATTCCTTTGCCTTTTTTTCATTAATTGACATTAAGGTCTGAATGCAAGCAAGTAGGAATAAGCTTTTACATTTGTTATTTTGCAATATAGTCGCCTCTTAGCTCAAATGGTAAAAAGGTATGGAATATCAAATAAGGTTGAGCCATTAAATTTTTTGATTCGTGTCTAATAGGTAATTTGAAACCATATTATATCTTTTGCAAAAGGTAGGTAGGTATTGCCCAGTTATTTTGAGAGCAGAATGCTAACCCAGTTCTTTCATTACTGATGTGAATTAATGAAAAACATAATAAATACTTTAGCACATACTTTCAATGTTTACAGAAAACAATGCATTTTGTCATGTTAATCAGCTTGTTAATAGGCTAGTAGGTTATTTTATGACCTACAAGACCACGAGTGTTAGTGACGTTTTGTAGTGGTAATCTGAGTTGTATTATTGCAAAAGTGAGAAGATGGCCATGTCCCTAACACAAGTATTAAAATTTTCTTAATTGCAAAATCATCACTAGTATATTAACCTCTATGAATCTGAAGTTAATTTTTCTTTAATGCTCTGAAATGGCACATTCAATGGTTTTTAAAATGTAATTTATTCATACCCACCAGCCAGTTGAACACTGATTTTTCTACATGCTGGTTGCCATTAGGAGCATAGTAGTCACCATAAATAAGGCTTGGACATTATTTTTACTTTCTACATTTGTCATACAGGAGAAACTATTGCTTTCACAAAAAAATTCAACTTTGGGTTTTCAAATGAAATGTGACATTGACCATATTCTGAATGTGCACAAGTAGCAGTTTTTTGTGCGAATAATACCTCAAAAGCTAACCTGAGCAGTAGGAAATTTTATTTTCACCTATTTATTAAGACAATATGAATTTCTTAGATTTTGGCCAACATCCACCCAATGGAAGTGACCCCTCTTAACTTTTCTCCAATCTAAGATTGGAGACCCACACCAAATACCTTTTATTTGTGTAATTTAAACTACACCCAATAACTACTTTTATTAAAACATGAATTTCTTTGATGATCATTTGGATTATTCAATCAAATACGAATGAAATTATTAGCATGAGAGTCAAACATTATGTGAATCAAGGATTGAATTTTCTCCTTTTATTCACCATTTATACTCCACATTAATGTTTTTAATATTTTTCCTTCCATTCAGCCTTCTCATCCTCTCCTCTGTTTCTTCTTTCCACAGAGTAATATGGTCTAGCCACCAAAAATTTTGAAATATGTGTTCTTTTTCTAATGTCTTTTTGTGTTCTTAATGTTTCAATACCTTTTTGGTTGGCTGATACCATCTCACTCCTTCATTTGAATTAGTATTCACTTCCATGAGACGTCACACAACATACATATATATACATACACACATGTGTGTGTGTATGCATGGATGTTTATATATGTACATAATTCATGTAACCAAAATATATCTAATTTAGGCTCAGGTAAATATTATCTAAAATTTTACAAGTAATGAGAATAATTGTTATAAAATTTTATTGATAATCACTGGAGTACTTATTGAAAATAAGCATAAGAACAATAAATATATATTACTTTGTCAGTAAGTGTTTCACACAAAAATATGCTAAATGAATAAAAAGGTTCATGACATGTATTTGTACACTATATAGGATTTTCAACCTATACTGTACACTTCAAAATTAATGACTAATGCAAAGCAAATTACTCAATTTACTGATTTATCACAAAGGATATTTATAGAAAAGGAATTACATGATTAGAATATTTCATATCCATTTGAATCTAGTGTAGCAAAAGTTACAACTTCCATGATTTAGTTAAATAGGACAGAGAACACAATAAAAAGCCATGAGGTAAAAATATTAATCAGTCCTGCACAAATCTTCAAAACAAGACAACAAATATAATACATAACATATGACAGTGTTATTATTGAAGAAATTAACACTTGCTTTGTTTTAATGGGAAGTAGACAAAATATTTGAATTAATTTATATGCAACTGATGAATAGAACATCACTTCTATAAGCAGCAGTAGTTTGTTTAAATTACAATCAAGACTGCTATTCATTTTGTGATTCCCAACCATGATTGTCATATGCCTCACCATAGATAATGATTTTTTGCACCCAAGGAATAATTATTGAATAAAAGATAATATTTGATTTGTCAAAACATTATCCTGTTAAGGCAATCCAAGGAGCTGAATTCTTAAGAGACCATTGCTCCAACAGATTATAGCCATGTTACACAAATTTGACCAATGACAATCATATTAGCTAGCAAGACTTAGTACCCCTAGACTAACCAATCAGATGACACCTTAGCAGATTTTTTTAGAGGCAAAAGTTATACTGTGATGCATGACTGTTTACAATGTCTGTACACTAGTGACAGTGGAAGCTCTACTTTCATTAGTAACAGCAGTAACAATATAAACATTTTTGTGTCTTTTCCATACCTGATTGTCAACAAATGATACAATAAAAAGAATTCTAAAACAGTCTTTTGCAAATTTTCTTTCTTACACAAACTTATTCTATGAAGTAAGGCCCTATATCAAATGCAAAGAGGAAGGCCACTTTGAATATGCTACCTTAAAAAAATAATCAGACCCTAAACCTGCCGTGCTCTTGTATAAACCATAAACACAATATTCAACCCGAAGGTCAGTTTGGTTGGTGATGGTAGACTACACCCTGTACTAAGCCCAACAGCATGTGAAATCCACTCATCAGGGTAAGGGGGACAGTTCCTTTCCCTCTGCCAGTTATGGTTTCCCAGGAAGATCTGGTACCCAAAAAATCACATAGCTTGGGTGGAGCTGCAGGTACCCAGAATGCCTTGCCAGGGAACTGAACCCAAGACCCTCCGGTCAGTAGTCCATCACTCTACCCCCTGGACTACCGCGAACTGTTCTTGTATAATATGATCAAAATAGGAATGAAATCCTCAAACATCTTTTACCAGTGTTTTCTGTAATATCTGAAAGATATGCAACAATAAATAATTTAAACATAATGAAGCACAAATCCATCCAACAAATTATTAAATCCCAGTGCCTTATTTGATATCATAATTCAGTGTCCTAAAAGTAACTGGAATCAAAACCTCATATTCTGGTAGAGAAAAAGAAATTAAATATTAGAACTGGTTTTGTGGCTGGTTGGGTTCCCATCCTGAGGGCACTTCCTGCTTTCCTTATAAATCTTACTGAAATACCCATATACCTGTAATCCCTAACAAAGCAAATGAATTTAGATGCTGACTAGTAGCCACCAATAGTAGCCACCGCAATGATACCACAATTCACTAAGAAAATGCTAGACTGCTTTTGTTCATTAAGAACTATAAAATATCCAATTTCTCTTAATTGTTGAAAATAAGGCCTCACATGATTCACATACGCATTTTATAGCTAGAGCTATAGCTGTTTTAAAGAAGCAAGTCTCAACCATCTAAATACTGAATTTAATTTTAAATAATGCTTTCTGGAAATTATTCTGTAAAAAGGTGAAGTTTTCTCAGGTCTTCCACCGGGTCAGGGGTTCCATGTTGGCCGACGTTTCAATGCCCGACTTGTGCATCGTAACGTTGGCCAACATGGAACCCCTGACCCGGTGGAAGACCCGAGAAAACTTCACCTTTTTACAGAATAATTTCCAGAAAGCATTATTTAAAATTAAATTCAGTATTTAGATGGTTGAGGCCGGGAAAGCACCAGTATTATTCTGTATAAATATGCCGCATCAAATTCAGTTTCTCTGGGGAAGAACACTCGGCAGCAACCATAACACAATGTTGGAAGAACTTCTTTTCATTTAGTTTCATCTTTGATTATAACATATTACTAGCCAAGCAAATTTTCCAAGTGACACAATGTTTTAAATCCAGCATGTACAGGTCACTTCCAGTTTATACTTAAATTGTACATTTAACTGATTATATTCATTAATATATACATAATTAAAGTCTGTGACATAGATGTGATGATATTTACAAAGGAGCTCCACTTTTTTGTGTCGGAAAAAATAAATGTGATTTATCAATTCATCACCCTCTCTTCTTAATGGTATTAACTATAGTAATCCCAGTCTCAAGACAACATCGTTGAATCAGTATTATAGGAAAGTGTGCTGTACCATATGCTCTTGCAACATCACTGGCAAAAAAAAAACTTTTAGCATTGTCAGCGCACGAACTAGAACAAACAAGGGCCAGCAACAGAGGTTGATTCATTATTCAGTGAGTATAAAGTAATCTTTAGCCTACAGCTCAGTGTATCGTGGTGTAGATAAATTCAATGGGCACTGGGGGTCAGTCACAGATATTTCATCTGTCTTTGCAAGCTCCATTAATGCCATGGCCCCTAACCACTTGTCCTGGCTATTTTCTGGAGGCGTATATAATGATGGACTTGTTTTAAAGAAGCAAGTCTCATCAAGACCATCACTAACATCCTCCCACTCTTTCCCAGCCCTCATTAAAACAGTAGGCCTTGTTTGGTTAGTCTGACTTGTTTCATTAGAGTATTCAGACAAGTTTTGTGTTAGCCTAGGGACATTAGAATCTGAAGGTGACATAACATAATAGTTATCATTTAGTACTTCATCTCGCTCATACCAATCTAAAGGCTGAGCCAGTTCCTGCTTATCACCCCAAATGGAAAGATCCTTGCATGCTTCTCTAAGCCATCTTTTCTTTGGCTGCTCTTGCTTATAGACATCATACCTACTAATTTTCATTAAATCTGTAGATGATGTCATAAGAGTTACTTCATTTGAAGGGCCTGGAGCGTCCTCCACATACACTTCTGGCCTTTGCTGCGACTTTGCAGAGCATGGTGATCGCCATCGCATTCCTTGAATATTTGTGCTGTCAGTTAGTTGATTTTTCCTGGGAGAAGAATTTTCTTGTTGTGCCATATCACAAGCCAGACCTTTACGGCTTTTAAATTTTTTCACTGCACACTGAGACCCTGCGTTTTCATTTCCTTCTTTACTCTGCTTGGTTTTTTTTTCTGCAGTTCTCACTGGGGATGTATTATCTTCTCTATCTTTCTTATGTCTGAAAAAGATACAAAACTAAAATAATTCACAGGATAAAAACAAATGTATCTCATAAAAGGAAAAAGAAATGCCTGGAAGCGTGCAGGAATTTTTGATTTTCCAAGATTTTAAGAATGCAATAAAGCATAGAAATTCAAAACATCCTGCATATACAAAGAAAATTAAACAATATAAGTGAATGACCCATATGGTTGGCCAATGAGGAAGGGAGATCTGAAACCTTGAACATATTATTTCCTTTCCCATTTTTGCATCTGGGAGGATATTGCGGTCAATTTTTAACCCTTTGCACTCGGGTGCCTTTTTCCTCGATTTCTTTAGGCTACTTGGGATTAAATTTTTTAAATACCCCGTAGCGTGGCACCAGAATGAAAAACTGGAGTTTCTTTTCATACAAACTAACTTAATTAGATCTTTTTACATAATTATTGATAAATTTATTGATAAACCATAATTTAAACTATAATTTTTCATGGTATGATATTTTTGGAAGGATTCAGCAACATGAAGACCTGGGTTACCGTCACGTCTCACAGATATATATCGTCTCTCTTCTTCCACCTTTGATTTTTCCATTAGAGCAAACAGCAAAATCTTTATGATTTTGCAAGGGTGAGGTGTGGGTTTTATGGAGTTTCCCATCTAAACGTTGCTCTGTTTGTTAATGGTAATCTAACCCTGGAAATTTGTGACACATCCCTGAATTCTCCAACGAGATTGTGTACTAGTTTCATAATAAATTTCACATGCGAGATCGGTTTTTCATTTTTGGCATTTTTTGTACAATATATATGAATTTACACCCTCCTACTCAAGATCCCTGATTATGCAATAGATAGAAAAAGAATGTTTGATGAGACAGCTGACACTAGGAAGAAAATGAAATGAAAGTATCCAAACTAGAAAGAAATGAATTACAGAACACCTGACTGAGGTAACTTTACATTCTGGCGATCTTTTTTTCAGAAACAGATTATCTCTCCAAGGAATTGCTTTACATTTAACTGACTTCCAAGCAATGAAGGGCAAACAATGCAAATGAAAAAGAACTTAAAACACAGCAAAGAGATAAAAACAAACATCTGCGTAGGTGGTGGCATCCTTTGCTGACGGCATTTATGTCGACAACGACATTATGGGTCAATACTATTCATTTATAAAACAAGCCATGTTATTAATTAAGCCTTACTTTACTTGTACTTTCATGCAGATGATTACAAGTAAAGTTATTGGAAAATATAGACAAAAATCCCAATTCCCCTTGTGGTGACACTCCGTGTCAAGTGTGGCTCGACATACGAGCTGCTGCCGCTGCTAACCGTGTCGAGCCACACTCGACATGCGAGTGCAAAAGGTTAACAAAATGAAGCTCTACATTAAAGGAGACCATTACTTGCTCTTTAAAATAGTGAAGACATTATAATAAACCATAATGCCTGCCAATATCAGTTTAACTTCCACTCTTTTCACACACCTGAAAACCTTACAACTAAATTCAAAGGCTTTCTCCTCCATTTCAAGATTTTGCTCCATTTATAGGCTAGCCCTAAAGAGCTAACAGTCAAGTGACGTATGCATCTTTGGAACTCTGGAACAGGGTAATGCAAGCAGGTAAAATGTGTACAAAAGGTGATGAAATGCTGCAAATTGGCCATGAATGGAACATGGGACTACCCAGGGCCAGTGTGAGAATCTGAGTCAGCTCGGCCTTCTATCAAACTAACTTCCGAACCCTAGATCAGATAAAATCTAATATTACTTTATCACACATCTGCTCTATTTTCACTATACTAGTTCCTACCATTTTGTTCAAAACTATTGCCAGCCCTCACATGCTCTTAACACTCTAGTTCTCCAGCAGTCCCCACTATCCTTCCCTCTTACCTTGCAGAACCCTAGAATATCTACAATTCCTCTGCCCATTTCCTTTTTGGACATTTTTTTCTAATTTCCCATTCTTTCACTCCACCCTACATTCATTCCTATTATTTCTTTGGTATCTCTTCTCTGGTTTGGTTCCCTTCTCTGCTGCTGCTGTCAGTTCCACTTTGCAAGGATTTTCTCTTGTGACAACCACAGAGCGTCTTTCATATTTTGCTGCATGCCCACCGCTAGACATTACACTTGACCCAGTGGGTCAGGTCCAACAGTAGCTAGGACTCATTTTCATATTTGTGCCCATCATAAGGTATTTGGAAAAATAATTGAGGCATGCACAATGGCGTCCTTTTAATGTGACATCCCACTGGTGTCTGATGCCTTTATAGAGAAACAGATTGTGCATAGACTACCTTTCATCTGGCTCATACCCTTTGACCTATCATGAATGGGTGGCCTAGCAATGATTAATGCCCTTAACAGATCTAGGGGTCATCAGAACACAAGCACCTCTACCACGTTAAAGTTGTAGCTCATGGGGAGAGTTTGCAAGATGGATGTAAAATAATATGGCATTAAATACTACATTTTATTTTTAAGATTCCCCATCTCATTAAGATGAATCAGCAACACTACATCCATATGACTAAGAACATCAACATAATTATAAACCCTTTCCTAAAAGATGCTACTATTAGTGCAATCAGAGTAACGTTGCTATGATTTACTCATTTGGATTTTCATACTTCTTTCTACTTCCTGATGCAATGAATACTAGAATATAGAGCTGCTGGAACTAACCAGGGGGCCCAGGTTCAAATCCACGTGATACCTTTGGACACCCCCAGCTAGACACAAGCTGTGTGAAATTTTTCTGGGGACCAGAACTTCCTAGGAACTCACAGGTGGCACATGGAGAGGAACTGGTCTGATAACTTGTGTTATTTTCATACACCATAGGGATTACATTTGGCACCAGGTGAGATCGGGGTGAAGATTGCCACTTTAAGCCATGAAAAGATAGCCACTTATTTATGAAAAATATGCATATAAGTGCACACAAGGAATTTGAAATCTCACATGCTTGCAAGAATCAGCTTATTCATAGAAGGCACATGGATAAACAATACTCTCAAAGGCAACATCCTAGGTGACAATGGTTGATCAATATAAAACAAATTATATCATAATAGATATTGGGAGCTTCTAGAACGACTAAATTTCCACACCCCATTGACACTGGAGCTCTTGAAATAAGTGGGCCATTCCATAAATCCTAAGAAAATTCAAGAGATGGCACTTGTAGTATTGGAAAAAGTTTGATTTTAGTAGGTCTCATCTCTTACCACGGGAAAAATAAATAGGAGCAGAACGGCATGGAAGCATGGTAACTACGCATGACAAGGAAAGAGTTAAAGTTTCTGGTAAATTTATTCAAGAGGCTAAGGAAAATGGATACAGGGCATAGTGAGTGGAGTTTTAAATTTTTTGAGGCGATGATATAAAAAAAGGAGATTGCATTGGGTAAATGAGTCAGGAGGAGGAAAAGATAATGGGCAAATGGAATGAATGAAAATGGGATGTGTGGAATTGAAGAATGGTTCAATATAGTGCCTAGTCAGTATAGTATTTCCCACTCAGGGAGGGTTTAGAAACATAAGCTACTTGTGAGTGATAGGCGAAGGAAAGAGTCACTTTTTAGTTTGAAAAAGCTCAAATGGAATACATGAAATTGGTCCCCAGAAATCTCCACCACCACATCCACGATGACAACTACTTCAATCCACTACTTATTTTAAGATAAAAATAGGTTTGACTAAAAACATGATCACAAAAATTATATAGAAATGTTACAAGAATTATTGAAGATGGATGAATTTAGTGGTACTAGCTAAATTTTGTCTCTCCCAAAGTTCATAGAACCAAAATCAATCAGGCTTCATAAATTGAATATTTGGGTGCACTACAGGGAGATTAAAAAAATGGGAATTTTGATGTTTCCACTAGGCACAAGGTTGAAGATTATACATGATGATGTACCATCCAAGGTCAGGGGTGTGAGAGGGAATGAGAAAACAATTTTCCTATAAAAAATTATTATCTTCAAATGATTGCTTTTATGTCAGAAATTTATGTTGAAATAATACGTTGATAGTCCACGGTAAGAGATAGCTGTATGGGAAATGTTATAGCAATGCAGACAAATTAAGACATCAAGAATTCAAATCCTGAAGAAAATTTAAGAAAACCTATCTCATCCATGTAAACAATTGATCCTCCTCCAAGCTGTTTTCCATCATGGAACACCTACAACAACATATCCGGGAAGGAATATACACAAAAGGCTGGAGGCATGGCCCAACAGCAACCAAACTTTTCCAGCTTGTTGACCCAGAGTTCCCTTTCTGTATACATACCCCCAGCTGGCCAAGGTGGCCGACTAGAGCATATTTACGGCAAGAAGATTGTCCAGGATGGACGGTCAACTAGGTTGACTGCCGAAGGGACCTACCTCCAGGTCACAATGAATGAGTTTCTTTATTATTCTTTGAGTTGCTTTTTCATTTCTAACTTGCGTTAGTTTATTCCTTGAATGAATACAGAAAAGGCAACATATTGTGCACTGAAAACATTTTCTCCTCCATGTCTGAATATTAATATTTTATGGTCTGCCAGTATCCATGCATGTTATCAGTAACTCTAGGAGTGGAATAATGCATTTTTACATGCCCCACCACATCCAGCTCCATCCCCTTTCTACCCTCACTGCATCTTGCTCATGGATCCCTCTACCATTCCAAGAATGAAGATCTTTTTGTATTACCCCTCTATGATATATCTCACTCCTCCTCCTTCAATCACTGTCCACATTCTGAATGAGAGCGCCTTCCATTTCATAATTATAATTTTAAAATATACTTGAAGTTAATTGACCAGACTCAAAAGAAATCCTTAACAAATATTAATTTCGGTTGTTTTTAACATCTCTGCATATGTAACATATTTGCAACAGTTTGTGAATGATGATCGGGATGATGCAGAGGCTAACGTACAGGTTTCCCATCATGAAGGCCCAGGTTCAAATCCTGGACACAACAAATATGTTTCAGTGCTATCCTGATCCCTACTTGAGGTGCTTTGTGTGTGTGGAAAGAACTTTGAGCGAGTACAACATCAGTCAGATGGGACATTAAACTATGGAACCCTTGGTGCCTCTCGAAAAGAGTAGCCTAATGCCAATGCTGGGTTTCTCTCCACTCCTCCTTTCCCATCCATCCCTAATGGCACAAATGACCTTAGCTGTCGATTGCCTCCAACAAAACTTATAAATACTTCCTCTCTCTCTTGGGAACACACCATAATTAACTCAACTAATATGTGCAGTACCATAATGTTAAAAATACACACATTTTATGGTATGATTCACCGGAACCAGATCTCTAGTCAACATTTACTTCAGTCATTTTTGTCGGAGAAATTTATTTAAAGAATCCTTATCTAAGGATCCTTTGGAAAGTGAATTATACAGGGTGGCCAGTAATTTGATGGTTTATTACTCCAGGTTTTCAAGGATAACAATTAAATTTCAGTAAAAACTTATTAACTTATATAAAAAAAGTATCACAGTACCATTTCTACTGCTGCATTTTCCTCTTGTAATCCAATATTTGATTATTTCCCAATAGAACAGGATACTTAAGCAACAAAAACAGTTCAAAAAATTCAATGGCTAACCTTGAAAATCCCATTTTCTGCACAGAGAGATAATGTTGCTTGAAGCAGTGAAATCCTACATTGGGGCTTTTGATTTCTTTTAGCATCTGACTGATCAAGATTGCTAACCTTGTCATGAAACTTATCACATTTGTATGGCTTGCATTCAAGAAACAGAAATATTTACATAACTACTGAAGCAAGCTCATTATGGCTTTGAATAGGAAGTTACCACGACACAGGAATCGAATTTAAATAAAATTTGAGAGATGAAGTGTATAAGTAATTTTTCCTATAAACAGTAAGGGATAAGAATAAAGTCTCATCGTACTAGGAGGGAAAAGCATCAGGTCAAAAGTAGCCTGTTCTGTAAACACTCCTTGCCAGCCACCCTAGCTGATGGTGTCACATTAACAGGACAGCAAGACTTGCAGGATACTATGTAATTTCAAAAATACTTAAGGATGAACGGATTAAAAATAGAATGATAAAGGTTTGAAATAAATTTTATCCATCAGGAGTCCCTACCTTTATAATAAAGGAGAATTTCAGTAGCATGTACTTGGTAAAAAAATCATTCCCACATTAGCATTTTCTCTCTAATCAATTCTTATTGATGACTACTTAACTGTATAGTTCATAAATGAAATACATATTTCAAAATGCAAGATATAAATGGTTTGTAAGAATAAATGATAGTAAAAAATTATGATAAAATCTGGAATTTCATATTCTTTCACATGAAGCAGAGCACTCACTGCTGAATGTGAATAGCCCTTCCAATTGACTTGATAGGAGATGTTTTTATAGCATTTTTGTTAAAACACCATTGAAACAACGGGTTGCAAGACTTCCCCTCCCTCCCGTGTTATATATGCCTGTAAAATAGCGCCAGTACAAAAAGCAGCATTTACTTCAATTTTGGGAAAATAAACGCAACCTTATTGTTGACAAGAAAGGTCGTGCGAATCGCCAGGAAACCAGCCAATCAGACATTACAGTAATCCTGAGCAGAGAGTGCGATTAACTCCACTCCTTGTGAATCACCAGGATCAAACAAACCCACATGTTCCTTCGCTCTTATGTTATCACGAATTTATAGGGGATTCTTTTATATGATTCCCGAGACAATACTCACACGTTACTCAAAAGATTGGGGCAGGAATAAAGAACTGCAAAATCAATTTTTCACATTTGGAGAAAACAGAAAGCAAATGGTCTATACGGATATCAGAAATTTAAAAGATATTTCAGAAGAAACTTGACCTAGTTTACCATTTGACTTAATAGAGTTTACACGGTGAAAATTTATAAATGAAACTCAAAACGGCATTTAAAAGTCCTCAATATTCAAATTAACGGTCGCAGGCACAACCACATAAAACGTACGCGAGTTTCGGATCGCAGCAATTGTACATCACGATAGAGGAATCGCAGACTTCTCCGGTCGCTGGACACGGGAGGGAGGTCGGGTTAAGGAGTTACCTGGACAGTATAACGCACATATCAGGCAATTGTATAATTGAAAAGTCGAGAAATTTCTCGAAAACGTCTATTTTTTCACCACCTCAAAAGTGTAAAAACAGGAAGTTCAACGAACATGACAACTGTACCAGACAATGGATGTAAATTATTTTGTCCATCTCTGAAATTAACTCCTCCACTAATCTATTCCCTAAAATAAAGACTGAAGGGTGTGATAGAAATGTGTCCTCACAGTTCCTAAGACACAGATGAGAGAGAATCCTTTCCCCAATTTCCCTAGATAGGTTGAGATTTCACTCGATTCCAAGAACATTTCCCCGAAATGACATCTCAAACATTTCCGGCATCAACAGCAACCGTTTGTAATGCCTTCCAGCTGAAGTGAGTGCGGATCATATTGGACGTTTATAAACCCTCTAGTAAATTCCTTGGAGAAGTTCAGTGTATCCCTTAATATTATTTAATTACACAATAATTATAATAAGCATTCGAATATTTCTCGACCTAAGCTCCTCTACACAGGCACCCTATGACGGTTGTTTTCCTCGTCGGCTTACGAGAGCCTCCTTAGGAAATGACTTACGCTATCTGCTGAATACAGAATTGAGATCATTTACGTTATTCCTGCGGAGGCAAGCCAACATAGTGAGCAAGGTGACCGTAAAAGTCCAACCAGTGAATTTCCCAGAATCAGAGCAATACAAAATGACGAAAATACCTACATGATAAAAAATGCATAGAAAAAAATACCTTTCGAGCCAAAGATTAACATCATTATTCTGGTCCGAGTTCGAAGCCACTGGTTGTAATACAACGTCCTTACTTCGTCGAAGCGGAGCATGAGGATGATCTGGACAATGTCTATTGGCATGAGTGAATCTGCTCATACAACTGAAAGGGAAACAGTAAAGTTCAAGGACTGACTCTATAACTGTCTATGAAATACTCTAGGTTCAAATAGAAACAACAACTTACCCTTTTTCCGGACAGTAGAATGGTTTTTCTCCTGTGTGCAACCGTTGGTGAGTCTTAAGCTGACCGCTCTGAGTGAACGCCTTGGTACAACCAGGATAATCACAATTGTATGGTCGTTCACCTGAAATTGCACCATTACTCATATCGTCAATGTACATTTATACAGAAATAATATACGCCGAAAAGTAAAATCTAAATGATTAACTTTTTGAAAAATAGCATCTTGCACACACTATTGCCAATGTACTGAAAATCTCCACTTATCTATGTACAAACCAGCCAAAACCCGCAGAGAGTAATATATAACCAGTAATTAAGAGTCATGCTGACTAATTCCATTGTCATTTTAATTTCAGGAATTTTAAATTTTCATTTGCAATGTTTCGAACGGAACTTATTAAATGTAGAATTATTTTCTTTATTCTTCATAATATCCTCCAAACCACCGCTAGGGTGTGATTACACACCAGATTACCCTTGACCCAAACACCTTTCCCTCCAAGTTCGGTCGTACAAACATTATTTTATTCTAATCCCTTACGTTCGATGGAAAAAATACATCTGAAATCTATCTATTCAACATAATAATACATTTTCGGCATCATGGATTGAGAGACATCACAAATTTATGCCAGAGATTTAACCTGTAGTTTTTAACTTTCGCTCCAAGAGTGATTCCAAACCTAGCTGATGTAATAACTTTCATAAGCTCCTCAGTTTGTCAGTTAGTTTTAAGTTTTACGTTAGTTTTACGAATCTAGCTTTGGGTCAAGGGGAGCTTGATATGTAATCACTTCCTTCCACACATCCTAGAAGTGGCTTGAGGGCAATAAAAAACTAAAACCTAGCTCCTCGACGCTGCATGCGATACGACTCTGCAATCAATCCAACGTCATAGACACCATATTCTATATGAAGCCTAAATAATGAAAGATAACATTTCTCAATACATTTCATCACATTTCCCCAATACTCTTATAATAAATCCTAATTTTACGTTAGCTCGTCCACACGCTCCCCGCATATGTTTAACCCAGGTTTTGTAAGTGAGGGTAACGTAGCAGCAGCAAGATGATGGGTATTTAATAAAGAATCATAAAATAACCCCAAACACAAGCAAGACCGTTACCTATCTCTCGCTACTGATTTTCCGTAACAGAAAACATTCTAAAAATGAACGTTTACCTAGCCATGACCGTAACGTTCAACTTGATAACAACGTCGCGTGATCTACGGGAAACAAGTTAATACTTCATTCGAAAGCTTCATTACTTAAGCTGTCAAAAGATATTCGATATGGGGAACCATTAGCTATTATTAAACTAGCACCCATGACCACAAGAGATATTATCGGCACCCAAGTCCACAACCTTAAAAAATGGCGGGATATTAAAGGTCCCTTAAAGCTCAGTAACACACCTGTGTGGGTTCTCAAATGAGCTTGTAAAGATTTATCACGAGGAAACACCCTGTTGCAAAAACGACACTTAATGGCACTGGGTGATGTAGATCCTTCTTGAATTAAGGTATTGATAGCATCGGCACGAGGTCTTCCTCTCCGGCTCTCCTGTTTTGATGATACTTCTGGTGAACTACAACAACTGGCAGGGCTGAAATCCACTTTTCGACTTTCCTCGGACCAATTCCACATTTGCACTCTACAATCATAATCATATGAGCTATCAGAAACATTTCCACTCGAATCTTCTCTTGCTTTTTCACGTTTCGGAGTGTTATAGGCAATCATGAAGCTCTGAGCACTAGCCATGACTCTCACCCCGACGGTGCACTCCCAGCAATGTTACCGCCAAGAAATATTTACAAATAAGCCCGCCCTCTTAGAAGGTTCCCCATTGGCCATTGATTGACATTGGCAATGAAGCTGTGCATCCGTCTGGCTATTACTTTCATTACAATTTCCTTTATAAGCTTTTATGGCGGTTTCACTTAACACAGATTGTTGAGATATTACAGAAATTCACACCTTTGCCTTTTCGAACATCTAACTTTTGGTATCAAATGCTTACTTTGTAGCTAATATGGGATAGTTCCCGCCAAATGATGACTTCCTGATGAGCTTTTTCGCAATTCTTAAATAAAACTTCTAAATCTCTAAACGATTAAAAGATCACCTTAATCTAGCTGTTTAATAAGTATCCAAATGAAATAAATATTTTAAACTTATTAGAACATATATTATTCTATTTCAAGAATTTGTACTTGAGGCGCCCCCTCTACAGCCCTTTAACATACCTCGTGTTGACTCTTGTCGCCATATTGAATGTGTACTACACGGTAGTTTCTTTAAAGCTAAATCGCTAATCATCCTCTGTTTTCGGAGGATTATCTTAAAAATGGAAAACTCATACGGTATAGGCACCCGAAATCGTTACGAGTTATTCCTCTCTGAGGAGGACCCTCTTGAAATTTTGAAAGCACAAGAGCAAGAGAAGGAGGCGAAGAAGAAAACCAAATTGAACGAGAAGGAAAATAGAGGGAAAAATGAAGTACCTGGTAAACCTGCTCAGAGTGTAAGAAAAGGAATAAAGGAGGCAATAAACATTAAGTCAACGGATTATCTGAAAGTCAAAGAAGGTATGCAAATTGATATAACTTGGCCAATTGGCAACATTTATTTTCAAATGTTTGTCTTGCGGCTTTAATGCAGCTGATAAGACTACGAATGGCATTGTATTCCAGAGTTTAATTCTGGACACTGGTCCCCATAAGTTATGTTTCCAGTGATAATTATCCAATTGCCTGGGTGTAATAATACGATATACAGACCCTGGTGTTGAGGAAAACATGGTTATCGTCATTGGTCACACAATGTGGTGCTGTAAATTATGCACGCTGTCTTTTTGGGTAATGTCATTCAATTTCACTTAACCAGGGCCTTAATGGTATCTGTTAACCCATATGAAGGACCACGGTGTTCTATATGTTGGACTCTGCGATTATTGCGTACTTTTGGATTCGTTAGTTCTTGCGTTTTCATATTTGTTGACTTCGTTTGTTCCAGTTTAGTGTGTCATTGTGATGGAAACCTGGACTATTTTATAATTGTAAACATTAATTTGTTTTGTCGATGAATTAATGCTCACATTCACAAGGCACATTCCGACAAAGTTAAATTTTGGTTTGTACATGGTGTTCACTATGCAATTTTTCTATTATATATCGTGACGGTTTAGAGACGGTATAGCGTGCTTTTGTAACCTCGAGGAACGGTTTCGTACGTTTTTTGGGTCCTCTGCTACCATTTCGCCATTGTCCGAACCACGTGCTGTGTAGAATACAAGCCTTATCGTGTAAACGCCATAATTTTTTTTTATTAACGGGTTTGTTATTTGCTAGGGAAAGTGAGTATTGTGTCGATTCTTGTATATGTTTACAACTAGTACTATAAGCAGTATACATGCAGCAGTCTGTTATTTATCTCCAATTTAATTAAAATATTTCGGTCATTATAACAAATAACCATGCCTGTCCACAGTTGTAAAAGTCCCATCCACGTTCTTATCCGAAGAGTGCGCATTTATTTTGTTCCTGTGGTTTTTAGAACCTCTATGGTGGTCGAAGGGAGGCAAGAACAGCATGGTTGTTTTGTTATTATAGCCGTTGGTTTTATTTTATTTTGAATGTTTAGTTTTCTATATTACCATGATACCGTCGTCATTGCAAGTTATACATCATCAATGCCTATTTTGGAGTTCTCGACCCTGAGAAGGTAATGGTGGCCATGAATCTGTCCATCATACTTTGAGGCTAACTAAGTTTTGTATTTATGGCATTGTTACTATCAAGTAGACGATTTTTTATATTAACGAGTGGAATATTGCATACTAAGTTAAAAATAAAAATTATAATGATTTTTTGTGATCCCATTGTGTACTATTATAGTTTTCTCAGCCTACTCCAGCTGGGGCATGCAGATGATGTCATTTTGTAGTATATTTTTAAAAAGTTGAATTAGAGAGGCGAAAGGAGTTATAAGTCATGCGAGAATAATCGCTTATTTCCGTGCAAACCGTTAAAGGCTTGGCTTACAGAGGGATGAAATAATGTGCTCTTGGTGGACTTGTGGAGTGTTAACATTTTTAATTAGTTAGATGGGTGCATCAGGAATGGGAGCGACTCTCATGGCTGTGGGTTTTTATAGGATTTCTAAAAATTTGTCTAGTATTTTTTTATGTAATTGTTCAATGTATCTGGCATACTACGGGCTACTGATTAATTCGGAATGAATGTAGCCCACGACAATTTTTCATTCACCGAGTTTGTGTGTTTGTAGGTTAGATTAGATTGTTGAAATTAACTTATTAATAAGTACAAGTGTTATAGGGTGTAGATTCACAGGCATGCCCTCTGCACTTGCTGATTTGGGTGGTAGATGATTATGTGGTACACCCATTCATATATAATTTTTATTATGATACTGATTTCAACAGTAACTACTTCTATGTGTGATGACACAATATCACAGTTTGTGATAGGTTTTAGACCTCTCTCTGGCAGTTCTTCTCTTTTAGTTTAATCTACCATATTTTGGAAAAATGCATATTTGCATGAACTGTGTTTGTTTGGCAATTTAAAATGTATTTTCAGTCATCTGAATCAGTAGGAGTATCATCAGTAAAGTTCCTCTGTAGAGGTATGGCTTGCTTAAACAGTGTGAATATGTAATTGGTTGTGTGTTAGTGCAATATAGAGAGTTTCAGGTATACTATACCTATTCATCTGTCAAATGTTTATACATACAGCTCTGTTATTGTGGATGTATTTCAGGTTAGATGTCACAAATTAGTTGTGCAGTGTATATTAGTGCAATCAAATCTTGTGGATTAAATTTTGCTCATAGTGGCATATGATGCATGATGTGTTTATTCTAGTTGTGGTCACAAACCAGTGATTCTGTGGGCAACATAGTGACTGGCACTGCCAGTTTAAATAATATAGCAGCCATAAGATCTCTGCGAATAAGTGGCTAAGAAGGCACCAGTATGATTGCTTGTTCATGCTCAGAATAATATTTCTATTTTGCTCAATTCCTCTGGCAAGGGTTTTAGTATCTTTAAACATTTTATAAATTACATTAGGTCAACTTACTCCTTCGAAGTTGGGATTTAACCCAGTAATAGTGGTGGATAAAATCTTCTCATCTCAAGCTTCTCTTTTAACTTATTGTAGTGGCTGGACAGGGCAAACATATCCCCTTGCTGTGTTTCCACGTTGCTTAATTTTTACAATGTGTTGTGGCAAGATGGAATTCTATGCTATGTCTGTTCCAAGTGAAATGCAAAACATTACTGAATTCAAACAAAAGCATTCAACACATCAAGCTTGGTGTTAATCATCTAGGAATTGAGAAAAAGATATCAGTAATAGTCCTTCCCTAGCAATAGTTATTTGGCATCATTTATTTATTATATTTTGCATTAGCACTTCAAGCTAGCTTTCGCTCTTTTTTTACATTGTGTTCAAGTAGCAGGTGCATCACAGATGCAAAGTTACACATAGAATTGTACATAATTTTGATACCTTAAAAGAATCAATGTACAGGAGTGCTTGAGTGTTGAACGAGAACATCTTAGTTTAATTTAATGATTGCTGAAAGTTAAACCAATAGGCATTAGTGCACACATCATGTAGAAATATTATAATTGAAGGGAAATCACTAAAGTAAATTCTAGCAATTATAGAATTGGAGGCTGCAGTAAGCCAGTCAAAGGTTGAAATACTTACAATGATATAGGAATTGTCTGTAGAGTTAACAATTGACAGATACACATTAACATAAAATGTGGAGAATTTACTTTTACCTTTTGTCCTTCAGCTCCTTAGCCATTGGATCAACCATTGCAATGAAAGGAATTTATCTTAGTTACAATGCAATCATGTCATTTTGTCATCCTGTGCCAAGTATTCAACTTCTTTTGAAGTAAAAGTATTAATGAGTCATCTTTAGTTAAATCCTTCTGCTAAACAGATTGGTTGAAACAAAAATTGTAATTTTTAATACCATGCTGACTTTATATTGATTTTTTTAAGGCCATAAGTGTCCACATAATAGTGAGATAGTATCTTTTTAATTCTTGCTTAATTTTAATTGACTGTCTTTTTATAAAATTGCACTGTATATCCTAGAAAAGTTAATTATTTTGTATGTTGATCACTGAGTTATGGCACTTGTTGAACTATATCAGGGTGACTAACAACCCATGAAAATCAGGAATGAGAAAGAACTTCAAGGTGAACCAGAAAAACCTTGAATTTTGGAGAATTGTTAATTTCTTTGAAAATACCCCATATTGTACAGTGTGGGAAATTTTGTTTTTCCTTAATTTACATGAAATATGAATGACTACTAAAGTGATTTTTTTAAATTACAACATATGTTATCTGCAGAAAGGTAAACATTTTGCTTCATGTGTGTGCATTGTAGGAGAATTAGGGCAGTTAATCAAGCTGACTTAAGTGTCAAACGTGTGCAAAAATAAATTTAAAAAGTTAACAATATATTTTGTTGGAGAGCCTATCTTTACTTTGCACATATATAATATGCATTATAACTGGTTGCACTGTAAGTGTCAGGTGGTATTAAATGAAATTTCTGTACACAATGGGAACTTCCAAGTTCCTTATATTCATAGACTTGACTCTGCAAACAACTTTTTTGTCGTGGTATCCTTTAACACACATTTTTTGATACACTTAAATTTCGATGATTTGAATTCACTGTATGGTAAACAGGAGGCTCTGGGTGTGAAAGCATCTTATGTAAAGTTGATATATTCCTATATGAATAAAAACCTGGCAGAATGTTCTTGGAAATGAGCTTGGTTATTCTTAGATACATTATTCAGCGTAGATAACCTGTTATTATCTAGCTCAACAATGATATTATTCCATTTATTGCAACTGCATATATCAAATCAAACACGTTTTCACTTCAAAAACAAGAGATTGTACTAGTTTTCTGTTGTAAATCTTTGTAGTGTAATACATTGCTCAGTCAACTTTGTTCTAGGGCATACTTAATAATACTAGACACAATAATGAATAATTTGATCATCTTGCAGGAATGTTGAAGGATATTAAAGCTGATGGTTTTCTGTGTAACATGATTTGGGAAAGGAATTACCTTAGATTTTATTAAATTTTGCAGGACATGCAAAACATGTACACATATTGTCAGATTTAGGGTGCTACGCATTAGCCCTCTTGGTGTTAATTTATTTTACGTGTAAATCATAGGGCAATAGAATGTATCGTGCAGTTACTTACTTTATCAGGTTTCTCATTATTTCCCTCGCATATAACATCAGGTTTCTACATTAGAGTGTTGAAAGTAACAGATGATTTAATATGCTAGATCACTTTACAGTTCTTGTACAATATAACATCAGGCTGCCTCTTTATTTTTTGCTTCTCTTTATTCTAGTATTCTATTTTGGTTTTAATAATATCTATAATGAAATTCTTATATTTGGTAATGCAGAAAAATGGGTGGATTTGGCAGCCTCCGATGGTGTCAAATTCCTTACCATTAATTTGAATTGTACAGTTAGCAAATATGTGATAACAATTGTCTTACATTTTATTATATCAGTCTTTATGAGAACTATGCAAGTTAATTTTCTAAATGATTGGTCTAGTGATTACAAAAGCTATTGTATAAGTTTGGATTTCGGAAAGTCTAAGGGGTCCTAGAAAATATTTTGATGTTTTGAAAAATAGTCAATAAATGGAAAAGTCCATTAAGTTATTATTTAAAGGCACTTAAGCCTATTCAAGATTATCTTTCATTATATTTGTAGTTTAAATTATTTGAAATATGATGGTGTATTAAGGTATTCAGAAAACTTTTGATGGAATGTCCACAAAGTGTGCATTGGTTTGAGGTACTCAGTACAATATTTTAAAGTGTTTTTTTATGCCTTTTTAAGAGGGATATGCACCTTTCAGGGTAAATATATGATTTTAATATTTTAAATTGTAGTTAAATTTTGTTTTATTATCCAGTGTGTGATGTTGAATATGAAATTAAAAGTTGTTCCTGGAGGAAGTGTTTTCCCCGTTATGTAGTGGTTACTCTTCTTTGTTTACTTAAGGGCAGTTATCATCAGAATTATATCTGCATTGATTGAACATTTTTTGGAGGCTACTTCTTCGTCATACACATTAGTAGTGTTCCTTTTATACTTTTCTGATTTTTGTAGAGATTTTTGACATTCTTCTTTCAGTTCAGATAGTCAATAATGAATGCCCTATCTTAGATTTCAGAAAATATTTTTGAGCTGCAGAGGTAAACAGTATGCCAAGTTTAGTATTATTCAAGAAAATTTAGTGCCTTGCTACCATTCCATTGTTGCCCCTGCTAAATTTTCTTTAAATTACATTTCAGAATCACGATCTTCCACAGTAATAAAATCTGGTGAGTGGTAGTAGTCAACGGCTGTAAAATGCCGTGCAGGAGTGAATTACCTATGAAGTTGGCATGGTGATAGTTAAAAGAGAGCATGAATGCTGGAATATCATTAGACATGTTATAGGTTTATTTTTCTGAAATATGTCAAAGCACTAACCATTCGGATTGCTAAACATTAGATATAATTCAAGATGGTTTTAATTAATGTTGATTGTTAAGAAAATTAAGTGGATATAGATATTGGGGTCTTTGCATCTCAAGAAATGGTTTTGTTTCGGTTACTCTCTGAAAAATCGTGTTACTAGAAGCCACTTAATTGTTCATAGAATTTACTGGTAAAAATCTCTCCTGGGAGCATGGTAGAAGTTATTTTTACTTTGTTTTAAGCTTGTTTTATTTTAGACCTTTCTTTACTTTTATCATTGAATACCCTCATACTGCATTTAAAATGTACATCTTTCATTCATGGTTGTAGAATTCTCTCCGGGAAGATAAATTTTGTTATTAGTGGTGTTCACAAATAAGAAATATGAATTTAGCATGCACATTCTACTACTTGCATGAATGATTTAAAATGTTTTTTTTAACAATTTCTTTTTGTGACTGCCACCAGTTTTTTTATTGTGTTATGTCCTTAATGACATTACAACTATTTTCACTGTCAATTTACTGCATGTTTCACCTGTAATCTACAGGAGTGAGCATTTACTTGTAAGGGTCGGTAATTTATCGAAACTAGGAGAATTTCAAGAAATTTTTGAAATTTTAGTATTTTTCAGAGACATTTTATAGTTGCGTGATGTTATCAGGAAGCATTTTATCCAATAGCCTTTTAGAAGACTCTCTATTTTCTAAACTAAACTTTTAAACTCTTACTGTTTAAACTCCTCTGTCTACATTTTTATCATCATTGGTGACCATTAGAGATGTATCAATATCAATACAGTATGGTACTTAAATCCTTTTGTGAGTTGAATTCTTCCACTTAGCCAAGCAATAAAATTACCTCATACAATCAATTACATACAGGTAGCTGAGTCCATGAAAGAGTTAAGTTCACTGAGGAAATATAATTTCATTGTCATCATTTACTCTTCTGGAAGTTATGAAAAAATTTCTGGTTTCACTTAATGTTCTAGTGTTTGCCAGTTGCATATGTGTGAAAAGGTAATCTTAGGAGAAGTTATACTCACTACCTACGATGAATGATGGCTAGCTTAATTAAAGAAGCATTCTGTCTTCAGACGTTTGTTCATAGACTTACATTCTACTGTTGAATCAGTCAGCTGATTCTATCAAATCGAGTTGAAAAAAATTTTGCCAAATATAGGAAAGGTGAAGTTTTCCATCTTAGCAAATAGGCAACAATTGGTGAAACACAACTTATTTTCTTTCTTGTATTGGCTGAATGTTTTTTCCAATTCTTGGAGATAGAGGGGACATGGTAGCCTAGGGGTAAAGTGTTGGTCTTCTAAGCAGAGCGCCTGGGTTTGAAGCTCTGGATTTACGTCTGGGCACACTCGGCTTCAATCGAGCTTGTGAATTCACAGATACCATATCTTACTGAGAAACCATAGGTGGCTCAGGGAAAGAAACTGGCCCCACCAACTCTGTTAATGTGCGAATGTCACATGCCATTGGGCTTAGTAATAAACTGACCTCTGAGCTGATAACCATTTGAGGTTTTTTATGGCAGACATGGAACATCATTATTTGAAAAATGAAAATGTGGGCGATCACCATCGTATGCCTTTCTAGTATAGCAAATAATAAATAGGACTGCATTACTGTATTTAAATATTCACATTCTGATATCATGTTCATAAAGTTGTATTGAACCATAAAAAATTATGCTAGGTAGTGTTATTATTATATTAGTTTATGAAATATCTGAAAGCAGTTTACTTTTAGTATCTATTCAAATTTTCTGAATAGCCATGCCCTGCTAATTTAAGTAAAACCGTTGGTTCTAATATTAGTTAACTCTAAAATAGATTTAATATAGCTTCTAATGCAGTCATATCAGTGAATTGTCACATAATATTGATTTGTTACCTGCTTAATGATTTATAATGGGGAGAGAAAATACTCTCTACTTGAACCTCAGACTTTCCCTATCATATAGTCTTTAAAGTTCACTATTAACTTGATGGTATTCCGTGATTTAATGACAAATTTGATTTCCTGTGAGTGAATGACATGTAGTGATTTCAAATGTATTACGGTGGAATTAATATTTGAAATTATATAACTATGGTATAACAATTTAATGTTAAGCTATTTTATTCATTGTAGGAAGCATCAAAATTTTATAATTGTACACATCTGAATCTGTGGACTATCAGCCACAATGGGAGGATAACTTTTGCAATGTTGTAGCATCATTCTATTCATTTATAACAAATTCTGGCATTCATTTTTGTTACCCTAAATACAACAGCATTACAGTTGTCTGCATAGGAGATATGTATGGGGAAGAGATTCATCTTCTAAATTCTAAAATAATGTCATTGTATGTACAAAACCTTATGGTTTACAAAGTAGCTTGAATTTTCTTTTTGTTTATAAGTTAGAGGAAGAAAATATATTTTGCAACAGTTGCATGAGTTAGCAAGCCACTCCCATGGTACCAGTAAATTTCTAAGCCACAAAGCTCTAAATGTTACATCAGTATGTAGGCTGGGTCCTGTTTACTGTAAGTTTTTAGTTTTGAGGCTTATAAAGTGAAACTTACCTGGCCTAGTATTATTTCCATTTGCAATGATTACATCAATAATTTAATATTCACCTTTGTGGTGGAATTTTACTGTAAAAGCATAATTGGTTAGGTGTAACTCTACAGGGAGCTAGTAAATACCTTGAGGGTTATAAATAGTCCCTTGTAATTTTATACACTCTAGCTTTCTGATTTCCTTATTTACGAAGTTACAGTAACGTAAATTGAATAAAAAAATATCAGTTGGCAGCAGAAGTGTTTTGTTGCCATAAGCACTGTCCATATGGGTATTATTGAGTTTATTTTGTCCCTTAAGTCAGTACATTTCAATAAAAGGTCATCCTTATTTGGAGAAGGATGCAGAAATTCCTTCAATTGAAGATAATTTTGTCATCTCTCCTTTTTGATTTCTGTGAAATGAAAAGTATTCTCGAGGAAAATTAATAGAAAATTAAATATCCTTCTCCAATGATACCTCTGTTGTTGCTGTAACGTGAAGAGTGCATGATCGAATAGTCTCTCATAATGTGATATAGTATACATAAATTTGTCCTGAGAGGGACAGAATTAGTTATCAACAGATTTCCTTTCTTTTTTCCTTCCATTCACTGGAAGAGAGCAGTGGAAGCAAACCACCTTGGGAAATGCCACTCAATTTTTCCTTTCCTTCCATAGCACTAACTTCTTCTTGCCTTGAGCTTCACAGGAGGATTTTCAAGTCATTCGCATCTCAGGACTAGGGAAAATATTTTCTTCTGGGTGATAACGTTTAGGAATTGGTTTGTGTAATGTTCAAGTTCATTTTTTGTGTTTTTGTTCGGAATATCATATGTTGTTTGTAAAATCATATTTTATTGAAAAGAGGGACTGTGGTGCATCATGTGATTTACTTTGATAGTATTTCATTGAAAGATGGAATTGTTCATAAATTTAAATTAGTTTTTGGTGTGATGATATAATCCTTTCTAAAAACTGCATGAGTATTACTTTTAAAAATTAGTTATAATGATCATTAGTTCTGTTTTCATACCTGGGGCAATTATCTCAGACTCTTTGGGCATACCTTAAATTTGTATGCATTAGGGGATGTTATAGGGAGATGGACATTATAACTGCTTGAATGCTGTGTCAATGATGAAAGCAACTTGTTAAAAGGGTTACAGTATATGGGTTATAAATGTTTGTTATTTCCCACATTTGGAATGGGGCAAATGTTAAGAAAATTGATATTTATTCCATTGATATCCAATGGTTTATCTGAATGATACAAATGATTTGATAATCTTACCAAATGAAAGTAAGTTCAAGTATAACCTTGTTTTTAAACAGTGAACAGGGCTCAAGGACACACGCTTTGGTCAGAATTTGTGTGTGCCTTGTGAAAAATAGTAATGGTGCCTTTTGATTTCTTCTTGGACTGATTTAATGCATCATACCAGTCGTGTTATATTTCATTATAATGCCATGGGCAATTAGAACTTTTAAGGAAATTCCTAAAATATTAGTGCTCCATGTCACGAGTCTGATCGAGCCACAGCTATTCTTTCTGATGTGAGCATCATCATTTCTACTAATAAATTCTGTCATAACTTGCATTGTTTTGTATGTCAATTTCTTGTGGAAATACTTCCATTGAAACAAATGCTACTAAGTGGTGTGTTGATTGTCCTATTCCAGAAATCTCTCCCAACCTAAGCTTAAATCTTGTCACTGATGCTGGGGCTCTTTCACCTTGTTTTTGTTTCTCCTGGTTAAATGCATGGACATAACTTCCTGTCCCACTGATATTTGCATGATGCCATAGATTGCATTTCTGAAAAATTCATGCCAGTATGGTCATGAATTGAGTTGAACAGAATTCTTTTGTCTGAATATGTTACAGAGTCAAAGCCAAAAGTTTCACGTCCTGCCAACGATCGCATTTCTAAGCCAACTGGTGAGTCTCGGGAGGAGAGAAATAACAGGCGCAACCGTGAGGAAAGGCCGGCTCCTGTGGAATTAGGAGGGTAATACTAGTTTCCTTTCAGTTATAAGCATGTTTAATTAACATTCAAAATTTTTTTTCTCCCTTAGATTCATTTGCTGACAAAATGTATCATGACCTGAATTTTTAGCTGTTCTTAGAATATTTTTTTCAGAAAAAGTTAGTGTTTTATGGTTGCTGGTAATTAACATGATCTGTTTTTATTGCACACAAACATACATGCTACATCATTCAACTTAATGAATGTGATTTGTTATTCTTAAATTGTAGCCATTTAGTTTATTTCAGGAAATTAGGAACAATAAAGAATAGTTTTATTTTCTTTAAAATTTCTAGACTAAGGCCCATATTTGGAAACAACTCCAAATAAGGAAGGTGCAGTTCTGACTGGCATGATGCTAGCCTAAACAGGTCTTTGATATGAACTTCATGTCACAGTTGGTTGAAATTTAACTTGATTTTGAAGGTTGATATTGAACTGATTTCGAAGCCTATCAGAAATTAAATAAGAACGATACTGTGAGTATGGCAATCAAGTAAAAGCAATGTAAAAAAATTAAAACTAAATTCTTGGGTCATGGGCAAGTAATCCAAGTCAGCTATGAACCTCATGACCAGTGTTTTTATTTCATTGTACTGTTATATTCAACTGCTTCAAGTGAAGCACAATCATTCCTGGTCTTTCATTTCTGCTATTCATTGTTCATTCAGAAGAGTGTACTAGAAAGCAATTAAGGAATCTTGGTTAAAGTAAAAAAGTAAAGAGACAAATGACAAAAGCTGCAAATACTTGCCAAAGAAGATGTCCCCTGATCCCTTTGCAGCTCTTGACAATGATGGTGTAACCTAAGCAACTTATTTTAGTTACCATGGGAAAGGAATCAATTACATGCATGTATTGGTCTCTTTGATTTATACAAGAGTTTGCTGTGGTGAAGGTGGTAATATATTTTCAGTTGACAGCTTAGTACTATGATGCAAGTATGAGTTGATACAAGCTCACTTGTGTGTTTTGGTATTTGGATTCCTTTGGCAAGTCTTGGCACTTCAAGGCCTCCACATGTTTTTCAAAGAATATAATTTTCCGTAGTCTGACTTGATTTACCAAATGTATAGTGCAGTGACTCGTAAACCAACAGGAAATTTGCAGCATACAGAACTGATAAATTACTGCAGTTAATAATATGCTAATGAGCTACTGAGTCTTTGTGCATGACAGTAAAAATTGGTCGTTATTATTTCAACAGTGGTTCTGCACAAGCTAAAGAAATGAAATGCAGGCATGCCAACTCTCCCGATTTAAGCGGGAGACTCCCGATTTTTCCTTCTTACGTTCTTGATGAACTGTTCAAATTGTGTACTTAGCTTAACATGTTAATAAAGTGTGACATTCATTAAAAATTGGCAAAGTGTCATAAAGGGATTAAGGTGCCATGCAAATATTGTGGTAATTAAAAGTGATTACTTCGTGATACACTTCTAAAAATCTCCCGATTTTTCATTTTTGAAAGTTGGCATGTCCTCCCGATTTTTCATTTTTGAAAGGTGGCATGTCTGGAAATGGACATGCATGAATGAAGATATCGAACCTAGTGATCATTTCAGCATAAAATGTTGTTTTTGGCACATATTTTTAAGAAAAAGGTCATATAAACTAACTAGTAACATGTAATTTTATAAAAACATGGGGCATTCAATTTTTTTTTTTTTAGGTAATCTACCGGTTAAGGTAGGTTTTTGGATGGACCCAACTATCAAACAAACATTTTGTGACTCCCCACCTAGCAAACTAATCTATATCAGGTCCCTCTTCATCTCGGTGTACTTCTTTCCTCCCTTCATCTCGTCCAACATCCCTATCCTGTTCCTACCCTTACCTCGCTTGCCCAACATTCTTCCCTCTATTACCCTCTTCAACATTCCACTACCCCTCAATACGCCCTTCATCCATTTTTCCTGCCTCCATAGGATTTCTCTCAACAAACCCCTCTCCTCCCCCACCATTTCTAGTACTTCCTCATTTGTTTTCCTTTCGGTCCATTTCACCTTTTCCATTCTTCTCCACACCCACATTTCAAAAGCCTCCAATCTACGTCTATCCTCCTGCTTCAGCGACCACGTTTCCGCGCCGTACATAGCTACGCTCCATATTAGAGTTTTTACGAGTCTTGTCTTAACATCCCTACTCAACGTCCCCGTCATCAACTCCCTCCTCCTTGAGAAAGCCTCCTTGCCTAGCGCAATTCTTCTCCTTACGTCCCTACCACTTTGACCGTGTTGGTCCAGAACACTTCCGAGATATGTAAACTGTTCTACCTGCTCTATTTTTTCCCCGCCTATTTTAATATTTAGCTTAGCCTTTTTCTTTCTGGAAAATCGCATAACCTTTGTTTTATTAATATTTATTCTCATCCCATATTTGTCGCACTGAACCTCCAATTCACTCAACAATGCTTGCAACCCCTTGGCTGACTGAGCAACTAATGCTTGGTCATCAGCAAACCTAACCGATTTTACGAATTCCCCTCCGACTTTCATTCCTATCTCCAGTTCTTCCCATGCCTCTTTAATCATTTCCTCTACATATACGTTGAACAGTACCGGTGACAATGGGCAACCCTGCCTTACACCTCTTCCTAGCACTGCCCATCCGGACTCTCCGTTCCCCACTCGCACCTGAGCAGTCTGAGACATGTACAGGTTGCGGATCAGTCTCCTGTCCCTCCAATCCATTCCTATTTTCTGCAATACACGCATTAATTTTTCCCAATTCACTCTATCAAACGCTTTTTCGAAATCTACAAAACAGGCAAAAACGTCCTGATTGTATTCTATATTCCTCTCGACTAGTGATCTCATTACTGCAATGGCATCACGCGTACCTCTTCCTTTCCTGAACCCAAACTGATCATCCCCTAAGTAATCATTTGCCTTACTCTCTATCCTTTTGTTGATGATCCTGAGAATAACTTTAGCTGCGTGGGATATCAAACTTATTGTTCTGTAATCCTCACATGACGAAGCCTTTGCCTTTTTTGGAATAGGAACTAACACCGATCTCACAAAATCTTCCGGCCAGATTCCTTCCTCATAGATACTACGAATCAGTCCATATATGGCCTTCTTCCCACCTTTCCCTAACCATTTCAACATTTCTACAGGAATATTGTCCAGCCCCACAGCCTTATTTGCTTTCATCTCCTTTAATGCCCTTTCTATTTCATCGTCGAGTATGCCTGGACCTAAGCTATCTTCTTCTACGTCATGTTCCTTTTCTATGTCTAACCTTGTCGGCCTAAGTTCTTTACCATACAGTGTTTCTATATATTCCTTCCATCTCTCTTGGATTTTTCCTGGTTCAACTATTATCTTACCCCATTTATCTTTAACTGTTAGCACACATCTGGGGCATTCAATAAGTCCTTAAAGAAATAGAAATATTTTTGGTGGATTTTTTTTATTTTTCAATCTAATATCCTTTTAGCTTGACACAACTTTACTTACATTTCTCCTCCTTTTTTTAACTGTACATAAAGACATACAGTAGTACATTTAGGCTTGTCATGCATTGCACTCTAGGACATGGAAACAAGGTACTTGATTGGTGGTTTGGCCCACCACCTGCTAAGGTGATGATGTGAGAATAGGGACATCACACAACTTGGGAAATATTAAACTCCATCAATTTCTAGTGTTTGAGAGTGAAACTGTACGACTAGAAATGTGCTAGATGTATGTGAAGATAAAATTATTCATGGGGAAACGGAAAATAACTACTGAAATTATTTAGCAATAGTGAATACAAGTTATTCCTGGGATGCTACAATGAGTAAATGGTGATGTGCATGTAGCTAATAATTTTTTATGTAACAATTCAATTTTTTTGTATGGTGTTAACAGGAAAATAATTCGATCGAATATTTTTCATTAATTCTAAATTCACAGTGCATCTTATGTGCCAGAAAATATGGTAAAAATGAATTTTGTATGCAAATGTAATAAGATGATGATTCAGTAAATCAAGGTTCAAAGATTATTCTGCTGTACGTGTTGATGATAAACTAATAAACCCTTTAGTGGTAATATCTTTAGCATCATATCTTGTTTAATTAGGTTAGTTATTTGAAGATTGATTTTTCCCCAAGATTCTTTATTACTAGCTGTTCTACTAATTCCTGAATAACATCTCTTGTCTAGGAACAGGGATGGCAGCAGCCGGATGGAGGGAGCTGGTGGTGACTATCCCCGTGGTCGAGGTGGCCGTGGCACAAACAATAGAGGGATGGGAAGGGGCCGTGGACGAGGAAGAGGTGTGTTTGATACAAGGGGAAAGCGAGAGTTTGACAGACAATCCGGATCTGACAAAAGGTAAATATATTTATGACTGCACTGGCTCGGAACTCGAGTATCATTTGAATGAAGTGGGATTATTGTGTCCATGTGATTTCTGAAAAAATATATTTTTCATTTTTAATCTCTTAGTGAATGATCTTGTGTAGCAATTCTGTTCTATCAATTTATACAGTGCTAATGTTTCTTTGCTATAGCTTTCTGTTCCTTAATTTTGCTGTGACATCTTGTCAATTATAGTATAGCTTTGTTATTAGAAGCTTTACAATGTGGCATGAGTAGTGGTTAAAGTCTCAGAACAAGTCTCACAAATGCATCATTTTATGGTCATTAGGCTCCAACAATAGTGATTCACCTTTGATACATTGAGATGCAATATGAGATTTAATTATTCTTATGTCTCCAAAGTTTTTAATATTCTTTTTTTGCATTGGTCATTAACCACTGATGTATTTTGTTGGATGAAAAGTAAGGTATTGTATCCATAATCACGAGTTGACTTTTTTCCTATATGGGTATGTAACATATCAGGTAGATGATCTCAGGTGCTAACGGGCTTAACTATTTGTAACTAACTTTATTAGTTCATATTCTATTTTTACTCTAAATATACATCATAATAATGACTAAAGCAGTGGTGAGCGATTTTTGAACATTTGAAAGTGTAGGTGTGAGGTATTTCTTTAAATGAGCCCTAACTTTTCATGAGCAACTTTTAGTGTGCAATATTATTTGACCCAGCCTCCTCATATTCCACACACTTCCCACCCACAGGAGCTCATAAAATTTCAGTCTGTGCTTGCTTGAATTCTTATTGAGGCAAGTGGTTAATTGCATGCTGTGGTATTTAACTATTGCTTACCGTATCTTATGATGAAGGCATAGTGCATGCTCCTGCTATATTGATCCAAAAGTAATGTTTTGTGTAATTAAGTAATTTTGTGCAAGATAAATCTTAAACATCTCTTCATTTGGATTATTGTGGTGGTAAACTACATACCCATCTAGTATGAATAATGCTAAATCCATATTTAAGATCTTCTCTTATGAGGACATTGAATAAGTATAGAGAGTACATTGTTTCAATTGAATGGATGTGTGCATGATTATGTTCTACATAATGCCCAGTAAAAGTAACCAATAGGAAAACTAGCATTAGATAAAGATGTAGTCTTATGATCCAAAAACTAACTTCCCATCCTGAGTGTTTGTTTTCAAACGTGCTATGTGTTTCTGTAATTTCTATCTCTCGGAAGATTTAAACTCTGAAAGTATATCAGTTAGTGCCACAATGTGTGATATCTGAAGTTATTGCTTATGATTACTTTTATAGTGCCGATTCCTATATTTCTATGGGCCACAATACCTTTCTCACTGAAATTGAGGAATATTGCAGTGCCATTTAAATCTATGGAGATAGATTTTTTGTTTTTATTGATCAAGTGAAATCATATTCAAGGGGACCTCATTTTAATTTGAAATTTTAGGAAAATTCCATATATAGCATGAAATTTGTTTAGTTTTTAGTGCTAATATAGTTCTTAAACTTCTGTAGTTAGACAAGAAATTGTATTGGAGTGAAACCTTTTACTTTCGTTGAGTTTACTCAGGGCTTGAATTCTGTTATTTTTCTATATGGGAGATGCTGTTATTTTGTTTAAATTTTAAACCTCAAATGTAGAGGAGCTACCAACATTTTACTCTTTACTATTAGAACAACTATTTTACTAAATTTCTGTAAAAAGTTTCAAAGTATTTCTAAATGTTCACCCTTCTATATCCAGAAGTTTAGATATAGAAATTAGGAAATGACATTGGTGAGGACAGCTTAGGTTTAGGCTTACTTGATGGCGAGATAAAATGGGAATTAAGGTAATTAGAATCAAATGAGGTCATGGGGTTGGATAATCTCCTAATGGAACTACTTATGGGGTTAAGAAGAAGGTAGGAAGAATGCTTCTTGGACTAATTTGTCCAATTTATGAAGGAGAAATTTCTTGTTAGGAGGATTTCTTTTTCTAATGATTCTTAGTTTAAATTTATATGGTTCTCTTTGCTTAGTATAATACAACTTTGAAATATTCAGCACTTACAATATGGAGAAATAGCACATGAAATTGCATGCATGCAAAAGTGGGAGTACAATCCCACTTATACATTTTTTTGACGATAAAATTACTCAGTGAAGTGACTTGTGGGCAATTACTGCCAAGATATACAGGGTTCGTTCGGAAAATAAGTGTATTGAGCTCGGGGAAAAAAATTTATTACACTTTTACATATCTTAAGCTAATATTCCTCAAAATAGGACCCTTGTGAGTCGATACACTTGTTCCAGCGGCGTTCCCATTCCTGGAACGCCCCCGCGAAGGCATCATCGGGAACCTCCTGAAGACACGTCGTCACAGCCTCTTTGACGGCATCCAAAGTCCCGTATGGCATTCCTTTCAAACTCCTCTTTATCTTCGGGAACAGAAAGAAGTCCGGTGGTGCCAAGTCCGGGCTGTAGGGCGGGTGCGGCAGTGTTGCCACGTCGTGCTTGGCCAAGAAGTCCGACACGACAAGCGCAGTGTGAGACAGCGCATTGTCGCTCAGGTTGTCAGTCATACAGTTGATCGCTGGCCGGACGTGGGCTACTCGTTTTCGAAGCCTGTTGAGCACTTGGACATGAAATGCAGCATTTACAGTTTGTCGTTCAGGTACAAATTCGTAGTGGACGACTCCCCTTTTGTCAAAAAAGACAATGAGCATCATAAACTTATTTTCCGGACGAACCCTGTATGCTAAATATTAGGTAGGGATCTAGTTAAAGTGAGAGTACCTTGGTATAAATATAGTTCTTTGTTTGGAATGCTTGACTTTTTATATGAAATCAGTTTCAAGTTACTTTCAGGTCAATATTAAAACTCTTTGGCTGGAATGCATTTCAAATTTGATGAGAATTAAAGCATTTATTGTTATATTATCCTTACTGGGAAAGTATAAGTCAATTTGAAAATGAAAACCCGCAACTTACAGAGTTTCAATGTAGAATTTAACTACAAATAATAATAATTTGGTAGTCTGTTTGTCTAAGGTTTTGAATGGGAAAAAGTTCTACACTCCAAACATTCTTAATCGTGCATAACACCCTACAATTGTTCTTCAGTTCTGTATACATTATTTTAATTTGTGCATTGCCAATCCAAATGCTCTGAATCTGTCTTTGTATTTCATTATAATTAGGACAATCAGAAAATGGATTTAATTTTCCAAGCATACCTAGCAATGCAGATGAGAATACATGGTGTTCTTATGTCCAATAATTAATTACAATAATGTTTTGAATGGCATTACTAGGTATGTAAAAATGTTTATATAATAATTCTGAGTTAATTGGAGTTAATAATTTTTGTGCTGTTTCGACATTTTTGTTTTTCGAAGTGCTAATGAAAAATTGCCAATTATCACATAAAACCAACCTTCATCACATGAGATATAGTTATTATAAGTAATATGCACTTAGATACCAGCTTAATACGTAAATGCATATTTTATTAATGCACTTACTGAAGTTCAGGCAGTATTAGAATTTGCATTTCCCATATAAATAAAAGGATATTTTACTAAATAATGAAAAACATATAAAGTTATGTTTTAGTGGAAGATAAGTGGATAGGTGGAGATTTAATGAAAAATCTTCATATTGAAATTGAAAAATAAACAGCATGGCTTTTCCACATAGAGAATAACAATTTTCTATTTGGAAAAGCAATGTTGTTTATTTTTCAATTACAACATGAAGATTTTCAACCAAGTCATGCCAGAAACTTTTATTTAAAAAATACCTGCTTATTTATTTTTTAATTTAATGCTTTGCAGTTTGTTTAAAAAGTAAACTGGATTTAAATGTACAAAGTTTTTAAATTGCTAGGTAGGTTGTAATGATGTAAAATGTGATGAATTATAAATTTAAAACATTCCATGAATACCAACATCCCTTTGGAAATATGCCTGAATGAGAGATAAAAAGTGTGTTATAAAATATATTGATGTAAATTATTCTAGGCACTGAGCTATGAACGCATACGATATTTAGATTTTTTATTGCATTTTTATGAGGTGTTAATGTCATTTTTTTCCGTATTTGTTTTTACTACTTTGTATTTTCATTGATAAGGTGATGCTATCTTGGATTCATAGAACATGTTAGAAAATAGTATATCAGTTATGTGAGGATATAGGTACCCTTTAATTGCCCGAAATAATTTTGTATTGATGCAATAGTTGTATACAGGGTTATTTGATTTTTCTAAACAGTTTTGCTGTTTTGCTGGAATAAATTTTGTTAAAATATAGTTGAATGCTTAAAAATATCATGTTTGAAGATAATTTCTTTTGCAATTGTTGGTTTTTGTGGAATATTCTGATTTACAATTAATGTGAGGTTAATACACAATGTGATTGCTCAATGGATGAATTACAGAAACTACCCAAACATAGTTTTGTGTGTACTCTACCCCTACATTATTTAATAATGTGATTTGGAAATTATCAATTGAAAGGAGCTCATTGTGGACCAGTGCTTTAAGAATCTTAAATGCATATGCCTTCATTGACAAGTGCTAAATTGTTACTTCCCCTTATGGAATAGTTAGGTAATTACTTCCACTTATTTTTCATCATTGTTTTTCTTAGTTTGCACTCATTTCAATAGAAATTTCATTGGTATCCCCCTTTAAGATTGCTGCCTGGCAATTATCACTTTTGACTTAAGAGTAGTCTTACTTCATTCTCACTATTTTTGTGTCATTCCGCATTTACCCAACTTTGTTAATATTTTCAATGCAAGGCTTCCACTAACCATGCAGATTTTGATTTTTGCATGGCTCTTGTTCATTTTTTGTATAGGTTGAAAATTTTTCGTTTCCTTTGGGATAACATGCATGAATCCAAATCACCCCTCAAGGGAGGTTACCAACAAAAATTAGGGTAAAAAATGTGTTAAGGGCATTCAAAAAATAATGCACAACAAGTATAATGCTGAAAATATGTCACTTACAACTTGCAATTTTGGAGAGCACATTGCTACATCCTTCAGGTCTGAGTATTTTTGAACATAATCTGCTCGTTTTATGGGCTTAACTCCAACATTCTGGAAGAGTGTGTTAGCCTCATTGGCACCATTGCTATCATGCGGTTACAAACCACTTTTACAGTTAGGGGGAAATTGTTCTTGGATTCAAAGGTGATCACATGTAATCCAATGAACCTATTTGACTTTTCTCTTTTATTACCCCTGGTTATGGTGCCATTTTTTTGAAACTCCATTGACTTTCAATTCAATGGGCTTGCATCGATGAACCCATACTTCGGTGGTATTAATGGTGAAGGATTCTCAGTTTTCCCTCTCACACTATTTAGTGGTGCAATGGTTCTGACTATATGATTTTCCTTGCTGCTTTCTGGTCATGTATGAGCAGTATGTACGTACTAAAGCCCCCAGTTCATGAATGATGTGGTGATAACTCTTGACCCTGATTCAATTTTTCATTTAACTATTTGGCAGTAATGCATCAATTTTACCAAATCAGTGTGCATCATTACCTGAGTCATAACTTTGGTGGGGTTGTGGTGCTTCGGTGAGATAAACCTCTGTCCCTGCATACTTAACTAGTAGTCAGTTCGACACAATACGTATTAACCGTCAAGGTAGGGACTGCGCGGGGTTATATATTTTTTTTTGTAGGTTCCCCACCCATTTGAAAAACCCCAACCACCTCATCTCTTACCCTTTCTTGTGCTGCACCCCATGCCACACACCTTTTTGGTGGCTCGAAAGGTATTAATGTAGATATAATGGTAGAAAATCAAATAATGTTGCTTTGATCAACAGCAGAAGTTCCATGCATACATATTACGCAAATGTTTCTGAAGTATGCCAACACTGCCATGGCAGTGGTAAACCAAATATTAGCACCCAGCTTGTAACGTGCATCACTGACAGACCCATAACGTTTCAACTAGGAGGCCCCCAGCCTTCCAATCACCTAGTTTTGTTGGTGTCTTATAAGGAAATTGTTGTGAAATGCTTTTTGAATGCCCCTAGTATATGGCAGAATATGAACATGCTTTTTCTAGTTCAAAGTAGGCTCTAACAGGATGAGGAACAAGCCCACCTTTTTGTACATGCATATATTTACCAAATGGCTTGATTAATGGTAATAATTATAAAGTTGTTCAGTTTTTTCACATAACATAATTGAGTGTATCGAGATGATTGTAATATTACATATCATTGTGGGAGATTAGGTACTATAGTGTGTGGAAATAACAAATGTCATCTTAAAAATTGAGTACATAGTTATCAGAAAGATTGAAATGTTCTATTGGAAAATGTATGGAGTTAATTGATTCTTTGAGATATGTGCTCAGTAAACTATTTTAGTGATATTGTGTCCTAAGGCGAAAGTATCATTTAGCATTAATCTCGCTAGAAAGGATTGGTTAACAGTTGATTCATTCTTGTTATATTATCTATGACATGGGTGACATGTTTATTTGGGCAGTATCCCAAGGTAAGTTATCCTCAATTTTTATCCATATTTTTTCATTGATTTTCTTTCAAAATGAAGCTGTTAAGAATATTTGGTTATTGTTCGAATTATTTTGATTTTTTAAATGATTTTCTGATAAAAAGGGGTGCTTAAATTACCGTTTGCCAAACATTAGTTACAAAAAGTTTGAAACATTCACTAATGACATCTTTTTTCCTTTGGAATTATTTATAATATATTAAAGTTGGCAGTATTCATGAACAAAAGTAAGAAAGAGCACAAATGCTATATTAGTAGTTTGGGAATAAAATAATAGTGACATATATGTGGACAAATGTTTGTGGACTTCTTCCCCTGGAGGAAAATGAACATAGTTACTTAAAATATATTTCTATTAAGCTAGGTTTGTTATTGGATTGTGTATGTCAGCATATGTATCGACCTTTGCTATTAAAGAATGAAAAACTTTCTAAGAATATTTTTATCTTGTCCGAATCAAATATCAATTATCTACATATTATATTTAAAGTGATTGAGAATGAGAAAACACAATATGACCAATTTTAATATGTAAAACAAATGTTTCCATGCATTTCAGTCTTCATGGGAGAAACTGGTTCTTTAATGACTTAGACTATAGCTCATTTTTGGTAACCTGCCTTAAACTGTTGATTTATCTGCTGACATGCACATTCCCTTGATTTTCACATGCGAGCTGAAAAAGTCAATCGTATCCAAATGTTTCATGATTAATTCAAGTAAATGATTTATATAGTAATTCCTCGGGTAGGTGGGTGCTTTTCTTGCATTTGGTGAACTGTATAACATTTTCAAGGAGTTATTCAATTACAGGTAGAGATTTGTTTTGGCTTTTATTCTTGTTTTTTTTTTAAGAAAAATTAATAAGGTTTGATGCCCATGTTGAAAATCACTTTTTTGGGAGTGATTCAGCTTTGATAGCATATGTATTTTTGTTGCTTCAAAGGGTCCATGGACTTCTTATGGAGGTAAACTATTTTATTATTTTGGGTGCACCATTCATTGGATAGTTTTTCTTTAGTTTAAGCTGGCCATTCATCGAGAAAGAAGATGAAATTATTTTCATGTAATTGAATTGCAGTGGGGTGAAGCCTATGGACAAGCGAGAAGGTGGTGGTGCACATAACTGGGGTGCTTACAGAGACGAAATTGAGTAAGTGACGTTTAGATGAAATTGAAAATTTTGTGCCCCTATATTCTCCTCTAATTCAAATAGTGATGAAAGTTTAGTTTCTTAAAGTTATATTGATGAAATAACTTTTAAGTCTAATTTTGATTTTATTTCCTGGTTGTGAGTGGAAGAAAAGTATTTTTTTTTAAAGTTTGTTTACAAGATTTTGGGTTGTATAAGTTTTCAGTTGATGTAGAATTCACATTCATATTGATTCATGATTAATATTTGATGCATCTTGTAAAGTTCTTTAAAAGTAATTGTCAGTTGTGAAAAAAGTTGATTCCAGTAAAATTATGAAAAAATTATCCTTTGGAATAGTAGAAATAGGCAGTATTGTTATAATATGAATGAACGTTGTTCTCGCTTCATGGAATAAATGTTTTGCTTGAGTATTTAAATGTCTTAAAATTTTTGTATTTACATGTAGATGCTATTATTATAATAATTATTTTCATTCTTGTAGTGTTCTATGATGAATACATAGCATGAAATGATAATTCCTTGTGTTATGGAGATTCTCCAATTTATCGATAGATATCCATTATATTCATTTACATTCCTCCAAATCTTGAAATGATTTCAATAGGTTGCATGCATGAAATACTTCTCAAGTCTCACAACCATGAAATTCACACACTATAGTCTTGAAAGCCAAATTTCTATGCAGTTGTTCATTTTGAAATTTGCATTAGAAAACATTTCTCAATATATACCTTACTGTGCAGGTGGTAGTCATAGATAATTGATTTATGGTGGGCATTTTGAGTTTGGCATTCACATCTGGGAAACTTCCTATATTTAAATTTATGAAAATGTTGTCGACCCAATATTTTTCATGAAAACCGTAAATTACTTATGCATCTCACTTTAAAATTAGCAAATGAAGATCATTTCAGTGAAATATATTTTTCCTGAGTTCCAATGGTGTAATTGCAAAACATAATTTCCCTGAAATCACCTGAATGTTTTTAAGTGAACTGGTCTTTGTAGTATAAGAGTTTCTCAAAATTCATCACTTTACCCGCAATTATAGCTACCTTATTTGGCTTTGATAAAATTAGTTCTCTTCACAGATCAATGTTTTGCGTACCTTACCAGACATTATTGGTGGAGAAAATATTCCATTCATTCAAAAATAAGTAAATAATTGGTATTTCAATAACACACTCTTAGTGACAAATACTCTTATGTTGGTTGATTACTTTACTTTATTCATACTCTTGGACTCTAATCATCAGAATTCTTAAATAAAACTTTAAGTTAAGAAAGTTAAGTGCATTGAAAGGCACGATGATTAGTTAATATATATCCAAGGTTTGTTTTTTGGTAGAATACATGTGGCACAGGAAGCATAGTACATTAAGCAAAACAAAGGTGAGGGGTTGGTTTGCTGGAAAGTATTGGCTGCAGACCCTTAGGTGGAAAAATTCTTTAAACTTCGCTATAAAAGTCTAATAAGATTTTTTTTTAAACCTTGATTGCTATTGCAGAAATCTTGATGTGTCACACTAATGTTTTGAAAAATTATTTTGTTTTCCTTTTGATTTTTTAAAAATATGTATGAACCCTTTGGCTCCAGAAAGGTCATAGTGAAAATGTACCTATTTTCATAGAAACTTTAATTTGTGATATCATGACATTATCATCTTCGTGGTTTGTGTGCAATTTGTCTTGTACCCTTCAGGGTGTGTATACTCATAATATTCCATGAAAGAGATTATTAAGCCCCTCTGTTAGTGTGTAATCTAGTAAAGCTTGGTTATAATTTTCTATCTCAATAAAATGAGATTTTAAGCCAATAGTCATTTTAGAAACACGGCATAGCCATTCCTATGGCTTACAGGATAGTACACCCTCCTGTGGATATTCTATGTTTTAATTATGAATACTCATCTGAAATCAATCAAAAATCCATTTTGTACTTTTGTATGTTGCATTATTGTCACACTATCATACGGTTATGATGAATGTTTAGAAAAATAGCATTTAATCTGAATCATCCCCCTAGTTAAGAACCATCAGAATTGTGTGACATTAGCTAAAGTTTATGATCTGCTATTTATAGCGTAGCCTTTCTCTTTCTCGCCCTGTGAAACGATTATTTTGTTTAGATTTATTCTTAAACTGGAGCTATTGCACTGACTTTCCAATTTCCCTCAAACGCTTGCAGCCTCATGGCTGACTTCTAAACTAAAGCTTGATCATCCACAAACCTGACTAATTTTATGAATTGGCCACAGATTTTAATTACCATCTGCAGTACCTCTCCTGCCAGGTTTGAAATTTTTCTGGTGATGCAGAGCCCATCTTCATGAAGAATTGGTAAATTAATTTGCTCTCCGGCACAGGCATGGGCCAGTAACTAAAATGTTAAGGCCCCATATTTTTTTCAACACTCTTATGCGAATTAGTTGTTCTTCAAGTGTCTTAGGTAGTTCCTGTAAATTTTCTCTGCGTTTATGGCATTGTATACTGCCCTCTATTAATTCCTTTTCTGTTACTCCCAAGTTTCTGAAAGTGTTGATAGAGATAATTTGTATCTCATGATATTATCTCCTTTCTTCATCCCATTGGGAATGCCTTTTTAAATAGTTTGGCAAAGACCACAAAAATTATTTGGCAAATGTACACCCTGATTAATCTCAAATGGTACACTATAATATTTTATCCATGACTGTGGAAATGTCTTGGAAAATTAACTACAGACTTTCTTGTCTGTATTAATGACTGCTAGTCTATTTTAATTGTTCGATGCATTCAGTCAACCATTTAAAAAGAGAAAAGGTTATCTATGATCAAGTGGCAGAATAAATAGATATGCCTTGTATGATATTAATAAGGATTAAAATTTGGTTGCTCATCATAAAAAGATAGTTTTGGTACCTAAGATGTTGAAAAGATATTCAATACTCTTAACCATGGTAAACCTCATGTGCTTTAATGCTCCTTTTTTACATGCATTCGATGGCATACTTTCAGAGTGAAGTATGAAAATTCAAAGTCACTATGTAAAAAAATGCATAAAGTTTAAGAATATCAGATTATGGTCTTCTGGATCTGAGGTAAAACACCATTGACCTTTCCTTTGAACTAATTTCTGCTACTCTCCTGATTCAGTATTAATTCCAACAGTTGATGGAAGAGTGCTCATCTCAACCGTACTTTCCAACGAGAGTTGTATTTAGATCATTTTTTGTGTGGAGAATTGGTCCAATGATGGTCAGAATTTTTTCTGTTTCTGTACAGTTGACCAGTGTTCTCTTGTAGTTAAAACTCTTCACAACCTCTAATTTGTTGACATAGCAGTCACATGGGCACCGTTTGGAAGGCTCTTACTTCCCTACACATACCATATTTTCATATTTGCCTCTATCTAGCATAGGAAGACTGGCAAAGTACTTATATGCATCGAGTTACATAATTGTAGATCGCATCTATGAGCAAGGTTTGGAACTGCATCAGAAACATCACAGGTGATGAAGGGCAGCATATATCTGGAGTGATGACTTCAAAGTATATTATATTCTTGAAAATGCGATACACACAGCTAATGAATTTGAAATTCATATCTCCATATCCTTAGTACTGTATTTACTCTGCTACCATTTGCAAATTTGTACTCAAGTCAAAGTAAATGCTCAACAGTCCTGACTGAGGGTCCATTAGTAGTCTGGATTAATTGAAATCCAGACACTGGGGATTTGGTGTGCATAATCTAGGATGTTTCCCACACTATTCTTGTGTGCACTTGTTTGTGGAATCCATCTAATTATTCAATTTGATGGATTGGAAACTCAAAGATTCTGGGTAACTATTGCTGTGATATAACTAAGTTTGTAATAATTATAGTAATCAGAAGCTGAATTTTTGTATTGCTCAAATATTAGGGTTATTTAGCAGTGGTTATCTATTATCTTATTTCTTTGGTCTATTCCAATATAATAATGCAAAGTGTGCAATTGGGTAGATAAAGATTATCTCATGGCGATTCAATGTATTTAACTTATAAATCTGAAATCCATTTCTGTAATGAAATTGGGAGGTGATGAAGTGACTTTCTAAGGTTTCAGGAATTGATATTTGATAAAATGTGTGCATCGATTTTTTTAGACTCTGGTGAATGGGGACTGAAAGTATGAAATGTTTAATTGGTTGTACCATTTTGTAGAGCATAAAATAATCACATATGCTGTTTACAACAAACTTATGTGAGAAAGTAGACTTTGAGATGGCAGAATGTAAATTTATTTAGTTAATGAATTTAGATATGGAACACCTTGGCGATGGCACATGAAACTTTAAAAACGAAACACAAGGAGACAGTTTTGGTTTTTATTATTTCAGTGGTACAATCACCTTTCTCAATGTAGGAAGGAGGTACGAGAAAATTAAATTTTTTTGATGTTGACACTTTTTACAAAGAAAATAGAATTAAAAAGTTAGTGGCTACACATTCAACGATAATGAAATGTAGAATTTCTGAAACTCATCATCACTGTGCCAAAACTCATTTCAGCTGCCTTGTTTCCTTGTTCTGAAGCATTAATCACCAATTTATGTTTAAATGCAATGTTGTACGATGATCTTTTCTCTTAGGATCCCATGTTAAGTTATTATCATTTCAACTTTGTATGCGACCCATAATTCTGATATTATCAAAATCTATATTGAAAGCAACCATTCTTTATGCCTGGAATAAATCCTAAGAATTTAATTTTTTCTGTAATGGGAATTTGGTGGTTTGCTGTTTGAGAACTTACGTTGTCATTCTGATTTTATATATTGCATGTTAGAAGTGAGTTCCAGATTAAACTGATTTTAATGTTGGAAGTAGCTTAAAGTTTAACGGATTTGAATGTCTTGACTTTTATGTATTACAAATGGAGCATAATGGTTTTTTGAGGGTCTTTTTTGCTGATAGAGAGATATGTTTGGAAGCCCGAATGTGTTGCCAAATTCTCAATGGTGTGAGAAGCCAGAATTTTATATTTAAATTATCACTTGTGTATTAAGCTAGATGAAATATAATGTAGTTGTCCTAAAGGATCAATTTTATATAATCATGGTCAGTTTTCAAATAGGCAGTTTTTGTTTTAGGTGCTCGGTATTATCTGCTCTTATTTTGTTGGTTTAACCTATGTCTATTGAGTTACTTGGTCACAAGACTGTTGACATCATGAAAAAAGGTAAATAGTTAATAATAGAATCTATTATTTAAATATGTCTTAATGAAATTTAGATTAGTGTTTTTACACATGTGCAAAATTTTTCGTAGTAGTTTTGGTTAGTCATTTAACATTTATATATTCAACATTTTAAGTAGTATGTTTATCATGCATTGAGTAGTTTTGCTCTTCAAATTTCAAGAAAGTAAATTAAAAGTGAAATGTTTCATTTTGAAGTAGAATTCTAATGGATGGCAAATTGCTTTTTTTTAATCTGTGATACATCTTTAATTTTTTATGGTTAATCTTCAGTTATGAAGTTATTTCTCTCTTCATTGTTAAATTTCTGTGGTCAATATTTTTTGTCGTAGGTTCATCGGTTGCTGAAGATTGTTTTATCCATAGTTTTAGATGGCTCTCTATATTTGACTAGTGGCTTGCCAATGCAGCGAAACACTATTCATATTCATGTATTAATTGTCATAGTTTATGGTGGAGAAGTCAAATTTCAATTTTGTCCATAATGATTTAAAATCTTATTCAGGATTAAAGTGTGTATGCCTATTGATTATTTTAAATCAGAAATCAGCTTGCATTTGTTCAAGATAATTTGGTCAGGTGCCATGTTTTCTGCAAAAAAAACTGGCCAAACACCACTATTTAAGCAATGCTTTGCCTTTTTTTTTAGATTATCTTTTGCATGGAAATGCTTCCTACCATTTTTAGTTCGGATTTCTGTAAATTTTTTACTTTTTTTTACACATGACTGGACACACATTATAGAGTGCAGTTTTCATGTTGATAATTTTTTCACCCATTTCCTTAATTGCTACTTGGTAGGTAGTGTTGGGTTTTGTATCTCTTGGCTCATTTTGTCCTTTTTCTAATTGTCTGTTGTTGTAGATCTTGTGTTTTTAGTAGTTGCTATTGATTTGATTTATATGTCCTTGATATAATGAGATATAATGTCCTTATCATCACATAAATTGTGAAAATATTAATTATAGTGATGGTTTTTTCATATTGGCCTCTCACAATGTGAATTTATGTTTTGCTTATGAAACAATAATTTAGCTGTAAAAGCTGCCATTTCATTCACTTCATGATTGAAGGGTTGAAAAAAATGGTTAAATATTAAGTAATTGTTTCCTTGTGCCTCTTATGGGTCTTCAACGAAAATTGTATCAGATCATTATGCTGAATGGCTGCAGAATTAAATTCCAATTTTGAATCGTTATATCTTTGCACAGTTTAGGTGCAGAAATTGGTTAGCATTGTAGAAATATGATACTAGTAGAAAAGCACATTAATTTGAGTGAATAACTGGTTAATATGGAATATAGAGGGCAAAGGAAAGGGTTTTCTGTCAACCGAAGTTTGTTGTATCAGAATGCCATCCTTATTTTTCTCCCACTTTGAATTATATACAAAGGAACAATGCATGTCACATTTCCATGGCAACTGGAATATAGCTTTTATATGAAAATATTATAATTTTTTAAATAAAAAACTTGCCAAGTCACCATTAAAAGGATCATTCTGCCATCTTTGTTTACTTTTTAACCAAAGAGTTGGTCATTTTATACCTTATTGGTCATTGTTTTATGCTTCATGAAATGTTCCCAATAATGCACTATTTCATGCAATTGGTATATTGGCCTGTGTTCCAAAAAATGTGTTCACATTTTAAAAATCCTGTGGACAGTACATTAGGGCATGCCACCACATGGCATCACTGCTATCACCACTCTCATTTATGGCAACATGTTCATTTACTTGGATATAATCAAATTAGATGGTCCTTTATTAGCCATTGTCAGATGAACTGTTAGTTTTCCATAAAGTTATTAATGCACCAATAAAAATAATCCAGGAAAAAACTGAATTAGGTCAGTGTTGAGAATTTTGAGGTCTGTAGAATAAAAAAAAAGGTAGAGAATTAGAGAAAACAGTATAGCAAATATACTTCAGTTATACTTCAATTTCGAACCCTTCTCTGTAGTGAAAGTGTGTTAGTTCCTGGAACTGGTTTATGGCAGCAAATCGCAAAGTAGCATTCTCTTGTAGGGGGGAGGGAGTGTGGGCACCCATTTGTCCCCTCATGGTAGTGGGTAGTCCCAGGTGAGAATCTCTCCCTCATCACTAATGGGCAAGTAAAAATCAGGAGTTATCCCAATGGATGGTATCAGGAAAATCTCTAGGTAGGATCTGATAGAAACCAGTGAATTGGGAAATGATCATAAATCCCATGTAGTGTAGCCGATAGAATTTTGTGGTGATTACTTACTATTGGACAAAATGTTGTTTCTGTAATAACCAATGTTTTGTATTAAGCATTTCATAAAGGTAAACAAAAGTATGAGCAGGAATGGACTGTGGGTCTCCTGAATGATATATTTCTTGAAAACTGAGATTTTGTATTCCAGTTATGCATTTTCCACTCTGTCACTTCCATTTAATGGCTCTACGATCACATCTATCATCTCTAGTTGACATGGCGGTTCCGCACCTTTTATCTAACCATTTTGCTCTAATTTTTTATGGATTTGCATAACTTCATTGGTATTGATATAAATTGGGAATGTGACATAAAACTTTGGATAAAGTAACTTAATACAAGCTCTTTAAACCATCATTGTTTTGTTTAAATGTTTGGATAAAAATGTAATGCATATCATATAATTTGCATTTTTGTATGCTCAGGTATTGCATGAGCAATTAGAACAACCATGTGTACAAAACTTGACTGTGTATTGGACAGCTAATCACATACTACCCTGTACAATACATATAGGAACTCAGGCCATAAAAACTTTATTTTGTGAAATATAGTGAACATCGATTGTGTCCCCTTCAAAGTACTCTTAATTTGATGCTATACACTTATTCCCTCTTCTTTTTCACTGTTTAAAGCACCCTTAGAAGTCCTCGGCAGTTAGGCTTTCTAGTTGTCCATTTTTTGCTTTAATGTATCCACATCTTCCCAGTGACGTCCCCTCATCACATTTCTGCATTTTGGGAATAGAAAAAAGTTGCAGGTGGTGAGATATGGCAAATGAGGAGGTAGATCAAGGATGTGATTGAATTCTTTGCCAGAAACTGGCGAACAGTCAATGTCGAATGTGCAGTTCTGTTGTCATGGTGAAGGATTCATCCATCATGTTCGGTTAAATTAGTGTGCACTCATGATTTCCAAAATTCCGTTCATCAGCTATCATTCGGACAGTTTTTAGACAATCAGTAAGGACAAGGGACCACAATCAATGTTGTTGTCAACAAGGTCGTCCTGGCCTTGCATCATCCATGGCATCTTGTTGGCCATCTTTAAAATGTTTAGTCCACTTGAAAGCGGATGTTTTCTTTAGAGTATCATCACCATAAACAGCTGTCAGCATTTCAGTAACTCCTTGATAACTTTTACCGCACTTCGCCGTAAAACTTGGTGTTGATTCGTTGCTCTGTGATTTTGTCCGTTTCCATTTTTGACAAACAGTAAAATCAAGGATAACAGAAACTAACATAATCGGTACCATAAGCACAGCTTGACAATTAATCAAGCACAGGCGGCTCATTGGGTCTCGAGCAACTAACGCTGATAGTGGGCAGGGCTATAGTCCGTTTCATGACTGCCAGATTGCACCAATTCCCGTATTTTTTGGGCAGACCATGTAGGTGTAACTAGACAAGTCAAGTTTTTTTATGATTACATGCAAAGTACAACCATTAGTAATATATAGTGAACTTCAGATTAACTGGATTGTAGTTGGAAATGTAAATTTATTTATTTTTGTTATGGCCCAAAAACAGCACTTTTTGGCCTTTACATCGGACAACAATGACAACACAACAATACAAACACCGAATCCCTAGGTGGAGAAAATCCCACCCTGAAGGGAATCAAACCCGCGACCCTTGGATTGGCAGATGACGTTACCCCACCGCCACCGGGGCCGGCATTTTTTTATAAATTATCCCTTCATTAATATTTTTAGAGTAATTTAATAAAACCATTAATTTGAGTTGTTGTTCCTCAGGTTACCTGAGCCTCCAGTTTCCATAGTTTTTTTTAATTATTGCTGACCTAGACGTAACACTTAATGATTACAGTATCACCGTGTGTGTGGAAAAATACCTGTGTTCCTTGACTTCTGCTCACATTAGTCCACACTGTTGGCGGAACATTTTTTAATTTGAATGGTATATTTGTTTTGTTTGGATAAAAAGGCGTAGGTTTTGATAATGTTAACTATTTTCCCAGGAAGTTTTATCTTAAGATGTGGAAGAAGCTCCCACAATTGTATTGCCAGGAGATTTGGTATAGGCCAAACAGATGAAAGTACATAAAAAAATCAAAGAGCATAGTGGCTGATTTTGGGTCCTCGTACTACACGAGACTTATTTCCTTTCCTGTATAACATTCGCATTTACGTAAGTGTACACATGTCCCATGGTCTTCTCTAATTTGCCCTTTTTTTATTTCTAACGTTTTGCCCTTCTGCTATGAAAATCCAATGTATTGCCTCTTCTTAAGTGTAGTGCTCATAGTATATTTTTCTTTTCTAACTCCTTGTTTCACACCGTTTGTTTGAAGTATGGTATTTGCCTTCAGAGGCCTTCATTCCATTCTGCCTGTCATTTGCCATATCTCTCGTCCATATTGCTGCAGTTCACATGAGCAGTTGCCTGCCCTATTGTATTTTTGTAACCGTGTCACTTCTGAGTAAAGTAATTCCAGAATGGCACAATGGCTAATGTAATCACATGGTTCAAAACACTTTCTTATCATTAGTGGAAGAGACTAAGCAAGTCACTTGGACGCAAAAGCAATATAAATGAATGAGGCAGAAGCTTTCGTGTTTTAGGATATATCTTCACAATGACTTTTATGGAGTTGTGAAACTATGATATATTTCTTTTTTCTTGTTTTTGCAACTTAGTATTGGGTTATATTTCAAAGAAAATGTTTAAAATCAGTGTTTTGCTATCAAGTATTGTTCTGTTTTATCCTAAGTTAGCCCAGGGTCTGATTTTATGTTTTTCTGTAAGTGATGTATTTATTAGTTATATCATCTGATATTTCATTTCTAAGGTTATCTGATATTCTGTGGAGACTTATGTTTAATTTAAATTTTTTATATAAATCACAAAGCCATTTTGCCCATATCTCACATCCTCGGATAATTTTTTATGCTTATAAAGTGTCACCTTTTCATCTTATCGCCAAAAATAAAGATATTTCCTGCCTAAATAACTTTCTAACAGAAAATTGTTAAGATCTAATGCCTGCTCATATTTAAGGAACAAGTAAATTGTTGTAGATGGAGTTAGCTCCAAATGCAGTAAAGTTATTTCAGGTATTTCCCAGGGGAGTGTTATCGAGCCTCTTTATTCCTATGCTACATTGACAACATTAACTCGGTAGTTAGTGACAAGATGCATTTGCCAGTGATGCAGTGGTTTACAATGATCCGTAATCTGGAGGATGCAACAGATTATCAGATGACCTAATTGCTATACAATGCTTATGTGACACATGGCAATTAAAAGTAAACTTCAAAAAGTGATGAATTTTTGGAAAAATATCAATTCCTTTCCGAATGCCTACTGCAACAGGTACACTGCAGTAGAGTGTTAACTCATTTAAACACTTGGGGCATACTTGCGACCTCTCCTGGGAGGAACACATGCAGGGAATATGTGGACGGGCTAACAAAAAATTAGGATTTTTGAAGAGTGTGTTGGGGAGATGTGATGAAAAGGTCAAAGAGAAATGTCCTTTCCTAATTAAGCCTCATTCAGAATATGTTGCTAGTAATTGGAGTCCTGATGAAGTTAGTTAAATTAGTAGGATGTCTCTTAGCATGATGTTGAAAGTGTATTAGTAGCCCCATCGTATTATAGTATGAGAGATTGTATCAATAAATTATAGATTAAGTGCAGAACAGTTAGATTTAATATGCCATTTTTCCCACGAATGATAAGGGATCAGAATAAAACAATGCTTGTCCAGGTGTGCTAGGAGGGAAAGGTGTTTTGGGTCAAGGGTAGTCAGGTGTGTAATCAACCCCTGCCACACTTATTGGTGGTTTGCAGGGTACTAACTGAAACTAAAGATCTTTTGATTGTCCGATGTATAGTTTTCGTGGAAAATTGCTCTTCTGTTTTTCAGTAGAGTAGGTATCCCACCTTTAATTCAGAATGTTTATCTGTTAAAATAGGTATAATTCAAATAAGATGCAATAATTTAATTTTTTTAATGTAGTTAGGCTAGGATGGAAAGGCTTTTCTCTTACCCTGTTCATTAAAATAGTATAGATTAAGTGTCTAAAAACTATGCATTTCCTTATTCCAAATCTGGAAATGGAGCCAATTTGGTGTATTGGCATTGAGATGATTGCAGTTGATTAGAAGTGTTCACTAAAAAGATTCTCGAGAATCCATTTAGCAAGGAATTGTTCAAGAGGTATGGTAAAATTTGCATCATTTGAAACTGAATGCTAGTTCTATAAAAGATTGAGATATTATATTATTTTAATATCAGGACATAATTTGCCATTGATTAAAATTTTGTGTATTTTTGCCTAAGTTTTTTAAAGAAATGAAAGATATTCATTGCTGAAATAACTTAAATTCCATTCAAATTTGTCTATGATAGCTGGCTTTATTTTATTGGTCTTTAAAATATTAGCATAATTACATGGTTAATTGGCTTTCTTTAAAATACAATGTCATAATTTAAGATATTTATTTTAGTGATCAAATGAATACCAGTCACACTGTTGAACCTCAAACTGATTGGAGTGTCGAAAAGCCAGAAGTAGAGCCTGTACCTGCTGAGCCACAAGAGACAAAGTAAGAAAATATCTTTACTTTAATTTTGTACCACCAGCATATTTTCTTGTCAAGTTGTTAATGTATCAGACATCTTGTTATTATTAGGAGCCAAGTTCAATCTTGGCTATATTAACCTGTAGTTGTGGTTATGTGGTACTTATATCTTGGTAGTAAAGGTTTATTTGATAGACGAGGATGAAGTTCACCCATTTTTAAGCCATATGGCATGTGAAATGTACACATCAGGATATGGAGATCAGTTATATAACCTGCGTTCCTTGTCACCTAGGAGGAAGTGATATCTAAAGTCTTGCATAGCTTGAATAAACCTAAGAATACCCAGATGTGTTACTAGTTAAACAGGTTGTATAGTCAATAGCCCAGTGCCCTTCCTACTGGACTCAGTACTGTTTTCTAGTAAATGTATTATCTAATAAGTTAATGCTGTGAATAACGTAAATATTTAGTAGAAACCTGCTTTCTGACCATTCTTTAGTTTAGTCTGGTATAAATTTGAAAATAATTCACTGAATGCTTATCATGATGAGTTCCCATCCTGATTCAAACTTATGTTACAATTCAGGGATCTTGGAGGTGGTGGTGATGCTGACAATCAGAGTCCTGCAGAGGAAGGTCCACAAGAACTCACTTTAGATGAGTGGAAAGCTTTGCGAGGAAATAGACAGAAACCCACATTTAATATACGGAAAGCTGGAGAGGGAGAAGATATGACTCAATGGAAGAAAATGTATGCTCTCAAGAAGAAAGAGGGGGAAGAGGAAGATGATGAGGAAGAGGTAAGCTACTTCGTGAGTTTTGACAAAGACATTAAAACATTCCTTTATAAAGTAAATACTTGCTTAAGAGTCTTACGGGTTCATTTTCAACCTCTCATTGTGAAAATCCACTTCAATAACCTATGAATCCATTGAAGATGACTCTGAAGTTGGTTCTGTACAAATTCGTGATATTTGAGTGATAATATTTTTTAATAACAGAGGCTAGCAGGTGGAGTTAGGGGTAAACATTAAAATAATTTATTGGAAAAGTTCTCTTCTAACCTCTGATAGGTAGCATTGTCTAGAATAGGCAGCACTTTTCATTTTTGCAACTCATTTTCTGTTTAATCTTTGAACAATTTTTTCAAAAAGTTGATGATTCATCCAACTGTAACTATTAAAGTCATAGAAAACAGGAAATTAATTTAAAATAATTATTGCTCCTCATCAATTCTGTGTGTTTTAAGTATTCCTTTATTTTTTGACTTTATCTGTGGATGCAAGAACAGTGTGTACACAATACTTTTGAAAATGTACTATGAACTCATGACCTCTTAATTTTCATAGTATTTTAATGAGAATTAGTTTCACTGAAAAAAAAAACAACGGTCATTTTTTAAGAATGTATTCTGAATTCTAATTTGTTTCATGCATTTAATTGGGAAGCAATATTTAACTTGAGTAGCAGTGCTATGCAATGGGCATATGATGTACACTGCTATGGGCTGAGGATTTCGGCTTCAAATAATACTTGTATTTTGCTTTGTTGAGTTTTTGCAATACTTGTTTTTAGGCATTGGTCATTTTTTCCAATAGATCTACAAGACCTTAGGAAATTAAATTTTTTGTAGCATAATTAAAGAAAGTAAAAGTTGCTTTTTGCAATTGTATCCAATTGTGATTGGTATATGATCAATTGCAGGAATATGATGCATCGGAGTACCCCCAGCGTGTTGGCCGGCAAAAGCACCTGCTTGACATTGACATCCATTTTGCTGACTCGAGGCGTGGCATTCGTGGCCGAGGGAGGGTTGGGATGCGTGGCACCGGTCGCCCTGGCACAGGAAGGGGGGGCCCTGGGCGGATGGGTGGTGGTGGTGGGGGAGGTGGTGGGTCCCCTCGTGTTGGAGGTGGTGGGCCGCCTGGAGTGAGAGGCCCAGTTGGACCAGGGGGCGACGCCCCTCCATCTAGTATTTCGGCAACTTCCAATGGAGGCAGCGGAGGGACAGACAGCCCAGGAAGGGCTCCAGCACCTGCAGATGGACAACCTCGGAGTAATGCTATATCTGTAAGTGTTTCTCATGGATTGTGAATGGTAGTGAAAAATTCTGCTGAATGAGAAATTATTGAAAATTTAAAGTGTTAAATTGCATATCTCAAGGCTGAGGTCTTGATCATGTTTTGCAATGTGGTGTGTCACCCCTTAAAAGACAGAATTGTAATATTAGAGGGACCACACAGGCCCATAGGTATCATCTTTTATGAGCATACTGATAGAAATATATCCAAGTATTTTTTATGTACATTTAAGTTAACAGTCACATCTAGAGGGGCAGTAAATGTCTTAAAAGTTTGAGATTGACCAGATATGAGAGAGGGAATGCGAAATACGCCGAAAATGGGAGATGATAATGGTTTGTTCACCACTTAAGCATTTTAAAGATTATGGAAAAAATGAATTTCCTTTACACTGAGCTTCTGTTATGGGAGATGCATGCCACAGTTTCTTTCCAGATGCAATCCTTGGTGGAGCATTCAGGGAATCTGCTCTTCAAATTCAAAGGTCGAGATCTCAGTATATGAGAGTATATAAGTAACCGAGCATACAGTGAATGAATCACTCCCATGTAATTTTTAATCTTTATTCTGTACATCTGATAAGTTTTAAATCACCATCCTACCACCCACCATGTGGCATTCATTAAATCCTGGGAAGTGAATCTGGAGAGAATCCTGATTAGAGAATTTCATATTATTTACATCATCCCCCAGCTTAAGGCGAATAGAATTCCAGTGTCATATTGGTATGTGGAATGCAAACAACCACAGGCGTTAATTTTGACGGCAAGAATTGGCTATTCATATAAATATAGGATATCTCCAATCAATTGTAAATTAAATCATCAAATGCTTGATTTGATGAAAAAAATAAAACATCACTATTGCTAAGTGCTTAACTTTCATCGCACATATCCATTGCCAGAGGTATTTATGTCAAATTAAACTTACTGAAGCAGAGTAGTCGGATAACTAGATATAAACTTATTGCTAGATTTTTCATCCTGAAACTAAATAAATTAGGGTGTTCCAGTGTAACTAAGTTTAATTGCTTTGTGGTTGGTGAAGCTAAATGTTAGGATTAGCATCATAACACCAGCCTTAAAGGCATTGACAGCTGCAACCATTTGAGTGTTTTGTCTATATTTTATTTCAGTCTCGTGTGAGGCAGAGTGCTCCCAAGGTGGACGATGAGAATGACTTTCCATCCCTTGGATAAAGAAAAAGAAAACTCCTTTGTTTGATTGTCTTTATTGTCATCTCTAAGTTATTTTAAATAATGCAGCAGTGTGACCAGAATGGCTGATCATTTTCAAATTTTGGTATTAATAATTTTTTTGAGAGTCTTATAATGAGTGTTTGTCAATGATACAGACATGTTTTTGCATGACTAGCTAGATTTTGCAGCAAATTAAAGCTGCCTGTCCTCTAGTACAGTGGTTCTCAAGAGTTTGTATGGTGGCCTCAGAAGTGTATTTCGTGTTATTAGTCGCTTGAGTTTGTTATTAAAATAGAAACTTTTATTGACTGGCTGGATCAAAATTTATGCTTATTTAAGTTAGTTTGATCCCATTTTGCTCTTGCAGAAATGTGCTCATGCTGGCGACTCAAAGTCTCCTTGGCCACACTTGAGAATAGCTGCACTAGTCAGTCTGTTCATTGTGGTTGATTGTGATTTATTGGAGAATTTTGGTTCACCCCGAGTGTGTAATTCTTTATATTTTCTACTGTCTTCAAAGTGTTGTCATCTTAGCTGTCAACTTTATTTCTGCTGCATAATTTTTGCAATAGTTGTGTTCAATATGCTCAAAATTGTTGGTTATGTGGGTAAATAAGGAAAAGCTGTACAAGCTTTTCCTTATTTATCCACATAGCCAACAATTTTGTCAGCTGTTCAAATTGTAAATTTTGAAATGCTATGAATCACTTTGCTTTTTGAATTAGACACAGATTACACTTTCCATTATGCGATGATCAAAAGACTCATTTCTAATGAAAAATATTCAAAAGTATGAGTTGGTCTATATTTTTTTAGAGGATTTCTTTTTCATGGTCATTGATATTTTTTGGACTTAGTATGGGAGGTATCCTTGAACACTTTCTTCTAGCGTCCCTGCATTTGTAAAATAGTTCGAATTTACATTTTCATGACTTTGGTATTCATTTTGCATTGTATATGTAAAAATAATTGTATTCTGCTTTAGTGGGAGCTGAAGAAATTTGATGATTTTGACAGTGCTGCATCCATGGAAATGGCACTTGAAATGTAAACTTGAGTTTGGTATTTTAGAAGAGCGAATAATTTTGTGAGACATGAATTGCCCTGTGGTTTTGACTTTATTTTTTGACAGGAGTAACTATATTATGAAATTATTTGTACATAATATTAGAATGCGGTGGTATAGTTTAGCCTTTATACACTGTTCCTTGGCATTTTCAAGCTGCCATCTATTGATCTTGAGTGAAAACGTTTTCATACATTTTTTGTTGGCCTTTTAGTGTATCATTGGAATTATTTTGGTGGACTAGATCATAGGTTTCCTTGATAATACAGTTGTGGTATTTTGAATGTTTGATATCTCTTTTTCATGAATTTTTTCAAGAGAGCAATTGGGATTTGAACATCAGTAGCTTTAACATTGTCCTTGTGCTTTAAGAGAGGGGTTTTGTTAGGGGCCCAAAGGTGTGAATTGAGAGAAGAACTATGTCAGTGTGCTAGTTTTTACCTGTTGTACCTTACCATTTACTCTTCTATTTAATGCAGTAAATTATTGGCTACTGTGCCAATTCACTTTAATGTTTTCATGCTAGGAGGTGTAATGTGCCACTTATTATTGGAAGAAAAAAAATTTCTTTGGTATGTGATCTAAGGACCTATACGATTCAGTTAACTGCTGAGGTAAATATGCATTTCACTGAAACGACTATATTTTTCTCAAATTTAATTAAAACTTAATTCAATCATTGATTTCTCCCTTCTTGGTTCATCCTCTCCTTCCCCTCTGGTTTATCACCAAATGTGATCCACAGTGTTACCAGCAATAAGAAAGTAAATGCTGTAGGGTTGCATACATCATGCTAATAAAAGTACTGCATGAAGGTGTATTTTTCCTAATTATGGATAATGGATAAATGTCATCTCACCAAACATGGGTACTTAACTTTCATGTATGAAAATTTCCTGTCTGCAAAATTTTTAGCAATGTCACCAAATTCAAATTTTGTTTCATTTTTTAATTGTTAAATAGAATATCATTATAGTGAGTGAATATAAAGGAAAATTGCTAATGTATTTTCTAGAACAATAGTTTTCTTCAATTTCTCCATATATTTGATTATATTGTACAAATGCTTACTCAGCAGTAGTAAGTTATTTTTGATCTTGTCACCAAATGTTGACTTCATTGGTCCATCCTTAATGTTTCCCCATTTCTAGTGGATTAAAGTGCCCTTTGTGCATCAAGGTGTTATTGGTTGTGAATGGAGGAAATGTAATCATGTTAACTCAGTAAATGGCTAGGTACAGGGAACTGAAGGGGACCAATAAATTAACCCATTGAATCTGTGTTATGTACTTTTCTTTGATGGCATTGATGATTATTTGTGATTTGTTATTTACCCATGTACTTCACTTGTTCTAGATAATACATTGCCAATAGGTTGATCATTTTGTGATATGCAATATTCACTGACTTTACATGGAAGTGGCAGTATTTTTACTATTTCAGCATGACCATTTTCCATTTATTTGTATACATAACATGTAGCAAGAAATAATATTGAGAGTGCAAGTACATCTCATAACATAATATTTTTCTTAGCTCAATAATGTTCCTCATATAGGAGTCCTCTCTGCAATTTGTGATTGAAAAGATGTGCATTACCAGTTGTTTAGTACTCAGTGTACCTAATCATTGTTTCAAACAGTATGTGAGATTCAAAAATGAATTTTGTATCCACATAAATCGTTTGGTGATGGATAGAATGTCTCTAGTATTTTTACATGTCATATGTGTTGCCATGGCATATTTACATCCTAAAAACCATCATTACATGTACTCCTGTGCATCTCGTGTTACACAAATACTATGCTGGCATTTGTACACAATCTCCTGTAGATTTGCTTTTAGTTGCATCAGTTTCAAGTTTGTTGGTGTTATGGAAGAGGTATTGTTACCTTAACCTCAATTCAAAATTTTTTGCCTTGTTTGATTTGACATGACAGAAGTCATGGGACAGAATGTTTTTCTTATCTGTCTTTATTTAAGAGCAGATTTGTGAATGAGAAAGTTGAGAATAAAATTTGTTTCTCACTGCATTTGGTATATTTCTTTGTGAACATTAAGTGTAAAATGTAGACATTGGATTGATTAAAATTGGCAATTTTCCACAAAATAAAATTTTGCTGCCGGACTCCCACCCCACCCTCTCGCCGACATTTGCAAGTGAAATCCCTACTCCACCCCTCCCTAAACCCTCACTAGGGCTTTCCCCCATCCCCCTTGGAACCATACAGACAGTGATCCTAAATCTTTACTCCTTTTTGCACACTTCTTTGTGCATGAATGAATACCTATGCCCGGTCAACGATGAGGGAAACCCCGATCTCATCCCCTTTCTCCACGGCCCTAGGAGCATGGTGCCGCACCGAGGGATCACCCTCGACGAGACACCACCTCCATCCAGCCACGATGTTTTCTCTGCCCCTTTCTCCTCCCCCTCTCATATGTCACCCACGTGGCATCCCACCTCCCCTCCCTCTTCCCCCAATTTTCCATTACCCTCCCCTTACTTGCTTTTAAGCGTATATAGTAGACAATGAGAAATGGCTGTTATCAGAAGATGATGTAGTTGCATCAAAACCAGTCATATGAATAAAAAAATTTATTTTGTGGAAAATTGCCAATTTTAATTAATTATGATATTCTACCATATCACGCCTGAAACATCTCTTTTTATTTAGACAATGGAGTCATTGCATATGCCTTGATCCTCAAAGAGTATGTTTCGAACATAATATTATTTTTTAAACCAAGGATAGTGTGTGGAGTCATCCATGGAAAAAAACAGATTATATTCAAACTTTTTACATGTTAAAATCATTCGACTTTTGGCTGGCATGCTATCAAATGTGATAGACTGGGTACATTTAGCATTTTACATTTAAGGGGCCTCAAGGAAGGACTCCAGAAGTACTTCGCTTTAATTATCACAATTAATAGTAGTAGATTCAGCGACCGACAGCTAAGGTCATTTGTACCATTAGCGATGAATGGGAAAGGAAGGGTGAAGAAAAACCCGGTGTCTGCATTAGCCTACCCTTGTCGAAAGGTGGCAAGGGGTCCAAAGTTGAACGTCCCATTCCACGGATGTCGTACTCACTCAAAAGTGCTTTCCACAAAGCACCTCAAGTAAGGATCGGGATGCTACAGAAAAATGATTTGAACCCTCTTGATGGGAAGCCTGTGCATTAGCTACTGATTCCCTTGTTATAATTGCATTTTGAAATGTCATACATCTAGCAACAGGGTGCATTCAAAGGGTAATGCAATTATTTTTTTAGTAATTAATTGAATAGATTTGCACAAACACTTGAAATTCTTCAAAGTACCATCCTTGGGGCTCAACAAATTTTGTCCAGCAACTCTTCCAAGACCGGTATGCACCCGGGAAGGTATGTTCGGGGACCTCTTGTGAGGTCTTTGAAACGGCTATTTGGATCTCTGCTATGGACAAAAATGGGTTCCTTTTATGGCTGTCTAGCAATGCTGATGTGAGATTAAGTTTCCAGAGATTAAGCTACAGCTTAATCTCTGGAAACTTGGGTGGCACATGAGATGAAAAGTGGGGGTATTACGCCTCCATAACCTTTATCTTTTCCAATTTCAGATGGATATAAATAATAATAAATTAATCTAGATTCACTGTTTAAATTCACCGAAAGCTTTAATGGAATAATTTCAGACAAACATTGTTAATAAAATTTAAATCCATGCTAGTTACCTTCTACTTTGATTGTCAAACTTTTGTATTTTGGTGAAATATGAGATGCATTCACAGTAATTCTGTGGTAACTATTGTTTTCTGTTAAAATTTAATCCAGGAATGACATATCAGTAACTCAAGGGGTACACTTCCACAGCTATTCTTGGTAATACCACAGTTTTCCTGTTTACCTGAGTTGGGAGTCAAAATGGAAAAAACTGCCAAGAAAAATGCCTAGCTGCTGGAACTGGAACGTGAGAGAGTAAGGGGGCCTCTTCATCCGAATAGCATTCGTGGTTAACAATGGAGGACTAGAAAAAATATCCACACTTCTTTGAATGCAAATAACATGCAATAAAATCTTTTGAAAACACTAGTTCTTTTTTTGCTAAAAGGCACAATTTCACTAATCTTGATGAGGGTGGAAAACTTGTTCCACCAGGAAGGAGAGCGAATGTGTCGAAAGAGGAAGTTTCTCCACAATACTGCAGCGAGAATGAAAATGAATATACCCAACAGCATTAGGGTTAAGATTTTACAAATTGAGGCAGTAGTTCATACTTACTTGAGACCAATCTCAATATATTTCTGAATATTTTAGTTTTTGTTCTTTTTTACAAAGGAACACTGGACCCTGTGATAATGACCAAAAATATGTTCAAGAATGATGTTATTTCTTCAAGGAAGTACCATTTTACTTGTTGAAAAAACCGAAGGCTTTATTAACATGAGGTGGGAAAAGGCGGAAATTTCCTAAAGCAAGATAAATTTGACGTCTCCCGCATGAATGTAGTTTAATTCTTGTAATTAACCTAAAACCTTGATGCAATAATTTCATACCAACATTGTTAATAATGATTAAACTTTGTTATCAAGTTAAAGGATACAGATATTTGAAATGTAGAGGTAAGAACAAATTTCTTTGTTTGGTGCTACATTTCATGGCTAAGAACACCGTGCCGGCATCCATGCCTTGTTTGTAAGCTTGTTAAATATTATTATGGTATATAAACATTACGGCATACAATCTTGTAAGCATTTAGTAATGCTATTGGAATAACTATAGCTTTGTAAATGATTAATCATAGGTCGTTCGCCAAACCTCTGCAAAAGGGGTCATCATTTCACTAAGTGTAACTTTAAAAATATGATTTATTTAGCAAGGAAAGCACGCTTAAATATAAATGAACTACACACGTTACAAAGTATATCTTAAAAAAATTCCTCACCGAAATATTACCCTGGAGTAAAATACCATATAATAAGATAAAAATTTGTAAGTTGATGAAATTTAATACTATCTAACCAAATAATTAAACAATTTATAAAAAACGGATCATCAATAAGTTAAATACAATCTGATAAGAGATTATGAATACGATACCAGTATAAAAAATCGCCCAGGTTACTAAATTGTAACTAAGAAATGTAAAACTTTGAAAAAAACCGAATAAATGGTTAATTAAAGGCGAATTAATTGTAAAAAGAACTCAGAATCACGCAAAAATCATTACATTGTTTTGCAACAACAAAAACGTTTGCACAAAATGTAGATCGAAATACTAGGTTTTCCTTCAGTTAGCTACTTGCGTGATTAATATAATGGTAACGCATATGGAATGGCAGGAAGATGTTGAATACTGTGATAGAAGGGATAATGTTAGGGAAACGAGGAAGGTGCTGAAATAGGATTGGGATGTTAAATGGGAGGAAGGAAATTGTTGGTGGGTAGGGAGTTGTAGGATGTTGGGTTGCGTTTTGTTAGGAGACAAGAGAAATATTGGTAATTGTGTCCATTCAAAATCTACCGTAATCAACAGATAACCTTTGATAATATTACTCAAATATCATATTGGAAAAATTGAAAGTTTAAAAATCCTAATATAATATTATTCATTTATTGTAGAGCCCGTTCCTAAACCATGTAGCAACATCTTTGGAAGAGTGTAGTTCTACCTACCAAAATATTGCATTGAAATATGAGGTTTATTTTGAAAACTTTCAGTAATGCTGTTTTTTTATTGAACTTAGTTTTAATTATTTTTTAATAAATTTCACGGCCATGGTAGATGTTTTTATATCCTACGAAAATTACCGAAAATTTACTAATGTCAGGCCAATAATAAAGAAGATAAAACATGAACACATCATGGAAGATTTCATTATAATCAAGCATCAGAAATGCGACCGTAGCGTTACCTAACTATCAAAGTTTTAACTACATCGTAGTTTCATACTAAAGCACCGCCACCTTCGAGCGGGTTTCTCAAAGAATACAGCATGAAAGTGTTAACAAGAGAGTGGGCGTACAATGATTGCTACTATCGTCTGGTAGCAGATTACGGAACTACTTCAAATTATAGAAATGTTTACTTATATTATTTCAGAGGTTCTTTTAACGCAATTTGTTCGTAGGGGACATGTGTATTTCATACCCTTAATTGCTTATTTCATTAGGTGAGGTGTGATGTAGCTCTTGACATGGTATAAGCCTCCTAACTCACAAGCATAACATTACCTGATATTTTATGTGTTGTCATGGTAAGAGTAATCTAATTTGGAAGATTATCCTCTGAGAAACATATTTTCGAATTTTTTAAATCTGAATTTTGTAGGATGGGAAATGTTCACGTAAGGCTAGCTGCGTATTTATCGTTGTAGTTCTATTCCTTCGACATTTTACCTCTTTTCATCTAAGAAGAATATGACAGAATGTCGTTTTGGGGATACTTTCGACATTACATTTTCGACTGATGTAAATGGCCCAATAGTGTCGAAAAGGTATTTTCAGTGACTGATATTATGCACTTACGCCATGAATGTTAAAAAGGCATATTCAATAATATTTCAAAATTTATTTTTTAAGGCCATTAATATCCTGATGTAGTTATGTCGTCCAGCAAACCCTATGGCCTCCCGAATCATGGTCTTTCACCTGGAGGTGAGGTAAGTAGAGGTCGTTTTTACTCTTTAGATGGTAAATTGCGCTTTCATACAGAAATATGCAATTATGCTACATGATCTAAGGTTACCATCGTTTTAATAATCTCAAATTGAAGGGCTTTAATATTTGTTGAAACCGTGAAATTGTAAAGAGAGTTTGGCTTGTTTAACATAGAAACATTACTTTCCTTTGAGCATAAACTTTATCCTGTTTCATAGGCTAGCTCAGAACCTCTTGGTTATCAAGATTGGCACGCAAGATTTAATCAAGGGATTGGTGATTTCCTCAATAGCTGGTCGGTGTTTAGCCCATTTAGGAGGAGGACAAGTAAAAGACAAACTTCCGATTCTCCAGAAAGACCAAACGTTGAGAAGGAAAGTCTACCACCCGAGCAGATTGAGCTGGTTCATTTTCAAAATTCTAAGGTTTGTGATGATATTTTAAAAATGTTTTATCCATTGCTGTAAGACTTTGCTGTCTTTGTTGAAAAATATCCTTCTTTGTTGACCTATTTATTCTAAATAATATGTAGGAAAGGAGAGACATTTTGGCCAATGCATACGGATTCTCTGCAACTTAAGGCACTCATAACTTAGTACTTTATTAGACTTAACAGTAAGTGCCACCACTTGTACAAACAAATAGTAAAGAGAAGCTATTAATTATAACAATAACTTAATATCATAAATAATAGGACCGCATAAAAATGAAGTATAGTATACATAAATGAGGGAAACATAATGTGTAGCAAAAGAAATGGGGGGTAAGAGGAAAATTTAGGGAGAGAAAAAGTGTGTGGGAGGTATGGATGGTGTGAGGTATTTGAAATGGGTCGAAGTCAGGAAGGTGTGTTTCACCATTCCATTACAGGTTGGTGGAAGTCTTAAGATCAACGAGAGCTTTGTAATTGAGTGGTGATACGATGAACAGGGTCATTATAATGGATCTTAAACAAAGAGGGAAATATGAAAGTAGTTCAGATGACCTATAATTACCATTGACGGTTTTTTGAAAACATTCGCATCATTGATGGCACAGCAATCAGTGAGGGAGGTAATGCCTAGGTAAAACCTCATTTAAGTAAGAGAGAAGTTATGGATTCATAGATGATGGTGGGGAATGATAGAGAGAAATGAATTCATTAAGTGGTCAAGTAGTGTGAGAGAAGTTGGTGCAACAGTGGCCCAGATTTGGGAACAGTACCCAAGGACAGGAGAATCAAAGGCAAACAATGATGAAAACAAAAAATGGCTGCTCTGTATTAAGAATTATTAATCATAATAATAAAATAAGAATTAAATCCACCAGTGAAGCTGCTTTAAAGGAAATATTTTATATATGCTCTGGAAAGAGAAGTTTGATGTCTAAGATTCAGATGATATGTCTAAAAAAAACAGCTAGGTTTTTTGCGGTATGCCAGCTGAAATTATATTACCATAAATTGGATAGTCATGTACTTAGATTGATTTATGGAAAGTGAAATAGAGATGAGTTGTTTTTATTGGATTTATTGGATGACTCTGATCACTCAACAAGTGCATTAGAGGTATGGTACAAGATAGTGATGTTGTCAATGGACTTGGATTGTTTGAAGACTGTGCAGTGATCTGTGTGGAGGAGAATTTTGCATGATTTTGTAGTGAATGTTTCAGCGAAGTCATCTACATGCAATGCAAGTAACAAAGGATCAAGGACCCTTCTTTGTGGAATACCAGAAGCAACAGGGTCAACAGATAGTGAACAACATTACCACACGTTGCTGCCTATTTGGTTTGAATGTTGTCAACATTTCCACCAGTATGCCATGAATATTTAAGCAATTCTCCAATTTGATTTGTGAGTTACTTGAATTGTTTGACAAGATATGATAAGAGGGAAGACAAAACCTATTTTCCGCATTGGAGAAATATCCTGCTGAAAAGAATGGAAATTGAGGTGGACGAAGCAGGAGCAACATTTATCAGAAGCATAATGCCCAGTTGATCAGGGCCAGTTGCAAGGGTGGTGTTAATTGAGGTGAGGCATTAATAAGTGGAAATGAGAAGTGATAAGAGAGAATGGGACCAAAAATACATTATAGATAGAGGTTTGAAGGATCCATATCATGGTGGTTTGAAAAAAAGTGAGGTTGTTTTGAAAATATCTGCAGTAATATGTTGGCCCATATGTTGGGGTCCGGAAGCCACTTTTACACCAAGTGAAATTCTATTGGTGAACATGTGAAATTACAACAGAATTGATAATAGACTGGAAGCATTTTAAGTTGGTGGTATCTAAGGAAAGAGTAAGTAGAGACTATATTTGAGTCCATTTTACAAAGTGGTTGATATGCCACTAAAGTTATTTGAATACTTTTTAAGTGTGGGGGTTTGGAAAATATTTGTATAAATACCTCATATTTTGTTTATTTTTTAAAGCAAATTCTGTTTCAAAGGTCATCCAAGCCTACAATCATTTTCCCGGGATAATGACAAAATGAAGGGAGGGGGACTCTTGGCTGTGTGTCATTGTTCCTGTTGAATTATGTGTGGAGTTGTAGTGATTATTCATTTTGAATTTTCTCAGGGATCTGCCGGACACATGCTGGAAAATTTGCCGTTAATTATATTTTCATTTATTCACCATTCCATATTGTACCCATAATCAACCTGATATGTATAATTTTAATTGAGAATTCTCAACTGTAGTGTGTGGTAGTCTAACGGGTTATGTGCTGTGCTATTGGCTGGAGGTCTGGGTTTAAAATCTGGGTGATGTCTTTGGGAACCTTATCATCACCCAAGCTATTATTAAACTTATGGATAGCTAATGAAGTATCACATACTCATGATATTCACGAGGTTTTTTGCAGTTTAATTTTAATAGCAGAATAATAGTTATGCTTACAGTTTAAATATTTAGCAGTTATAAAATGTGCATTTAATTTTACAATTTGAGTACTATATGGATCAATAAAAATGTATTAGATTTTTGAAAATTTCCAAAATATATGGTTTTACCACTCCCTGGAAGTTTATTTAACCAAAATTTTAAAATGAAAAATTTTTTTTGTTTGTTTTCACTATAAAAATACTTCTGCATTCTTCCAACATTCGATGATCTCTGTCAAGAACTGTGTGCATCACATGTAATGATAAAAATCTCAGCAGGAATAACCAAATGGGTACAGGAGGGTGATATGGTTGCTTATCTGGTTTCAACCCCTCTTTTAAAATTAAAAATATTATGAAACTTAGAAAAGATGGAAATTTTAAGCCAAAAATCTAAATTTTTCCTCGGTCTTAAAAAAATCGATGAATGTCATTATAGTAATCAAAAGATAGTGCACCTCAATAGCTTAAAGGACAAAAGGTTTGAAGTCTCTAGCCTCACACATTTCTGAAAAATCAAGGTTTAGAAATCCAATAAATGTATTTTCTATTATCCTCAACTTTTTAGGCTCCTGACTCATTTTGGGAAAATATTCATGGTAAATACATGACTCCAAGCAATGTTTTCACAAATAGTGATCCAGTTATTGTTGCTTCTAAGCCAAATGGAAGCAGAAATGAAGGAAAAAATGCTGTTGATGTGCCTTCCAAGAAAGAAGAAAACATTTGTGCAGTGAGCCTTAAAAAGTTGGCAGCCCTTTTATGGGAGGAGGTAATTAAAATATATAATGCTGATTTAATGTTATATTGACTGAGTGCCAACTACCAAACGTGATTGATAGTAGATGTAAAATTCAGAAAAATTGTACATTTTTAATGAATTAGTAACTGTATTTCTAATACTTAATCCATTATGCATTTTATTCATCATAGTATGTGTAATGTTGGCCTTGCATTAGGTCCACAGAGAACTAAATTTCATGCCCAAATTGTGGCTTTATCGGTCAGGAATCCTTTTTGGTTTGACATTGACTTAAAATTCAGGAAAATGTCGTGGTTTCTGAAATTCCACTAATTATTTGAGAGGTACTCCATGTCACTTAGCCAAGCTATGAAACCACTGAAATCAGAATTTCATAGAATTTTCTGTGTAGACACCCCATTTTGAGGACAGAAACTGTGTAAAATTTTAGCCTTCTACTTGGGAAGATTTCTATAGTGCAAGTGTCTGAATTTTGGGTAAAATCCCATAGCCATCAGGAAGTTTGTATTTCATTCATAAGTCAACTTTTATTGGATGAAAAGTCTTGAAACCTTTTCCTCATACAATGCATCATGTGCAGTTCTCAAAATAGCCTTTCATTTTCCGCAGAATGAGCTACAGTACTACTACCTGTATTACCCTAGCTATAAATTAGTGGGTGAAAAAAGATTCAGAAAGGCATCAGTTTACAGCATATGCTAAAAAAGGCACTGGTGGTCTAAACTTTCAATGTTGCATTAATGGTCCATTATGCATGAATTAACTTCTAGGAAATAACTAATAGGTCTGTTGTACTTTCTGAAGGAGTAACAAATGTGCTAATGCTGATTTAAAGGATGGGAGTATGTCAGTGATAATTTGATGCAATTTAAATTTCATGTTTTAAGAGTAATCATTTATTACAAGAAAGAAAAAAATTACTCATAACTGTTATGATGGACCTATTTCAGGACAAATGCTAGATCAAATTCATTTTTTAAAGGTTTTTTTTCACAAGTGAAACCACAATCACTATCCAAATATAATTAAATTAAAATAGTGAAGGAAGTTTTATTAACATACTGATTAGCTTTTTACTTTACATTTAAATACAGTAGACTTTTGATTATCTGTGTGTGAATTATCTGTTCTATTTTCTCTTCCCAGGGCCTCAAAAATTTAATTAAAAATACATTTGTAAAGATAATTAAAAGCATTGAAACTTTGATATAATTTAAAAGCGATACATGTTTGGAATAATTTGGCTGTCTTAAAAGTTTTCAATTTTAATCAAAAAATCAAAAGTTTTCACTAGTGCTTCGATTTAAATACATTTTATTTAAATACCATTATCATTTCCCTCGTATGCATTCGTCCTGTGGATTTTGTATTCTCTTTTAAGATGATAAAATATATGTATAATTTTACAATGCAAAAAATTTCATTTACTATCTACATTACAATATTTTAATTGGTATCAAATGGCGAATATGAATCCATTACAACTTTCTTTGCCAATATTCATCCTTGGCTAATCATTTCTTTTTTCATGTCTGTACATGTTGGTAGGATGTTCATGATGGTAGTTTTTTGTTCTTGTACAACTATAACTCCACCTTTATAAAAATAGCTAAAAATGGAAAAGAATTGTAGTACCTGAACAGATTCAAGGTTATTTTTACCCAATATTTATAATTTCTACTTTACATCCACGGAAGTTCAGGGTGCGGCAACATAACTTCGTTTTTTAATGTGTTTTGCATTTGATTCATTATGGATTCATATTCGCCATTTTATACCAATTGAAATATTGCAATGTAGATAGCAAATGACATTTTTTGCATTGTAAAATTATGCATATATTCTATCACCTAAAAGGAGAAGACAAAATCCTCAGGACGAATGCATACGAAGGAAATGATATTGGTATTTGAATAAAAAGTATTTAAATCAAAGCACTAGTAACAACTTTTGATTTTTTGATTAAAATTAAAAACTTTTTAGACAGCCAAGGTATTCCTGGGACTGAAGGAATCTAATTTTCGAGATGGATAAAGACTTTGGAAGATCGCTAGAACAAGTGCTTTAGATGTCTTGTTGTTTCTGTTCCATTCCGAGAACTTTTCAAACTGTCATAGTACATGCTTTATATCACAGTGTCATGTGTTGACTGCGTTATTATTGTGTGGCTGAAGATATTGGTATTATTTGGTTCAGTATAATACAATAGTACAGTTTGATTCTATTGGCAGTTCTGACAAAAAAATTTTGGTATTTCAGCCTGATGAAGGACACGGTGCTGGGCACGATTTTGTTTATTCCCACTCAAGCAACCCAACCTGGTGTGACAAGTGTGGAGATCTTCTTTGGGGAATTTATCAAGCCAAATATATGCGCTGTCAATGTAAGTATGTCATATCAAAACAAATTAGTAGGCATTGAGTGAGTGTTTAAGTTCCTCTGGTAGCAGTGAAATGTGAAATAATGTAATCCTCATTTAAAAATCTATATAGTGAGAATAAAATAGCAAATTATTCAATGGGGAAAAATAGGTGGGAATTTTTCTGTAAAATTATATTTACAGTTGCAAAAGTTATATATGTTAACTTGTGGAATGCATTCCATAGATACTTTGACTTTTTCACTTAGCATATAATTAATTACTCCCTGTTGTATCTTGGTGTATGTAATATGAATCAGGCTATCCACTAACCAGGAAAACTGGGAAAAACATGGAAAATTCAAGAAATGCAACTATTCTGGAAATTTTCATGAAAACTCCAGGAATTTAGTGGGTATTGTGGAAAAAATGAGCAATTGATCCGTTTTGCTTGGGAAAAAGCTCCATTGATTATTTTGAGATTTCCCCCAAATCAAAGAGTTTGCACCAGTAGGTTAGATATATTAATGGGTGCTTCAGGGGTAAAAAAGACATGATTGTAATGCCAAGTGAACAATGGAGTCTTTGGGGTGATATTACCGTGATTTTTCCATAGAAGAAATTGCTGCTTGCACTAATATAAACATTGCTAAAAATCAAGGAAATTATTCTTATTAGAGGGATGCCATTGCTGCTATTATGTTTAAAATCTTCTTATTTGATCTTTTATACTAGGCAAGTGTTTTGAGAACATCAAATCCAAGTCTTGAGATCTATCATCAGTAGATGGCACAGGATGGTAATTTCGTGTAATGATATTTTTGAGAATATTTAAGTTCTTGTTGCATAAATTGCAGTGAGACAAAATAAACAATAGAATGGAAGTGAGGAAGCATGCTAAATTTGCTCTACTGTGAAATATTTTCATTGATTGTGTCAATTGTTGCCTGGAGCATTACACACTATTGAGAAAAAGACAGCCATAGACGAAGTGTTAGAATCTTTTTTTTGGCAGGTATGCATTTAAGCAAGATTTCACAAGTAACCTAGCAATATGGTAATAAAATACATATTTTTCTTTGTAGACTAGAATGGAGAAAGTGAAATGGACTGAAAGGAAAACAAATGAGGAAGTACTAGGGATGGTGGGCGAGGAGAGGGGTTTGTTGGGAGAAATCCTATGGAGACAGGAAAAATGGATGAAGGGCATATTGAGCGGCAGTGGGATGTTGAATACGGTAATAGAGGGGAGAATGTTAGGCAAACGAGGAAAGGGCAGGAATAGGATAGGGATGTTGGACAGGATGAAGGGAGGAAGGAAGTACACAGAGATGAAGAGGGACCTGATATAGAGTATGTTGATCGATTGTGTTTTGTTTAGAGTCGCAAGATATTTATTTGATAGTTGTTACTTTAACTGGTAGATTATCCTATTATAATAATAATGGAAATTTGTCCTGGGAAACAGCATGATGGATAATTGATGGTTTTCGGCATAACTTTGCGAAATCAGTTCATATTGAAAATGAAAGTGATAACTGTGATTTCACTAAAAATTTGTTACGATATGACCCGGGTTTCGATGTTCAATGTCATCTACAGGTAACAACTCTACAGATATCCATCCATATGTACTACATTCAGGTAGGGGTGGGGAGGTGAGAAGGTGAGGGAGGGAAGTGAGCGATGATGGTTGGGGGGGAAGGTTGGAGAGCGGGAAGAGATCCCTAATGGGGAGCACTGCTCCTAATGGCAGAGGAAAGTGGGTGGGTTTTAAACGGTTCATGGACATAAAGGCCCTTTACATATCTTTGAGGTCAAGGGAGAGTATTGGGGGGGAAATAGAGGGGTTTTTTTTACCCTCATTAGCCTATCTAACCTATCATCAGTTGCATCTGATGTGGGTTTGCTTATTTTATTGGAATGAAATGAATTTTATGAATGCATCGGTTGTGGCAGAAATGAGATTCCCAGCCAGACCAATCATTGCATGAATTTCTTACGGCTCATTGCACAGTTTCTTTCCTTGTAGGGCATGTGGCTATTTATTTAGCAGCCAGATCCTATACATTGAAATATACATATGCAGGCCACCATGGCAAAGAGCACAATGTGTGCTGATCGGTGAATCAATGACCCCAAAGAGGATTGTAACTACACAAACTGCTTCTTGTACCTGATCTAGCAGAATTATTCTGGCACATACTATTCATAACATCATTTTCTGGTTGATTTTTGTTGTAAAACAAGGTGTTTTCTTGTATCGGCACTGGAAATTATGACATCTGAGTGCATTTTACTTCCCTTTTAGATGCACATCCTTTTTCTTTTTGCTAGATAATTTGAGAGAATATGACTTTGGGTATTTTGAGGAACTAGGACTTAGGTAGTCATGGAACCTTGCTGCTGACACCTTTGACTTTTGCAGTTCTTCGTGAATAATTTTCCACATACTAGTAGCTAAGATCAGTCTCATTCATGATCATTTGGATGGGTTCTCTTTGGTTGAGTGATTGTCTTCTATTTCTTGGATCGTCTTTGAGGGACATTTGGCCAGTTGGGAAATTCCTTTTCCAACTCAAAACTATAATATATGATGGGCTATCATAGTCATAAACATCCATCATTTCATTGTGGAGTTGCTGGACACTAACCTTTCAAATGAAGGAACTCAATCACACCGCAAGCATCTATCTTCTCCATACTACAAGGTACTTTAATTTACGGCTTTCTGAAACAAAACTAATCAACCTTAATGGCTGTAAATTACAACATTATGTACATAAGCATCAATTAAAGCACAGAATAAATTTTATCCAGGTGTCTTGGTTATTTCTTAGCAATAATTATTTTAAAATGATACCCCCAGGTAATATCCACGAAGAGAATTCTTCATATTTTTCAATTTGTCTGTCAGGTGTAACTAGAAATATGTTGCAAATAAATAAAACAGTTTCTGGCGTAATTTGGTGGAAATTCTTCATACTGACTTTTAATAATCAAACCACTTTACTTTTCCACTTAAACTTTTTAATTAATACAACCCAGGTTTCGTTATTGCATAACATCATCAGGTCAGGTAACCTATGCTATAACGAAACCTGAGTTGTAAAAATTAAAAAGTTTATGTGGAAAAGTAAAGTGGTTTGATTATTAAAAGTCAATGTGTTGCAAATAGTATTTATGCATAAATGATTGTAGGGGTCTGTCATCCACATTGCAGCATATTCGCCCATCACTTGATTTGATGGCCTGCCTTCATCTTTCTTAAAATACAAAAATTCATTTTGAAAAGTTTTTAGATTTGAGATAACTGCTACCAAAATCAGTACTCTATTCATATTTGTACAGTTTATTTGGAATATACTGTATAAATGAGCACCTACATTTCAATAGATAGAGCTGTTATCAGCTATCACAGTTTAACTCTGATTGTCGCGAGTCAGGGAATTGGTAATAAATTTTTTTTAGGGGTCAGAAGCTAAAGCAAATTTATCTGCCCTGAGTTCTAGATGATGAGTCACCCTCGAATCAAATCACAAATATTTCATTATATTCGAGTATCGATCACTAGGATTTGAGCTTGAAATTACATTTGAGCCCCGGGTTATATTACCATAGGTTTTGTCGGCAAATGGACTCGGATACCTCTTATATATACCAGACATGCCAACTCTCCCGATTTAAGCGGGAGACTCCCGATTTTTCCTTCTTACGTTCTTGATGAACTGTTCAAATTGTGTACTTAGCTTAACATGTTAATAAAGTGTGACATTCATTAAAAATTGGCAAAGTGTCATAAAGGGATTAAGGTGCCATGCAAATATTGTGGTAATTAAAAGTGATTACTTCGTGATACACTTCTAAAAATCTCCTGATTTTTCATTTTTGAAAGTTGGCATGTCCTCCCGATTTTTCATTTTTGAAAGTTGGCATGTCTGATATACTATTCCAATGAATCTAAGGAGTTCCTCTCTTGACATACTCCAAAGAGGCCCACAGTACATTTTACAATACTCTTTAACAGGATGTCTCTCACCAACGAGCGGAATGCACTCAACACCGTTACCTCTTGAATATTTGTTTTGATATATAGTGTAAAACTTGGTGCCAGATACAAAGTATTTTCCTCATCAGTCTCCCTGCTGGAATGTGGGCAATGGAAATCTCTATCCACTGTGTTCCACCCAGAGCAATTTCTTGCAGTCTGGTTGATTCTGGAGGTTTATTGTAAAATGTAAATAAAAGAATCATAGTAGTGTAAAATCTCAATTTCAACTACACTTTGATTATTTGCAACACTTCCTATTGTTATGCATTTCATAGTTGAAAACAATTATAAATAGGGTGGGCATTTGTAACAATATTTGGGATGCTTTGTTAGTAAGTTGAAAGTTGATTTGTTCTCATTTGATATGGAGAATAGCTGGTCTGTGGTGGGGGTGTGTGTGGGAGTTGTTTTGATGGAGCCTTTTCTTGGCAAGTGATATGGCCTGGGTTCACATCCCGGCTGTGTAATATTTTTTCTGTGAGGATTTCTTTACTCATGTGTTTGTCTATGTATGTTTCATTGACTGTTTTTCCTTTACCCTATACCCAATGTGTTTTTAAACCACCTAAGGCAACTCTGTATGATTTGTGTGTTTAGGGTAAAGGAGAACAAGTTGGTAAACATATGGATTAATGCAAGGGAGTTCTGCAAAAAGGTCTTTTTGCAGAAAAAATGGTATCAGGGATCTGAACCATGGACCTCTCACTTCCCTGATAAAGTCTCTACCAGATGAATATTTACCATGTGCGTATCTGTGGAAGTACTGCTGAGTAAATTTGGCAGAGCTGTTATTGGCACACTGTGGCTTGTGCTGCTCAGACACACTACAGTTCAAGAGTCCTGCAATCAATGTGTAGCATATCTTATTAATTAAATGAAGAACAATGTATATTTCTACTGTTCTCAACAGTGGAAAAATATTTCTTAAATATTTAAAAAATTGTTCCTCAAAAACAGTAAAAAAATACATTGTGTTCTTCATTTAATGAACATGAACTTCCACAAAGTTGAGCCAGAAGCAATCGAATATATATTATTAACTTAGTCGACTGGGTTATGATACTACACACCACTGTACTCATTAGCTCTAATTAACATGATGCCAAATGCTCAAATACCCAAATATTCATATAACAATGACTCATTCTTTAGCTCTGCATACTTCTCACTTCCTTCAATTTCATCCAAAACATCTATTCCTCCTGCCTACTTTCTCAGCACTATCCTCTCAATCACTATCTTCAGCTTCCCATTGCCCTTCTGTATTTCTGCATCCACTTGGCCTGCATTCTTTCAATTCCTTCAACAGCCCTTCCCCTGTCATGCAGAGAACTCATTACTTATTTTACTTTTCATCTATTGGGCTCTACACCCACGTCTCAACGGCCTGCAATCTACATTTATCTTTATGCCTCACTGACTCAATTTCAGAGACAAAAAAATGAAGCTCAATATTCAAGTTTTCACTAATCTTTTCTTTACATCATTACCTCAGGTGACTACCACCATTTTGAAAATCCTCTTCTCCTAATGTGTTTCTTCTTTTAATTGCCTCTTTGCCCACATCCTAAAACAATTTTAAAATAGCTGAACTGCTCTACCTTTTCCAGTTGATTTCCTGCTACATTAATGCTTATCCTGGATTTCCTCCTTCATGAGAATCTCATGGTGTTCCTTTTTGAATGATTAATTCTCTTCCCATTCCTGTCTCTTTGACTTTACGATTCACTAAGTAATAATTGTAATCCTCTGGATGACTGGCTAACTAAAACTTGATCAATTGCTAATCCACTCTCCATTTGGTATTTGCAATTGTGTCTGAGAGATGTCCAGGTTTCAGAGAAACTGTCTATTCCTCCAGTATATTAACCACCCTAGGTCAAACTGTAAATTGAACAGATTTATGTATAAATATTAATTGGGTCAAATTTTTGCTACCGAATCACCCACATCCATTATGGTTGATATCCCAGAGCAGGGGTTTGTTGTGGTTTGCTAGCTAGTGCATTGATTTCTTATCATGAGGAATGGGTTCAGTCAGCATGAGATTCTAGCCTGTGACTTGTGGTGGAATTGTTCATAAGTATTCCAATCCCTAGTTCCATGCTATGTGGAGAAAACTTCAAGTAGAGTACTTCATCTGTGGGATGGTATGTTCAATTTTATGATCCTTTGGTACCTTTCTTTAAGGTTATGCTCAGGGTCCATCCTGAAATTACACTTGATGGCTTTTTGCAGTTAATGTCTGTGAACATTTAATTGTCTCGTTTGAGGGGGGTAGGTGTTCGGGAGGAATCTCAATTTACATATGACATTATTTACTGATCGTTTATGGAGAAGGAAATATAACAATGCTTAGTCACCAAAGTGCACGTTGTGTAAACATTTGCTAATAAAATTGTTCTTCAGAATTTTTAACCTTTTTTCAACCTGTGGAAAGGATTTCAAAATGTTTGTTTAATATCACTGTGTATATGTTGATATCACATGGACAAAAAAATGCTGTGTGTCCTTGTAAATTTTTATGCTTTTTTGGTTGAATTGTAAATGAATTGATTAGTGGATAATCATAGTGAAAATCACTTTTGTCAAACCTAAAGATGTTTCTTTTTCTGTAGATTGATGTTGTCTGTGAGATATATTAATGAAAAAGTCATTAATTGTTTTAGATGGAGAGGGAATGGATATTGTGGGAGGGGTAAATAATCCAAAATGCCCTTGCATGAGTTCTAAGGATGGCCACTTGTGCCTACGCTAGGATTCTCTCCACTATTTCTTCTCCCATTCCTATGAAATCAAACCTTTCCCAAATTACCTCAGCTCTTTGGTTACCTCCCTATCAGTAACTACTACTACTACATTAGAGCAATTATGATGGTAATGAATGTGGAAGATTTATTATGCTTTCCGGTGTATTTTGCCATTAGCATGTCCTGGACTACTGTGCACATATTGTAAGGTTTGGGGCATATTCAGCCCAGGTATGCACTCTAAATGGGAGGGCTCATGTTTCATCAAACTTTATCCTACTTAAACTGGAGTGGCGGTCTAATCTCTTGCAGGATTTTTGGGATCCATGCCAGGAGTATTAAGAATTTAATGTGAACTCTGAAAGACTACTGTTGCTATTCTCGAAGATCTGAGTGGTACTTACTTGTTTGCAATGGGGAACTGGAAATGAGTTCCTTGAGAGAGGAATAACCTCAAAGAATGGAATGGCAAAGCTAAAACTTTGAGATAATGGATTTAGATCAGTTGCCAAAAAGATTATGGTTGTGAGAGTAGATTTGGCTCATGTAAACATGGCACAGTGATGCATGTTGCCTGAAGATAGGGGGACCAAATCTCTTCACACTTAGCAATAGTTCTCATACCATTGTGACAGTTTGAATGCCTAGATTTAAGATGGGTTTTCAGTGGACTCTTGTGGATGATGAAAGTGATGATACCAAAATAATAGCACCTGAAACCATCTTCACTAACATAATGGAGCTCATAGCTGAACTTAGGTGAAGCCACTTGTTAACTTTGGTGTCTTTGCTCTCCTTAGTAGACATCTTTCTTTTCCATGACAAGTGTCTAAAATTTCCCACTCTGGGCACCATGTGGAGCCAGTCATCCAATGAGGTGAAGCTGTCTCCAAATTGGCAATTACCTCTTTCTTTTCACTGCATTACTTTTGTGGAAACCCAACTTAATTCTCTACAATCAGTAGTTCTTCAGAGTTCTGAACTCTGCATGTACACAAGCTGTTGCCTTGTGTGAGTCTTAAAGATCAGCAAAGGGAAATACAAATTCTAATCACCTTATAGGATGTAACATAAGGCCATATACCAAAATCAACATGAGTATGATTTAAATCCTTATTTGCCTGGAAAATTTCTCAAGGAATAAAATTATAGAGTTAAGAAATGCGCTCGTTCTGTGCGTGTTTCCCAGGAACCCTGAAATGGCCTGTGTCCAAGGAAATGCTGCTTGGCATTAGCAATTGGCTTCCATGGAAACAAGAGAGATGATGCTGACACCTCCCAAGAGGTATAGTTGATAAATAACAAAGTTATTACTTGCATTAGCCAAGCATGAATGAAGCCTGCGTTTCTAACATTTGCTTTAAACTTGCACCATTATGAAATAATTGCTTCTTGGAATATATGTGGCTGTTTAAGCATTTGGGGTGCATCCCTCAACAAATCGTCACAAAATAAAGATAATTTTTCTTATGCTAAATTTGTCTTTCACACAAGAATTTAAAATCTTAGGTAAACAACAAATTGGCGTGCATTTTAGTTTGGATAATGAGTTTTGGGTAAAAGAGGAATTTGGGTAAAAAAGTTCCCTTTAATGCAAAAGTTAAAATTTTATAAAATTGGTTCTTTAGTTTGTTAAGCTTTGTTAAACATGGGAATAATGCAAGCATTCTGACGGTAAGGAACAAGGATTTAAACTATACATAAAAGTCTTACTGTCTACTAGCTTGGTAAGAATAACATTTTTCTGCTCTTTTGAGGGAAGAGTATTACAAAATTTTATCTAACAACTCCAATTTCATATCAGAAATATTTGATTATATCAATTTGAAAATTATTTACTTTTCTTAAGGTTTTTAATCTTCCAAAGTATTTGAGGCATTAAGTATTAGGCAAATACTGTCTTAATAGTCTACGTTAGGTTGTCTACCCTGGAAACTTCCAGAATCCTTTTGGAAAAAAATGAAATTTTGATAATTAGTAGGAATGAAATGTGCTTGCCATGGATAATCTACTTCCTTATTGACGATTTTGGGTATTACTAACTGATTCAGTTGTTCAAATATACATTTTCTCTAAGCTAGCATGAAATAGTATTCTTCTAATGATTCATTCATGTATGTTTGAAAATTTTTGTTGAAGTACTCCTTTAAATTTTAATGAAGAGTATTTTTCATCTTATTATCGTTTGTTTTTTCTTATGGAAATTTTATTCTCTTATAAATTTTTCTGTTGCTTTTTGTTTAAATAATCGCTGCTTTGTCCTGGTGTAAGTAGCCCCTGTGAGTGAAGCATTTTCGATTAATTTTGTCATCCCTACCTATGAGGCAACAACATTCTATTTTCACTTGATTTGCATGATTTTCTCAATCTTATCCTGTATATTATGTCAACTGACATTTTCAGTCTTGTTTGTTTGTGTTTGTGTGTATATATATATGGGCTGTAGTAGTTAAGGGTTAGTGTTGAACTTGCGGAGGGCCCGGGTTTGATTCCCGGGGAACTCTCTGGGCACCTGCAGCTCAATCCAAGCTATGTGATTTTTCATGTACCAGATCTTCCTGGGAAACCATAACCGGCACAGGGAAAGGAACTGGCCCCCTTACCCTGATGTGTGAATTTCATATATATGTACACACACAAACATTCAAACATGAAAACCCGGCATATGATGTGGGTGATGCCTCTTGCTTCAACAGGCATTAAAGTAATTAGATTTGAATACGAAAGTACACCCTAAAGTACGCAGTGACTTGAAGGTAAACTTAACTTTCAGTCATTTTCATTGCATTTAAAAACATGATGCATGGTTTACTGGCACGGAATCCTGTTCGGTACTATGCTGGTAGCTATCTTCATTCGTAAAAGTTGCTTATGTAATGAAAACAGTAATGAAATTCAATTTATATTCTGCCAAAAATATAATTAAACGATAACGTTACGGAGTTATATTTCATCAATTATTAATGATTGATTTCCCTCGATTTTTCAAATAATAGTTTTATGCAGTGTTAATATTGCAGATTATTATATTATATCGGAATATCTTAATAAAACTAAGGTCTTGTGAGTCTAGAATATTCGGAATATTCTGGACTCAAATAATTTTTTTTGCCAATGACTTGGGTGAGGTTTTTCATGTTTGCTGACGAGTGAACGAAACAACACCGAAATCAACGTAAAAACAAAATCCTCTTCCAAATGCGTGATGTCGTCTTCCTCAAATAGTAACTGGCAAATGCGGGGAAAACTTATTTTCGGGGTCCCAGTGAAGCACACTCCGTTCCAAAAGCGCCAGAGTAGTGAACGCGAGTGGAAAAGGATACGTTGGTTGCGTTGGGGCTCTAGATTGTGAGCCTAGCCCAATTGTTGAATATTTTATTTTTGTATTAATTGAATTAACTATAACCCAAGACAAACCAAAAGTGACCTGTTACATTGAATTATGAACGACAACCAGCCAAACAATGTGAGAGAAATCCACCTTCGCAGAAATCGAACCGAAATGAAAATCTGGAACGATTGGAAGTCCTGCAGCAAAATGAGATTGGAAAAACTTGTATGACTTTTCATTTTCTAATAATTTCTCACACTTTCCTATTCCCACCAGTTTACAAGCACCCCGTACCACAGCAACTGACGCCATCCCAAGCCACCGTAATTTTTCAATGCAAATACCCCACTCCGTATTTTTGAGCTTGTATTATACCTGGTGATGATGCATTGAAACGCCCACGGAATTAAGTGCAGTGGAAAATTGCAAGCTTATCATTATTTCACCCTTGGAGGATTTTGTGGTGAACGAAGGGAGCTTTTTATACGATGGTATTGAATAGAATTTCTCTATCAGCATTGATTTGAAATTCCTCGGCCACGCGTAGTAACCTTACAGTGTGAAATTCGATCATAATGTACGTGTTTAATAGATCATAAAAATCTTTTATGGATTCTTTTTCGTCTCCCAAGTGATGTCATAATGCTGTGGATGCAGTTTTAGTATAAATCGGCCTTTATTCATGAAATGAACGCACCAACTCCTGAATGCAGACCAGGAAGTCATGACGTGAAGTTAAATGCAGATTGTGAAATTTAGACTAACCGCGTATAGTACTACCAACTGGGAGACAGGTCTCTTGGGTTTTTATGTACCCTCGAGCGAAGGATGCGGTCATGTCTCTTATAACAAGTGAATCAATGCTGCAACGCGATGGATAAGGAAAACGCTGTAACTGTTCGTCAAATGTCTAGAAACATTACAACACTTGAATGATTCCTAGAGTTACCACAAATCATTGATATGAGGATGAAATATCTGTTATAACATACTCTGTTACAGAGAAAAATGACGTTATTTGTATACTATAACGTTATCTATTACAGGGAAAAAATATGCGATAAAGCGCCCAAGATGGCCCAGTAAAAGTAGTTGTTCCAACTCGTATGCAGTCACCGGTGTTCCCAGTAATTTACAGTGCCAAGGACACCGCTCCTGATTCGATGTTACGAATTAAAAATTGATTTTATCCGTCTCTAAAGAGGACTTGATTAGCTTCGATTGTAATTCTGACTTAAAGCCCTTAATTTGAGTTTTGAAAATATTCATTCTCCCGTATGCGAAGTTCTCATTCGCCAGAGTAAAGTAGAGTATACCCAAAGCGATTAGAGGTAAACTTGTAGCTTAATTTGCAACCAACCTCGTTGAGCATGCCCCCCGTGAGGTTTTAAACAGACGACTGCCCAATTGCATGAACGTAAATTCGAAATGCGTGCAATTTGCAGTCCAAAATTGCCGCTCAGTGTTTTTTGCACTATAACTCGAACTCAGTGGAACACCCGAGATGTTTCGCCGAGAAAATGAATTCTTTATCCGTAAATGGTGCCCAAAAGAAGAGCGCGCTCTAATGAAAAAATAAATATAAATAATGACATTATTGGTTCCATTTGACGCTCGACAGAGAATTTAATTGCACCATCGTAGCCTGAGAGGTCCCTGAATGGTTTGAGGTTCTTGTGTTTTCTTCATACCAGACGGACAGAGCGATTCTACCATGAGATGCATTGATATCTGGGTGCTGACAGCCATTGGCGTTTGCCGACGCCTGTGAAGAGGGTACCTTACAACCTAGATCCGATAAAATTGCGATTATTAACAGAGCCTACTGATCGGCAAGTAGTTTTTGTGGAAGAGAATTGTGTAAATTGCTTGTTTTTGGTCAATCCCTGATATGGCAATAGCGGGCCCCAAAATCGAACTTCGTTTCTGACGCCGCCGCTGTCTAGGGTCAAAAGGTATGTTTTCTAGCATGGGTATACCGGACCAGTTGGGTAAATGAACTCGTTCCCGGATCCATCTTATGGGCGCTAACGATTCCGATTTGCTGGCGGGCCTTACTTTTGGCCTGAGGGCCGTAAAATTTATGGGCTGCAGGGAGGGCGCCCAAAAGTCGGTCATTACGTAGAAAAGCAAATATGGCCTGAGAGCTTAGGGTAATAGAGCGAGGCCTAATTCTTCATATTTATGAAAGCGAGATGTTCACTTTGGATCGAATAACTTTGAAGCTCACTCACAATCTTTTGAAGTGGATGAGCATATTTAATGGGGTATTTTCGAGCGTCTTCGTCTTCATACCTGTGCGAATCTTTGGAAATGACGCTGAAGAGGAAAATATCGCGAGGACTCGGCACTTAAACATGGTCGAGTAATTAAAGAATTCCACGGATTTATTTTAAATTCAATTGAATATTCTCAGGCCTTCCGTGCAGCTACGCCTACAAAGAAATTTAGTTTTACGCGTCTCTTCCTAATTTTGTAAATTATCAACTGAAAAATAGTAATAGGAAATCTTCATAACTTAAAAGAGCTAATAAGTTACAGTAGTCATATAGGCGGCACAAATGAATATGTAGGAGGAAATAGATTTCGTCTCAAGAATCTCAAAATAAATTCCCAAACACAAGGTATTATTATGGGCTTTTCCCGTCATAAATATAACGAAGTATCTTAGCAGGAAAGTTTAAGCTTCTCTTCCAATGGATAAACAATTGCCTTGTATGGAAAATAAATACGAAAATGAATCTTTGGTTCCTCACATTTTTTCACTGGTCGATATTTTTACTTCGATTGCCTCGACAAGAGTTCCCAAAACTCTCACCACTGCTTATCTTCTATTAGACCTTAAAACCTGGTGAAATCTTTGTACGCTGAAATTAATCACTACATTGGTCTGACAATCATCCACCATGGTAGCATTTTGTGGTTTCTATAAAATAGCACGAATTGGTGACCCGGTGAGAAGTTAAAATAGGCTTTAATGCATAACACACAATGAAAACTTCAGAACTATAGCATTGTCAATAGATACTTATCGAAGCCTAGTCTCCATTTTCATTTAGTTTACTCCTGATTATCTTTCTCACTCTTAACAGCTGTCTGATCGTCTTGTGTTTAGGTACGACAACTAGAACGCAATCCCATTGTCAATGTCGATGAAATCAAGTTTTCCAAACTCTTCCGAATTTGATTAATCATTAATTAATCTCATACGTTCCGTGAAAACCTACGCTTGGATTAAAGGCCCGTTACGCAGGTCGAAACTTTGCTGTGGGACAAACCTTGTGTCCAACTTGCGTTAAGTATGGTCTTGGCATTTCAATAACCCTGCAGGTACTCAGAATTGTAATTGATTTTAGGCTTCGATACTTTTTAGAATGCATGAGTGTTTTATGAGGTAAAACAATTTGCTTGAAGGCGCAGGGCTTTTGTTGTTCCCATGCGGCCCAATTTTGTGTCGATGCTTTCGTTCTGTTCCCGGGGAGGCATTGTGTTTAGGTCTGGTATGTCCTGGTCGAAGTGTCCCCTGTTATGGGACGGATCGAGATGTCCCCCTCGAACGAGCACGGAACCGATGTCGCAGAAAAGCAACTTAGGCAGCGGTGGAGCACCGATAGCCCTGCACCACTAAGCAAGAGACACCGTAGGAATCTACGTCATGAAACACCCTGGAGTAATATACACCGAATTTACTCGTTTCCGAACCAGGTTCGACGTCCCCGCGTCATATTTTATGTAATAAGTGATCCATCGTACCATTTCACCCTGAATGTGACTTGAGACGTCGAAACTGGTTTGCCACAAATAAATTCGGTGTGAAATATGTCTGCGTATTTCTTCTCTCTAAAAATATACTTTGAAAGATGTAGCACCGGCTGGCAGGGTGCTAAAAGAAGTTCTGCCACTCCAGGCACTAAACTCTACAGGTTAGCTATCTAAACAACGGCCAGTTTCCTCGAGTTTACACTTGGCCTGGTTGTCAATAAATGTCTCACACTGTATTGCATGACCGGAGGGTGGAGCATAATCATTGATCATACTTTGTCAGTGGAAATTGGCAAAGCCTTATCACTTGTGAAACAAAATGTATTCAATGCGTTTAAATTAAATTCAGTTTTTCCTCCCTGAAAAATTGTATTTAGCTTGTATGCATTGAATGAAACTGTTTGTGCTTGTTAGTTTGTTACATGTATAAATGTGTAAATGCGTTCATGTGATAATAACATATGTAATTGTATGCATTCATTTCTACGCCCCATCAAAACATATGCAATTCCCACATCTATAAAATTTATAGAATTTTGTAAATCTTACTAGCAGATAAATTGCATAATGAAAATGGTATATATATAGTGTATTAAGTTGGATGTCATTTGTGTATAAATGTACACAAAATGTTTACAGTGGATAGACACAATGAAAGATTTGTGAATAGTTTTCATTAGGAATGGGGGGAAGGTTGTTGTTACACTTTAGAGTACTTTCTTCAATGGTGGGATCAATAGTGTCGTAATCGTAATTATCATGGGCTGATCAAAACTGGCCACATGTCGCGGTTACCATTCATGCGCCTCTTGAGCGGCGGAGCACCGATGGGGATACCTCCCAGCGGACGCTGCGTTCAGGCGCCAAAACCGTCGTCCCTCCCCCCCCTTCTTAGTAGGTTCCCCGCGGCTCGAGAGGGGCGACTCAGGGAGTGCAAAGGGGTCCGCGGGGGAGGAAAGGCGCAGACACGCGCGGCGGCTCGCGCTGACCTATACTCGGCTTGCCGTGTGGCAGTCACCGAGGACGCCTTCCTCTCACACCCTCTTCCTTCCTACTCCCCTCTGTGCGCCAGCCCTTCCCCTTCTCGGAACGCTCCTAAACAGAGCGGGGCGACGAGACCGGTGCTACCCTTTCGTCGTGGGTTCGCGCGCTTTGGGTCGGCCTCCCCGCGCGGCGGCGCTCGTCTCCGCTGGGTGACGCTCGCACCTCGGAGGCTCGCCGGGTGTCCCACGATTTCGGGCGCGCGCGTGGGCGGTGAATGCCGCGTCGCAGCGGCGCCGAGGGTGCGCGGAGTGAGCGGTCGTGGCTGCGCCCACCGTGGCGGCGCCTATGGGTTTGGCGGAGAGCGCGATGGCCCCGTTCCCCGTCAAGCGATCGCCCTCCACCCGTACCCCTCCCAGAGGCCTCGCGGCCGCCGCCGCGAACCCCAGTGGCCGCCGGGAGGAGACGGCGTGTGTGGCCGTGCTCTCTGACGGAACGTGTGCCTTTTTCAAAGGGAGGCGCCGATCGAACTCCACCTCTGGCCCCCCCGCGGCCGCCGGCTCGCGGCTGCAACGTTTGTCGGAGGAGACAGGTAACTTGACAGGAGACGTGGTCCCAGATCCTCCCTTTCATGAGCCGATATTGCTTTGGACACATTTTTGACACGGTGTTTTCGAAAGTTTAGGCCGTTTCGCAGTTTAGAAAATGGCTTTTTGGTGCATAAATGCGTTTAATCCACGCTATCTCTTGAAATTAAGCATTTTGGGGATTTAAGGGTTAATTTTTTTCGTTTAAATGAAGTTTTTTTCGTTTGGTTTATTTTTCTCTTCAATTGCCATGTGATCTCTGGTGTTTATTACATTTGCCTCTTCTTTTAAATTCCTGGCATGAGGGTGTTGGATTCTGATGTGGCTTCAGCGTGATTATTTCATGGATTGATTTCCATAATTAATCCTTTCTATTTTATACTCTTCATTTGTGGATTAGTATTTATTAAATTTTTTTTTTAACAGAGGAAATATTTGCATAGGGAATAACAGTTGGAATGGTCAATGTAATGGTTTTAGTGAATGAAGCAATGTGTTCGGAATAAGTTTCCTAAGTCGCTGAGCAGCGATTGCATGCGCACACACGGGCAGCGTCAAAAACTTAGCAATTTCAACGGAATTGAGCTAAAATTAAAGATAACCCCAATTGTTGAGGCATTGCAGAACTTATATCCTCAGAACTTCCCGTTCAATGTGTGATCAGTTCTTCTAGGTGGTTCCTGAATATCAAATGTTTGAGTGTCGCCACCTTCTTCCACTTTCCATCCACCTTCGCCAACTTCGTCAACTCTTTTTCACTCAAAGTAATTCCACGTACTTGCTCAATGCCTTCTCATTTATGGTATAATACACGCGGAAAAATACCACTAATAACGGCCTCGCTACACATTATCGAATTTAATAGATATCGTTGCGTGGGAAAGAATTCTCTTCTAAAAAATGGAGTTCTTCTTTGCAGGGTGGATTAAACCGTAGTAATCCTGAAACGAGACTTTTGAACTCATAAGTTAGTGATGATCATTCATGTAGCTGGGCAAAGATGGCTAAAGTTACAGCCATCCTTTTACTGTATAATTGGTGAAAAATATTGTTTCCCTATGTTTGAAGGCTTTCTAAAAACACTGATTGATAGTGCCGTGTCAAACTGAAAAAGTTAAAACTTTAAAATCATCGATACGTGCATTCATGGGTGGTGATATTTTATGGGGTGTGGGGTGATTATTTTATGGGATCGGTGCTCGTCATCAACAAAAATTCCACATTAATCATTTCATGCCTTGTGCATAGCAATTGAATCAAAAGAGGTTCAGGATAACTGGCGTTTTTTTCAGATAGAATCCGTGGTCTGTGCAATAAATGCGCGAACTGGTGCAATCTGGCGGCCATGACGTGGACTATAGCTCCGCCCACTATCGGCGCTAGTGGCCTGAGACCTAATGAGCCGTCTGTGCTTGACGGATCGTCGAGCTGTGCGTATGGTGCCAGTCATGTTAGTTTCTGTTGTCCTTGTTTGTACTGTTTGTCGAAAGTGGAATTTGACAAAATCACGGAGCAACGAATCAGCATCAAGTTTTTTGGTGAAGTGCGGTAAAAGTTATCAAAAAGTTATTGAAATATTGACAGCTGTTTACGGTGATAATTCTCTGAAGAAAACATCCGTTTTCAAGTGGATTAAGCGTGTTAAAGATGGTCGACAAAACGCAACGGATGATGCAAGGCCGGGACAACGCTGACAACACTGATCGTGTACGGTCCCTGGTTCTTACCGATTGTCAGAAAACTGTCTGAATTTAGCTGATGAACTGAATTTAGGAAAATTTACAGTGCACACTAATTTAACCGAACATGATGGATGGATCCTTCACCATAACAATGCACCTGCACATTCGGCAATGATCATCATCCTCATTCGCCCTACTTCGACTTTTTCCTATTCCCAAAATGCAAAAATGTGATGAGGGGACATCACTAGGAAGATGTGGACACAATAAATCAAGAAACGACGAGAAACCTAAAAAGCCTAACTGCTGAGGACTTCCAAGGGTACTTTAAACAGTGGAAAAGAAGGTGGGATAAGTGCATATCAACGAATGGAGAGAACTTTGAAGGGAACAAAATCAATGTAGGCTACATTTTGCAAAATAAAGTTTTTATGGTCTCAGTTCGCGTATTTATTGAACATACCTCGTGCTATTGATTGCCACAATTTTCAGTATGCACTGTGAGGCGATCCATCCGCAGGTTTCAAACCCGAAATACGGTGGTACAAATTTGTTGGCCAGAAAAACCTTAATTTTTAATGGTCATTGAAACCGTCGTTTTGTCCATGTTTCCCCAAATAAATTGCATTTAATAGTGCAAGAAAGTCATGCGTTAGTAAGAATGATGTATCAATGTATCAAGTCAGCATGTCAAATGCCAGACGACGGACTGCAACGAAAAAGTGAAAGAAATGAGGACAATCACACCAACGGTGGCAAAATTTGTGGAGCACAATGTTAAGTTAAATCATTTTGAGCTTCCGCCGCAGTACCGATCTGTTTATGTCCCTGCTGCAAAGGAGCCTCTTCATAATTCGATGGCACAACGCCGTTGATTCTATGAGCTCGATGGTATATGCTCGATACATGTACGATGCATGCTCGTAGAATAACGTCGGTGGGTTACCCTTCAAAATCTTTCGTAAAATGGCGTCACGCTTTGTCCTCTCCCTGTAACTGTGCGTAACAGATGGTATATAAACATAAACGATATGATAATGCGTGTTCCTGTGTAACCGTGCGTGAACTTTCTAATTCCTTTATTAATTTTCTGTTGGGTGAGTTACCCTATTGGCATGCAACTAACATTTGACCTGCAACAGTCTAAAAATTAGGTAGGACTCAAGAAAGATTATGGAGCAGGTAATAATTTCTTCGTAGTTTTACGTAGCGAGTGGATAAACTTAAGCATTAAGGGCTCATTTCTCCACGTAGTGGAATTATTTTAATCTAATAATTGTGTTTGACTTTTCATTAGTTTCGTCGGCTAAGATGATAAGGCATCGTAAACTGAACTCGGAAAGCTGCTTTTGTGTGCTGATCATAGATGTATTGCGATCTCTAGTGACAGCTGGTCCCGTTTTTTCCCGCTGACGCAACAAAACTGACCCGTGTTTCTCGCCATTTTCCAACCTTGACGCGTAAAATTTGCAACTAACCCCATCTCAACTCTATCATATATTTTCTTTTTGATTCCTTGTGACAATATGTAATCTCAGCATGTGCTAATTATTATTGCCATATTTTGAACTCAAGATCGTACTGAAGTATTGTTCTCTATCAGTCTCTTAAAACAACCTGTTCCCGGAATTAGTTGAGCCTCTTGCTAAAAATGTACATGTATTAGTAAGCGCAGTTTTCACAAGGGCGCTCAATTTACTCATAAGGTTAAAATAATAGTACCATAGAAATTAGCGATAATTTTATAAGGCATTCTTGGAGTTTTCGTTTATTAAAAAAATGTGTCAGTATACTTTGTTTTGCCCTACTTACAAACAAAATGCCTCTGAAAAATCTATAGAACTCGTTGACATAGTTGTTCATATAAAACTGCCCGAGGCTTATCAACGGACATGATCTTATCTACGAGATCGTCATAAAGGAGACGGAGAATCAATACATTACGAGCCACCGTAGGTTTTTGTGTGAAAGTTGGACATTTGGAGTAAGTTATCAACTATTTGTGCGATCACAAATTTGCTGTGTACGCCATTATTTGTACCTTGTATAAAGTGTGCGTCACTTGATTTGTTGTAGCGGTGTGCTAGCGTTTAAATTTGTTTAAAAATGCTTGGAACCATGTTGACTTTGACTGCAAAGGTTATTCATTTCTATGTTTCGCACGAACATTAGAAAAATATATGGTCCTACATTGTTTCCCAACGTATGCCATTACTGGAGACCACTTCCATGGCTCTAATTCATGCCGCGGTTTGGGGAAAGCAATAATCAAATCCTTGAAAATCGGGAATGGAAAAATCTTGAAAATGCCATGTACATAAAAATCTGGAGTTGAACGGTTAAACCTGGAATTTCGGAGCCTTTATGAAATTGTTTAGAAAATAGTGGGCAGAAGGTGGAAAAAGAACATGCAAATTTTTGTTTGAATTTGATCTAAATGAGCAGTCTAGCTATTTTCTTTTAAAACATTGCCGTGGCTTCCAATGTTTCCATTCTGCAGGAAGGTGAGAAATTGACCGTCGCATCAGCGTGCAACTACGTATGTACCACCGCTGCACTACATTCGTGTAGTATTCATTTGATACTTCATTTTTTGAGTGAGCATATTGCGGAGGTTAAATACTCCAGAGCAGGAATGATGATTTTCATTAACACCAGGTACATACGGAAGAGTTAATATGTAGTTATTCAATCCCGATTAATAAAATGATTTCAGACTCTTATATTATTCTATTTTATGACTGTTAAACGTAGGGTAAGTAATGATTCGTGGCAGGGTGTGGGCACTTTCCAGTTGACAGCTGGAATGAACTTCCATCATTATTAATATAGGTTACCTACCGGTTAAGATAGGTTTTGAATGGACTTGACAGCGAAATAATTCTCTTATCTCTCCGAACGACACCCAACATCCTACTCCACATCTGGAGGACCTCTTCATCTCCGTATACTTCCTTCCTCCCTTAATTCCATCCAACATCCCTATCCTATTCCTGCCCCTTTCTCGTTTGTCCAGCATTCTCCCCTCTAGCACCGTATTCAACATTCCACTGCCAATCAATATGCTTTGATCCCATTTTTCCCGTCTCCATATGATTTCGTCTATTAATCCCATCACCTCCTCCACCATATCGAGCACTTCCTCATTTGTTTTCCTTTCTGTCCACTTCACCTCCATCCTTCTCCAAATTCAATTTCTGTTCCACCTGGTTTAGTTTTTGCCCTCATTTTTTAACGTTTAAGTTAGCCTTTCTCATTCTGGAAAACAGCATAATCTTTGTTTTAGTTGCATTTATTCTCATCCCATATCTATCGCGCTGAATTTCCAATTGACTCTACAATGCTTGCAACCCCTTGCCTGACTGACAAACTAAAGCTTGGTCATCAACAGACCTAACGGATTTTATCGATTCCCCGCCGACTTTCATTCTTATCTCCAGTTCTTCCCATGCCTCTTGAATCATTTCCTCTACATGTACGTTGAACAGCACCGGTGATAATGGACAACCCTGCCTTTCTCTTCCTAACACTGCCCATCCGGATTTTCCGTCCCCAACTCACACCTGAGCAGATAGAGACATATGGTAGGTTGCGGATTTGCCTCATGTCCCTCCAATCTTTCCTATTTTCTGCAGAATATTCATTAATTTTTCCCAGTTCACTCAATCAAATGTCTTCCAAATTTACGAAACAATATATCCTGATTTTATTCAATGTTCCTCTCTAATAGTGCTCTCGTTACTGCAATGGCTCACGCGTGCCGCTCCCCTTAATGAACCCAAACTGATGATCCCCTAATTATCATTTCCCTGGCTTACCATCCTCTAGATGATGATCCTGAGAACAACTTTAGTTGCGTGTGAAATCAAACTTATTGTTCTGTATTCCTCGCATCATATAACGTTTACTTATTTTGGAACTAGCACTGATCTGACTAGTCCACTGAATTAGTCCATAAAGACTCTCCCTCCAACGTTTTCCTAAACCTTTAAGTAATTCCGCAAGAACATTATCTAACCCCACGTCCTCATTTGATTTCATTTGCCTTAATGCCCTCCACATCTCACAGCCGAGTATGCCTGGACCTAAGCTATCTTCATCTACTTCACATTCCCTGTCTATGTCTGACCTGGTTGGCCTAAGTTCTTTACCATGCAATTCTTCTATATATTCCTTCTATCTCTTTTGGATATTTCATGGTTCAACTAGTATTTTTCCCGACTTATCTCTAATTGCTAACGCGGATTTTCCCTTCTTATTTCCTGATAATGTTTTAATCTTACTGCATAGCGCACCAATTTCACCCTTTCTCTGCAAAATTTTCCGTGTCTTCGCACTTCGTCGTCCACCACCCTTTTTTGCTCTATCTGTTACGCATTTCATTTTGTTATGTATTTGCTCTTTGTAAATAATGACTTAGAAAGAAGGAAGTACATTCTTCCATTTCCTTCTCTAATTAATCTTTCTTATCATCTCATCCGTAATCCATGGTTTCTTGTCCCTCACTTATAAACAGTTCCTATCGGTTCTTTTGCAGCTTTCGATGTCCTTTTTTTATGTATTCGCATTTTTTTCTTGATAGTGTTCGGCTCCTTTCCCTCACCCATGATTTTCTCTACAACCTGCTGATAGTCCTTCTTTGTCAATCCAGTTAATGCTTCTATATTCCATTTCCTAACCCACTTCCCCTGCCTTATCCGTTTGAATGGCACACTACACTTCGTAACAACTAAGTTTTGATCACAGCCCGCATCCGCTTCCGGGAAACTTCGAATAGATCACGCTGTTCCTAACCCTCAGCCTAACCATAATACAATTTAACTGATACCTCTCTGGCATTTTCCATGTATACTACGCCTTTTGTGGTGCATAAACCAAGATTTGGTAATGATTAACTCCTGTCGCTTGCCGAACGCCATTGCTTTTTCCCCGCTGTCTTCCTTGTTCCTAAACGGTAATCCCCCACCTCATTACCTAATCTCCCTTCTCCTACCGTCGCATTCCAATCCCTGCAGAATCAATATCAAATGATTCCCTACAGGAGCACAACCTATTATATCCTCTAACTGATCGTATGCCCAATCGACTCCTTCCTCTTTATGATTGCTTGGTGGCATGTATACCAGAACAATGAGAAAGTTCATCGGTTCTGCTTTCACTTCTTGTAGTAATATTCTACCCGTTGCTTGCCCTATGTTAAGTACGCTTCTTCCTACCTTTGTATTCAATATTATTGCAACCACTCGCTGTCTTTTGCTACCCTTCCATCTCACCTCGCATAGACCTAAAACATCTGTATCTCCTCTTTCCATGCCTCGTTTCCTATTCTTTAATTTTCCGTCCTCAACATTGTTATAACATTTCAAGTTCCTATTCTAACTAATTCGGTCGTCTTCTGTGCTGCTGCTGTCGATTTTGCTTTGCACGGGTTTCGTGAGATGACGACCGCTGAAGCCTTGCCTCTCCCGCTGCTGGGCACGACATGGCCAATTTGGCCGAGTCCCGTAGTTGACAAGACTAATTTTCTCTACTGTTTATCATAAAAATTTTGGGCTTATTAATTGAGATGGTTTCCCGATGTTTTCCTCAATAGTGTTTTTAACGTGACACCATCACCCAATGACTGCCTCACTGAGGAACAGATGTTGCGCTGACTACCTTCGGTCTGGCACCTCTTCTTCGGCTTATCTGGCATGGGTGACCCTACCGGAAGAACTTATCCTCTCTCCCGCCAGCACAACTTTAGGGGTCACCGGAACGCACAAGCCCATACACCACGCCAAAGTTATAGTCCATGGGAGGGTACCAGTCATTGCATTGCGTAAAAAAGTCAGAATTTCCAAATATGACTCTAGAACTGCAAGTAAAGCGATCACTCTGCTGCCGTATGCGTATTTCTGTGAAGGTATCCCATTTTCGTAGTGTTAAAACTTTTTATCGATTCATGAATGGGCCTCGAATGCATATACTACAGGAGAAAATGCTAAAATATTTGCGCATGTAAATTCACCCGTGTGGATTGGATTTTATCGAGGAAGCAATGTATTAAAAATGATGTCACAAAACTTGGAAAAACAAATTTTTATCCCAGAAAACCATAAATCAAAAACCATCTAGCTAGTACGTTTGCTTGCACTTTGATGCAGTCATAGTTTATGTGGTTCTGTATTTAAGATCTTTTCTGCTTCGTCTCGAAGAAGTCCCATCTTTTTTTCGATGATATTGCGTCGGTCGTCCAATACGTTCTTATGAAAAAATAGAAAAACAAATTAACGAGGTAGATTTTTATATTTTTCAACATTATCTCCTTTTAGTTCAATGCAATTTTCCCATCATTTTTAAAATTTTTAAGGTACCTGAAAAGGAATATTTCGGAAGTTTCTCAAAATACATGTTGGCATCTTGTGTTGGCGATGACCTCCTAATTCGACGTGAATCGTTTTCCGCCGAGATATTTTGTCAAATTTGTAAATAAACAAGACAGTGGGCCTAAATGGTGAATGCTGTGGATGTTTCAATGATACGAAATTTAATTCCATAATTTTCGCCATCGAAACTGCGCAGATGTGCATCCGTATGTATCCGTATCTCTTGATATAAGAGAATATTTGTTTTCCAAACGTTTAAATATTTTCTTGATTTTCTCGTTCAAAAAATCAATAATGACGAACTATACTCTCCAATTATCGTTTGTCCTTTTCGCAAGTAATCGATGTAGATGAACTTCATCTGTTATGGTTGCAATTTATCTGATTATTTTCATCTGAGACTGTCTGCTCTTTTTTCCAAGATATCATATTTTAATTGTCCTTTATACTATTCTTCCTTATACATATCTTTCCATCTCAATGCAAATTCCCCATCTTAATGCAAATTTCCCTTCACCTGTTATTACTTTTCCAATTTTCTTCCTCAAATATTTTTTCTCGTTATAAATTTTTGTCAGCTTTGCGAGTATGGTTTTTCAGTGTTTTTCTTAGACATAATTTTCTGCATATCTCTACATTTGTCCTAAGTAAATTTTTCTCTTTATTTCTTAGTTTCTTTGTTTAGTATATACTGTCTGTATTTTGTATTTTTGCCTGCCTTTTGTATTATTCTGCCTAATATTTCCAAATGTTTTTGGGACCCTGTTTGTGTTCATTTTAATCTCTTCTGTTTTACTTCTTGTACATTTATTACACATTTTTGACAACATTTGTGTGACTTTTTGTAAATAAAATAAACTTTAAAAAATTAATGACCTATACAAAATACAGTCTCTCCCTTAGATAAAACATTAAACCTGTAATGTATGCTTCCATTATTGACGAAAACATTTACGGTTATTTTTTGCCATTGTCCTGTCATATTGACACGGAATTTTGCAATAGATTGATAAACGAATTATATAGGCACTGTGTAGTAATCTGTCAGAAACAATCTTTTCATCGACCCACTTTCTTGAGCGGACCGCGGCAGTTGAGAAATTTTAACTTGAATGCCGCCGTATTATAGTATATTCTGAAATTGAATGTTTTTCTTTCTGTTCTCTTCTAAGAAGCCAACTCGTTTTACTCTCTTCTTCACTGTGTCCATCAATCAACAATTTGACCCATGTTAAATTGGTATTCGGTGCCACTTTAATCATTTTTACCGAATGAATGAAAGAAAAATATGCACTTATGTATACCTATTTCAAGAAAAATTCCCGCGTACCATTTCGTCTGCTATTAGAAGGCTCACAATGGGCTAATATAATTTCTGGGCCTCATGAATATGATATTTTCATTTATGCGAAACTTCCAGTTACTAATAAAACGCCAATTCCTAAAATGATCGACCGGACGTGAAACTCCGACCCCTGACCCGTAATCGCAATAGGCAGACTTACAATTTAGGGCGGAATGAAACTTCACCTGGCGGAGTGACTACTCCGACCCCCCAGTTCGTAGTCCTTGGAGTGCCAAGGATGCATTCTCTCTGGTTTCACCACGTTCATTGTTTCTGTGTTGTCAAGCACGGAAACAGCGAACTTGTTGAAACCGGTGAGGGTGCAGCTTTCGCAATCTACACGCCGCAGATGTTATGTCAACAGCTAATATCTTAATCAATGAATATTGTTTCAGCAAGTGTCATCCGAGTCTTCACTTCAATGCTAGTACTTGTGTTGACGTGAAAACAAAAAATTATGTTTAACAAGTCTGACCCACAGTATAAGTGCAATGACGTCCTCAATGAACCGGTGTCGGCAGGGGTCCCCAAAATATTTCGCTCCCCGGGTCGGAGTCTCCGTGTGATGGCGCCGTGGGGTGTTTGACGGAAGGTTAGCGGCGGTTAAGAGGGCCGCGGAGGGCGAGGGAGGATGCGGGAGTGGGCTTGGTGGAGGAGGAAATAGTGAACCTGCCTCTTGGGGTGGGGAAGAAACCCTAAGGTGGACAAGTTCCTTACTCGCCATTCCAAAATAACTTCTCTGGATGCTGGCTTCGCTTCGCCGGCTAATTTGCGACACGCCTCGTCCGCACGCATTTCCACGTGCGAGGATGCTCTCTGATGCCATGAAATTTCAGTTATTCCAACTACACGAGTTGTTTTAGATTTTCTGATGTCGTGTTTCGTAATTTATTGATAGAGGACATTTTCATCGACAAAAATATGTTTCACCACGATGAAAATTGCAAATTCTAAGTGAACGGATTTTATACAGTATTCGGAAAAAATGTGGTCTCTAATGCGGTCTCTAATGCAGTTGCTATTGCCAGGTATCATCACCTTTTCGTCGACGTCTCCTCTATGGCGAGATTTTTACTCTCATGTTTGAAGTGGCAGTGAAGACATGGCTTTAAAGCAATACCCATGCAACAGAAATCACCTGTGGGTATGTTTTTGTCCTAATTTCATTCACAGGCAATAGCTATGGAATACGCTAGTACCACAGAAGTGCTTCGTTCCCCTGGAGTTATTTTTAACACATCTTAAATTCTCCAACGTCGTGAGTTAAAATGTCCGAATGTTTTTTCACGAGTAACTCCCAAAATACTCTCCACCAAAGCCTAATGGCGGATGAGCTTTCCTCTTGCCTGTGTGTGGAAAATTGTAAATGTGATATATATATATATATATATATATATATATATATATATATATTAGTTTCGCTAAAAAATTCTTTAATATTACATATTCGGGTTGTACAGTTATACGCATTCATGTTTTCTAATTTTAGATGGTAAGACATCCTTTTTTGTGTAACTCTAGGCCAACCTTTGGGGAACAACCATGCCGTTGTATCTATGAATTCTTTATTGGTGCATCGACAAAATTGAGCGTAAAATTTCCTGTTGATTCGGTATGTGTTGTATACGTTGGTTTATTTTTTTATTTCAACCCATAGGTATACATTAGTCTCTAGGACAGCATGGTATAGGCACTTCACCATTTTCCGGTTAATGGAATATTTAATCAGCCAATAATGCGTATTTTCAATCCCGGGAGATGCCCTCAGAAACAGGTTCAATGAAAACATCCAAACTTTTTGGGGCGTCATTAAGGATAGGCGTGCCTTTCACACCCAATCAGTAAAATTAAAATAATTTCAAATCGATACAGTTTGGGCTCCATATCTAGACGTATAAGATAGCTTAGGTCCAGGCATACTCGACGATGGAATAGAAAGGGCATTAAGAGAGATGAAACCAAATAAGGCCGTGGGGATAGACAACATTCCTGTGGAACTATTGAAATGTTTAGGGAAATGTCGGAAGAAGACTCTATATGAACTGATTCGTAGTATCTCTGAGGAAGGAATCTGGCCGGAATATTTTGTGAGATCAGTGTTAGGTCCTATTCCGAAAAAAGTAAAGGCTACGTCATGTGAGGACTACAGAAAAATAAGTTTGATATCCCACGCTGCTAAAGTTGTTCTCAGGATCATCAACAAAAGGATAGAGAGGCAATGATTACTTAGGAGATGATCAGTTTGGGTTTAGGAAGGGGAGAGGTACGCGTGATGCCTTTGCAGTTATGAAATCATTAAACGAGAGGAATATGGAATACAACCTATTTAATACCGTATTTGCCTTTTTCGTAGATTTCGAAAAAGCGTTTGATAGAGTGAATTGGGAAAAACTAATGCGTATATTGCAAAAAAATAGGAATAGATTAGCGGGACAGGAGACTGATCCGCAACCTGTACATGTCTCAGACTGCTCAGGTGCGAGTGGGGAACGGAGAGTCCGGATGGGCAGTGTTAGGAAGAGGTGTAAGGCAGGGTTGCCTATTATCACCGATGCTGTTCAACGTACAAAACGAGAACGAACTCGTACATGTGGAGGAAATGATTAAAGAGGGATGCGAAGAACTGGAGGTAGGAATGAAAGTCGGAAGGGAATTCGTAAAATCGGTTAGGTTCGCTGATGACCAAGCATTAGTTGCTCAGTCAGCAAAGGGGTTACAAGCATTGCTGAGTGAATTGGAGGTTCAGTGCGATAGATAATGGGATGAGAATCAATAATAATAAAACGAAGGTTATGAGATTTTCCAGAAAGAAAAAAGGCTAAGCTAAACTTAAAAATAGGAGGGGAAAAAATAGAGCAGGTGGAACAGTTTACGTTGTCTCGGAAGTGTTTTGGACCAACACGGTCAAAGTGTTAGGGACGTAAGGAGAAGAATTGCGATAGGCGAAGTCTTTCACAAGGAGGAGGGAGTTGATGACGGGGACGTTGAGTAAGGATGTTAAGAAAAGACTCGTCAAAACTTTGATATGGAACGCAGTTATGTACGGCGCGGTCCCTGAAGCAGGAGGATAGACATAGATTGGAGGATTTTGAAATGTGGGTATGGAGAAGGATTGAGAAGGTGAAATGGACCGAAAGAAAATAAATGAAGTACTAGGGAAGGTGGGCGAGGAGAGGGGTTTGTTGGGAAAAATCCTATGGAGGCAGGAAAAATGGATGAAGGGTGTATTGATCGGCAGTGGGTTGCTGAAAACTGTAATAGTGGGGATAATGTTAGGGAAAAGAGGAAAGGGCTAGAACAGGATAGGAATGTTGGACGGGATGAAGGGGGCACACAGATGAAGAAGGACTTGATGTCGAGTGGGTCGCTGAATTGTGTTTTTTTAGGAGTCACAAAATACTGGTCGACTGTGTGCAAACCATTTTTTCGTTTGTTTAGCGCTTACCCTCGGCGACTAAGCTTTACTTGTCTCCCTGCACTTCCTTGGCCAATCGTATGCCCCGCCAAAATGCTTACCCGGGTTTCGAGGGGAAAGGCGAATTGAAGAAAGATCACAATGATGCTTTGACATCCCCTTCAAAGTACACACCATATTGTGCCTGTTCCACCTGCTAAGATACATGCGCTCATGTGGCTGTCCTGCCAAAAGATTTCCTCAGCGGTGACTTCGGACACGAAGCGCGTTTAAATTTTTCTATGAATTTTTACTGTTTTTATTGGTGCATACTGGGGACGAAATGACGGCATACTTTAAGAAATATCCTCCACTTAAAGTGAAATACTTTTATTGTAAAGAAAAATTTAAGTCCCCATCAGGAAATGATCATATTGTAAAACTGCATTCTATCTCTAAAAAAGCGTAATTGGGTTGCTTAGGGCGCGGCATCTTGCAGAGACCGTTCGTCCCAAGGCAGCATTCATTCTCGCTGTAGGTGTGGGGAAAACGCGAGGGGCTGAACTTCCGAGCAGGAATCGGAACTGTGTGTTCCTGGATCCACGGCCAAATTCCTCTCATCGCCAAACGGGGCCTGCCTATTTTAGTTGGGCCGTTGCGAGCGACCGCATCGGCGAGGGTGAGGGTGGCGAGGGGCAGGGAAGGCAGCTGCTAGCAAGGGAAGCCCGTCCCCTCCCGGCGCACTCCTGTGTCCGGCTTCCGCCGCCGGCCGATCTCCACGTAAGCGGCGGCGATGGAGCCTGCGGGCCCCGAGGGTGCCTCCCCCGCCGCTGCCACTTGCCTTTACCTGGCCTACTGCCCCCTGGACCGCTGTTTCCGAGTGGCCTGCGTCCTCGATGGTAGGTGTTGAGCTGCGGCGGCGTCCTGCCGTTTAGGCATCTTCGTACACACTCGAATACGCGCCATTCCTACTCGTGTCGGGACCAACACTTGCCTGGTTGGTTCTGTTGAAGTTGCGAGCGTAGGTCCAGCGAAAACCTCGTACTTTATTACTAGTTTACTAGCTGTTGAAAGGGATCAAACTTTTCTAACGTCTTTGTGAAGGGTGTTTTGGTGCAAATAGAGTAGTTATCAAATAATTGAGCAGGAGATGAAAACATTTATGGCATTGTGCAACACCGACCTCGAAGTAATTATCCTAAATATATGAATCAATCACCAACAAAAATAAAAATTAATCATTTGGCAAATTTACCTCTGAATTGCGTATAATGTGTGGATGTGGATTGTAAAATTTGAGAAGGGCAACTATAGTGGCCATGCACCCATAATCACACAGACAACTGTTGTTCATTTTCTTATCAACTTTATTTGTTCAGTGTGTAATGATCTGAATATTGCAGGTTCAAATCACATTTTATTCGTAGATATCAGGCTGTAAGTTTACAAGGATTTGCAATAATATGTAGTCGTGCATTCTTTTTCTCAAGTTCAATAACACAGCAAATTGAGACCGAAGACAATAGAATACAATATTTCCAGTGACACAGAAAGAATAATGCAGTACAGAGCATCAATTTGACTCTTGGGGCTTGTGTCTTAATGTTGCAATTTTCTCATCTGACGGAACACTTCTCAATACGTCATTGATATTGTGGAACTTTCCTTTCACACATAATAAGGAAATATCAATATTTCTGTTGTTTGGTGGGTATTGGATGATGTTGCATATGTGATGTGGAGATTAAATTCTCAAGAAAGACCTTTTTTGACTTTGTGGTAGTTTTCTCACCTTCAAACAGTAATATATCAATGTATTATTTTGTACCTACTTTGTCATCATATTGGAAAGACAAGGCAAATTTATTTTTGATTATAATTATTTCACAGTATTCCAAGACGCCATTGAGTATTAACAATTTAAAACCTCTACTCAATTTAATTATGCCATGATAAAATTCATTAGTTGGGCAAGAAGTTTAAGGAAAGTCATTAGGGAAAAAAGTGCATCCCATGAAGGTTGTTCTCCACTGTTGCAGAGTTATCATTGAGACCATTACATGTGACAAGGTCATCATCACTCACATTAAAGTGAATAGCCATTGGTATTTCAGGGAGGTTGGTGACTCTGATACTCTTTGTAGCCACCCTTTGGGTATTGATTCAAACAAAAATAAAACAGTTTCTGGCGTAACTTGGTGGAAAATCTTCATATTGACATTTGAAAATTAAACAACTTGGCTTTTCCGCTTAAATTTTTTCATTATCACGACCTAGGTTTCGTTATGGTGTAACATCAACACCTGATGATGTTATACCATAACGAAACCTTGGTAGTGATAATAAAAAATTTTTAGTGGAAAAGCCAAGTTGTTTAATTTTCAAGCGTCAACAGTTCCTCAACTTTGATCAAACTTGCCACCTAGCATGGAAGATATCACCGAATTAGTTGAACCCTATTTGTTTTCCCTCAGTATTATGGGAAGCTGAGCTCTAGTCTGGTGTGTATGGAGTATGTTACCTAATCTGGGTGTTATTACCCGATATCCTCCCTTGGACTGAACTCCATTTTGCTCTGAATTGATGTGTGTACAATTTTATTTATGATGCAACCTGTGTTGATGGGTTGTCCAGATGGTCATCTAATTACATTAAGATTTAATAGAGAGGGATGCTTTTGAGGTGTTATGTCTTTCAGATATGTTGCTGACAAGAAGGTGCAAGTTGTTGGGAAGGAAAGATAATTATATGTTATGGCAGGATAGCTAGAAGGTTTCAACTGTTATCTCTCACCTATATTTTCTGTCCATGCTCTCCCTACCCTATTGCATGTGCATCCTAAACTGGGCTCCATTTATTTATGCAGGTTAATTAAAAGTGAGCAAAAGACTACTGAAAATTTATTTGTGGATGTCACCAATTAATTAATTTCTCTGAGTATGTGTGTTTAATAATCTTAGGGTTGGGGAAGTAACTAATCATTTAATTAAGGCCTGTGTTTTTTGTCATGTATTTCTTTTGTCTGTTATTATTTATTGGCCCTCAGAATGAAGATTCCAAAAGATTTGACTTAAAAATATATTTTCAATCCAACGGTCATAAATAAGTAAGAAAAGTTGATCTTGCAGAATCTCATGGGCAAGTTGATTTGAAGGCATGCTCTCATTGCTTTTGCAATGACTTACTGTACACTATAATTATACAGTAATTAAATAACACAAATTTACACATTGCTATATCTCTTTCAGATTGCCACTATACTTGCCACCCACAATGCCGTGACTATGTTACCTTGGACTGTCGAGCATTCGAGGCTGGATCATCGGAAGCAAAGGAGGTGTCAACATCAGATAGCAGCAATACAGACAATGACACCACTGAGGCAGAAGCTTTCAAGGTGTGTTGCATGCAAAGTAACTAAGTTACTTGTTTGCTTTATCAAGTCTAAATGTCTTGTTATCTTTGAAGAATGAGGTGCGATTGGCTTGGAATTGTTTTGCCATTGATCTTTTAAGTTGAGTTTAATGAAGCAATGGTCATGATTGTCATATTTAGTAATCTCATATAGATTATGTAGTATACAGACATTGGCTGAAGCCGTGGGGGGTTGAATCAGTTGAAGTTAAATGTACAAATAAAATTTGGGAACATTTCTGTTGAATACAAGCAAAGTTTATTTTCTGAAAATCAATCTGTAGTAGTGATCTATCTTACGTTACTATATATTTAAGGTATTCCAATATTTGGTTTTTCCAATAGTAGATTTTTTCCTGTAAACATTGTGAATATAAATGCTGTTATGTTTTGAACAAAAAGTAAGAAGAAGTGTAGTAAACATTGAGCAGGTGAGCAAGAGTACATTATAAGTAAAAATTAAAGCTGAACCAAGTATTTTGATCAAGTCTACATGCCACCATTCACTGTAGGGAGGAAGAATTCAGCAGGGTATGTGATCAATTGGAGAAAAAAATTGTGGGTGTCCTTAGAAGGAAATATTTTATAGTGATGGGGGGGGGGGGTTGGAACATGACAGTGGGTGAAGGAAGAGGCAGTAGTGAGGCGGGGGTCCACAGTCTAGGAACAAGAAATGGCTGTGGGAGAATGCAATAGAGTTCTCCAGGAGACAGGGGTTTATCATAATGAAAACTTGGTTTAATTAACACTTGGTGCTTGATGGGGAGATAGAAATGGCACTGAGGGAATATAAATTAAATAACAGTGTGGGGATAGAAAACTGGCTGAAGAGTCCAGATGAGCAGTGTTTGGGGATAACATCTTCCATACTTTTTAATGTATATATGAAGGAAATGGCAAAAGATGTTTGGGGAGAAATGGAGGTAAGAATGAAATTTGGTGGGCTATGCATCAAATTCTTTCGGTTTGCCGATGATTACACTTTAATTTTCCTTTCAGCCAAGAGTTTGTGTGCATTGCTGAGGGAAATTAGAAAATCCGTGTTCTAGATATGGGATGAGAATAATATAAGAAAAACAAGGGTTATCAAATTTTCAAGAGAAAAGCTAAGCTAAGTTTTAAAATATGAGGCAAAAAATGTAAGGGATGGAACAGTCAATTTTTTTAATGTCTTGGTCCAAGATGGTTGCAGAAGTATGACAATAAGAAGAAAATTACATTAGACATAGAAGCTTTCACAAGGAGGGAGTTGATGATTGGCACATCTAGTGAGGATGATAAGGAAAGACTTGTGAAAAAATTGTTATGGAGGATGGTTATGTACAGCTCTGAAACTTTGTTATTGAGTTAGATGATAGGCTTTTGAGATGAGGGTGTTGGAGGGAAAGAGATGATGAAATGGTTGGATAGGAAATCAGGGGAAGAAATACAAATGAGGCAGGAAAGATGAAATCAGAGCGTGTTGACTGGCAATGGGATGCTGAAGACTGTGACGGTGGGGAGAACATTACACTGGCAAGTAAGGGGTAAAGAATAGGATAGGGATCTTGGACAGAATGAAGGAAGGTAGAATGTACTTGGAATTGAAGAACAGTTTATGGCAGTGTGGCATGTTAAGTGTTATCATTTCAGGCAAGGCTGAAAATTGTTTAAAGTCTTTCAATAATGTACGCATCATTTTAAAGCTTGAATATTTCTCTTTATTTTTCTACATGGTTGCCATTTTGTTTGATGTATTTTTGTATGCCCTTGCCTTACCAGTGTGCCTCCACACCATTGAAGAAGAATTAGACCTCATATTTTGCCTCGCCTTTGTCAGGATTACCCACATATTTAGGTTTCAGTAAATTGAAAATTTTAATCAAAATAACAATTCGGATTGATTGGTATAAAATGAAGTGTTAAGCATTTAAAAGAATTTTTTCCATGCTTTCTTTGAGTAAATGGTATCATCAGTAAACAATTTTTGCTGTATTTATTTGCATCTATTATTCATTCACTTTATTTCCTGTCAGGTTGATATGTCAGAAGGGGAAGACTACAGTCAGTCATCATTTAGCAGCGGAGAACAAACTCCAGAGAAGAGTTATGATATGATGTGGCAGTCCAGGGGGGAGCTGAAATGTCTTGTGGAGGAATACACGAAGACTGCCCCTCCAGGCCTTGGAATGACGTTGGTATGTTCCCTCTTGATAATTCTATCTGAGATGAACCCAGAAATGACTATTATATAAAATTCCCACATTAATAACTGTTATATCCTGAAAAGTCATAGGAATTTGTTGATGAGTGATTATTAAATCACCATTGGTAATAATGAGAATTTGATATAGTGAGCAATCTTAGAGATTGAGCTCTAATTATATCAGGATTCCTCTCTATTTATCTCCCTACAAGAATCAGCCAGTTGAAGCATGCCAAATACATATTTTTTTGCAATCATTATTGTTCTCTATCCCCTGGTTTCTTCAATCTCATCTTCAGTTGTCTTTAGTACTTCCAAAACTTCATGGGGAAACTTTTGTGTGTACCTCTTATGGTGCACATGCAGGGGGATCAGTCGACCTGACTATTTTCTCATTACACTTAGCAGGTGTATCCTCAATCTTAGGAGCAATTAATTTTATTACCACAACGATCAATATAAAAACGCCTGGGATAAAACTGGATCAAGTGCCCTTGTTCGTATGGGCTGTAGTAATCACAGCTGTTGCTCCATTGCCTGAACAAAAATTTGTTTATTGGAGAAGCAAGGGACATGATTCCACCTTTTTGCAGCAGTGGGCTACATTGAAAGGGTTAAGCCTCGGAATGCTAAGATTGGGTCAAAATGAACCATAGATTCAAAATGAATGGTAGATTAAAAATTAAAAATGTTTTGTTTATTAAACATTATACACACTTGCGTGAAATACTGTGTATTCCTCATTTAGGTTTCCAGAAGTATTTTGAGAAAAAACTCAAGTTCAGAGATGACTTTATTATTTTATAAACAAGAAGAAATCGATTATGGGTCAATTTGACCCAATTTTGGTCAATGTTTCATCATGCCTTGAAAAAATTAGCTGTTTTCCATCCCAATGATGCCACCATCCTCCTCAAATGACCCTTGCTGAATGGTTTATAAATGGTGCAGTCAGGTGGCTACAGAACTCCTTGGTGACACTGTCAATTTGATCACATGTGTGGTGCGCTCTTCACATGTGCACAGTCCAGTGTAGTGGTGAAGACAGCAGGAAACAAGCCATGGCCATTGAGCTGTAAGGTCATTATATGGCAAATTTGACTCTGATAATGTTGAAGATGAAAGTGGCGATTCTTGCAATGATGAAGGGCTGGAAATTATGGTGGAATCAGAAGATGAATTTTGTTTCAGTGACAGTCCTGAAGATAAACATGACATATGAACTTTCCTGGAAACCCCTGGAAACATGCTCACCATTCTTACCAAGTGCCAGTATCACAACATCCTGGAGGAAAGGCATGAGCCTACGGATCTTTACTCACACTTTATGCACTCAATAGCAAAGGCACCTACATATCCTAATCACGCATGTCATAGCCTCGCAAACAGGTGGAATATGGAAAATCTTTGTGCTGCATCTGGAGCTTGGGCCAACATGTTTATTACAAGAATCAAAGAATTTCTGGAACTGCATATTCTGGTTGGATGGTTTAGGGAATGACAATAGGGAATAGGTGAGTACAAGGAAGATTTGTGGGAGGAGAATGAAGGCACACCTTGCCCTATATGTTCAGCTGTTCTGGGTTGCAATAGATTTGGTTCTTTGTTGTCAACTATTAGGTTTGATGATATACCAGAGACCTCCAAAAGCAACATGACAAAGTAGCACCTGATAAATAAAACAGTTTCTGGCGTAACTTGGTGGAAAATCTTCATACTGACTTTTAATAATCAAACCACTTTACTTTTCCACATAAACTTTTTAATTTTTACTACCCAGGTTTCGTTATAACATAACATCACCTGATGATGTTATGTTATAACGAAACCTGGGTAGTAAAAATTAAAAAGTTTATGTGGAAAAGTAAAGTGGTTTGATTATTAAAAGTCAAAGTAGCACCTATTCGTGAGGTTACCAACATATTTTCTGAGAAATATAGAACTGTGCAAAGCATCTGCATTTGAAACTAGTATTGACAAACAATTAATTATTCTCCAAGTAATTTTCTCTTTCAGTGTACATGTCCAATAAGTCATAAAATCAAATAATTAATCATATGCTGTCATCCATTAGGCCCATTTTTGGCATTTTTCCATAAGCTAATTGGAGAGTTGAAAAATTTTCAATTTACTAAAAGCCTATCATTACTGGAAAGAAAGCTCAAACATCTCTAGCTCTGAAATTCTTCATTATAACTGATCATCCAAGAAAGATGTGACCATGGATGTTAGATGAAGCATATACCAGTGGTGGAAGTAAAATTTGTTTTAAGTGAAGAAACCAAGTCTCAGTAGTTTATTAAGGACTACCCTTATGCAGCAAACCCTAATACCCTCACTAATCCAGACTATATGGGGCCAAGTGTTTGCCCAGATTAGGTGAAATCCAGATTATCTGAGATATTGATGCATGTAACCACGTAGAACATTCTGGCCTTCTAATCTTGTGCACTGTTGATCGCCAATGACTTCTAATGGCTCCATATGACGTGCGAGAGCCTTAAGGTGTAATGAGACATCATTTATCTAAGAATTAATCTTATTTAAGTAATTTTTATTGCTGATTTTCTCCTAAAATGAAGTCGGTAGTAAATATTAAGTATCAAGGAAAAAAATCAATGGAAATGACTGCATAATTGATTTATCTCATTTATCAGTTTTATTTCCATTTTGTGATAATTAATTGATCAAGTTTTTTACTTGAATAAAAGAGAGCTTGACTTCAGCATAGCGGTAGTAGTGTTCTTTTATAACTTACAGTTGTAATGATACAATGTGCAAGTAAGGTCGATGCTATTCTCTTACATGATTAAATATTACCATGAACCATCAAAATATATGGATTATGCATAATGTTTTGTTGTTTCTAAAATATTTAAGAATATTACAGATGGTTTTCTGTTTTTTTCAACACAATTTGGTTTAGGGCACTTGAACTTCATTAGATTTTAGTGGTGCTTCTATAGGTGAATGTTGTTAATAATCAATCAGCCATGGATTAGTGAATATCACTGCGAGTGTTTTTGTGCAGTATTATTTTGATGGAAATGAATGATTTGGGATTTTTACCTGTCCCTCGTAATTATAGGAAAGTAGTTAATTTTTCAATAGAAATTCCCAGAACTAGATTTGGTATATTGTCTCTTAGGGAATGAAATGATTTTGAAATCAGTCCATTGTGATAAGCTCTCATGATAAAAAATGGCCTTGTGTTAATGGTTGACTAAATCCCACTTCGACACCTATCAATATCTTCTGACATTTGACAGCAACAGATGAGATGGAGACAGTTCCACCCAAGTATCGTTGAGGGATCATGACTCGATAGGGATAATAGCAACCCTGTCGTCAAACAAAGATTATATCTATTGCACCTCTTTTCCTTTCAACTACAATATGGCCACCATGACTAGGGATGGGCTCAAGGAGAGGGTGAGGAGGAGGAAGTCTGTTTCCTGCCTATCACTCAAATGGCATTCTTGGTCCTCTTGTGGTTGCCACCTCATCATATCAGGAGGTGAGGAGTGTGGGTGGGCAGGAAATGGGCTGGAAGGTGGAGGGTGGACATGGGAAAGGAAATGAGTTGTGCTCTTCACAGTGTTTGAATATTCCTCTTTTAAGAATCATTGGAGGTTATAATTTGCTCGCTCATCTGTACATATACGAAAGAGCTTTAGATATTTAACTAGGCAGTTTTTTATAAATTACTGATTGCTCTTTCTTCTCCTGCATTTTTTAGAGTTACTGTTTAATGTCTGTCAACCATGTCATATCAAGGTGGTCTAAAATTCCAAAAGTGATTTAAATGCTTGAATGAGGTAGATTATTGAAAAATATGGAATGGTAATGTTTGGAAAAATTCACCCATAAGCAAGGCACTTCAAATAGTTATGGGGACCAACCGTCATAAATGTTTTTGGTCAGCAAGGAAAAAGCCCTGGTATACCAATTGATCATAGTATTTGAAGCAATCACTACACAACTACTGAAAAGTTGGATTCAATAAATAAAAATTTTTAATCGGTCAGCTCATTACTACATGTTAGAATAGAGCGAAATAAACTAAGGCCATTATTAAGAATGTTTTAACCTTGGGTTTGAGGAAGTGAATGAGGATGCCACATGGCCCATCCTGAATCTACCCATCTATGAAGATAAACCTGTCCTCGATTGAATTTTAAATCTTTTCCTAGTTATTAAAAGTCATCATTGTCAATTGAGGTGTATCGATGAAAATGCCACTCTGTTATTATACAGCTATTAGATAATCTGGTAAAATAGCTCCTAAAATTGTTTTACTAGGCTTCCAACTTTCACTTCAATAAGAAATGCATAGTTACAGACTCAATTACTTACATTTCACTGCTTTAGAAATAGTTGTAGTAGTACTATTACATTCCTATCCAAAAAAATTAACTCTTAAAAATATTCTGTAATCATACAAATTCATTTTCTGACAGTAATTAAATTTTCCCTTTTTCATCTTACGTACGCTTGTTGCCTGAACAAATTACGTGTTGAGTTTTAAAATGGAGCAGAAAGAAAGGTGATTGTAAGAGTTAGAATATTTCTCTTTAAGACAAAATTCTCTCCAAGTTTAAAGTTCAGTCATACATGATTCATTATGTGGTATGTTCTGCAAGAACAATTATGAAAAATCCACTTGCTTGATGGCGCATTTATGTACTGATCATATGCGGAGCAGTGCAGCAGAAGACGTGTCAATGTATAAGACTATTCTCAAAGCTTGCTTCCTGTTCTTAAGTGATAAGAAAATGGTTTTCCTGTTGATAATGTGGGGCCATTTCAGGAGTGGCGATAAGCTGGGAGAACTTCCTCCCATGTTCCCAAGATAATTAATAGTATATGCTAGACCAAGCATAGAGCCTAGCGAAGATTTATCTTATTTCATTTTTATAGCCAATGCAGAATGGGCTGCTGGCATTTCTGAGTAGCAGGGAATCTAGGCATTTATTTTATAATCATGTCCTTCTTAGCTGAAGCTATGCAACACAAATGGGCTATTGTGAAACATCTAGCATCTCGTTTGTTCATTAGTGATTTGGTAATATTGTTTCCCTATTTATTTGCATTTAGAACAATTATATCTCCATCTTTTCTACTAAATAGTACCTGTTTCTGGTATGGAAATAGGTATGGAAATGGTCTTTGTGTATTGAGTACCAGATTTTGTGTATAAAAATAGCAATGGAATCCCTCACAGCAATACTGTGGTGATTATTTGATTGAATTTTTTGGGTTAATGTTTTAGTATGTGATGATTTTGTGTTCATTGAAGTTTCATGTAATGAAGAATTCAACTATATTTTATTTGTTGTCCTTTTTTTAAATATTTATCTTTGTCTTAATAATTTAAATAATGTACAGATTATGTTCCGAAACATATTCACTCAGGTTAGTAGAAATTAATGTTTGTGAAAACACCCCAGAGTCATTAACTCTACACTTCATTTGTATTTCTTTGTGTTTTGAATATTTAATGCTGCCTATAAAGGGATTTATGAATCAGTATTCATCCTGAATGTGTTAACTTTATAAATACCCCATCTCATATTCTTCTTTTTACTTAAAAGAGTATTTGAAAAAGGATATTTTTCTTTTAAACACATCATTTAGGAAGAAGATGGGGCAACATTCCATGGTTTCATAAGAGTTCATTTAAATTTAAGCAGACCCATCAGTGTTGTGGCAGGCTCCCGACCACCATCTATCTATGATATCCTTAAGGAAGATGAGACTTTGGAAAAGACATTAACATCATTTTATTTACCTCGGGATACAGTAAAAGCTCTGCACATTACAAGGTATGGTACTTATTCTGTTTTTCATATAGCATAGTACTGGGCACATCTGCATTTTATGGTACTCTCCTAAGCATATGAATTAATGTTTGATTTAACGTATAAGTTAGGAGGATTAATTGAATTTGTCTGTATATTTAAAAATTTTGTATACTTTTGATAATGCCCAAGGCATTTGCCATTGATGAAGTACAAATAAGTTGGAGTAGAGAAGATCTGTGTCTCAAGCACTGAGTTGGCTGAAGTACTTGCTCACTTGGGTTTAAATAGTGATCTTCTTTAGTCTTGATCATGCACATACGTGGGATTTATGAGTAACAATTCCCACAACAAGAACCTGTCAGATGCACTTATAATAAAAAATGAATTCGAAAAGGATAGTAAATAAAGGAGCAATACTTCAAATTGCATTTATTCTCCCAAGAGCTCACAAGTGTCAGATTTTTGGCCATTTATCCCTTACATTCCCATATTCTTGATGTGATTATTGAGCTGGATGATTCATTTGCTTATAAGCTTGTTAGTAGGTATAACTCAAAAAACATTAACTGAGAGTGACTATATTAATGATTTCCCACCTCTAGGTGTTATACCCAGAATTCTCCTTTTTAAATAAAATTGGCAATTTTCCACAAATTTTTTTTTGTGGAAAATTGCCAATTTTATTTAATCATGTTATTCCACCATATCACACCTGAAACGTCTCTTTTTTACAGAATTCTCCTGTCCAATACATTCTTAAATATCCCAACAGCTCTCAATGTCACCTTCATCCACTATTCAATCTTCTAAAAAATTGGAATGACAATAGGTATATATCCTTCCAATTTTTGTGTACAGAAATATTATGAACAAGTTTGAATTTTTTTAATAACCATCCTTACCTGGTTGAGGGTAATGTTACTCCTATCCTTGCTCGATTTTGATAATTGTGCCACAATTTTATACCTACATGGGGTGAAAGTTTAATCCATTTTGGATTGTAGTTTTCGTCTAGGGGTTGCATTGTGAAAGGCCAAGTATTTTGTCAAGGTCCAGAGTTTTCATTTTAAAGTTGCACATTGAGAGCATAGAGGTGTCACCTGCAGTTATGATATTTTATTCATTGGCATCATTTTCTATAAAATGTAAATACAGGTCCTGGATCCCTTCCTTCTTATCAATCCCTTCTCGTTGCGACAATTATACCCCTGGCATTATATTTGCCTGCAGCATATTTATCGCCCCCAGTGTGAAGAACTTTTTTTTAAATGTATCGCCCAGGCTTTTTCTTTTAATTTTGAAAAAATTGGTTTTACAAAGGTTGTTATTAATAATAGATTTGGCCTAATAATGGAAAGACAGTAATTTATAGTTGAAAGTGGCTTTATTGTTTTTCGAAATATTCTCCATGATAGTCTATGCACTTTTGCATGTGCTCGAACCAATTTTCGTAACACTTTTTCCATTCCGATTGAGGTATCTCCTAGACATGGTTTTGGAACCTAAAAAACATGATAAATGGGAATAAGAAGTCAGTTGCTGCAAAATCAGGACTGTACAGAGAATGACCCATCAATTCAAAGTTTTGGCCAGTCAAATAGGTAGTTGTTTCAGCCAATCTGTGAGAGCTTGTATTGTCATGATGAAGAATGATCCTTCGTTGCTGCTTCTTTTTCTGCATTTCACCGAGCAGTTCTGGCAAACAAATGACCATGTACCATTCAGAATTCATGGTTCTACATTGCTCTAATGGTACGGTTGACACATGCTCAGTTATTCTGAAGAAACAGGTAATCATTTGCTTTGATGTGCTTTGTGTATGAATCACTTTTGTCCGACATCTTGTCAAACACAGACTGTGCATAACCTTACTATGAAAGAGGAGGCATTGATTTTAGTGTAGAATAAATTTGAAATATATTAACTTCCTTGATACAGAGACAACAGCTATGTAGATGAACACTAAATAACTGGATCCAATTTGATAATGAAACCAAACCCCAGTAGAAACTTGAATGTGCAACAAAGATCTTGGTCTGGATGTACTTGTAATGGTATGGGTGATAGAGGTAACTCATTCTTTTGTTCTGCGATTTCTCTAACAATGGTTTCAAGGAACATAATTTACGATAATGCAATGTCTTCTTTGTACTTGTATCAATTGTTATATACAATTCCTTATGAATCTGCAAAATTTAGATTGTAAATATATGAAGCAAAACATGCTATAAGCCCTATGGTAAAAAACCATAGTTATCAATCTGAAGGCTGATTTGATAGGTGAGGGTAGAGCTCATCTAATACTCAGCCCAATGCTTTTGAAATTTACACATTAGTAGGGTGGGGGGCCAGTTCCTTTCTCTATGCCATCTATGGTTTCCCAGAAAGTTCTGGTACCCAAAAAATCACACAGTTTGGGTGGAGCTGATGGTCCCCTGAGAAGCTTTCCTGAGAATTGAACCCAGACCCTCCGGTCTATAGTGCAACCCCTGGACTCAGCAACCCATCACAAACATACAATGAAGCTCAATTGACCTCCATAAAATCATTTAAAATACATTGTGCAATAAATTGAACATTTGGAAAAACCTTAATGCTTGTGTGAAGCAGAGAGTGGCTAGAGGCATGCCCAGAGAATCCACCCCAGGCCCTCCGGTTAGTAGTTCAATGCTCTACCCACCAGAGTAACATGGTACGTGTATTATATTTATGCATGCCAGATCAAATATTTGTCTGATAAATATGTGTCATTGTAAATTTAAATGGTGTTAGTTCAATCAATCATCAATTTATAGTATTTTTCATTTTAATATTGGTTAAATCTTGTGTTACCTGGATCATCATGTTCTTTCCCTGCAATTAGGCGAAAACTAGAATTTTTAATAAAAATTAGTTTAATCAATATAATTTAAAAAGTAAGGCATCATTGATTTTTCAAGATGGCGGTGTGAGCATATAGGCAATTTTTGACAACTTTTTTTGTGAAGTGAGGAAGTCAAGTTTTACGTCCCTAGTAAAAATAATTTCTTAAATGTATGTTTCTGGGTTCCTATCTGGGACTGGAATCACCACAAGTGGCCCATATGTCGCTGACATCATCTTTCAATGTGGCTGCCAATCTAAGAATATATTCAGCGTATGGGGAAGGATAGTGCCAATTTTGAATAACATGATTTCTAGCTATAATACTATGTCCGGAAGAATGTGTATTAATTTTGAGGAGTTGATGAGACACCTAGAGAGTTCATCTATAATGGAAGACTAATTATGCTGTTTGGGATAAGATGAAGGGGTGAAGAGACGAATATTCAAATTTGATGCTTGGTGCTGAAAACCATTGGCTTGAGCAAGGAAGTGCTGCAAGTGTTTGGGGTGCTGCAGAAGAATTTAGAAGGGGGTGTGAAGACCAAGTAAATCAGTTGCACATGCAAAAGGGGCAACTCGGATAATTGTAAACATGCGGGTGTTTTCCTTTGGTACCTAAACAGGTTAGTTTAATAAATAATAGCAGTTTAAAGCATGCCATGTATTAGTATCCTGGAATAAAAATGGCTCAATATCAATGTGACCTAATTGCTTCCTCCCAGGATGGTAAAGGAGAGCTTGAAGAATTATCCTCATAGATATAAAGTGCCTTTTGGTACAAAAGCTGAAGAAGGCAGCTTGCATGAGTTATTCGTCAAGAATGTTAAAGAATTTCTATTAATTATAGGGACTAAGGAAGTAGGTAAACACCACCCTGGGTTTAGGGGTGCTTTGTTTACAGACACTCATTCATTCAGACAGTCATTGTGTCGTAATTCTATCCTTGCATTTTACTGGTAAGATTTGTTTGGATCTATCTTGAACGTATACATCTGGAGGTATAGTGTATTTGTCAAATGAAGTATGTTCTAGCAACTACTTTTGATTTGAATTTAGTGTTTTATAATGCAAATGCTTGATTTGTGGGGAATAAATGGTATACTTTTGGTAAACCACCCAAGTAAGTGTTGTATGTAAAGACAAGCTAGAATAGAAAATATTCAAGCTTTAAACAATTACAGTGTCAATGTTTTCCATGAGCATGATAAATTAAAATCAGTTAAATACATTTCATCTTTTATTTGCATTTGTAAGACAAGTAATTGTTAACTTGAATACTGTAGGCTGCATTTTGGTTGCACTGTAACATTTATCTATTAGTTCTGGCTTCATTTCTCTCTCATATCATAATCATTCTACATAATTGTGTGTAATGCTGCATGATATACTCTATCTTTTATTTTTGGGAGGTTGTTGTGTTTGATGAAAATGGTAATAGAGGGGGGAAAAGAATATGAATTTTGGATGATGGGAGGCAGAAATTTTGTAGAGCTAAAGGATGAGGTAATATAAAATTGAGTTTGAGGTTTAAGGATATCTTGTGTCATGTTAGTTAGGGCTAAGGAATTTAGTAGTGTGAGATGCCAAGTTCCATCAAAATCCTGCAGAAATCCAGTGAAACATTGCTAATAAAAATGAAGTTAGGTTTGATGGGAGCTATATTTTTTTGAGGATTAGAGTGGGTATGCACATAATTTATTCTTAGAGAGTTGTGTTTTTTATCTCTTAACTTGATAAGAATTCAATTTTTATGATGGGATTTTAATGGCAAGTGATATCATTATTATGGAGAGTGATTGCATTCAAAGTGAGTTAAGTTGGATTGCTCTTTCCAAACATAATATGAAGAAAGGTGTGTCATAATATGAAGCAAGTGAAAATGAGGTATATACGAGTAAAAATGGGGGATGACAAGATACATGAGAGGTCACCTATCAACAAAAATTTGCCCCAATATGGAGCCATGGGAGAAGATCATCCCATTTCAGAATATTAGTTGATGTGAAAAAATGCCAAGCTAACTTGTTCTTTGTTAAATGAGTGAAAGTTATTATTAATGAAATGGTAATATTCAGTTTAGCAAGAACTTTGCTTAAACTATTCTGATGATTTGTTAATAATTTGTTTCACATAATTAATTAACTGATTGTATGTCAACTTTCTCATTGACCTTTGAAAGAATTGATGAAATAGAAAGTGCTGGTAATTAGAGGAGTCAGAAAAGGAACATTTTGTAGTACTAAATTAATGGTTAGTTGAGAATGAAAATAAAAGTTAGTTTGAAAGAAAGAGAACATGATGTCAACTACACAAGATTCAATATTAGTTTACGAGTTGTGCAGGTTCATTGCCAAATTACTAATGGATATTTCAATTGCAGGGCAGGAAGAATGCATTACATTTAACCTGATGCAGGTGCCCACAGTGATGAGTTGGCATGATAAATGCTCCTTATGTCTCCAGTTATGTTTTTCCTTCTGTAAGCACTGATTTGTTCACACTTCTTGGATTTTCCTACTTTGCATGTGCAACTTACTATATTTCTTTCCTTCACATCCCTTTCTTCATTCATATGCAGCAATTCCTTGCTCAAGGCAATAATTTGTTGCCCCAAGGGTAAGAGTTTTATGTGTAACCCTTCACTCATTCCTCTTGTGCCAATCAGCATCTCTAGGCCCCTATTGTGCATACGTTCTCCCTCGATAATGCTGTGTGGATTCTCATGTTTTCCTCCTGGGATTTCATCATCTCCTGGAACTTAATTTTTGATGATATATAATATATGATCTTCTGGACATAGTTATAGATGTAAGTCAAGTAAATCCAGTTTCAACATAATCCTTCCCATTCTACATGCCATTGTTAAAAGGGCTATTAAAAGGGTCATTCCTGTAAATAAATAAATATTTAAATTATTGACGTTTAATGTTGTTTGCCATATGCCTAAATTAAAAAATAGAAATATGCTTGCTTCTTTTCTGTTTGATACCTCTATTACTAGCCATTACATGTACCATACCTGTTAGCACCAAATGACCTTATATTTGGTAGTTCTGTATTCTGCAAAGCTCGACTAAGATGTAAAATAATCCTCATGATAGCATATCCCGTAATCCCCAGCATAACTTACTTATTAACAGGAAAACCATAATATCTGTTATTAAATACTCCTCAGTTGAAGTAACTTCACGAAATTAATCAATGGTTTTCTAATGTCTCACAGTGGAAAAATTGAAAAAAGCTTTAGATTTGGCACTTTAGAATCTCTGTTATCTTTGTGTTTTCTCAATGTCGAATGTTGTAGGATTTGTAAGGCAAATAAAAATTTTGATGAATTTACAAAATAAAATAACGGTATTTATTAATAGGAGTAATATTTGAAGTACTTCCTGGAAAAACAATTTTACACCAGATGGAGCCATTAGTGTGAAACAAAACTCGGCAGAACAAAATTCAGTAGCAATCTAATTGAACTGTGTTGGGTTTTACAAGCAAAATCTGAGATAACACCACGCATTTGCAAAACAGGATTTCCAACTGAAATAATCGTAATAAAGAGGTAATTTTAAGTCAACCTAACTATATTAATTGAAATAATGAATGAACTAAAATAAAACTCAACTAATGAGATGAAAATGCCAAACTAATAAAAAAGTGGATTATCCCACACACACATTAATAAATGAACATTAAAATTTTATGAATAAAAATTTATTAATTATTAAATATTTGATAAATTAAAAACTAGACATAACAGAATTTTAAACTAGCTGCTACACAATGACAAAACCATACTACAAATATTCATTTATTTTATTGTTTTGTCAGTCAGGCATGTGATCTAAGAATAGTCATAAAGATATTAATAAAATAGGATAAGAACAATAAACAAAAATAAATGCTTCAAGGAATTATAGCACTCCAACCCAAATAAAATTAAGAAAACTATACTGAAGCATAGTGCACACACTATGTTTCAAGATCAAATTAAAACAGTTATATAAACATACCTGAAACCACAAAATGGAAATGGCACATTAATGAAGTAACTCTAGTTCTTAATACAAAATATAAATAAATGAAAATATTGATCAGGAAATTGTGAATTGCCAGTGACTCTCACCGTACTCAACTCTAGTTCCATGACTCAGTTCGCAACCCGGCCAATAGTTGGAATCTCCCTTGTTTGAAGTCATGAATAGGAAAATTTCACTCATCTCTGGGTCTTAATGCACTTCCACTTAATTTAAATAAGAGTTAGAATGAACCCTTGTTGTAGAACTATATTTAAATGAGCAAAAAAGTTCAAATTGATGCAAAATTAAAAAAAACTATATTTCACAAAATCTGTAGTAAAAACTATTGAAAATCATGTGTCATGTGTCATCACATGGAATAAGAAAATTTGTCAAATTTGCCAATATACTGATATTTCACAGAAGTTTGATTGCTGTAAAAAATTCTTACATCTACTCATGATTGAGGTAGTAGGCATGATCAGTGTGTGATTGGATCTCAGTGAACTTATGAAAAACTGCAAAGCTTCATTTAAGGGTTCAGGACAAGGAACTTGGCGATAGAGCATTTGCTGCATTTTGTAGAGGGTCCCAGTATCAAATCTAGGACAAAAATTGTGGGCGTACATGTATGCTCATTTTGATTAGCTATTGATTTTTGTAGTTTTTAATTGAAGTAGCAATTTCATTAAATGTTTTAGAAACCAATTAAACCTATAAATGAATGTGCTTCTTTTCAAGAAGCATAGTATTATTTGAAATATTATAAATGCAGTATGAATGAATATAGTAAGATTTTGAATGGTAATTTAAAAAAAAATATAAATTCCTAATCTTGAGTCAGGATATAAAAGGGCTGAAATAATGAAGAATGTACTTGTGCACTTTAGAATCCATGTTAACTTTTGTTGTTAGAAGCTTGGAAACATTTTGCAACCCATTTTAATTTTTAACACAACCCTGGTCAAATCTTTTATAACCATCGAATAAAAAGTTTGAAGAGAAAGTTATGAAAACTCATGAGTAAGATAGAGCCTTCAATATGAGGAACTACATCTCCATCAAAGATTAATGTCAAATACGGGGACTGATTCAAGGGTGTGCCAATCAAGGGGAGTAGAAACCCCCTACTAAATAATGTCCCCTCTTAAGAGGAATAAAGGTAATAAGCAGTAGCAGTGGAAACAAAAAAGAAATTATGAAACTAGGCTGCCAAGCTCATCTAAAGTTGACACCGATCAACCATCATGTTCCTCAACATCTGTGGACGTTGCTGCCCATGGGGTCAATTCTTCTTCTTCAACATCTGAACAAGTTTCTGCTTGTTTGGTCATTATAGTTGCCACAAAAATGACCTTGGAGGTGTTTATTGTTGTTTCTACCATCTCATAGTAGAAAAGGAGATGTTGATAAATCTTTGACCTCTGTCCAAGAATTATGATTTTATAACTGATCCAAGCCATTTATAAAGACAATTAAATCATGCCTGGTTAGATCAATATGCTCCATGGCTAGTGTGCTCCAAACAACTGACAGATGGCCATTGAGAGCACTAGGGTTAAAAAGCTCCCATCACTTGAATGCTAACAGGGATTTACTGATCATTCATGACTAAGCCATTCACTAGCTCAGCAAAATGCACAAAGACTGAACAAATCATGTCATTACCAACTTTCACAAAACTGTAACAGCTGCTGCTCAGGCTTTTCTCGAAAATTTACCTGTGGATGTCCATGCGCAAAGCTGTCACTTAAAGCAATTGAAGAAAACAGGCAAAAATTGTCACTGATTATTTCCTGTATTAAATTCATCAATACTTTGTGGCACACATTATATGCCTCTTGAGTGAAAGAAGTGGATGAAGGAGTTTTTTTCTTTGAGCTGTTGAATTTATGAGTTGATTCTGGCTTGAAAAAATTGAAGAATCACCTGAAGAAGTGTCATTAAAATGCAATTAACACATTGCCAAAAGTATACTATATCTTGATTCATTTAATTCATCATTAAATATCAAAAGTTTCCAAGAAAATATCCCAGATTTCATTGACAAAACTATGTTCTTTATACATGCTCATAATGAATGTCAACAAAGAATGCAGAATCCTTTATAGAAGTTTATGGTTTTGAAGATAATACTGCAGAATTGAACCTGTGTTATAACTTGTGGAAGAAGAATAATATAACTGCCGTAAATTGAAAGGACAACAAAGTCATTCACTTTTCAATTGAAACTAATGTTTTTTCTCACCATGAGGCAAGCACTCTCAATTTTGAGCAGAATTCAACATAATTATACTCCCAAAATATTGCAAAGCTTGGTTGAAGCTGCAGGTGCCCAGAGGCACTATCCAGAATCGAACCCAGACCCTCTGACCTGTTGCCCAGTGATCCATCTACTGGACTATCATGTCTTCTTTCTGTGTGTATAAGAAAAAATAATAAGATTATAGCAATGTAGCATTTATGTTTATAATGACTAATAAAATTGGCTTTTCTAAATATTTAAGTTTTATTTTGTCAGAATAACCTGCCACTGCCTGCCTCAACCCTCTCCCTGATCAAATATGAGCTGCCTCACCCTAGTTCCAATCCTGGGTACGTCCTTGTGCTAATGTCATTTCGTTATTGCATCTAACTGGGCAGCTAGTATCCAGTGATGGCAGTTTGTGCCAGGGGTTTTATTTTGCAGGCATCTATCTTCTCTATGCCTTTGGATGAGGTACCCCCAAGTTTTGAAAATGAATGTCAGCCTTTTACAGTAAGAATTGTGGCTCTTATGGTTAAAATAAGGAAACTCTATAACGAAAAGTTTTGTGGGGCTGATGTCATCTTCTCATAAATGTTGAAACGTGGTATATGCATCGTGAAAATTCTATGAAATTTTTACAGTTTAATTCATCATTTCTGTCAGTAAATGTTGTTTGCTGTCTTTCTGTAGTTGTGTGATCATCACTAATGGGGTAAATAAGCACTAATAAAGAACAATATACCATATAGTCTGACAGCAGTTGCTTGTAAGATATTTGAACAACTTACTATTGACCACACCATGCATGATTTGCACCATTTTTTGCAAGGAAGTGTAACTATCCCCATTAGTATTTTTATGAATAATCTTTCAGACTTGATGGACTCCTCTGTTCTATTTTTTTAGATGATGTATTAATGCATAGAATTTTTTTGCCTTAGATGACTGTGGTGTTTTCTAAAAAGATAATAGACAATTCAGTTGGTCAAAGTATAAAATGTCAATTTATCTAAATTCTCAAATGCCAAATTTAATGTAAACAAAAAATACCGGGTCCTTCCCAAATTCATCTCAGCAACCACCTTTGGAAAGAATCAATTTTCTCGTTAAGACTCCAAAATTAAAATGACCATTTTGAATTTCAAGATTCACTACCTCTTCTCAAAGAGAGCGAAACTCGAATTACAAGCATACCACCTCCACCTTAAATTGACAAAATGTCTCAATGAAAATAAATTTAACCTTTAGGTGGAATTCGACAGAAAAGTTCACCTTCCAAGTTTATGGTCCCAGTATTTTTTGTTTACATTGATTCACGACTGTGGCTACGTTCCTTGTATATTTAAGCCAAACTTAATGTTTTATGAAATCGCCTGTATAATTGTGTTGTTGGTGGTGAATCCCTATTCAAAGCAAATAATTAAGATATATGTTTGGATTAAATTTTTCTTCAGATATAGTGTGGAGATATCCTAAAAATGTAATGGCAATGAAATGCAATAACTGCCAACGCATCCAAAAAGTTCCACTTTGCTATGAGAAATCTAAATTGTGCTTCAGTACTAGTACCAACGCAGTAGTCAAGGGGTTGAGCATTGGACTACTGACTGAAGGGCTCAGAGTATTTCTGAGGCTAAGGGATTCATCTGTGTTAGGATTATGGTGACTTCTTTTTTATCATGCTGGTACATTGTCAATACTCATCTCGTATGGCATAAAAACTTTAAAAATTAACCCATTCTTTAAGTTAAATGATGCAGTTCAAAGTGATTAATAAATTTTATTGGGTGCCATTGGACTTGGCAAAATGTCATATCTCATTATTATCATTTTTCTCCGTGATGATCTTTTCAATTTAACACTTATTATGAAAACAGTAATTCAAGGAAACTTCATAAAATTGAATCGTTACCCTCACTCAGCAAAGCATGGTCTACATTCGAAAACCATGAAAATTGGAATCCCCATTTTCATGTAAGTTTTACTGTATTATTATGCAATATGGTGTCCTTATCAGTGAAAGTTAATTGATATAGTCAAAGCTGTGCAGAGTAAAGGCACTTAGTATATGGAAAATAACCCAGGAAGAGTGAAAGTATAGGTTTAATGTTAAGTGACTCTGCACAGGAGGATCATAGAGTTTGTAGATTAGTGGTCAAAGTGAAAGCCTTTTACAGAGTAATATTTGGTGTTGTAGCATATTCAGCTTTAAGTGAACTGCTCAAGAAACCTTTTTGCCTATTACTGAGAGCTTGAAAGTTAATGTTAAGTGAGCTCAATCTTTTCTACCTCAAACCAAGCAATCAATTTACTTCTAGCAAGGTGACTACAATACATTTCCTAATGAGGGGTAATTGGTGTATTTGCAAACAGCATTAAAGCTTTCCAAATGTTCATTTTATTGCACAATGTATTTTAAATGATTTTATGGAGGTCCATTGAGCTTCATTGTATATTTGTGATGGGTTGCTGAGTCCAGGGGTTGGACTACAGACCAGAGGGGTAATTCCCCAGAGAGCCTCCCTGGGGACCCTCAGCTCCACCCAAACTGTGTGATTTTTTGGGTACCAGATCTTTCTGGGAAACCATAGATGGCACAGAGAAAGGGACTGGCCCCCCTACTCTGCTGTGTGAATTTCACACACCGTCGGGCTTAGTACTGGGTGAACTCTACCATCACCTACCAAACCGACCTTTGGGTTGATTACTGTGTTTTGGCCTTTAAGTGTTCTGTAAAAATTTGCATGTAGGGTCTCTCTTTACCACTGGAATTGTTTTCCTATTTTGGAAAAAAATCAACTCCCTTCAGTTTGGCAAATATCTACCATAGTAGTGAATGGTCTTTATATCATGCTCTCCTTATTTTGTGACAAAAATATTCATTGCCCTGGTAGTTATTCTAAATTGTAATTACACTTTATGTTCCTTTTTATCATTCTGCCATTCAGCTATCAATTTGTTTTGCTTGTGTGATGATCAAATTTTGAAATTGTGATACCAGCATATGTGTCCTAAGTAAAATTGTTTAAATTAATATAATTTCTTTTATAGTGAAACCACCACTCATGAAGTTGTTGTTGCATTGCTGAAAAAATTCAAGGTTGTGGACAATCCGAGAAAATTTGCCCTGTATGAGCGATTTTATGAAGATGGTGATGCAAATAAAGGTAAGTGTTTTTGTAATAATGTTTATAAAGTGCTTGATCTAATTAAAGCAACTTGAAGAAGATCCTGGCTTGGATGATTGATTTTTTGGATAAATTATGTATGTACGAGTATAACTGGTCGTAAGTGAAAACGCTGATTTATTATTTCACCTAAATTCATTTAATATTCCGGTCCCAGTGGCAGTAGCAGTCCTTGCCAACCCAAAGGTTACAGGATCAATTCCCTGCCTGTGTGGCTTTTTCCTCCACCCAGGGCTTGGGTGTTTGTAATTGTGTCCATTGTTATATTAATCTTTGTTAATTCGTCAAAGTAAAGGGCAAAAGTGCTGTTTTTGGATAATGCTAAATGAATAAATTAATTAATGCTAGTTGGAGGAATAATTCCAAGAAGCAAAAGCATGGTAGATGAATTAGTATGGTATGCTTGCCTGAATTTGCATCTAATATCAATTGTTTACTATTTAACTAACACCTATGATATATATTATTCTGATGCCAATTGGTGATTTATTTAGTACAATTATTGATTGGTAGAGCATTGAAAATTTGGGTGCCCGAAGACCTCATTATTATTCATATTTATAGAAATATTTAGAATAGCTCTTTTAGGTCCGAGCAACCAAGAACAATTGTGGACCACATATCCAATTTTATCATTAAATTTTTTGACTCAGATATAGATACAGTGGGATTATTTATGTTATTAAGAACACAAAGTATACATCCACTGTTCTTTAAAATAAATACTGTTCTTAAAATTCTGAATAAAATAAATATTGAACATGAACTTCCACGGAGTTGAACTTAAAATAATAGAAAACAGTGGGATTATCTTAAATGGAAAGGAAATAGTTATCCTGCTCCATATAAATCCCAGTCATCCCACTTCCATATGGAAAATTTAACGATTACATATTGCATAACAGTAAACATTTTCTGCTGCTTGTAGAATATAATGTTTGTTACATGTCAAGGGATGTCTTTATTCACAAAAGCAATGCAAGTGTCACCCATATTGTGATCATTCCATGTTGCCAACTTTTGAAATCACAAACAATAATCAAACATAGTACACATAATATACCAAGGTATGGGGTGTGACCTTATGTTACCCTTTCAGCAGAAAATGACTCCAATATCTATTTGGCAAAAGAGTTTATTGAGTTGAAACTTAGGAACTCCTCTGTTTAACAAACTAGCTCTCGATCCATATTAAATGCATATGTAAGGTAAAACCTGTATTTACACATGTTGTGAGAAATGAATCGATGAACTAGAATGAAACTGTATGTTCAGATTTTGTTCCTCATTTTGAGTGCCTTCTTGTTCTAAAACAAATTCTTGTGTACTTTTGCTAGATATTTTTTTGGGACATTTTGATCTAGTGAGTGCCTACTACATGTATAAAACGCAACTAGGTATAATTCTTGCATCTAAAAATGTTTTATGGAATCTTTATTATTCAATAATGGATGTTATGATATGAGAGTATTTTGTCCCATATCTGTTCTTGTTGTGTATGTATGCGCTTTGTAAATGTGACCATTGACCAGACTGGACCATTGCCACCAGGACAAATGCCTAATTGCAACAAGGTTTATATAATAATAATAACAATGTGTGAATTACAGACCCTATTGTGCTTAGTACTGGGTGAACTCTACCATCACCTATCAATCTGACCTTTGGGTGGATAACTGTGTTTATGGTTTTGTAAGTGAAAGTGATGTTAAGGAAGAAGAGGGATGGGATGAGAATTAAATGGGAAAATGGTGATATACAGGGCTTTATTACTCAGTGGATAGTCCTATGATGCTTTGTTTCTGCAGTACACCAGTTGAATATTGGTGGAACTTCCACTGACTTTGGGCTGCACATGATAGATTGGGTGACCATCAGGTCAGGAATGTGATATAAGGGCAGGTAGTAAAGGGATAAAAGACAAAGAAATTACCTTCTCCAAATTCACAGATAACCCTAGCAACCATCACTATGGACCAGATATCAGTGAGTCCAATAAATATAAAAATTCTTGGTGTCCTGATAAAAACGTTGATGGAGGATATTCGGAAAGAACTTCAAGAGTATGGCGAGATCTCCCATTCTTGGGATAATTGATGAGAAGGTGAAAAACTACTTCTGTGTATTGAAACATGGGCTAAAATAATAAAGATGACCATGAAAGAGAACATACCTTCCTGCATATGGATAAGGGGAGACAAAGCTAGATAATTTACAATAGGAGAACCAAGCAAGTGTGCTAGATGTAGCCTGGATGACCTTGTGGGACATGAATGTCACCCTCATCTGGTTATCTTGCCTTCTGCATTGATTGTAAACAACAGTGGAGGAGGGAAGGCACACAGGGCAATGTCAAGTTAAAGGACTGGCCAGTTTTACTTTTTTTGGCCAAATTAAGAATATAACTTGCAAATTTTTAATTCTTTATGAATGTTACAGATATCATTCAATGAGATGCAATTGAATGCTTGAGAATACATGAATAGTACCCTGCATTTTTCGAAATACTAGTACTCCCCTAAGAATATGAAATAGAATTTTATAGGGCACGTGGACATTAAAACCTTTAAAATCAGAGTAAGTTTGATGCCCACCTAAATCATAATTTGAATTCATTTAATCAGGCCTTCTGTGCTTATGTTTATTAAAAAGATGTGTCATTTGGTGAGTCTTTTTTGCAAGTTACAATTAACTCTATTGACTCAATGTTTATTTTTCAGCAAAAATGAGGAGAATAGCTGAAAATGAGAAACCATTGATCTTAGCACTGAAGTGGCATCAGCTAACAGACTGTAATAAAATGTTTGTACTGCAAGAAAATGAAACGGAAGACATCTTGGTGAGTTTACTGTAATACTGTGTTCTGATAAAACTTCACATGCAACCTTTTGAGCAATCAAAATATTTTTCAATTTGTCCATATTGGTGTCTTGAATGCATTGAATTTATTTTTAATCAGTCCAGCAATCTTAAAAAATAGGTTTGATTTCATAAAATATAAGCAAATTTAAAACTTTGGAATTCAATTGAATGGCAATAATCTAAATATAAATTTTGGATACATCAATTCAGTTGATGTTTTAGAAATTCTTTTCCGTTAATTCTTTCATCTTTGTGCAAGAATTCCTTATTGCAAAAATCATTTGCCCTAGTTGGGATTTGAGCTTTGACTCCTCAATATACAGCATATTACTTTTGGTAGTTAAGCTACTAAGGCATCCTGTTCCACTGTGTGAAGAGTGTTTGATATGAAAAAGATGTGATAAATTACCAGATGCACAATTTTAGAAAGTAATTGTAGTCATACACATTGCACTTTGAAAGTCTCTCATTTGGATCCACAAATGCAGGTGACTGCAAAAGTAACTGTTGAGAGATTTCCTGTAGACTTTTTAATTCCTTTCATCTTTGCTAATGAGAATTTTAACTTTTGGTTTGCCTATGCTTATGTGGAATATGTTAATAGATAATGGCAGTCGGATATATTGGTATTATTCAAGACAATATATCAATTATGTTTTCCTTTTAATTTCCTGTCATAACTATAATCTACCATAGATAGACACTCTGACCATTTTATTAAATTATTCAGCTAACTTTGTCTCTCTTGTTATTACTACTGTTCAGTGGGAAGCCTTCACTCTTCCAGAGCTTGGTAATTTCCTTCGGATATTGGACAGAGAAGAAGAAGAATACAAGAAGAAGGTGGAGCAGAAGTATGAGCTGATGGCATTGAAGCTTCAGGAAGCAATGGAGAAACTGAAGCATGGCACTGAAACTGATGCATCGGAAAGTGATGCATGTGATGGTATTTCAAGTGGTAGCACCATTGAACAAGGGGAAAGAAAATCATGAACCATCAAATTGGAACATTTGCCACAAATAAAGAAAAATCACTTTGGCCAAGAGGGAAAAATGCAATTTTGAAGGACACTGATTATATAGTGAAGCACTATAAAAGGCAATAGGATGGTTAGCCTTAGAGTTAACACAATCAGTGGTAGTTAGCTGCCTCAAGATTGTGATGAGGACCTGGAAGGACTATGTGGCTTGAGAGTAGATTTCGGATTTGCTTTTGCAGTTAATAGACCAAGGATTCTTGTTGTCTGTTGAGACTTTGGTAACTATGATTTAGTGAGTGAACTGTAACTGAAGAACCAAATTCTAAAATGCAGTAGAATTTCAAAAGCTGTAATACTGGCAGTTGGTAATTTGTTGAATGTCAGAAATACTACAGCTTTGGCAACATTAGAGTGGATGCATATCTTCCAGTAAAAAGCTTTAATATCAGTGCAGTTAATGCTGAGTGCATTATCTGAAACAGAGGCAATATAAAATTCAATATTTTACATATTATAGTTATTTCTCTGGAGTGATGTTGAAGACCCTAATATCCTGGGCACAATTTTATTTTGGGTTAGAAAGTCTATTAACCAAGAATTTGAATGCCAGTAGGGCAAATTAATGAGTATTGCATAAAATAATGAAGTCTGATAAAGCCAAATACAGTTGCAAAGAGTTTAATTATATGAGGAATGAAACTTATTTATAAAAAAAAAACCATAATAAATAAAAGAATTAAGTAGATGATGAAAACTATGTGATGAAATATATAAAATTCTAACATACTGAATGGTACAAATAGTAATTTCTAAAACTGCTGAACCTCAAAGTAAATTTTATGGCTTTAAATATAGAAGTTCTTTCTGTTAAAAATTTTGCAAAATTTTATCCAAACTTACCTACCCATGCTACTGCATTTTCTTAAATCTCTCAAAAGTTATTTTCCCAGTTTGTTATAATAAGTAAGTGTTAGTTGAGTAAACAATGTAATTATTCAGTTAAACATCCATGTCTTGGATAAATATATTGTTGTTATTCACAGTAGTTAGTAACTTTTTAGGGGAGGCGACTGACAGCTAAGGTCATTTGTGCCATTAGGGATGGATGGAAAAGGAAGGGTGGGGGGAATCCGGCATCGGCATAAGCCTACTCCTGACGAAACACACAAAGGGGTCCACAGTGTAATGTCCCATCCGGCGGACGTCATACTCACTCAAAGTGCTCTCCACAAAGCACCTGGAGTAAGAATCAGGATACCACTGAAAAATATTTGTTGTCTCCAGGATAGGAACACGGGCCCTCTCGGTGGGAAGCCTTTATGTTATTTCTTTTATAATATCAATGAGCTAATTTTACAGAGTTAGAGTCCATGCAAGAAATTCATTCTTATAGGCTTGAAAAAATAAATTGGTATTAGCATGAACAATGAGTACCATGAGATGTGACTATTTTGGATATTTTCGATGTTTTTTTTATGATGGAATTTATGTTTCTTCATCACACAGCATGAAATTCCATATAATGCATACCTTATCCCTTGTAAACAAATACCACATAGCGAAAATCTCGACAATACAACCAATTTCCTTTTGTTAAACATTGTCCAACATTTCCTAATGAAGTGATGCAATTTTGGGCTTTATATTTTCAAGGGAACAATAAATAGAAAGTGCCACAAGTAAGAGTATGAACTCATTTTTATGAACATTAGGGTAAATGGAAACCAGGTTGTTAATATCAATTGGTTGATGAATAATGATATTTAAAAAATTCTAATGAACTATTTTATTATGTTTTAATAACAGTAATTCTTGAAGAAACTAAAAAATATTTTACTTTCAATAAACATAATTAAATTTCTTCTCAATGAACATATACAAATAAAAACCATGGTACATTCTTAAACCTGTGGGACTAATGGTGCAGCACTTTAGTGCTTAATGTTTCACTAGTTTCTTAACCACTTTTGTCATGGCTTCTATTTTGCATTCGGATGTCCAAATTTATTTTTGCAGGAGAAAATATAAAAATATCACCATATTGTCAGAAACTTGAAGCAGTTATTACTTTAAATGACTCATGTTGGCATTTGAAAACAATATCAGACCTTATTGTTGTATATGTCCTCCGTTAATATTAATAGGTAACATGTGATTCCTGTCAATTGTCTAACAGCAGGAAATTGTGAGTAGAAAAAAATAAATGTTCATAAAATTTAAGTTTTTCAAAAGAATTTTATGTAAAAAGTGACCAAATCTTGTTCATTCCTATCACCAACTTGATGAAGTGTGCTCCCTGTGCAGTCAAATGCTTTCTGTTGATGACCCTTCCATACCTGTGTTCATAATTGATGCAAACATCATTATCTTCCAGGAATTCAGTATTTTTATCAACTCCTTCATTTGCTCTTGATTCCTGCAGATTATCACACTTTTCTGGAGCAATGTTTAATCTTTTCTTGTGTCTTTGAAGGAGCTTATTGGTTTCACAGTCATCTTTTCTTATTTGGGCCTCCATATATAGTTTAATTCACCAGTCCATGGTTTATTCAATTCTTCTTCATTAACAGCTTCCTGGTGAGAAACTCTGAAAAAAATGTTTCCAAGCTCCATCAGCTGAAAGCTCCCCCTGTGAAAGACTGTCTATCATCCAATTTTGGAGCAATGAATGTTTCAAATTCATGAGATGTCTATTCTATCTTTCTCTTCTGGTACTTGAATGAATATCTTGCCTTCTTTTGTTTCCCTCAGGGTCTCAGTATATATTTTTTCTTTTGTGTATTTGAAATGCCCTTCATTCCCAATGCAGCTTTAATATGTCTCATCTTAACCCTGTAAAATGATCTTTTGTTATCACAGATGCTATAATCATTACAAAACATGTCATAAATCTTCTAAATTTGGAAAGAGCTTTGTCAAACATGTGAGCATTCACTACTAAGAGTTTTTTTTCCCAGTTAGATGATTAACTTACTGAGACCAAAGTGGATCTTCACTTATTTTCATAAATGCTGTTCATGAGAGTGATTGTTATAACCCCCAAAATATAATAAATGCTCACACAAATGCCAAAAACTAATGACCATCTTCATCATGCCTCTGATAAACAAATAACTGGAAAGCAAATGCTTATGTTGGTTTCTGTATCAAGCAGTCTGGGGAGTTGAGTTACAAAACTTTTTTATCTTCGAAGTTACCATGCTTCTGAAATTGCCCAACTTTATGGTACAAATACAGCGGTAGTCACAATTAAATATCAAAATGGTTTTCAATCAAAACAATCATTGACAATATTGATGAGCAAAAAACTATGAGGGACTAAATTTGTTGCATAAAATAAACTAGAGAGAATAAAAGTATTTTGAAGATATATTGTTGATCAAATCAGTAGTTTCACTTTGATTTTCAATTTTGATTGTAATGAGAAGTCAAAATTATATATTCTTTGCACTCCGGTATAAAGAAAAATACTATTCATCTTTTTATTTGTTTCTTGTGCATAAAGGAGAACTCCAACTTTTTTCTTAACTTTTCCTCTTGAGTAACTGAAAAATAATTTTCCAATGATCACACAATCAAAGCATAATACTGTATGATATGCATTTGGTTATCTAAAGAAAATTTAGTGTTTACTTTGATGCAAGTTTAAGAATGCAATTTTCTTAGTGGGCATCCAGTCATCATTTTGGTATGTGTCAGGGGCCAATATTTTATTTGTAAACATTCCATTTGTTTGAATCCTAATTTTTATCAAAGGATAATACAAAACAATTCAAATGTATTTAGTTTCAGGATTTGCCAAATAAATCTTGGAAAATTCCTAAATGCATATGAGACAAAGTTGGTGGGGTTTTTGCAGTGGAAGATGCATCTTATGAAATATTCAGAATAATCTTCATGGTAAAATGAATAATATGTACATTTCATTTTACTGTATGTATACAAGCATCAGCTGCTAAGTTTGTTTCACTTAGTTTCATTTTGCTTTATGATAGATGAAGGTGTAATCTAATGATACTGACATTAAGATGGTCAGCACAGAAGCGGAAACAAGTAAATCTTTTGATTAACTAACGAGGTCTTCCAGCAGCCTTAAAGTACAAACTTCTATTTTTCGTATACTTTGATACTGGTTGGTCTGCTATTTTTGGGTTCACTACAAGATTAGTATTTATAGAGTAATAGTATTATGCTATTATCTTAGTACCCTCTCATTTGCTCATACTATCGTATTCATCTCATTAATTTGTCCAGTATTTTTTTCAGTGACTGTGGTTAGAGCAAATAAATGATTTTTTATAGCACAAGGCTATTAGCTATTACCATTTACCACAAAAGAATGTGTATAGTATACATTCATTGCATAGTAGAAAACTGTGGTCTAATAATTGTCAATTACCAGTTTATAAATTTACATGGAAAAAATTTCATCCAGACCAATATGCCCCCTAATGGATTATAATGGTGTAATAAGCAGGTAGCAAGAACAAGTTAGTAGGTGTAATTCACCCGTTGTGAAAACAATACTGATCAAGAGTCTGTAATTCTCATTTAAGCGAGATAGAAGAAAATAATTTTCCCAGGTAATGGAAACCCCACTTAATTTGCTTCCCTCACAAAATATGTGAATAACTTTCCAGGAGCCATCTGCCGCAGCTCCAAATTACAATATTACAAGATGAACTTTTTTGGGGAGTCCCAGTCCACTTTACTGTAAATACATTAAGGTCGAAGGAACAGGGGTGAATAATTGGTTTCAGAGGTACAAGAGTAGTTGCTTAAATGTCTATCTGGCAAGGCCACAAATATTTTTCTCAAGTGCCTTTTGAGAGAAGTTCTAAGCCTCTGAGGAAGTAGCTACATGCAAATTCTGTAGAAATCAGATATGTGTTTCTTTGTAGATGGAAGGACTTCATATATAGCAATTATATTTAGTTTAGGGCAACTTTTACCTTTGGTGAGCAGTTTATCTGATGCCAACTGTCATAAATTTCTTGGCCAATCAGTTACATAAACTCTGATCTGGAGGTATTTACCATTTTCATGGTACGAGTTGGTTTTATTTAATTTGAAAGCACTCTTACTCTCACATTTGCTGCAAATGCAAAACTTAATCGTATTAGGTACACAACTTAAAAAAGTGAATCCACGAATATGGTGAAAAACTGCAGTTATTCAGTGAACATAAAAATGCACACATAACTGTTTTTCTTTTGCCAAACTTCCATCAACTTGAAACATCATGCATAAGGTGAGCTTTTATGGAATAACTATTGATGCCATTTCAAATGTCCAAAGAATGACATCCTCATCTCACATGGAATATTTTCAACGCATTTCGAAGAATTAGAAATCTCAACCAAACTGACCTTCATTCATCATTCTGCAAATCAAAGTGATGAGACACTTTTGTATGATAATGAGCTATCGTGTTGCAGAGAAAGAAATTGTGAGAGCTGTCAATGTAAATTTAAGAAAAATTCATTCTTAAATTATACTCGAAAGATGTGGGAATTGACGTATTAAAAGCGTCGAGGAGAGCTCAAACACTATGAAACATTCTAGTCTAACCTCAACCCATTTGCTTAAAAACTTGACCTATTATTCCATCTTAGGAGAAACAATCACTCTCATTTACACTTCCACATCCTTTATATTGCTATTGATATCCTACAAATTCTCTTGAGCCTTCAATTCTTACCACTCAAATTTTCATTGGTACAATTAGCCATGTACTGTTTGGTGAATGGGTCTTTTTTTTATTTGATTCCTACAGTCGCTAACTTTAAACCTAATCTCTTGTTTTCTCACCAACATTATTCCATTACCTATCTGTCACATACAGTATAACGTTCATAGGGAACTCAAAGTCAGTGGACAAAATCTTTGCACCCACCTCAAAATGGTTTGATTGTTCCCATAGCCTCTAATTTTGAATTAATGTAACACACTTTTACATTCTACATGCATAAAAATTGGGTGAAAATCAGCCACATCATCTCCCTGGTTTCTTGTGTATTTTCATGTTTTAAATGTATGTTGTATTACATGAAAGATTAAATACTGTCACAGACCAGTGCATTTGTGATGATATGATATTCGGCGATGACATTAAGTCACATTATTGGTTACCTGACACTCAGAGAATCAACGGCTTTTACGAAATAGCTCTGGTAGCTTCTGATGCCATTTAACATAGTGGATTCAACCCTAGTGGGGTATTCATAAAATCAGATGATCAATATTTAGTTGTCAGTCAGCCAAGGGATTGAAAACTCGTACTGATTACATTGGAAGATCAGTGCAATAGGTGTGGGATTTAAACAAAACAAAGCTTATGTGGTTTTCTAGAAAGAGACAAGAGAAGCAAATTGTTAAAATAGCAGGACAAAACTAGAGCAGATGGAGCAGTTTACTTATCTTGGAAAAGTTTCAGGTCAAAGTAGCAGGGTAAAGGCAAAGAATTGCATTCAAAGAAGGAGATTTCACCAGGAGGGGATTGGTGATGGGGACTTTAGGAGGAGAGTAGGAATGTTAAGAAACATCTTCGATATGGAGCATGATTTTGTAAAGTGCGGAAACATTGTCATTAAAGCACGATAACAGATATGTATTGGAGACTTCTGAACTTTGGGAGAGGAGAAGGATTGGAATGGAAGGAAAGGAAGTGTTAAGCACGGTAGGAGGAGGAGAAAGAGTTATTTGGAATGTTAAAAGGGGGCAGGATAGATGGATTCAGGGCGTTTTAATTGGCAATGGGCCGTTGAAGACTGTAACAGAGGGGAGAACGTTGAGAAAATGAGGATGGGGAAGGAGCATGATAGGAATGGAGGAAAGAAGTTGGGAAGAATTGAAGTGGGGCTTTATGTAGTGCACAATTTCAGGTTGTGTTTTGTTAAGAGAGGAAAGTGAATAGATTTACTTTATTTATTATTTAAAGCTACCCACTTGCAGCATTCAATGCAGTCATTTTCTGCGTGATCTTTTATATTTCCTTATTAACTATCCTTTTCTTGTATTTTCCATAAACCTTATGGCATAATAGTGTTTCGTGAACTCAAATCTAAAAATCTAATTAGCATCGCCATACTACGACCACCAAAATTAGCTCGAATATGTTCACCGGAAAAAACGCTTCAATGTCTGGTGTTTGCTAACTGAACGAATGAATCCCTGCCAAAGCGCTTACCAATTTTCGTTTCACTTCATTAGGAGTAAAAACCATGATCAAATAGAGATGAAATACGTGTTAAAACTGAATTCAATGCGAACCATGGATACTGTAAAAAAATCATCCTCATGGAAACATTCACTTTTACCATAGCTTTTCTCATAGAGTTACCTAAGATATGAACGATAATTACAGTATGTATTATCAAAATGCCTAAGCAATTAAATAACTAACATGTGACCGGTTACAGCGCTTCCATTAAAAATTATTCGTTTGTATCCGCAAGCAACGCAGGAATGAACCTTCATCAAAGTGGAAGTTTTGCTAAGTCACATTACCAACGGTCACGGCGTTTCTTTTGTTTGATGAAAACAATGTTACTCTAGTCTGTCTGTGTATATTGAAATCGGCAATGCATATAGCTTATAGACTAGTTTTTATAGGTCTATAGGATAGTCTCCAACAAATATGTGACTTAAATTATATATTATTGCTGTTAACTTAGTATCCCTTGTACAATGACAGCTGACATTGGCGATAATGGGCGTAAATTCGTTCGATCAATTTCTTCGTTTAAGCTATTACCACGGTGTGTTCAACCTTTCAACTCTTATAAAGTTGTTAATGAGGGAAGTCCTTTAATATAGATTAAAGCGTAAATGATGTCGGTTTGGTAAATACATTTTATCAATGTATGCTCCCGTGTAGTCCGTATATGTTTGATTAGTTAGAGTTAATTAAGGATGAATTAGATCGTAATTGTTTGAATACTTCATGCAAACATCCCTTTCGTAAGCCTCCAAATTTGTGAAATTTAGATGTGGCGTTGGATTTACTTTGACGTGTGTGTTTGTGGACTATACTTTTAAAGGGAAAAATGATTTTCGAATACTCGATAGTGTCATGTTATCAATTCTTAAAAGTGCTGCTGTAAATTGTACAGGCAAAGTTTTGAAATTATATTCGTTTGCAAAGATCTTGCGCGTGTAAACGTGAGGCGCTGGTCATCCATATGAATTTGAATCTTAATCTATGATATATATGCTAATGTCTTTTGGGATTAATCTTAAGCAGTTTTTAATAGCTTCCAATGAAATAAATGGCTTTTTTTCCTAATTTGTAATTTTATAATCATTGTACGATTCACTCTCATGCGTTGCTGAAGTCTTTTAAGTGGTAATTTTATGAAACATTTTTCGTTGATGCCTATTAGTGCATACTTTGACTTTGTTCTTTACACTGAATAATTCGGAATCGGCCCATTATTATTCTGCCTTATATCATAATGGGTAATCATCAACATTACAATGGTAGGTGAAAAGGAGAAGTGGTATAATAGGATATTCCCAGTGGGACATAGTGCGTTGGAGCTTTAATGTGTACAACTACCTTTCTTCTCTCTCTTGTGTTAAATTTGATACCTGTGGGATGTTAATCTGTTCTACAACTCTACAATATAAACTTTGAGTGACGTTATCATGAATACTAATATTTATTCTAAATCACATGATCTTGCAGATAGCGAATAAATATAACAGCGCCGGCTACTTAATGGATTATTTTATTCAAGTCCTGTGTTGGAATTTCATACGCCCCCTTTTCGACTAGGTTCTCGAGGCTTGATTAAAAGGCTAATTTGACAGTTGCGAATTAAAACAATACCAATGAATTCCCGCTTCACTGTCAGCGCACTTTTCTTTATATTAATTATCAGTGAGATAAATTTGAACGCAGTGATAGCAATTACAAAACTCTTGACATCTCCTCTATGTGCCGTAATGTTGCTTCTGTAGTTAATGTGTAGCCACTTTTTTCTTTCTGGCGAAAGTCATTGTAAATTTTCACATTTCAAGATACACATGATTGTCAAGATTCCTCGTACATAATCTGCGCTTTTATATTGATTCTATGAAATGTTTAAAATATATAATTAATACATTTGATGTGGAGTACTGCAACAACTTGTACTTCGAGGATCGTTGGCCAGATTATAAAATTGTAGCAGCTGCCTCATGTTCTCATAACTAGTCGTTTGTATTCCCATATTCTGATTCCTACTTAGGCCATTATGAATTCAATTCTTAGATCAGTTTCGACGAGGATATCAGTGGAGGGAAAAGATACGTTGGTGAAAAGATCCCTAATGTGTCATCTATCAGAAAGTGTTAAAGAAGTTCATTTGGAGCTGAAAGAGAAAGGAGAGGGATGTGGAAATACTCTTGACAATACTGATGCTACCAACTCTTTGTGCATCAGCTTGGAGGCAATCTTCGTCCATGGGCTGAAGGATACTTTCATCAACAGAGTATCTATGGCCATCTCAGGAGATGTTGATCAGCGCCCCGAGCCCAACTTTTGGGGTCCACTTCTAGTCTTCTCTCATAGAGACATTATATATCAGGTAACATTGCCAATATATTTTTGTATTTTTAGGTTTTAAAAGTTCTCAGCAGTATTTTAGTTGTAGAGCTATCATTCCTCAGTATCCTTTTCCAATTCTTTTTGCCTAATCTGCCCATCAGCGAATTTCTTGTTAGAATTACTATCTCATTTTTAGGTTTAAAATAAATTTATTCAACTATAATTAGCGTCCCTTATGTTTTACATACTTTAATTACAATTCATGTTAAGGTTCCATGTGGCACATATTTCATGAACTGCAAATTTTGATTTGTTAAGTGACTTGTGGCTACAAGAGCTAGCTAAAAGACATTTATTGTAATTCATTCACCATGAGCATCTATTTGAAAGAAGGCAGAAAGTAACACTGGAGAGTATTTGGACTACGGTTTAGGAATAAGGATTGATTGTGTTCTGCAGTTGAGAGCTTACTCATAAAAAGAAACACTTGGTTTAAATTCCACAAAAGGCAAAGGTATACATGGAAACTACCCAGGGATTCAGAAAGATATCAGGCTAATTCATTGTCAGGAACAGATTAAGGAACAGCTTGATTAATTCACAGTTTCCTCGGACCAGATGTGAAGTCAGATCATAATGCTGTACTAATGAAGTGTATTGTCAGAATTAAGAGGATAAAACTTGGAAGATGGTATACGTTATGGAAAGAAGAAGCATTGACTAGAACAATAGGAAAAGAATATAAGCAGGCTTTAAAGAAAATCAAGAGTGAGGAAAGGGCCTTGGGATGTGTTGGGATTACAATTGAAGGAAAATGGAGCATATCAGAAATGAGATTAGGAAAACCACAAATGGAACTATGGGAAAAAAAGAAGTGAACCACAGATTAAAGACAAAATTATTAGAAAGATAATAGAAGGAAATGGAAGAATGTAAATACAGAGTTAGGTAGAAGGGAGTATAAAGAGATATACAGATACCTGTATGATATATGTATTAGATATGGATAGATATATGAGATAGCTAAGGTGGAAAACAAATAGGGCAAATGAAGGGTGGTGGAAGTAGCAGTGCGTGAATGTGGAAAGTGTACAAAGGAAGGGTGAACTTGGAAAAAATATCCTGCTTGACTCACTCCTACTGTAAGCTAAAGGAATTCACCTTGTATAGCCTTAAATAATAGAGTAAGCTCTGTACATTCTCAATTATTAGTTATCATAAAAAAGACTATTTAGAAGTGCTTAATTAATAATATTGGTTTTGGCATTCCACAGATTCTAGGGCTGTCTCAAATTCAAACGGATGTTGGTCGCTGCCGAGCATGGCTTCGACAAGCATTGAATGATGGACTTCTGCCAAGCTACTTGGAATCGATGAGACGAGATCCCAGTGCCCTTAGCCCTTATTATCAACGAACTGCATTGCTAAAAGATATGGAACTACTGGAAGTAATCCAGCAACTTGTGCAAGGGGTAGAGACATATCCATTCACCTTGGCCTGTAACTCGAGTGTTCTCAACACGTGGACAGATGCACCTCTTTTGCTCTCAGCCTTATGGACCCCTCCAATGCGCTCCTGCCCCATCCCATCTGGGGTGGATGTGGCCCGCAAAATGGATGAGTTTCCTGAGGAGCAAAGCCCAATCTCTCTCTATAGACCATATGATAATTTGCAGGAATGCCCTAGCTCTCCACATGGTTCCTTACTCAGTCAACCCTCAGGTTTAGATGAAGAGGAAAAGCTGAAAATTATCTTGGGAGCAGACATTGGCAAAACCTCTGCCACTGATTGCCAGTCCAAGGGTGATAATGTAGAGAAGATAGACGAAGCAGCAGTCAAGTCCTCTGATGAAGCCAGGGAGCATGGAAGTGGTGGAGGAACTGATGTGCCACAAAGGACTGACTTAATAGTCAGTGAGGGAAACTGCGGTAGTTTGGGGAATTCGTTGGCGGGAAGAGTTGGTTGGTCATCTTCATTTGATGAAGTAGCTGACAGAGATGATGATGAATCAAATGCAGAGATACCAGAAGCCAAGGAAAGGAAAAAGTCACCAATTACCAAGAACTTAGTTTCAGCTAAAGGTCTTAAGAGCCCTGGAGAAATGCAAAGTTACCACTCATTATTAGAAAGTTATAACCTTCTGTCTAGTTCTTATGTGAAGACTCCTGATTTAAGGGACTTCCTGCAGAAATTTGAAGGTTCTGTTCCTGTAAATGAGTGCTCAAATGTTGAGGCAGAAGATCCTGTAAGTATAAGTTTTACATTTATGTATATGCTTTTTGCCTTGTGTTATATATTGTGTCCCCACTCACAAGTATTTTCTGAGAATCTATTTGAGACCAAGAAGGAACACTCACTAATATATCTGACACTTTGGTGCTATGCATACTTATATATATGTGTGTGTATATATATATTTCTATATGTATGTATATATACACACACACATGTGTATATATGTATGTGTGTGTATTTAACATGAGAATGGCACATAAGAACACAAAAATAAAGTAGATAACACGTAAAAAACTCACATGTGTCCTTTTACGTGTTATCTATTTCATTTTTATATTCCATTGTGCTGTCCAAATGTTTGTTGCTCTCTTGAGTGCTTATACATCATTGATATATATATATATATATATATATACTCCCACACACCCACATACATGTATATACATATATCAATGTATATATAAGGTTATGTGAGTTTTTATGTCCAGAGTTTAGGTAATTCTTGAAATATAATAGTATATCACAGTCCCCATTTGTGTCATTGTAGTTTTTCCCATTATATGGATTGGGATTTGAAGTGGTCCCCATGTCTCCAACTGCTCTTTTTGATATTCCTGTAAGTACTCCTGGTATTTGAATATGATGTAAATTCAAAATATACTTTGTATTCAGCAATTTTCTCTTTCTTATCAACCATAGATGATAGTCTTTCTTTATTTTTAATGATATTATGGTGTGGTAAAGCATCAGTATTTTGTCTGCTGCCAGGAATTTCGGACTTTCGTTGGCAAATTAGGAAAAATTGCTACAGAACCTGGCTTAGATTCTCAGAAATATTGTTGTGCCAGCTGCAATCTTCCAATTGGGATCACTTCTGGAGATGCGAAGTAAGAAAGATTCTATTCATGTTCTGTATGCATTGTGTTCTGGTATACACATTTAATCCTTTATTGATTCCTTTAGGGTCTGCTCATTTTTAGGAGCATATTATTGCTCAGAATGTCAACTTGAGGATGAGATGATTATTCCAGCCAGAGTTATACACAATTGGGACTTCAGAAAATATCCAGTGTCCTCCTCTGCTGCTGCTTTCCTTAATGAAATACAACACCAACCACTACTTGATTTGAAAATTTTGAATCCCACCCTTTACAATGCTGTTGATGACATGACTCGGTTGCAAGTAAGTGTTGGTCAGTTAATGGGATCAGCACATTACCATATTTCCTGGCCCAGGAAATGCAGTGTTTTACTTCAAGATGTGCTTTTAAGCTGGCCTGCATCTTATGGGTACGCTGATGCTGAGGTTATGCCAGGAAAAATACTTCCTTAATTATTTTCCCCTCATAGCAAAATTGTTTTCTTTGTTTCAAGTATTGATATTATCAATGTTTTGAGCCAGTAGTAAGCAATAGAGCTTTGTTTTTTCCTTGGTAGTACTTCCTAAAAAATTGCCAAATAAATAGTAAATGTATAAATGTAGTGCATTTAGTTTCATCTTGCATCTGGTGTGGCTGTGAAACTTAAATGCATTGGGCTAATAGGAATGCCACCCTTGTGCTCAAACATGGTATCTATCACAGTAAAACTTGGAGTCTTCAGGCACTGAATCATAAGGAGAATGATAGTATCCCTCAATGCATAATATGTTCCTTTCTGTTTAGTGTGGGTAGCTGCTTTGACACAGAAACTAAATCTTTCATTTAAGTTTAAATTTGAATAACCTTATGGGGTCTAAAGAGAGGAAATTGTCTTACAGTATTACATTTAAACTTGAAGTGACGAATTATGCTTTGAATCACAGAAACAGGGCAACTGAAAGGCATTTTGGTCCGCCAACTGAGGAGATGATATGAGATTGGAGGAAGCAGAAGATTGATTTTATGAATACAGATAGGAGGAAAAAACATTTATGTTCATGTGCTCCCAAATGACCAAAGTTTGAGGACATATTAAGAACTGGATAATGAATCACAGGAAGAATGGAATTCTTGTTAAAAAAAATAATTGTAACTGTAGAGAGAAGTTAGTGATAGGTATGTCTGTTTCTGAATTTTCTGGACATTATCATGGTGCAGGAGATTCATGAAGAGAACTGGTCTGTGCAGGCATAGCAGAAGTACAATAGCATAAAAATTGCCACTTGAATATGAAATAAAGGTTATAGAATTACACAAATACATCATAAACTTGAGAAAAAGGGTGTATTTTGTGATAGGATATATAGGGATCATGGATGAGGTATCCTCGGATGATTGACATGCCATAAAATAGAGCAGTGAAGATTAAAGATCCTAAGTCAGTAATGATGAAGGTCTCTGGTAACAAGAAGACTCACGATACTGTTGTTCTTGTGTGTTTTGCTGATGGTTCAATACTCCCTCCTACATAAATCTGAAAATGAAAAAATGCCATTTAACTGTACATTTCCACATGAAATCTATATTCATGTTCATCCCAAAGGATGGAGAAAGTATGAAGCTGTGGTTATTGAAGGTGTGGTCCAGGCATCCAGGTGGTCTTTTGAAAAAAATCATATCTGTTAGTGTACAATCAGTTTAAGCTATAAGATACCCTGAATATGGAATCGGCAAAAAGCCACAGCCCAAGGGAAGACCCATTTTGCTGTGTCTCCTGGTGGATTAACTTCTCAGTTGGACTCTATAGATATTTCATTCAATTAACTGTTCAAGGGATCTGTGGAAAGAGTATGAATCAAATTGAGGCACGAACTCATGACATCTCATAGATAGGAAGAATGAAATGGTTGTCAATTTCTTGTGTTTATGAGTTGGTGGAAAAGTCATGGTAGAAAGTTAAAAGCGAGACTATCAAAATGTATATTTTTAAATGGGACATTAACAATGTGCTAGATGGAAGTGAAAGTGACACTGTGTGTGAGGAAATTGACAACTCCGGTGAAAATAACTGTTTATGATTTTAGCAGCAGTGATAATGAATTACTGGGTTTCTGTGATGAATAAATGTGTATATAGTAGTTAAGTTTTTAATGTTAATATTTATTTTCTTCCAATAAAGTGTTAACATTCAAATACTTTGGTCCTTTTTGGTCTCATTCAAGAATTTTTCGTAAATTCTAACACTAGAAAACCCAGTGCTTCTTATGGGCTGCGAAATACATTATGTCTCTGGAGGTTATAATCCAATGTTAATGAGAAGAATGGCCTAATTTTTTCATATCTTTAATTGATGAACCTATCATTGCAGAACATGAGAATCCAGCTCAATTTACTCCGGGCATATCTTTTTACTTGTCGAGAACCGATAATTGAAGAACTTCAAAAGAGAGTTTGGCCTAGGAGTTACTTGTATGAGCATGTACATTTGTATTCAGTTTTGGTAAGTATGTTTTCATTTTTCAGCCAATTCTGATTTTGTTGGGATTGCATTGAAAAATAATTTTCAGTCCATGCTTATCTTTGAGGAAATGTTAGGGTAACTGGGTGGTAAAATGCAAGGGAAAAAATAATGCATCAGGTCTCCTGTGTATCATGATTTGTTTTCAGGAATTGTGTAAATTATGACTTAGTAGAGGATCTCTTATGAGGCTCTGACTGACTTTACAATTTTCCCTAGAGACCCCTAGTAACTCGGCGAGATTCCATATGATGTTGTGGAAATTAATTCACTCATTAGTGCCGTGCTGTGGACCTATTTTATTGTCACACCATTTGCATATTGTTGTGCAGAGTCATTGTTAACATATCATATAAAATTTATTAATGCCATCTAGATATTTTAGAGCCATATTACAAATTTATATAAAAATATTGGAGTGCATATGCAGACATGCCAACTCTCCCGATTTAAGCGGGAGACTCCCGATTTTTCCTTCTTACGTTCTTGATGAACTGTTCAAATTGTGTACTTAGCTTAACATGTTAATAAAGTGTGACATTCATTAAAAATTGGCAAAGTGTCATAAAGGGATTAAGGTGCCATGCAAATATTGTGGTAATTAAAAGTGATTACTTCGTGATACACTTCTAAAAATCTCCCGATTTTTCATTTTTGAAAGTTGGCATGTCCTCCCGATTTTTCATTTTTGAAAGTTGGCATGTCTGCATATGGATCTTCAAGGGATCTGGTAGTCCAGTGGGTAGAGTATTGGACCCCTGACTAGCTGGCCCAGGTTCAATTCCAGGGGATGCCTCAAGACACCCTTGGCTTCACCTAAGCTGTGTGATTTTTTGGGTACCAGATCTTTCGGTTAAGTCACATGTGGCCCTTAGGGAACAAGGAACAGGCCCTCAATGTTGATAGCCCAGCTAATGGGTGACGCTCATACACTGTGTAGTGGGCAAAGGAGATATTGAGCTCTACCTCACCCCTCAAAGCAGGCTTTAGGTTGATTACTGTTATTGTCAGTTGCATGTGCCAGAAAATACCAGTTTTATGCAATAATATAAGCTTAATTGTAGTGCATGCAATAGAGCCACTTTATTTCAACATTCATGGAACTGAAAATATCTGTTCCAAATAAATGGATTTCAAAGCAAATTTCATAAGGTTTGGTATTCAGCCTATATGTAATGTTACGAAATTGATCATAATTTCAATCTCTTTGCAAAATAATAAGATTCTTGTGAATCTTATCAGCTGTCAAATGTATTTAATGTTTCCCTCTCATCCATTAGCCCTGAGAATTTTATGTACTCCCTTAAGCCAAGGAAATACATATTTTTTCTATGAAACGAATTGTCATTAACTACCTATTATGCATTATTTTAATTGGTGTCATATGATAAATATGAATCGGCATTAGCCATCCTTTTTAAAATTTGTCCTTTGCTAGTCATTTGTTTTTCCTGGCTACATGATTGCTCTACCTATCCAAGGAAAATACAATCTGCAAATTCACTTTATGATAGTTCTGGAGTCTCATGAAGTTATAATTCCACCTTTACAAAATGGCTTAAATAGGGAAAAAAAAGAAAGTCTCCATAAAATCCAGATAAATCATGACCATATTTTCTCTGTACGATGTTTTGGTTTTCTGTGGTTTCTATTATTACATGCATGTCTAATGCAATTAAGGACAATATCCTGTATAGGGATTTAAAAAAAATGAAGTCAATTTACCATTTGTCTGGAAGACTTACAGTACCTACTGTCTGAGAGATCTACTTACCCAGCAAGTGATGTAGAGGAAAGACTAGCAGGGGTAGTCATCCCTTAAGGTACATCTTGAAATATTGTTCTAGGGGTAAACTTATCCTCAGGTTTTCTTCCACCAATGTAGGTAATATGAATATAAGATGTGAACAGCTGTTATATACCAAAACAGAATTAAGCTATACATAATGTGAAAGGTATTGGTGGTGCTTTTGTTTTCATTGAGCTTTGTTGAGATGTGTCCAAAATTGAGGTGGTGACTTATTCCTCACTATGATTACTTCCGCTATTGTTATGAGCATCACATTAGCTAATGTAGATAGCGGGTGATTAAGCACCAGAAATATGATACAATATCTCTCATCCCATAAGACCTATTCAAATAAATATCTACAATGTAAACGAAAAATACCGGGACCTACCGGGAATACCTACAAGAAAAAAATTAAAGTTTAGAAAAATGAAAAATAAAATTTTCAGTGTTTATTCATCATAATCTAAAGGTGAAGCCTTGTAGTTGCAGCCATGTATCCCTATCCATTGTTGTTCTGTTCAAATTGTTATACTCGTATGTTGTGACTCTTATAGTACTTTTAATGTCATCCAGAAACTTCTCCTTGGCCTTCCTCTCCCTCCTTTGCATTAATAGATTATATTATTGACCCATTCCAAGATGTGTTCCATAACCTGCTGTGTTCCTGATGTCAGAGTATACAATCAACAATACAAAGTATGAAATATAGATTGTCACTAAGATTCTTGCACCAAAATCTTTTATCCATGCTTGTATCGTATTATTGCTATGTGGCAATGAATGTTCCGGGAAGTTATAAAAATGTACAATAAATTATTATTTATAGTATCCCAGTAGATGTACTTTTAATGACATCAAATACCCACATTGTCCGGTGTAATATCCTGAAAAGTCATAAGAGTCAGCTTGTAAGTAATTTTTAATTGGTAATCAAAGGAATTCCGTAGATTGAGTGCTTTTAGGAACAGTGCAGCCATGTTGTATTGAGTTTTTACCATCTGGGTATATTATAAAATAATTATGGTTCTTGTATATTTTGATATTCATGTGGAAATGCTTTTATGATGAATAGACATGGTTTATTTTGCATACTTAAGATATATTTCTCATTTCAGGATCTGCAGCAAATACCAGGTGGTGCTCTTGCCCATTTTTTGCAAGAAGTAGTAGCTTTTGCTCGAAATCATGTACTAAGCTGTTGGCTGTGCAGCCAAAAGGCATTCATATGTGAAATGTGTAAAAATCCTAAAGTGATATATCCTTTTGATACCGACTCAACTTTTCGGGTGAGATTTTCCTATTGCATGGCTACTAACTACACTGCTGTTCACTATCATTCACATTCATTACCATATCCTGTAGGCTGTTTTAATTTTAAACGAAACATGCTATAGATCCTTTAAGTTTGCATGATTGGCAGGTGCCATAAACAGTTGATATAAGCTGACCTTTTTTGTGGCAGTACCTAGCTTTCATAATTTAGGTTTCAGTTAAGAATTGATATTTTGATTAAATGATTGCAGAAAACTGCGATTTTCAGTTAAAAAATGATTTTATCTTTCTACTTAATCCCCCTTGACTTCAACCCACTTGGATCACCATTTCTCCAACATCAGTATACCTTCCCAAAAGTGAGAGTCTGGAAGACTGTGAAAATATCCATATGGCCCTCTCAATTTCTTACCAGAAACAAATTTATTCAAGTTTGGGAACAGATGAAAGTCTGAGGGTGCTAAATCAGGAGAATTTGGGGGATGGCCAAGCAAATAGCACCCAAAATCCCATAGTTTTCCTATCCCCAACGCACCTTTGTGAGCAGGTTGTCCTGGTGAAAGATGATCTTTTTTTCTTCAAGGCAGGCCTCGTCTTGCAAATTTTGGCATTCAGCTGGTCAAGAAGGTTAGAGTAGTATTTGCCTATAATTATCCTGCCTTTTTCAAGGTAATCATTTGACAGGATCCCTTCCACATCCCAAAACACACTGGCCATGACCTTTCTGGCAATATGCGATCAACTTTGCTTTCTGAACCATTGGCTTCCACCCACTGCTCCAACTGCTGTTTCATATCTGGTGGGTAGTGGTGGACCCATGTCTCATCCATGGTGACAAATTGTCACCCAAAATCAGCCGTTTCCCTCTTGAATTGGTCCAAACATTTCTGGGAAAATCATTTGTGCATTTGCTTTTGATCTGCATTCAGCAAATGCAACACCCACCTTGCACAGACCTTTTTCACCCCTAATTCTTTGTGCAAGATGTTTTGCAACCTTTCTTCTGATATCCCTACCTCACGCATGTTCACTCGTTTATCATCCAACACGATATCATTTACCTTTTCAATGGTTTCTGCTGTGGTTGCGGTTTTTGGCCATCCTTCATGTGGGCCATCTTCAAGGGATGTGCGACCGCTTTTAAATTCAGCTGTCCACTTTTTGACGGTTGATATTGAAGAAGCAGAGTCCCCGTACACTTATGTCAACGCCGGATGAATTTCCTTAGGGGTTAATCCATCCAGAATGAAGAATTTTATGACCGCACAAAATGTAAATTTTTTTATTTTAACAAAAAATCCAAAAGATTTCTACTGCAATAATACCTGTAAACAAACTACTGGAGATAACGAGTTGAAACTTTTCTTATCAACTGACAACCTGTCTACCCAGGGAGGAATCATAAATTTTTCCCGATAGGAACACAAGCTCTGCCAGGCCGAGAACTTTTCACCTTATCCTCGTGCCTGTACAGTAGTGTAACTTGGATTGGAAGAAGTATGACTGACAGCAAGCGAAGAGTAGCTCAAGCTAAGAATGCATTCATGAAAAAGAGATGTTCAAAGGAGTTGAGGCTGCACTGAAGAAAGCTGTTTATCAAAATGTTAGTGTGGCGCATGGCACTCTATAGATCACAGTAATGATACATTGGAAAAGTGGACCAGCTAAGAATAAAGTCTTAGAAACATGGTGCTAGAGGAGAATGCTAAAGATTAAATGGACAGACAAAGTGATAGACGAAGAAGTATATTGATGAGCAGAAGGGGAAAGGACAAAATGGAGGACTTAATGGTATAAAACATCTAGATGGATTGGACACATCTAGAAGCACAGTGCTTTAGCTGGAAACACAATAGAAGAGAAAATGGAGTGGAAGATCCTGTGAGCATGGCCAAGAGACGAGTGTATAGGGAAATGTTAGAAGGATTTACAGTAGAAAATTTGTAAGGGGGTGAGGGAAATAATACGGAAAGAGAAGAAGGGGGTTGCAGTAAACCTAACTTAGGGTTGAAATACTGATGATGATGGTTATCATTTGTTTAACCTTGGAAAAAATTGATTACATTCTGATTCATATTGCATCAATGCTTAAGCCAATAGGTAACATTCTGTAATACCTTCCAAGTAGATATTCTTTAGTGTTCGATTAAATCAGTTTTCAATAAGTCTTAACACTGCAATTGTGGAAACCATAGGACATGTTTACAATTTGTGATGCTTTGATAAATAAATTCTTTGCATATAGAAGATATTTTTTCCTTCATTACCTTTGCATGTTTTTACAGGCCACTGATATATATATTTCTACTCCTTTTAACTAAAATAGAAGGTGATGGTGTATCCTGTGATATTCCTATCCTTTTTAAATTTTGTGTACTTGGTTCATGTTTCAGATATAATGTCATAATGAATTTTGTGCTACTGATATTTTTAACAGTGACCTCTCAATGTACCACTGGGGATTTCATGTTAATAAATAAGTCATGGAAATTAAATATTTCAGCTTGTCTGTGAATGAGACATGAATTTTGGCTTAGGTTCTGCAAATGTAATATAATTATTTTCTAGGAGACTGATAGGGTTTTAATCATACCCCATATGATGCAATTCACTACTAAAGTATTTAAAATCCATGCTAGTCACCAATTTGATGAAATTTCTAAAATTTGTCCACCTAATTAACCATACCGTGTGTGAATCTATCCACACACACACGTTGTCTGAAAAAGCTGCTTGGGATTCCTCCTTTAACACAAATATGGAAAAAAATGCATGATTTTACAGGGGTGAATAAAAAATAAATAGTATGTTGAAAAACACGTATGACATCACTTGAAATAAAATATGGTGGCACGAGGTATTTGGCAGAAACTTTTTGACTTTTGAATGAAAAAGTAGACACTGAAAACTGAATGAAAATATTCAATGACCCCCCTAGGTCTCAATGCATGTTATTATTTTCAACAGATAATTATGATTACAAAGTATAGCCTTATTGTTAGAGTGGGAAAGGTTAGAATGAAAGTGGAGAAGGAGAGTCCTATGATATGTGTGATGAAAACCAGGAGCACGGATTTGATACAGAACTGATGATCCTTTCATTAAAACTTGGTTTTGTTTTTATTATGATTTACAAATTTTTAACTCCATGTTCAATTGTGTAAGAATGTTACAACCGGGGTAACACACACATTGTTGTATTTGCTATGCATTCAGATTCCTTAAAAGTAAAATGTGTATGCAGAATCCCCACAGCCAAGGTGTAGTTGCATATGGGAGAGAGATGCAGACTTTATGCACAGCATATATCGGTCCTATGGGATTAGTATGATGAGCATCAATAAAATATTGCATGAACATTTAGCGGCGGAAAAAATTTGTTTGCATTGGATTGTATGTAATTGAACAAAAGCTCAAAAAGATGCTTGTGTCGATTGGTGCATAGAAATGCTCAAGAAATACAATTGCGATGCATCAAAACCTGTGTATAACATCTACACAGGTGACAAATCTTGGATTTGTGCGTATGAGCCCAAAACAAAACAGCAATCCGCGGTATGAGTCTTCCAAGACAAGCCGAATCTGACAAAAGTGATGCATGTAGCACATCAAAGCAAATGATCACCTGTTTCTTCGAAATAACTGAACATGTGGCAACCGTACCATTAGAGCAATGTAGAACCGTGAATTCTGAATGGTACATGAGCATTTGTTTGCCAGAAGTGCTTGGTGAAATATGGAAAAAGAAGCAGTAACAAAGGATCATTCTTCACCATGAAAATGCAAGCTCTCACTGGTCGGCTGAAACAATTACCTATTTGACTGGCCAAAAGGTCGAATTGATGGGTCATCCTCCATACAGCTCTGATTTAGCTCAGAGTGACTTCTTTTTATTCCCGTTTATCAAGAAAAAACTGTGTGGCCAATGTTTTTCGGCACCCGAAGAAGCCGTTGATGCATTCAAAAACCATGATTTGGAGGCACCTCAATCGGAGTGGAAAAAGTGTTACAAAAATTGGTTCGAGCGCATAAAAAAGTATATCGATTATAATGGAGAATACTTTGAAAAACAATAAAGCCATTTTCAACATCAAATTACTCTCTTTTCATTATTAGGTTGAAAATATAAATAGCAACCCTTGTACTATAGCTTGCAGGACCTGCTTTGACTTTGACTTCCAGTGCATTGGCTATACACTTTTGGCAGCCCTATGCAGGCCGTAGTCGCTCCAGCACTCGCCGCTGGAATGTGAATATGTGACAGAGGCTGACTGACTGGAAGTGGCTAGGTCTCAGCCACCAATTTAAATGGAATCCAGGGCAAGCATGTGGTGTCGTCCCCTGGTCCAGACCCACATCCTGCTTGGTGCTAGACAACTCACACACCAGAATTCTCATCTCCCTATTTCTCCAGCCATGTCAAATCCTGGGTGGATTGTGGATAAGTTCGTGTGGTCACCTACAGTGTAGAGCCACACACTGCGTGTATGCTACCCTAGCTGAGCTGGGGCTTGTTTTTAGGATATTCTCTGAACACATTTAGTGGGCTCTTATAGCCCAAGCATGGACCCTTTTGGGGGTAGTTTCCATCCCCTATATTCAGGCATAAATATGCTGTTTAATATATAAAATTAATATAATGCCATATTATTGCAAGTTCTGGTCACAATTTCAGTATTAAAATATAGAAAATGTGTCTATCATCAAAATTGCAACCTATGGTCACAATAACTTCAAATAATATTGTGCTATTCCATAGAGCAAGCCACTAACAAAAAAGTCTCCATGGTTTTTGCCACTTAATGATGATCTAAATGTAACAAAACCAAGGCTTATTAAAAGTGTAGAAGGTTACTAAGTTTGTTGTGTTACTCAGCTCTGTATGTATTCCTTTAAGTCACAAGTACAGCGAGCTTGCATGCAATTTCCTTCTTACTGACTTTGTGCTCAATGTAATTTGGCCTGAAATTACACCACTCCCATGTTTCTTTTTTGTTCCTTTGCAGGATTTTTTATGCTTCTTAAAATTTATGAGTGTTTCAGTGTTTTGATATTTTTAACTCCTGTTTCTTGGATATTTCAGTGTGGTCATTGTAATGCTGTGTTCCATTCATCATGTCTTGATTCATCTCGACCTTGTCCAAAATGTGACAGGAGGAAGAGAAGGGAGGATATTACCCTACTTGAACCATTTGAATCTTGATATTTTGATTTCTCTGCTGCTCTAAATCAATGCATTTTTATGCCAAATAAATAGTTTGTTGAAAATAAAAAGTAAAGTTTTTTGTAGTACATTTTTTATTTTAAATGAAACATTAGGTGTCCTGATAATTACAACTGAGAGGGATGTTTATGCACTTGCCAATAGCTAGAAGAGGATATTCAGGATTGAAAACCACATACCTGGCTTGATCAATTAGAGCCAACCTAGGGTTGCCATCCCCTTAATTAAGAATGACAAAATTGATGCATCGTCACTCCTGGCCTGAAGATGCCAGCAGCATGGCTGGAGTAACTTGTCGCCAAGGGACACCCTGATGCAAAGAAATGCCCAAAAGCCTTGACATTGTAAATTTTTGATGTATTGGAAACAGAATTAATATTTTTTAATTTCCCTACATAAGAGAATATGAAGAGATCAAATGTTTCCTTGTTGATTAGAAGCTGTAGCTACAGGAGTTGTACAAGTCTCATAATAGCAGGCGCCAATAAGTAACTAAATATGAAAAGGTGTTTTTGCCCATGCTTTTTTGTATTATAAATGTATCATTTGTGTAGTATGAAAAATGGTGCAAGTTAACTTGTACAGGTATCAGCTGGGTGGTTACAATTTATTTCCATAGTAAATGAAGCATTGAATTTGGTTAGTTCTTGTTATTTTTGCATATTTGAGATTTACATCTCAGTAAACCCTTACTAATCTGGGCAAAGTCTGGAAGTGGAGCACAAGCGGCTCACTGCTGTACTATGCCAAAAAATGTTAAGATTGCAATTTCTACAAATATGGTTGAAAATAGGTATATTTCATTCAATATTCATGATGAACGACTGAAATTATTAAAAAACTCTTGCTACACGAAGCAAATGTTCATCAAATGCTGCATGCTTTGAAAACATGACACATTTCAAATGGTTGGCTAATTCCTTCCATGCTATTTCCTGACCCTTCATATACATAGGTACTTACTGATTGTGGGATATTCATGCAGAAAAACTAACATTTGGCAACAGTACCAAAGAAGATTAGCAATACAAGTAAATGGTTTTGATCATAACACAAAGTTAAGTTTTTTAGAGAGTGTTCCTGTTGGGAGTTGGGTATTGTTCGATACTATCTGAGTTGAAAAAGATCCTTTTATTTGCTTTTCAATTTAAATGAAGTTACCAAAAAATGTAAATATAGGTTCAGTAAATTATTTCACCTGGAAGATGGACGATAGAAAGAAGACATTCAGAGGTGCATAACTGATCTCACACAGTAGAAATGCATCACACTGATGCACAAGATAGAGCTTAAAAAACTTGTTCAGTACTTACATGCTGAGAACTTCTCTGCAAGTAGCTGTTGGCTATGGTAGTTTAGTAGACGTGATATTTTCTATCAAGGTTCATCATTTACTGATAGTGATGCCATTGAACCATTGTTGGAATATTTGCCGGCTTTGATAACTGAATATGAATTACAGTTATCTCAATTATATAATGAAGGTGAAATGGATATGTACCGAGGAATTGATAGTAAGTATGCAAGCTTTACAAAGTGAATCCAAGGTTTCCAGGAAAAAATCAGTAAAGAAAGGATGTTTATAGTTGCGTGTAAAATGCTGATTGTAGCCACAAGATGAATTTTTGTTATTGGAAAATATGGACAACATTGAACTCCCAGGAGGAAAATGAATGACCACTCTCCTTAAAATAATTTGACAAATGCATGGTTTATCGTAGTTGCCACGATGGGCTGGTTCAATAATAATTTCATTCCCAAAATTATGAATTACCAAATTGATGCTCTGGGAATTCCTATGGAAGATACAGAAGTCTTCTTCTTTGAGTATTAGAGAAAAAGCAAAATCCAACATGTTCATTTACATGGAAATGATCAATCATGGGAAAAAACAAATGCTCCCTTGGCAACCTTCATTGACCAATGGATGATTTACTCTGTTTACAAATCTCAATCTTCCCTAGAACTTTATTTAAATATAATGGAATTCAATTAGTATCACTAACCAAAATGTGTTTGGTTGGTAGTACTTGAAACCTAGTAGTCAGCGCAATAATTAAAATAGATTAAATAGGATTATTCTACTGAGTATATATTATCATTTTTTTAAGGTATGGAATGACTAACTGATGGCCAAAAAATTGCTCAGCTTTACCCAAGCAGAGTAATTTTCTGGGTAACAGTTCATGAGAAACCATATGTGGCACAGAAAAAGGAATGGTCCCCCATGAAAACCCTGCTAATGTGTGAATTTTACATTCTGTTGGACTCAAGATTTAGTGAGCTCTGCCTTAACCAATTAGACCAACCTTGGGGTCGATAACTGTGGTTTGGTTATAAAATAACAGGAAATGGCAATAATAGAAGAATATGATGAGATATGTATTAGAACGGGTGTCAGATAAGCAAACTCTCTGTCACCAATTCTCTTCAATATTCTTGCTGAAGAGTTTACCAATAAGGTCTAAGGAAAAGTAAAAGATGTTGTGAGAGGTGAATGAATATATAAATGAATAAGTTCATGAAATATGCAGATGCCCCAGCAGTACTGGGGGAGTCAGAAGAGGAGTTATGGTGTGTCAGGCAAAAAAGGTGAGCATTGTAAGAATTGGGAAATAATTAGAGATGAACAATGATGTAGGAAAGACAAAATTATTTTGGGTAAGTACGAATGAAGCAATCATTAATATATTGAGGGAAGGAAAAACGTTTGAGTGAGGGAAATCATTACAGCATTTGAGAAGCTTAGTGGCTAGGAGTGTAAGCTGTACTGAGGAAATAAGAGATGATATCTAGAGATAAGAAAGCTTTTGAAAAGGTGAAAGGACTTTTGAAAGCAAGTTAAATTTCATTCTAACTGAGAAAGAGATGGATAGAGGTTTTGAGTGTGGGTTAATACAGCAACAAAACTTGAGTGGTTCAAAATAAAGATAAAAAATAAGTGGAAAGTTTTCAAATATGATTTTGGAGAGAATGCTGAAGGCTAAATGGAATGATAGATTGAGGAATGAAGAAGTGTTGATGAGAATAGGAGAGGGCAGAGAACCACTTAGAAAAATAGGTATGAGAAAGATATCATTGGAGTAGTTAGTTGGGGAGACAACCAGCAACTAAAGTCATTTGTGCCATTGGGGATGGATGAAAATAGAGGAAGGGTGGAGAGAAATCTGGCATTGGCATTAGCCTACTCTTAGTTAAAGGTGCCTAGGAGTCCATAGTTTAACATCCCATCTGTTGGATGGCGTACACTCTTAAAGTGCTCTCCACAAAGCACCTCAAATAGGGATTTAGATACCACTGAAAAAATCTGCTGTCTCCAGGATTTGAACCTGGGCTCTTTGGATGGGAAGTCAGTACATTAGCCACTGCACCATTGCGATCCCTGAAATGCATTGTAGTTTGCTTAGAAGAGTCAGAGAGAGAATTGAAGGAAAGAGATGAAAGGGAAATAGAAAAGATTGGAATGGTTCATGGAATAAGGAATGGCAGAAGTTACTGGCAAATGGAGGTGGATGCTCAAGGCCGAGTGTAATGAAAGGTACCAAGTCAAAATCTGTCGGAAGATAGTTCCCCTTGGGAATGAGAGAAAATTAGGCTCTGACTTTCCTCTAGAATGTTGATACCTCTTTTCAGATTTTGTTGCATTGGATGAAGGGATACAATACAGCTATCAGCATCTTTTGGCTTGCACTCTTCATTGAATGAATTGTCTTCATGGATATGGTCATTCTTTTTCTTCAAAGGCAAAGCACCTTTTCTTGCCATATAAACTGTCAATAACATAGCAAATCCTACCAAAAGCAGAAGATACCAGACTTCTGGAAGATGCAAATTTGCACTGTATAATATTCCATTACACAGTACAATAATGATTGAATTGTGAACTGCTATCTCAGAAATAATGAGAAACTAAACCCTCATGCATCTCTAGTTTCAAATAAATATACAATCCAATGAAGTCTTTTGAAGTTATGTCTTCATTTCCTCCTGGAATTTCTGTCAATGTGGAATAACTGCTTTCCCTGTACTCCTCGATTTATTGTGAGTTAAAAGACAGGTCCAATTGAAAGAGAGAGATATATTATGGTTAGGCATAGACTTTTAATAGGTCGCATAGTTTCCTGGGATAAAATGTGGATTTAAGTCACAATTTAGTGTCCATAAAGTGCAATGCTAAGTTTAAGAGAATGAGGAAGGGGAGGAGTATAAGAAAATTGAATGTAAAATAAACCTTACAGGGCCAGGATTCACTTTGTGGAAGTTTTGTATATCCTTAGACAAATTTCAGGAAACTGCGGGAGATGCCGCAACAGTAACTTTTAACGGTGTCATCCGCTATGTGTGCATTATAATGCAACAATTTCAGAGAGTAAAAATCATTCGCCTTGACCGGGATCCCGGTCAAGGCGAATGATTTTTACTCCCTGAAATTGTTGCATTATTTTGTATATCCATTAAATGAAAGAGAGGATATAATTTTCCACATAATTTGTTTAGTTTGGTACAAGGAGTTTCACCCTGACATGGCATCATCAGGTACAAATTTATTCATGGTAGTCCAGGGGCAGAGCATTGAACGACTGACCGGAGGGTCCCGGGTAAGCCTTTCTGGGCACCTGCAGCTCTACCCAAGCTAAGTGATTTTTCAGGTACCAGATTTTCCTCAGAAACCATGACCAGCACATGGAAAGGAACTGGCTTCCCTACCCTGATGTGTGAATTTCACATGCTGTATAGGGCTTAGTATTTGGTGAACTCTCCCATCACCTACCGAACCAAACTTCGGGTTGACTACTGTGTTAATGTTTACACGTGGTGTATATGTGGACACAGTGTGTCGGGTGCGAGTAAGTTGGACCTCAAGTGGCATTGGTTCTTTCCTGGGAACCAGTGACCAACAGGAAGTAAAATTGTTGTAATTCTGTGGGATAGCAAGGAATCCGGGGGGTGGTAAAATTTGGGGAAGGGAATGTGGTCAATAAGGGTTGGTGGGATAGTGAGATGACCGAGGAGGAGGGTTTATGGAAGGGTAGGAGTGGAGTGTGTGGTTGTTTATTGGATTCGAATGTACTGAGAGCAATTGGGAGGGGTGGGTAAGGATTTGTTCTCTCCAGAATGTAACAGTTGAATTGGATGAAACTTTCAATTTCCAGTTGTTTGAGGGCATCCAATTTTAGACCTTTGGGCACACTATGCAACACTTCTGGAACAAAGTCAATGTTGTGATCGTGGTCTTTTAAATGCTTGGTGAAGAAGGTTATTAAGCCAGAATTTTTAAAGCAACTGAAAGCTCATGAATCCATTTTTGGATATTTCTGCCAGTCTGACCAGTATATTTTGTACAGATATTTGATGATGCCCCGGAAACACAATTATTAATTGCCAATAAGTTTTTACATTATGAATTTGAAAGAGGTATTTTTTATACAAAATATTGATACCTAGCAATGTCCTAGGTAATGATTTATGCGGAGGTATTTGATGATTGGGCTTATATTACAGGATATGCTATTAATACCTTAAGGAAGACAAAGCTCTGGGGGAAGAAAAAATCGATGGAGATATTATCACAGCACTCAGAAACAAAGCCAAGGACAATCTGTATGGAAAAATCAAAATTAGCTTGACTGGTCACCATCTTGCTGAAGAGATGAACTTAATGAATATCAAGTTTCATAACGCATAAATTTACAATAATCCAAACATTGGAAGATATTACAAACCATATTATACTTTATACTTATGCATAATTAATGCACCACTTCTTAAACCAATCTGTGATAGAAGTTACAATGTAAATTTCTTTTAAGACGGTACGGAAAAGTAGGAAGGTATATCCTAGATGGGACAATAATATTGCAGCATGCATACAATTATCATATACTGAGCACTCAGTTGCATAAAGACAAAGGATTTGTTAGATATTGTAGTAATTTACTCAAAACATAAGGCAAAAATCACTTTCCGAATTTGAAATATAAATATTAATTTTCATGGGATTGGCAAACATGTCATAATAGGATATCATAATTCATGCAGAAGAATTAAAAAAGTAAATAATTACAAGCAATAATCAGAAATACCATGGTGGTTATGGAAGTAGGTGACTGTTTCTTAGACTGCAGCGCCCGTGGAATTGATCATAATATCTACAGAAAGATGAGATTATTTTTTTAATATCGTGCGGGAAATTTTTCGAAGGTATTTTGACTTCTCACTCTTTTAAAATGGCCATGCTAACTCGAGATGAAGGAAGAACATGTGGGCGATTCAAAGTGTTCCACCGTATTCCTCATTTTTTACTATAATTCATATTTCTATATAAATGAAAAAATGTAATTTATAAGTTAATCAGCATTAAATTATCCTAAAAGGTATATGGAAACAGGAAAACACGTATTGACAAAACTCATCGAAAGTGTTGTAATAAAGATATAACTGCCGAATTAGGAAACCACAATGCAACAATGTACATGTTACAGCCGTACAGGACACTTAACAATTCTATTATACGCTCGATGAGTGTTCCGTGAAAGTTGTCAAAGAATTAGCCATTTCGTGCTACTTAAGCAGTAAGTGGATCGTAAACCAAGATCCTTATTGAAATAAACACCAAAAATCCAGTAACAAGATCTCTGAAATAATAATTCGATTTGGTGAATTTATATAATCGATCCACTCCTTGTAATTCACGCCACTAAATTACGGATTCCATTTCAAAATGGTCATCTCACCCGGGTACCAAACCGAACTTCGTGTTAGTTTAAGGACTGACCAACAGATGGCTGTAAAGTGAGTGCAACGTTGCTATCATTGCAGTATTGCCACGTTTAGTTTACGTTGTTTGGTCAGTTTATGTGTAGATAAGAAGTGCAGATTAGTTAACAGCAGTTTGTTTTTATAATTGTCTTGATTGATCATCAACCTGTTGGATAACTTGATGTTTGTTACCAGGAATTGTACAATAATTACCTTCACCCATCTTGAACGTCTCCTCCTGAAGTCCCCGTATTATTTAATCAGGCGATCAGCGTAAGTTACTGCACATTATAATATATAAATTGGAATAATTGGATCTACGGGGAACTGCGGTTCATTAGAATGTTTCTTAAGTTCATCGGTTAGGGATTTTATAAATAAGTGTTGATTAACAGCGCCATTTTATTCATTTCAAAGTGTTCAGGGTTTAGAAAGGTGTTTAGGATATGATATTGATTTAGTAAAACACGTTTCAATGGTTTCCTTTGTGAACTTGAAATAATAATTTTGGAAGTAAATCGACCTTAGAAGACTGAACAGTTTGAGATTACGAACTATTGACCCTTATCCCCTCAGCTTCTTACCTGTAAAATTGAAACTAAAGACGCTATTGTTTTTATTATGTATTTTTTAGCACTATGATAATCTCCGTCCTGCAACCTTACGCAGTTTTGGATATTTAATTTTTAGAATGCTGCTCTCAATAGACGTGTTTACGTGTGAGAAAATATTATGTAATTGCCAAGTTGAAGTAAAGCACACATTTCCCTGCGGCATTGCTGGAATAGTCTATTTTCGATTCTGTATTGTTGATGGAATTGGCGAAGGGAATTAATTAGCAAAAATGCTCTTTTTTAGAGAAGCATGTTAAATTTGCCACGTATTAGTGGTAATGGAAGCTTCCGGTGGTAGATGGACCTGTTGTATACTTACGTACGTAGTGTGGTGCCGGTTTTCTTTTCCGTCACTACGTACGTAAACATGTTGAACCGTATCAAGAGAGCCGTGTACATAGCTGCTGGGGTAGAGAATGTACAATCTCTGCCTGCCGCCGAAGATGTAAGTGAGAACAACCGGACTGTGTATCCCAAATTTCCGTACACAAGACCACATTTTCTACAATTCCACACTGAAGAGGAAATAAATGTATCCGCCGATCACTTGATAAGGCCGATCATTGTGCCAAGAGACATTTCAAAGCTCGAGTGGAATGCAGGATATGCAGAGTAAGTTTAATTCCAAATGTTCATTATTAAGGTATTTTCCCAATCGGAGTTTCATCGTATGTACTGTGGTTAATGCCGTATTTCGCGGCGTAACTGATTAAAAAGTTTTTTCGGATCAGCCTGTGAACTAATAGTTTGGTTTTTACAACATATGTAATCCATGTACGCAACATAAATGATACAATTTCCAACATTAAAGCATAAATTTGGCCTAAATTTGTTTTAAACATTTAATATAAGCTGACAGAATTTTTTCAGTTAACGTCAACTGTTGGGAAGGCCCTAATTAAAAAGTAATGTTTCAGGTGTCCTATGAAACGATACTTCTCAGGGTGTTTGTTTAAAGTGTCCTATGAAACGATACTTCTCAGGGTGTTGTGTGCCAATGCTGCACGACGTTGCTATTCTGATTCTTATTTTCACTATTCTACTTTTAAGTGATACATCATATTTTCTTTTAGGGCTGTAAATGCAGGAAAGTCTGAGAAAAACGAAGACCAAGCATGTTGCGTCAAGGGTGCGTTGCTCAGGGTCGATAGGAAGAATAAATTTTCGCCAAAGTATAAAGGTGCTGTTTATCCGTCCACCCCGGAACGGGAAGGTGCTCATGCCTATCTTCCTTATGTTTACTTTGCATTGTTTGACGGACATGCAGGGTATGGGGCCGCTGTGGCGGCAGCTAATCAGTTACATCATGTGTTACATGTAAGTTATGAATTCACAGCATAATCGAAATGCTACATAAATATTATTTTGCGTGTTTATTTAAAATTATGCTTTGATTTAAATGCTAGGAAAAACTCGTGGACATTATCGACCACCTACTGCCTCCTTTAGACGATGTGGCTGATCATCAATTTGAGTCCTCTGCCAAAGGAGGGGTTTCTTTGTGGTTTCCAGAGAAGAATATCTCCAAGGAATCGCTTATCACTGGGGCACTCGAAGCATCATTTTGGGAAATGGTGAGTTCTCAGGTGAAGCCTGTAATGAAAATTTAAAGTGGTAGAAACCTTTTGGGAATGAAGTACATTTTTCTCTCAGTTAATGACAAAGTAGTTCTAGGGAGTCTAATTGGTGCTAATAAGTTTTGAACTGTCTATACCACCTGTAGCATCTGTAAAGTGTTTGTGAGCAAGGAAAGTATAATATCGTGAATGTTATTGTTTCTAAATATAATTAAAATGGTTAGGAAAGCTAATTTTATGTTGATGGATTATGAAGTTATTGCCATTGATTCATAAAACATATGTGTATGGATGTGCATTACTATGAACACTAATATCAAATCTTGAAAAATCATTAATGTGATGGCAATTAATGTCATTGTGACTGAATGGAAGAACATAGTATATTCTGATGTTTGTGGAAACTTCTTTTCTTGAGCACACTATGAGTTAGAAACTTATGAATATCCAAGGTAAGATGTTTGAGATGTTAACATTGCTCTCGAATCTAGGGGCTTGCTGGTCACTAGATGAAATTGCTCTGTTTAACTTCATCACAGTTTATTGACTAGTGGGAGCAGGGCTGCCAAAAACCAGGGAATTTAAGAAATATCACAAATCAAAATAACATTTTTGGTTGCTGCTAGCTTGTCTTTTATCCTCTTCAACACAATGTGATTCCAAAGGTTTCCAGTGTTTTTAAAGGAAGGCTGGGATAACTTTTTGTTGTATTTTACAATTTAGCCTTGCTAGTCATAATGATGTAAACAAAAATGTTTGAGTCTTGAGTGCTGATTTCTTACCATCCTCCATGCCTTCATGTGACCCCTTTCTAGATTTGAGTAAAGTTTGGTTAGGTGTGTTTGAATCCATGGATTTACTCCATGCAGGTCAAATCCTACTCTGCACTATATGTGTGCATGAAGGATTACATTTAAGGGATGCCATAGCTTGAGTTCATCATTCAGTCTTACTGAAACAGCCAGACTTTAATCCTCAGGAATGATATCTGTGTTTGTGTGAGTGTTAGAGGGTGAGATATCTCAGGGTTCAGTGTCTTCCAAGTTTCTTAAGGCGTTTAACTATGGAATTATTAACTCTGCCCATTGGGTTGCTACACCAGATTGAGTGCTTTGACACCCATGAGCATATAGTGTAGTTTTAGGAATGATTTTGCAGAAAAATCATGGAAGAAGTGTTACTATTATTACTATTACTTTATTAGTCCATAGTTTCAGGCATGATTTAATGGAACTGGAACATATTAACGACCAAACAGTAGCACTTTTCGAATCAGGTTACAGGGGGGTCCCATGGCTGCTCTAACCTTTTCAACATTACTCCTTGGATTCCTCTAAATGTAAAAATCTCCCTTAGTGGTTCAGGGAATGAAATTGTCCTTGCATTGCTTGAAGAGATCCTTCTGAGAACATAATACTTCCAGCAAACCCGAGATCAATTTCATTAATGCCTCAAGTTTTAGGTGCTAATTAACTGGCCACATGTGGCAAGTTGTTTAATCGATAGAAATGCACATATGCCTTGTTTTGTCTGTCCTAAATATCGAATATCACCATTGTGTGCTAGTGTTCACATTTACCCTTAAATGAGATTCCCGTAAGTCGATTTGAAAACCATTTGACAATTTTTCTCAAAAAATGGCTCTAAGTTTCGTTTGAAACTGAATTTATGGGTAAATTAGGTTTTATTATGTGAAGTGCAAGCTCAAACTAATCTGTGTGCAATCAGATATTCTATACTTGTATTCTTCTATAATATATGCAACAGTCTTATGCTGTAAGATTCTTTCATGAAACCTTTTCCCATGTTCATACAAAAACAGAAGAATCTCTGAAACTGACATCACAATTCTGATCAGCCCATGCATAAGACTTGAGCCTACATGCGAGGCATGCATTCATGGGGAGTAGCACTCGTCACTAGTTGAGCAATTTCCCCTGAATTGCAGCCACTCCTCAGCCATTGAGTTGAAGTGGATACAATGTTTTGGAACTGAGTCTTGGTCCATTAACTCCTCTCAACTCTAGCGATTATTTTATGGTCAAATAAAGGTGTTTAGTGTTTCAAATCATTTGAATCAGATGGCAAAGAACTGCTAAAATCATAATATGTGCAAAAATGTTTAAATTTCTTTTGAAAATGCCATGTTATTGGTTGAAGCATGGTAAAAAGCACTTCAATTTATTTTGTGCCAAAGAGATATTAGTCTAGTCAAAGTTAATATTTGCTGAAGTAATCTATTCTTTTTTTCCCTAACATCGGCGTGGGCATTAAAGCTCTCTTGGATTTTAAAAGACTTGATACAAAGTTTAAACCCCTGGTCTACCCATCTCAAATGTGAAAGAGGATGCTTCTAATTATCTACAAGCCTAAACATAAATGTTGGTTCATTTTATTGTTTAAAAAATATTTTTTTGTTTTACATTACGTCACTATCTTTGCATAAAAATATAATGCCTAACATCGTTATGGTAAGATTCAAATGGCTATTAAATGGAACACTTTCATAGAATGGCATGTACTCACATGACATGTAGTAGATCCCATAAAGATATTTAATTAAATGTTATTTAGCCCACAATCACCAATACTTTGTTTCTATAACGGTGAGAAGGGTAAAATTACAGTAAATTCCTGCTCTCTTACTTAGTAATGATGTTTCTCCTCTTTGTTATTTATTGCACTTTTCACAATTGATGTTCACCTTGCATTCTTAGTAAATTCACATTTTGTTTTACTAATTGTGCAATTATTTATGGCAATATTGAGGAAAAATGTTTTATAATGGCATTAGTGAGGAAGAAATTATTTCTTATGCTTAATTTATGAAAAAGATGGCATTTAACAGCTTATTTGTTCTAAGAACTTATTTAGATTTCTGGTAACAAGAGAAATTATTGCTGAAATTCCATTAGCATGTGCTTGGTCATTTATTTGTCACAATTCAGTAGCCTACCACTTGTTAGGTAATTATATAAAACTGTGCAGCATTTGCTTATGACTTTGGTTCCATTTCATGCAAATTATGATTTCCCTTGATTTACGTTTTCCTGCGATTGACACTTTTTCTTTTCTCCTCAAAAGCATGAAAGAAGGTTTTTTCTCTAATTAGAAAGTTGTAGCCAGAGAATGTCTTTAATGGCAGTCTATTTATTCCTGAAAGTTCCATGAAATCTTTGTATATTTCGACATTATTATGTAACCCCTAAGACCATGTAATCTAGTCAGTATGTATAATTTGTATTAGTATCGATGTTTCATAGTTCTCCATGCCTCTATAAATATTTTTATGTACATCCTGTAAAATATTAGAGGCTATTTGAAATTCCAAGCTTTGTGAATTTCATTTTAAAGTTGATGTGTTGAGAATGCATTGACAGTGCCACTTTCTGTTAGCACTGGCACTTTTTGATGAGATAGAGTATTATTTAATTTGGACATGTGTGTGATTAGTGTTGTATGGAAGAGATGAAAATTAAGGAGTACAGATAAAGTTATTCTAAACATAGGTATTTATCAAAGCAGATAGAAGGGCAAATATGTTGCACCATGCACTCAGAACAATTCATTGATGCTTGCATCATAGGGGACAATTTTGTAGTGGACAAAAGTAACTGCTGATAGTATTTTGTCATGAAATCTAGCTCAAACTAGTGTCATTGTGAGAACTCTTGAATCCATAACTCTTAACCATTCCATTTACCATTTACACTCAACTTGCATAATGCAATGTTTTTGGTCTTTGATTTTATGTGGCATATCATTAATATATTACCCATAATTCTATAAAATCATTAGTTATTTGAATGATAGGTTTATTCTAGTATGCTGTGTGGTTTGAAAAACTGCAATTTTTTCTTAACTTGAAAACAGCAACTTGGCCGGCATGCCATGTAATTTGGCCAAAAGTGTCTTTTGCAAAATCAATGACCGCATTTTCTGGCCCATAAGATTCACCTTTTTTACTCCAAAGGGTACTCTAAATGTGCGTGTGCCTGCGTCTTGTGGGCTGGGGTGGGCATCATCTCAACCTATAAGCACAAGCAGATTCACCAGAAAAATACTTACTATTAAGTATATTTTCCCACACCAGGCATAGAAAATTGTTGCCTTGATTACAAATTTTGATGATATCACTGTTTTCAGTCTCTAGTAAGCAAAATAGTTTTAATATTTTGCTGACAGTACTTCCTCAAAAAATTACCAGATAATTTGCAAACACAATGTAGTGATTCTAGTTTAATCTGAGATGTTGATGTGCTGCTGTGAAACTAAATATGCATTTAGGCTAATGGGTATTTCGCCCCTCTGCAAATGCATTAATTATGTACATTGTATCTTTCCCGAAAAGCTGTTAGCCTAATGACATTCCACCCTAAGTAGTATGAGGGTATCGTAAAGGCATAGGAATTGGTTGCTTTTAATAAAAATTTCAATTATGTCAAAATAATAATAGAAACTAAGCATCACATAACATAGTTAAAATAATAATAGCCTCATGGGATCTGAAGAGAGGATATTGGAACATAATATTGCAGGTAATCATGAATTCATGACTTAAGCTTCAAAACACGACAACTGAAAGGTGTTTTGGTCCAGTGATGATGAATTTCTGGGATTTTATGATGAATTAACATTGATATACATGAAGCTGATAGTTTTCTATGTAACAATTAAGTTTTCTTTGTATTAAGTATTAATATCTAAATATTTTGATCTTCTCTGTCTGATCCAAGTATTTTTTGTAAATTCTGACCTGAAAAATCACTGTTAGTCTTATGGGCCAGGAAATACAGTACTCAGAATTCAATTCCAGATATCTTTATTACAGGTAAAATTAACCCTTCAGCACTTGCATCATTTTTTAGGAAATGTTTTCATTACAAGCCCATCAGACCCAAAACATGAAAAGCCTAAAATTCGTATTAATTCAACAAATGATTTTGATGAAGTTGTTAGCAATTGTTTATTGACTGCTTTAGAGGAACTTAAATATTCACGTAATTAGATGAACAGCTAATAGAACATTTTATATTTAATGCATCAACAACCTTGCTTTTTAATTAAAATTGCCAATTTTAATTAATCATGGTATTCCATCATATCACGCCTGAAACGTCTCTTTTTAACCTTGCTTTTGTTCTACTATTTTCTGCTTTAAGCAAATAAATGGTTTTGGTATGATAACATATTTTTTAGGAATATATGTCTTTTGTTGTTTCATCTTCCTCATTGTTTAAATTTTGGGCACTGCTGGATCTTAACCCAACATATCCTGGTTCTATCCCCATATCACCAATATTTGCAGCTCATTTTCATAATTTCCATGGCAATTTGGAGAGCTGGAAATATTTTTGAAGATGTTCAGCGGCTATCTTTTGAACAAGTGCTTGGAGGGAATATCTTCTTCCAGCTCATTACATTTCCCTTTAATGGACTCTCTTAGAAACACTTCTAAGTTTCATCCTTCTCACTTTGCCAGTTACCATTTATGAAGGCTTCCTGCTACATTCCTACCAAAATCTTCAGATTTTGTTTTCTTTTTTATAAACTGCTGAGGCAAGTTGGGACAGAGGTCTATTATGTTTCATTTGTGTTTTTTATATGCCAGGCAGATGTTTTGTTGATTTTAAATCCTGTTCAGTTTAGCCTCTTCTTTCCCCTGCAACATGGCAGTTATAAAGTTGACTCATTACTGTAAATTTTTCTAAAAATTGATAGCCATTACAAATGTTTGTGTCATTCAGGCTCCTCAAATGGATAACCAATCGATGTGCTGACCAAAAAATTGTCTTTATTTGCAATGTTGAGTGACTTGAACTTGAAAATGAAAGATAACACCAAGTTTTTATGTTGCATTTTATCAATCAGTGTCATGAATATTCACGGCCTTCATCAGTGTAAGATTTCTATGCTTTCTTACTGTTTCTTTAACCAGAATTTGGCATGGAAACAGAAATGAGCATAGTCTGTAAAATATTTATTCATGCATGTTTCGTCTTGTCCCAGTCTTCAAGAGTCAAAGCATCCAACTTTGAAAAACTAGTATTCGGTAACCACCATAGATGTAGCCTAACATATTCATCAAGGGGACTCTGCAGTTATAAGGTAGAGAAAAGTTCCCTCTTGTACAACCCTTGTCACCCTGATTGCACCCAACGACCGAATGAATGATAATCATGGCCAAGTCAGTTCGAAAGAGTGGCTCTGTAGATTGAACTGAGAGTCATGAGTCTTATTAGATGGGTCATGACTCACACTACCATTTCTATTGGTAGTACACCTCTTAAGAGACTTTTACTTGAAAGAGTCTTTAAGCAAATGAGAGAATCTTCTTAGAGCTTGAACCGTTCCATCAATTGAGATCGAATGGATGGCACTAGGAAAACATGATATTCAATGCAGATAAAGAAGTTAATGAAAATGAAAGGGATGGAAGTGTTTGTTTGCAAAAATTTAATTGATCATCTAACATGCCATCTGTTGAAATGTTTGTAGATCAAAACATGTGGACAAAGGAAAATTGAAAATTTTGCCATTAAACAGCTTGGCTGGCTCTCCTCCACTTTGCTCTATATTACTCAATAAATATTACTCCAATAATTCCTGTTATACTTCCATATCATCTCATAAAACTCAAATTATCTATATATTCTTCTCTCACTGTATATTCTCCAATTTCCCTCTCCTCCACATCCTGCAAACATTCCAGATCCCTATTTAAACTCATTTGGTCCTCTTCTGTCGTGATTTTTGATTTATCTCTAAGGATGTCATGGAAATATGACCATTGAAGCTTTATTTCTCTTGCTGCTGGGTTTGGCATGGTCCAGTGGGTCAAATGCCGTAGTTGCCAGCATTCACCCTATGATGTGCATCATAAAAATTATGGAATAAGTAATTGAGGTGATTTCCCATTGCCTTCATCAGTAGTGCTTTTAAAGTGACACCACCACTTATTGGCCATCCTACTGGGGTTAGACACCATTGTTGCCACCTCACTGAGGAACAGATGCTACACGGTCTGCATTTTGTCTGGATCCTACTTTTTGAGCTATCTGGGTGATCTTATCAGGAGCAATTATCATTGCTCCCTGAACTTTTGAACATGAAAGAAAGGTTTTAAGGCACTAACTCATGATGTCACTTGATGGCTGGAAGATTGAAATTACTGTTGATTTCTAGTATTTGCAATTGGTTGAAAAAGTCCTGGCAGGAAGCTAAGTATGAGAGTATCATAATATCTCTTTAAAGATGTGAGATTAGCAGTGCGCTAGATTGAAGTGACATTGTGTAAGAGGAAAATGACATCACTAGTGAAAATATGTGCAGAAATGATTTTGCAGAAGTGATGACAAATTTATGGGATTCTACGAAACTTAATTTTTTATTTTAGCAATTCAATTATCTTTTTGTTGAGTATTAACATCAAAATACTTTAATATTTTTGTCTGATCCAAGTATTTTATAAAATTCTTACCTGGGAAATCATGAACTGTCCTTTGGGAGATGACTTCAAAACACAAAAAAATATTACTATCTTAGGATTTTAATGCTTGACGTACCAGAATATGAAACTACAATGCATGGCAATTGAAAATCAGGGAGATCTCATTGCAAAGATTTTTCATGATTTCATACCCTCTACTGGTTGTCAACTCCAAATATTTTGGCTTTCAGCAACATTTTACTCACTGGAACTTTAGTTTTTATGGTTGTTTATTTAATGAAGTCACAGGGCCACCATAGTTTGAAAAATTGCACCTTCATTTTGTTATGTTCTTCGTTTAGTTTGTTCACCTCTCCAAGCCTCCATTTGTGATTATATATGAATGCTACAAAGTCACCTCTAATATAATCAGTAGTTTCATAAATCAGTAAAAGATTATAAGGTTTTAAGTGAAATAACAGGTAGTTCTTCATAATCTGCAACAGGAAATGCTTGGCAACACCTGATATGAGATCTGTTCAAGAGAACAAACCTGTCTTTGTCTCATCTGGGATATTTGTGTGTACTTTTGAAATCTTTTCTTTAAGAATGTCATACTTGCAATTTCCTTCTTTAGATATATTAACATATTTTATTCGTTCAAATAGACCTGAGCAAAACCTTAATGTTGGTTGAGATGTTATGATTATAGAGTTGTCTCTTATTTACTTGCTACACCATCACTGTAGTATACTATTTTGTTTATGGTATGAGGATTTTGATATATTCAATCAGATTTTTATGAAAACAATAGAAAGAGACTTTATTTTGTGATCCCTGTGGTCACTTACAATCAATAAGTTTCTACTTTTCGGGTCCTGCATTGACATTAAAGTAACAAACAAGTGGCCCTAATATGCAAGGCATATATGAAAAGTAAGGGTCATTATCTTACATTTAAATATTGACTGGTCAGAACAAGTTGCATACATATAGTGGCATCTATTGATTATTTCTTAAGTCAATGAAGTTATCGTTTCGATTCAGTAGTCATTTACCTTTCGGAGAATCCTGGTAAGAATGTCCACAAATGTTGTTGCTCCCACCAGTTGAGAAGTGAATGCTGTTATTTGATTTTGATGGGCAAAAGGATCATAAGGTGCCCAAATTCATTGGGAGAATTGCCTAGTTTATGGTCCTACAGTAATGAGTGAAGGAAAGATTACAAAATAGTTCTGAGGCTTCAAAAATGGCCATGAGGAGTTGGCAAGCCCAGTATCCAGAATGATGATATCATTCAACAAACAGACCAGGAACTGCAACCTGATCGATGATTGAGCAATGATGCTCTGGCTGATGAATTTTCTCTTGTTAGGTGAACCACTCTTTACACATTTGTTATGGAAAATCTCAAGTGTCACAAATTGTGAGCCAGGAGTGTGCTGGACATGCTCACTAATCATCCTAAAGAGCCAAAAATGTTGAGTGGATGAGCATTTTTGGACTGCTATCCTTTGTACTGACAATGGCTTGAAGATGACGAGGAACTCAATACTGCCATTATCAGTTGGTTCAATTCCTAGGTAGTGCACTTCTATGCTGAGGGATTAAAGAAACTGGTACATTGCTACGAAAAGTGAACATTGATTATATCAAAAAGGGAAGTAGGTTTGTAGGAAACAAAAACCATCAAAAAAACCTTTTCCTGTCATTATATTTTTTTAATGACCAAATGGACCTAACTTTAAAAATATCTGTACACTGATTTGTAGGCCAGTGAACACCTTGGACCTTATCCTGCATAATTTAAGTATATTTTTTAGCAAAAAAATACCCACACCAAACATTCTGTTTTTGAGTTCTCTTTTCCTGTTCTCTATCAAAACTTTTGATTGAAGTTAGTTAGTTTTGTTGGGGATGCGACCAACAGCTAAGGTCATTTGCACCATTAGGGATGGGTGGGAAAGGAAGGGTGGAGAGAAACCCGGCGTCGGCATTAGCTTACTCTTGTCGAAAGATGCCAAGGGGTCCGCAGTTTAACCTCCCATCTGATGGACATTGTACTCATTCAAAGTGCTCTCCACAAAGTGCCTCAAGTAGGGATCGGGATAGCACTGAAAAATATTTGTTATCCTCAGGATTTGAACCCAGGCCTTCGCGGTGGAAAGCCTGGACGTTTGCCTCCGCACCATCCCGATCCCCCTTAGCTACTGTTTATAGTCATGTATGGGCTGATCCAGTGTGTTGATGGAACCCCAAATTTTTACATAAGTTTTTATTTCTTACATATTCCATGCATGAATTAGGTGAGCATAGTTTCCCTTGTAATTCAAAAAATGCTGCTACCCTAATTCAAGCCAATGATTACACTTCTAGAATGTGAAATTTTGTTAAGTGCATGCTTTCAAGTAGTAAGCACTAAAATAAGTATAAGGCCGTTATCAAGTTTTAAATAATCAATATTTATTTAGATTTTGCAATGAGTCAACAGCATCGACCATTATCGTTGGTAGTGAGATTTTGAATGCCTTCCAAAATTAAACTCCAGTGCTGCTCAAATGGTACTGCTGCAATTGTTTGCTTTTACCGCAACAAGCAGGCAACTGTTTGCTGCAATTGTTTGGTTTTGGCAACAAGCAGGCAACACTAGAGGCAATAATTTTAGTTTTAAAAGAAGATCACTGACTGAAAATAATTGCTGTGAATTTCAGGATGTAAACTGGTATAAGTTTAACTGGCATCTCAAATAGCATTTTTTTTAACTGTAAGTACCTCTCTTGTGTCTCAGTCTAACCTTGATTTTTTCATTGAAATTTTGAATTTAAAAGCCGATCTATATGTTATATATGTATGTACAGCAATTGGTGTTGCATTATCAAGGCTAAAAATCTATGGTAATTTGTTCCAATGCTTCAATGAATTCATCATGGCTCTGGATTAAATTACCATGATATAGTGGTCAGGTGATACCCACTGTTTGAGCAAATGTCATCATGATTAGTGTCTTCGTACATTTTACCTCAGAAAAGCTCTTTGTTTATATCAGCACCAGGGTACGTTAAACTTGCATAACTCTCCATGGTGCAAGTGATGATTTACAAGAAATCCTTATAGCTTTTATTTAGGCTTTTTCCGTTCCAAATAAATTTTATATTTTGATAATGTGTGGGTTATTATAAAAGTTTTCATTATAACTAATAAGCGAGATGTTTTTTCTCTAAATTTATTTTTTATTTTCAACATAGTCTCCTTCTAAATAGATTCACTTTATCCATTGATGCTCTTTAAGCAAAACTTAACATAAGGTTAGGGAATGGAAAGAAGTCACTAGGGGCCAGATCTGTTGAATGTGGTGTGTGGTCAACCAATTGGAAGTGCAGCTTATCAACTTTAGCCCAGGTGTCCGGCAAAGTGTGAGCAGCTGCGTTGCCCTGATGGAAAAGCCTTTTCATCTTCTGCAGGGGAGGTTTCTTGCTATTTTTGACTTCAGCTTGTCAATTAATGGTGCATAATACTACCATTATTGATTACACAGGCCAACAGTGTTTTTGGTGCCGGAGCTTTTAATGTTGATTTAAAGAACAATTGGGGTGCTGAATCCATTTATGACACTAGTTTTTTCCTATCAGCTATAGTTTTCAAGATATAGATATGTTGTTACTTATGTAAAAAAATCTTCTACATGATGATATGGGAATATTATATTAATAACAGAGGACAACAGTGGTTTTGGTGCCGGAGCTTTTAATGCTGATTTAAAGAACAATTGGGGTGCTGAATCCAATTATGACAATAGTTTTTTCCTATCAGCTATAGTTTTCAAGATATAGATATGTTGTTACTTACGTAAAAAAATCTTCTACATGATGATATGGGAATATTATATCAATAATTATCTCATTGGCCTACAATATAGAAATATACATAAAACTTATTGACAGTTTATTGAAAATAAAAGGAACACCGCAGAGTGGTTATAAATTAGTATACTTATAGATTTATTTAACTTTGAAAATTATTTTCCGGAATATATCAAATATTAAAACAACTAATCGTAAGATGTGCCATATCTAAAAAAGTAGAGCTGTTAAATAAAAACGGATTTCATATTTGGATTCAGCTCTACAAATAATTTTAATAATAATAATAATAATATAGTTAAAATCATCACAAAGATTCCCGGCACCAAAAAAATTTTTTTTTTGTAGGCCTGTGTTATCGATGAGCTTAATTCCATGATTATCCTAAAAAAACAGTCGCCATCACCTTCACCTCACCTGAACTGTATTCACCTTTTTCAAAGCAGGTTAACGCAGTCCACTATTTTGACTGTTCTTTATACTGTGGAGTGTAGTGGTGGATTTCATGTGCATTTATGAATCAATGTAAAAAATCTCTCTTGCTCTGCTTTCACCCCCTCCCAATAGGGTCTTGGAAATGTTCATTTGAATGCCTTTTTGGTTTAATGTGAGCAACATAGTGCATGCAAAGCATGCATAAAGCTATCCACACCTAATGTGTGGACAGCTTTATGCATGTCCAATTTCTCAGTAAATATATGAAAGATAGATTGTTTCGTTACGTCCATAGCTAGTAGATAGTCCTATGTCTCTAACCTTAAATTCGATGGTCGTCCAGTACCATTTATTGAACTTCTTTGATGTAGGTGGTTGTCACCGTTTTTGGCCATCCCCAATGGTCATCATCAGTCAAGCTGGTACAGCCGGATTAAAATTCGGATGCCCAAAACTTCAGTCGTATATGATGCTGCTGAGTCCCTGGACACAGTGTCCAACTCATCTTTGATTAATGTGGGCCTGTTGTCTTTCTAAAACAAATATTTAATGACAACTTGATCCTCAATATTTTCAATTTTCACAAAATTCTTCACAATGACTCCCTCAGATAATTTATCAAACAGCAACTGAGTGTCCAAAATGGATGAAATTTTGGTGAGAACTTTTCAACACTTGCACAAACATTCTGTAACTTTTTTGAAGAGTACTTCATGTTGAGCTCAAAAACCATTGGAACCCTTGTATTTAACCACTTGACCCTTCCAACATCAATTTTGTATTTTGTTGATAAATGCAAACACAAATAATGTGAGTACAAGAGGGACAAGCCAACATGCACAACTTTGGGTCAAGAGAGCAAAACGATTACATGTAATCAAATGTTTTGTCATGACTCCTTCACACCATCAATATATACTGAGACATAGTCCATAGGAAAGATTTTTTCACTCTCTCTCTTCAGTTTTGATTTATATTTCTTTGGATGCTAGGGAGATGTCATTTACATGCTGGTATCTATGTGAGGTGCACCTCTAAGAGATGAAATCTTTAAGATAGCAAGTAGTACATAGAGATTTTCCTGTTTGAAGGTTTACTTTTTAGGGCAACTCATTTGTGCTGTTTATCATTGTTGCAATTAGATTTTTAAGATTGCCTTCATTAACATTTTCTTTTTGTGGTGTTTCAATGGATCTCAACAAACTTTGTCATTTAAAAAATTGTAACTAACTAGGAGCTTTTTTGAGTGGTATTTTCATTTATTGTCTGTTCAAACATCTACCTGTGGTCTAATCTAAGGAATATTTTGTGATTATCATTGACATGACTAAAATTAAATCCTTGGCTACATATTAAGTCTCTTGGTGGTGATCTTCTACAATAAAACATGCCGAAGAGGTCTCCATTTTGACATATGGTTTGCAAAATTTGTGTAAAATATTAAACATATATGAAGCTCAAATTTGCCATCTGAAAGGTAGAAAAAATTGGGCGTAAAAATGCTAACAACATTAAAAGAAGGCTTCAAAGCCAAAGTAGTAAAAATAAAAGGATGACGTTGAAAAAAATTATACCTATGACACCATTAACGTGTAACCTTTGTGGTGGTAGCCAAAAACATTGTTGCTACATAAATGTCTTGTGCCTTCTTTGATCAGGGTAAGATTGAAAGTTCCCTTTACCTGTGAGTCCTCTGATGGACCCCAAGCATGTGGCAACATTGCCGCTGAGGGTGAATTTGGTTTGAGAATGGCTTAGTTGTGTACATAGTGGAGGAGTAGTGAATTCATCCGTGACGAGTCTCGAGCAGTACTTGCATCAAAATACTCTTATGGACTCTTCCATAGGATCATCCATTCACACTCTCTAATTGTTAGTTCCATGATATGCAGGAAACTCAAAGTACAAAAATCACATTGTTTTGTGTATTCATCAGGGTGATATCCTATCCTATCAGTCATCTACGTACTGATCATCGTTCTTATTTCTTTTTTCTGTAACTAAATTTTAGATCTTTTCGTGAGAACCTATAGGAGTCACTAATGACCTAAAACAGTCAAAATAACATAAATGGCCAGGTTGCAACCCTTGCTGAAAAAAGGATCTTTCTGAGTCATTTATTGTTATGCGCAGACGACTCTGTAGCTAGGGTATAACTATGAAAAATCTTTTTTGCTTAAATAAATTCCTTGATTAAAAAATTTGGATTCCAATATTCGAATTTTGAATCTTAGGGAAGATGTGTACCATGAAGTTGTTACAGTAATTGTTTGGCTAAAATGAGATGTAAACGTTTTGTTTGTTCTGCATGCAAACAAATAGAACCTTGTATGTTTATTATTCAGTTTCATCTTGCCATATAAAAAATCTTGGGATATTCTAATATACGGGCATTACAATGGTCTACACATCAGTGGAATCAAGTATACCTATTGTTTGGCTCATGTCTAGTGGACATAAACCACCATTACAAACTAGCATAAACGCTATGTACTACTATGAACGCCATGCCTTGATGGGTGGGGAAAGTCATCTGGGTGGGATTCAAACCTGCCATCCTTTGGTTGGCAGGTCAGGACATGCATTACCCTGCTGTATACTTTGTGGACATTGGAAGTTACCCTTTCAGATGCCTACTTTGTTGTTCATTTCACCACAGCTTAATTTGTTCACATTATTATTGGTTGAAATATTTGGCTATGGTGTACATCATCATCAGTGATTCTTTAGAGGCGCATACACTTTTGAAACATTTATTAAGTATGAAGAAACGATTTAAGTGGTATGATTCTAACAAGAGTTCTTATTAACATTTCCAGGACCAAATGATAGCTGAAGATCGGTGCAAATATGTGTTGAAAGGTGGATGCACAGCCCTTGTCGCCCTCTTTATCCTTGGGAAACTCTATGTTGCCAATGCAGGAGATTCTCGTGCTGTTCTCTGCAAAGATTGGAAGCCTATTCCATTATCTTATGACTTCACTCCTGAAACTGAACGGGATAGAGTTAGACATTTGGTAAGCTCTTTCACCTTAGTGTGACATGAAACTTTGATTGCGTGACCTCTCTCCTTTTTGGAGCGTTTTTCTCTTTTGTATAATGTGTTTGAATGCCAATTTTAATGTATCTGTTTGAAAAATAGTCCCATTGAATTGTTTTCCATAAAATCATGTTAGTCACATGGTTAACGAGGAGAAGTAATTTTCAGTAGACGCTGGTATCCATAACTGGAAGACAACTTCGTAAAGCTATGGAAATTTTGGAGGCAATGCAACTGTTTGGTATTCTAATCCTTTTACATCATTTAAATATAAATTTGTGGGTCGCGGTGGTCTAGTGGGTAGAGCGTTGGACTACTGACCGGAGGGCCCGGGTTCGATTCCCGGGCGAGGCACTCTGGGCACCTGCAGCTCCACCCAAGCTAGTTGATTTTTCGGGTACCAGGGTTTCCTGGGAAACCATAACCGGCACAGGGAAAGGAACTGGCCCCCCTACCCTGATGTGTGAATATTCACACGCCGTCGGGCTTGGTACATGGGTGAGCTCTACCATCACCTACTAAACCGACCTTCGGGTTGATTACTGTGTTTATGGTTTTAAATATAAATTTGATACTTTAATGCAAAAACTAATCCCTGTGCCAGAAATGGCTTGCCCATTGTGCATTTCATATTATCTAGCTGCAGGTTTTCTGTTTTAATTTCTACATGCAATCATCTTTGACGTTTAAGTTCATCCATAATTGCTATTCCTCATTTAATATTGTTATTTCAACTGTATTATTAATTTTTTTAGGCTGCTCTGCACCCAGAACTTTTAGGTAGAGATTTTACTCAACGAGATTATTGCCGCCGGCCGGTATCTAAAGATATTGGGAAAAGGATTTTATACCGAGAAGCCCATATGACTGGATGGGCTTACAAAACTGTCACTCATGAAGACCTAAAAATACCTGTGGTATATGGGGAAGGAAAACGGGTAAGTAGGTAACCAAGTGCTTATGACCTTCTCTTGATGGACTACTTTTATTGCCTTCATTCCTATGCTTGCCTTTATTTTTCAGAGTCGAGTTTTGGCAACTATTGGTGTGACCCGTGGTTTTGGAGATCATGATTTAAAATCAATAAATTCCATGCTCCCTATTAAGCCCTTTTTATCGTCTCAGCCACAAGTGATTGTATATGATATTGAAAATGAGTCTGTGACAGACTCTGATGTTTTAATAATGGGCACAGATGGTCTCTGGGATGTAACTAATAATGAGAAAGCAACGGAAATAGTGAAGAAAAGTCTGGATCACTTCCCTGCTGATGTCGAACCAGGGCGGAGATATAGGTAAATACTATGTCTAAGTTTTCCTCATTGTTTGAAATGCCTTTCCTGTATTAGTTATGACTAAACATATTATATTTCTTGTTGGCCACTCAGAAAAATTGGGAAATTGGAAAAAGTTGGGAATTACTCATTTCTTTGAAAAATCATGAAATAATAGAAAATGGGCTGCTTTTTATTTTGAAAAAGTTGGGAATTTTATATTGAATTAGGAATTATTAATTTAAAAAATTCCCTTTTAGTTGTAAGACCAGTTTGTGTTTACCATAGATCATCTAATCAAAGGGCCCTGGCAAATACGGACCAGAGTATGACTTGACTTTGATGATCTCAAAGTCAAGCTGAGTAATTATGGAGCATAAGTAATGCCCAATCAGAGTTCAATTTTGTGGGAGAAAAATTGGGAAAAAGAGCCGCGCTTTTGCTGGGAAAATTTGGAAAAAATTAGGAATGAGATACTTAAGAATTGAGTGGCCAGCCTGTTTGCATTGAATAAAAACACCATTAATTTAATGAACTGATACTCACTGTTCTCAACTCCAATACTGACATCACTTTTCACTTTTGGTTTTGTGAAATCTGCTTGGTTTGCATGTTTTTAATGCTTAAAGAGTAATGGCTGGAAAACATAAAATGCTAGTTTCCATTACAGTTGTGCCTCGTTCATTGCAAGAGATAGTGAGAAGGTAGATGGGTAGACAAGCATTTTGAGGAAAATATTTGTGGGTATACCTAGAAGGAAACAGTTTGTAGTGATTTGGGGTTGGAATGATATGGTGAGTGAAAGGAGAGGTTGTAGTGAGGCAGGAGACTATGGTTTGAGAATAAAAGTTGACCATGGGGAGGAAGCAATAGTTCTGCTGGAGGCAAGGTGTAATCATGTCGAAAACCAAGTGTTCACTAATGTGCAACATAGTTTGTGTAAAAATTGTTCAAATGCTCTTGTTTGATTTAAATTTTCTTCAGCTTGACCCAAAAAGTTATAATTTAAAGTAACGACCCTTAAAATCAACTTTCTTTGCTTGTATCATCAAATTGTGACCCCATTGAATTATTCTAACACTTATGTTAATTTTTTATTCCGACTTCGAGTGTTTCTCATCATTTTTGCATGTTAAAATAAATTGATTTTGTAGTCTTGTGAATCTTAGGTTGTGAGTTAAGCATTCACTCGAGAATCTAGAACAGAATAAGCACAACAATCAATAGAAGCTACTGGAGTTGCAAAAATCACCAAGACTCTATAACTGTATGCTGCACTAAGTGTAGGGGTTTAATGTAATTGCAGCTTAGTGCATTCAATGAGCAGATATTAAATATGCCTAAATTAAATCACACTAATTAGAGAAATAGAGAAAAATTACCTGAAAATGTCAGCATTAAGCCAGCAAATAGTTATTGATGCATAATGTTAGCATTCACTAGAGTATTTGAAAGTGTTGTGGGAATAAAATTGGTGCAAAAGTATCACGGCACACCATACAAGAGTGAAATAAATGTCAGTTTCAAAACAATAATTTGCCTTAAATTTGTATTGCATTTTCATAAAGAGTGGAAACAAAGTGAGAAGCAACTTATTTAATCCTGCTAGGAAGAAAGGGAAGCCAAATTCAGTCTTGTAGTGCAATCATTATACACTCCTTGGGTCTAAATCTTCTCATATTCTTTGTCTTCTTCAAACTTAATTTTTGCAAACTCCTAGGTAAATCAACCTAATCCAGCCAAATCCAGAGATTGAGCGACCACTATTAACATTGATGGTTTTAATGACTTATTTTTAATCAATACCTTTAAACTATATATGAGTTGGTTTAAAAAATTAATGGGAATTTTAATTTTTTGGAAAATAATGTTTATTTATTCTTATACATTGATGTTGTCACCTTCAAAGTATTCCCCATTGGAGATTATGCACTTGTGCCAGCGCTTCTTCCAATCCCCGAAACATGTCTCAAACTCGATCTTTGAGATAGCCTTTAGTTGTTTCAGCGATGCACTTTTAATGTCATCTACGGCTGTAAAACGACGGCCCTTCAAGGTTCTCTTAATTTTTGGAATTAGGAAAAAGTCACACGGAGCCATGTCTGGTGAATATGGAGGCTGAGGCATCGTTACAGTATTGTTTTTGGCCAAAAATTCACGAACAAGTAATGAAGTGTGAGCTGGTGCATTATTGTGGTGCAAAAGCCATTTTGGAACGAATTTTGCTGCCATGCGTTTCACACCCAAAAAATTGGAAAAAATGTCATGGCATGATCCAATCAATATGCCAACATCATCAGCAATCTCCCTAATTGTGATCATTCATAACCATTTCTTTCACTTTTTCCATGTTTTCGATTATTGATGTGCTGGGGCATCCAGGGCGTTCGTCATCTTCAAGGTTTTCACCGCCTTCTTGCAAACACTTCTACCACTCATAAACTCTTGATTTACTCAAAGCAGATTCATCATAGGCCTTTGTTAACATTTCACACACTTTGTTACACTATCTCATTTTTTACGCAAAATTTGATACAAATTCTTTGATCCATTTCTTTTAACAAACAAAAATCGCCGAGCTCATAAAATATGTCTAACCGAAGTGGCTGTCACAAACAAAGTCCACAATGAAAACAGCTGAAAGTTTTATCATACTTCAGGGGCGTGTATACCAACATAATAAAAAAAAAGTTTGACAATCGGACTGTCCAAGCCCGTGAAATGAAAAAAATTCCCGTTAATTTTTGAATACACCTTGTATATGGAGTGGTATGCAAGGCACAGTCATACATTTACGAGGTTTCCTTTTTCGTAATTGGGTTTCCTTTTTCAGTCACACTTTTGGCAGGAGTTGTGTCTTTCATCTCTATCACCAATTACTTCCACTTTCTAATGCCTTAAGCAAGGTAGCAGGGCTGCTCCCTGCTCTCATATATTTATTTATACATAATTTAGTACATACCGTAGCAAAATGCATAGCCAAAAGATATGAAGTAGTTGCAATGTATCATGCATTTTTGTGCTTATTGGATATCAATCTTTTGCAAAGTTGTGGCTGTGACTCTGTATCTGTGATTCTAAGTCAATGTGATAATTCATTTATGTTGTGGAAAACGGATTTAAAAAAGTTTTTTCCGAAAGATTAAGATTCATTGTTAAGTTCTTAATATACCACTTTTTAAGCTAAGTTTTTAAAATAATATCTTCTTTTTCTGTCCAGGTATACTTCAGCCGCACAAGATTTAGTAATGCATTCCCGTGGGAAGCTCACAGATCGTAGTTGGGTTACTTCAGAGAGTAAAGTAGCTACCATAGATGATATATCAGTTTTTGTTGTACCATTGCTACCCTATAAGGAATCCTACCAAAAGTGGAAAGTTAGGTATAAGTATATGCAAGAACTCTATGAAAGGGTTAATGACACAGCGCAAAAATTTGGAAGCCTAAGTTTAGATTTCTCTGTGTCACCAGCAAGAAAAAAACCAGGTAGCAAAGACTCAGAGAAGCTGGATGAACCATTGACTAACCATTTTGACAATGATAATGACGTAGTGTCAAGCAAGGATCAGGTTGGTACTGATTTTGATGTGTTGGTCAAGGACCTCTCACAAATGACTGGCCAGGATGAAGTTGAGACGGTGGACGTAAAACATTCTAAACCAAGTAAGCAGAAGAGACATTCATTGAACTTAGGGGAGGCAGATGTGAGGATTGCAAAAGAGGATATTAAATCTGCTCAGACTGATGGGCCTCATTTTGAAGTGACTGAAATTGGTGCCACACCGAAGAATGCAACAAGTAAAAAATTTGACTCATGAAATTGAGGGAATTGTTTGAGCCAGCAAAGTGACCCTTGGAAACAATTCCATTTAGCATTTCCTCAATATGTGTGCACCTGAAACATGGCTGTGGATTTCATATATGTTGTTCTTAATTTAAGAGTTTCATTCCTCACATTATCTATTTTTTATGTTAAAGACCTTAGTTCCTTGCCTTTAGGAATAAGTAAGAAATATTTCCTGGTAAGCTATCGTATGCTATGAGCTCAGGTGGCAGCCTAGTTGATAGTTTGTTCAGTTTTTGACTAGATGTGTGTTCAAATCCCAAGTGATGTCATTGGATAATTCCGCATAAAAATCCAATTGTTGTAATATCCAGCATATCAGAGTTAAGGGGAAAAGTACAGGTTGTGTTGGGGGAGGGACTGGCTCCCGAAACTGAAATGTGAAAGTTTCACACTCCATGAGTTTACTTTGAAGAGAGCAGGGTGTCCACCAATCAGGAAATGGGATGAAATAGGATATTAATAATTAGAAACGAGTGAGAAAAGTTGGGGGTTCTTCTAGTCCACTGCATTAAAAGGATTCTGGATGATCAAAATTTTCATTATCCAGAATCCTTGTAACCTCTTGAAAAAAATTATAATTTCAGTGTACATGTATAATAGGCTGGATTCAATGCTAAGATAGCAGGTCATGTAATTTTAAATTCCATGCATCATGTAATGCATGGAATTTAAAATACTTCTACTATTACATTTTTAGTGTTCGTGGATTTTGGCATTGAGTGTATGCATTCATTGATATGGGAATCTCATACTGTAGGAGTAACAGTCAAACACATTGGAGAAAATGTGTTTAGGCTGCTGTATCACTTGCAGCTTTGGTCTTTTGTATCCAACTAATTTCCATAATGAATGCAAAATCCTTTTCCAATGAAAACAAAAAATCCATTTGTATTTAGTCTGTTTAAATTATAGAATGGTGAGTGTTGATTCTATTTTTTATACCAGCTTCGCAATATTCAGTACCATATTTTATGCAACTGGGTAAAATGGTGGTAAATATTGTAGTGTCTTAAGCATTATATTGGCCTTTTAGTTTAGATATAAAAAGGCATCTTGCAGGCATATTGAGCCATTTCAGTATTAAGAGCATTGCCTCCTCCTCTACACCCTTTTGCTTAAACTTGTCCCTTTTTTACATATATTTACAACTATCTCAGTCAGTCCTTTGCTTTTAGGATAAAGAGGGATGGAGGTACCAATTTTAAAACCTTATTCCCATGTGAACTGACTAAATCTTTGAGAATCAAAGGATATGCTGACATTTTCTTAGACTTCATTTGCAATGCCATGCATTGCAAAAACAGTCTGAAGTACTTAAATAAGATTTTATGAATATTTGGATGTTCATTTTAAATTTCAATCCATTTTGAGTAGTAATCACATAACAAAGTTATAAATGAGTTATATTAGCATGTTCCAAGATATTGGATGCTAGTCATTCAAATGGCTCTTAAGAAGGCTCTTGCAACAATGTAGGTTCCTTCAAATTCTTTGAACTCTACCTCTCCCAAGTTTTGCTTTCTGCTAGTTTTGCTATGTACTGTTCAATTTCTGCATCCTATCTTGGCTAAAATAGCAATGATTTAGCCCTTGCCTTAGTATTTAATTCTTTAAAGGGTGACTTAGCTCTTAACCAATCTCATGCAGTGTAAAAAGTTCTTCTTAGAATTACTGTACCCCTCAATTCTTTTAAGAAATTTCTTTAGCATTTTCTCACATATATCAAACAAAACGCATAAAAAGCAGTCACCCCTGTTCACCAATGAAATTATCATATTGTAACTTAATGGCCATTGCCTGTATCATTTGAGGTAACCACCACTTGCTAGCAGGCATACTTCAAGTATTAATTCCAGCCTGAATTTTCTCCATGCCTCACTCAAATTATCAGATGGCATATTTTGGTGACTTGACTAATAAATAGAGACTATGCATGTCACTTCATTGAGTGAGGGCTTGTCAGCACAATCTGTGTGTTTCCTGATCCAGTCACCTTCAGCCAGACCCATCTTCAGTATTGCAGGTGGCACCAAGGAATTAATATAATGAGCATAAGTTTAGGGGCCCTTCTTTCATCAGTATCATATCCTCATTAAGATTTTAATTGAGTAAATATATTTGCACAATCAACCACTCTTTATGTGAATATATTTTTATATGAGCTGATAGACAAGTGTTTTATCTAGTGAAATTCAAACAAAAAACAATAAATGCATGGAGTTTATTATTTTGATATGTTGGTATTGCTGTATAATGTGGTATGAAAATAGCACTCATCGGAATTGTTTTATTTCTTTGAACTCTGATTTTTTTTTGGTACCTTCGATTTGACAGTTGGTAAAGTAGAATGGTACTTTTCCATGTATAGGCTTCTTCCTTGAGTAAAATCTTAACTACCTGGGATTGCTAATGGGATACATCAAAACCTAATATATTGTTCTTAGGAGATGTTTTTTTGGCCAGTAAATTTTATTCTTGTTTGGTGGACATCCTGCGAGAAACAGCATCCTTCAGGTTGTTAACTGTGGTGAGATATGAGATCTGTTTTAAATTCATAATAATGGGGCTTTGCACAGAATAAATTCATGGCAATGCCTTCTTTGTGGAAATGAATGCTGGCCACATTGTAGCAAACTGAAGCAAGTATATACGTTTTATTTATTCCAAAAAAACTATCACACGGGTATTGTTTGCATTTGAACTTGATTTTTTTTAGTTGTATGACCATGAGGTAAATGTATTCATTTGAATATTCCATCACATTCCATTTGATGTTATCCTGTTGTTATGCTCAAAGCTAAAAATGTTACTTAAATAACAAGAAATTTAATGTTTTATATTGTTGTGCCATTTGGAAGTGTACCATGATAGAACAAGTAGACATTCCAAAGATATGGAATAATTGCTATTCACATGTGATAAGATACAATTAAGTTCATTTGTGTATTTTCATTTATTTACCTCAGATACATTCAAATATATTATTAAGTGATTTAATGGTGTTTATTCAGCATATTTACAAGATTTTTATATGTATTAACCATAACATCCCATTTTGGCAATGCTCAGTTTTGAACCATATGGATTTGGTCTTAAGGTTGTAGACTGGGATCTTTTTATGAGGAAATGGTTTAAACATACTACGGTGGCATTAATGAGGAAACTTACTAATCTAAATATCATGGCAATGTAAGTTGACTTTCTGTAATATAGGTGTTTATCTGATACATTGGCAGAATATTAATATTCCAGTGATTTGCTTCTATGATCAATATAGTTTTTCCAAATCAATGAAGTAAAATTCAATGACCAACAATTGTGAAGATAGGGTAAATGGAAGAAAAAGAGTGGTATTAAAGTGAGGTTGGGGACACTAACTAAAATGGTCACTCATTGAATCTTGGATATTTTCCGAGTCCTCAACTTGATTATCTACGGGATGATTTTCTGGGTTGGTGGAGAAATTTTGGTCATGATGATTGGTAATTGTGGACTTTAAGATGTTTAGTTTTGGGAGATACAATATGGAAATGATCTTTAGGAAATGGAATTTGTGGTTGGAAAACAGATATTCCATTCTTTACTGACAAGATTAAACTAAGAAATTGTTCTCATGTTCAGAACCCCACATCAGCAAGAATTAATTAATATTAAGAGACTAGTTCCATAAGCAGCCATGTTCAATGGAAGGGCTTATTGGCTTTATGTATATGGAGACATTGAGAAAGTGGACACATTTTCGTGAGTTACTATGCCTTCTTACATCATATTGGCTCTCCCTCTTCAGCATCTTCATGTGTCAGATTTCATAGTCATTTAATTATATATACACGCACATGTGTTCATATATGTATTATATATACATATGTATACATATATATGTGTGTGTGTATTTGAATAAATATAATTACGAGGCATGCTCATAAAGTAAGGGCCGTTTGGTGACAGGAAAAAATATATATAAAATACATTTTATTGGCACTTTTAGTTAGCTACAGACCTCCTTCACTTCCCTACATAATCGCCGTTCACTTCTAAGCATTTTTCGTACCGCTGCAACAGCTTCTTTAACCCCTCTGCATAGGAGCACGTCGCCTGAGAGTTGTACCAATTGACAACGCCGTTCTTGAGTTCCTCTTTGGTTTCGAAACGTTGTCCACCGAGCCACGGTTTCAAGTGCAAGAAGTGAAAGTCACTAGGTGCAAGGTCAGGACTGTACGGTGGTTGGTCAAAGGGTTCCCAACGAAAATCTTGAATTTTCTTATTGGTTTTGGCAGCAGTGTTTCGGTACCCACCTTGTACTCAATTTGTGGTATCCGAGGTTTTCCGTGACAATATAAATGAAGAGGGACCTGATATAGATTAGTTTGCTAGGTGGGGAGTCACAAAATGTTTATTTGATAGTTGTGTCCATCCAAAAACCTACCTTAAACGGTAGATTACCTTATAGTAATTGTAGACAGTACTGCGTCCAAGTTGAGGAAATCACATCGCAGTTTCTGTTCCACTTGCGAAAAAATTTCATCGGTCAGAGTACTGGGATTGCTACTTTGCTCTTCATCATGGACATATGTTCGTCCATTTTTAAAATCATCGAACCATTGCCTAACCCTTCCTTCACTCATAACTGTAGGCCCATAAACTAGACATGACTCCCGATGAATTTAGCAGCCGACAATCCTTTTGCGTACAAGAATCGTATGACAGAACGCACTTCACAGCTGGCGGGATCAACGATTGTCGCGGAAACAAAAATGCTGTTATAGCTTCTCAATGAATCAGTAGATGGCGCTGCAGGAGTAAAACCATGTGCTGAAGCATCAAAATGTAAATACAAGCAAACAAGCCTTACTTTATGAATACGCCTCATATATGTGAATAAAACAAGGTTACAAGTAAGGGGATAAATAGGTAACACACACTAGGCCACTTGGGTGTGTTTGAGAAACAGTGACCTCGAAAACCACGTATACCTCAATCACATACAAAAGGCGAAATTAATAATAAAAAATAAAACAACCACTCAATTACGAGGGTGTGTTAAGGAATAACAGTCATTCTTATGAATCGTATTCACACACACCCTCGGGGTTTACATGGATCCCTCCTATGTCAGTGACCCGTCAATCACACAGGTAAATACAAGATTATAAAACGGATGTACGCACGCTCTCGCTCATTCACTAAATCACTCGGGTGTGTTAGAAAATGGGGACCTTTGCGATTCACAAGTACTCACACGTTCAGGGTTAACCAGGATTCCTCCTATGTCAGGGACCCACCAATCAAACAGAAGTATAAAAGGATTTACGTAAGCACGCAAGCGCTCAATCACTCGGGTGTATCGGACCTTTGTGAATTGCATACACTCGTTTAGTATTTACAAGGATTCCTCCTATGCCGGGGACCCGTCAATCACACAAAAAAATAAGGAAATAAGTATCGAGGGTAGGTAAATGCTTTGAGAAAACCTGATACTAGGATTTTCCCCTGCCAAGCAGGCCTCTTCAGGGAAAATGAAAATTCAATTAGGGAGGTTTGAAAGAATGGGTCATTGGGAGGGGGATGGAGGGAATGGGAGATCTGATAAAACAACAGAGAGGGGGTGGCGGGAAGAGACGGTCCAATTGGAGTAATTCTTGGTCCAGTGAAGGTGGGGGAAGAAGAGTACAGCGAAGTATAACAGTGGACAAGGAAGAGGGGAAATTTTGGCAGTTGGTTTGTGACTTACCAAGTCATCATCAGGTGATGATGACTTTGTAAGTCGAAACCCCGGTCGTTCTCAATTAAACAAGCGGAACAACTAAGTATTCCTTTTCCGATATGAATCGCTTCCACAAAGTGATGCCTCAAGCCATTCTATTCAAGGGGGGGGGAGTTTGAAGGAGGTGGGGAAAAGGGCGAACGGTGTGAATCAACTGCGTTAACAAAAAGAAAATAGGCAAGATGCAATGGGTCCTTGGTCGATGTTCATGGTATCTGTACTGTTCTCTTTAGTGTGGATGCATTCATAATAGTCTAGCATGTAATCTGGGGCATGTTTAAGGAGTTTAATGTATACAATTGTTATCTTGTGTCCTTCAGAGAACATGTGTTGGGCAACGGAGGATTTGTGAAAGTTCTCCAGTCTGAAATAAGCAGCATGTTCTTTATTAAAATATGAAAGGAGGGAATGCTAAATACCATAACAAGCGTACTGACCTGAAATCTTTCACGATTCCTTCCGCTGGATGAACACGGTGAGCGTCGACAACAAAATCGTCGGTCGGACACTTAATATTTGAATATTCACAACGGTTTTTAATAACTCTTATGTCGGTAGGCCGAAGAAAAATTCTTTTGCTCTCTCCTTATTCGCTCAATTATTTTTCACTCTGTGAGCGATGTTCGGGTGATGCCAGAGGTTTTGGAATAAAATTTTAATAATAAAAAGTATTTGCCTAGAGCTTAAAATATAAAATTGCCCGCCGGTGTTGGAAAATATTATAATACAGGAAATTATATTAAATATGATGCCCTTGACACGGTTATTTCATGTTAGTTTCCGATATCTCTCCAGACGTTTCGGGAGACATAGATTACGACAGCATTGGTGAAAGAAGTGTGGTGCGCATAGAAGCAAGACTCATCTGGCAATTGGTTTAAACAATAGCTTGTTTGTATTTTTCAGAATATATCACTTTGGAGATTGATAAGAATACCAACCTTATCATCAACTCTTATTAATTAATGTCTGGTGAACTTAATTTGTTATTGCGTGGAGATCGTAGGATGCGTGAAATATTTTCGCGGGGTTAATCACTCTGATAAATTATCTCGCGTTCCTGAAAATGGATTATAGGGACTTAATCTGTATCCTTTCGGCTTACCTGCGTATCCATGGGTAGCATCTACATCGTGGTCCCAGAAATACCCGGCCTGACCTAGAGATGGCGGTAGTTGTTTGAAAAATATCACTATAAGAACATAATCTATAAAGTATATGTTTCCAGTTTGAAGACGCTATATTGTTTAGTATTTGTTTGGCAGCAATCAATAGTTAACGTTTTCAGCGAATTTGTGAAAATAAAGTAAATTGGTTATCGTTATGTGATGCAATACTTCTATTTGAAAGGGCTCAGCATAACCAATATAAAACTGAACTGGATTTTACTCTGGGTGAGTCTGCTCCTTCGTTTATAACATTAAAATGTTTGGTAACAGAGTTTAAACGAGCTTTCAAGACGAGCATCGCATTGGTCGACCAAATCAGGTGACGACTCCAGAAACGGTGGAGAAAATCCACAAAATGATACTGGATGATCGTCGATTGAAAGTGAGCGAGCTAGCAGACATAGAGCTAGCGGACGACTCCGTTAAAAGTTACCGTTGCGGCATCTCCCGCAGTTTCTTGAAATTTTTCTTTGTTTGGTCGGGTACTTATGGGATTACCCTCGAATATACGCGATTTATTCGCGGAATATTTCGACTCTTACGCTAACTATGTTTTCGTGGAGGAAATGAGAGAAATTTGGAGACTCAAAAATGTTTTTTCTTATCAAGTTCAGATACAAAGTTTTCACTTGGAACTTTGCGGGGAATATTGCTGTCGGTACGTATGGAGTAAATGATTAGGACAATCATTACTCGATACGTACCTTCACCAATTTATCACAATACTATATTCCCTCTCACTCATTCTTATCTCAACTAAATTCGAGCGCTTGGATCATTCCACATCACCTGTCCCTCAATGGAAGTTAGCCACGGGAGAAAACGATATCCTCGCGCCCAACGTTGCTGTTCCAGATATGTATACGAGGGGGTATCGTAAAGTTTTAATTATTCCTAAAAAATAACCGAGATAGAAACTTAATTTTTCTGTTATTCTTAAGACCTCTACATAGTCACCATCTAGGGGAATACATTTCTCACAGCGTTTCTTGACTTAGCAAAGGCCGTGATTGTAGAACTCACCTGGTTGCGTTGAAAACCATTGTCCCACCTCTTGAATGACGTTATTTGAGTTGGCAAATCTTCGATCTCCCAATTGTTTTTTGAGCTCTGGGAATAATAAAAATCAGCTTTGATCGAGATCGGGAGATTTTGGCGGATGCGGCAACATTACTTTTATTCCTCAACCGCACCTCGACTTTAGTGAGCAGGTGCAATTTCGGTAAGAAAATTGGTTTTGGTGGCTGGAGGATGCCTTCGGTGATCATGCCATGCCGTTTCTCTTTCATCACGCAATTTGTTCAGCAGTGTGCAGTGATAGGCATTAGTGATGGTCCGACCCTTCTCTAGGTAGTCTGTTAAGACGACTCCACGAAAGTGCCAAAAAACGGACAGTATGACCTTCCCTGCAGACTTCTGCACTTTAGCCTTCTTGACGACGGGTATTTCCACTCCTTGCTCATCTCTTTGGTCTCTGGATCATACTGTTAGATACAAGATTCATTCGTTTTTACCAGGCGACCAAAAAAATCCTCTTCGTTTTGCTCCAAAAGATTCACTATCTCCCCTGACAGGTCGCGCCGTGCTTGCTTCTGAAACGGAGTGAATAGTTGTAGAACCCAGCTGCTGACCCCATTGTCATGTGCATATCTGCGTGAATGGTTTTCCACATGGCTGCTCTTCGGTCTATTACAAGGTCTGTCCTAAAAGTAGGACTGAGTCGATTAAAAAAATTGCCTGAATTGATTCATTCACTCAAAATTCTTCGAGACAGTATCCTTGTGCGTCCACACATCGCTGCCAGGGGGTTTTTCACGCCTTGTACACCTTCTGGAGGACGGCACCCGAATTGCTGCTAAGCTCCCTCGTCACGGCCTGTTGTAACGCTTCCACCGAGCCGTGGTGACGTCCTTTCAGCACGAATTTGAGGCGGGGAAGAGGAAGAAGTCTGGTGGGGCATTTACTAAAAAATGTGTATCCTCGCCTACATGATTGAAAAGTTCTTGGTAGATTTCCTTTTGTTCGTCCGAGAGCTCTCGCGTCAACAACTTCGCACACACCTTTCTCATGCCCATGTTTTCGGTCACAAGTCAATGCACATCACTTGTAAGGATGCCAAGTAAATCAGAAACCATGCGAACACATCTGCGATCCCTGTCCAACAAAGCCTTCACTCTTGCAAGATTTTCATCATTTTTTGAAGTCGAAGGGCGTCTTGAACATGCGTCTTCTACATCCTCCCGAAACAACTTGTGCCACTCAAAAACACCCGATGTACCCCTGGCGCTATCACCATAACCTGCGTTGAACATGTCTCTTTCCAATGTTGTTGTCCCAATAACCGATTCATGATGGAGTGTAACGATGTCACGTTATAGAGGTTTCGCAAACGAATTATCCGCACTCTGCAAAGGCTGAGAGCCAACTGCCACCGGCCTTTCCTGAGACTCCTCTATCTCGAACTCAACTGGAGAATCCGCCGTCTGTCCGTCCATCCGCGAAAAAATAAGTCCAACTACTTTTGGGACAGCCCTACTACTTTTAGGATAGAGTCCTCCAGTTATTTCACTGTGGCAGCATCGTCCACCTCTTGAATCGTCCGTGGGGGGCATTTGGCCAGTTTGAAAAATCCTTTGCCGCCTCAAACTGTGCCATATGCGGGGCTATCAGTTCCATAAACAGCCATAATTTTCTCGTGGATTTGCCGGACACTGTAACCTTTCAAATGAAGGAACTTAATCACACTCCGAGCCTCTATCTTCTCTATACTGCGAGTTACTTGAACCTATGGCTTCCTGGAACAAACATTTCAACTTTCATGGCTGTAATTTACAGAATAATGTGCATAAGGATCAATGAATATGCAGAATAAAATTTACTCAGATATCTCGGTTATTTATTAGTATTACTTAAAACTTTACAATAACTCCTCGTAAGTAGGAAGGAAGAGGGTGTGTTTTATTTCATTTCCAAGGAAATGTCCTATCATAAGCTGGAATAAGCCTTTGCGCAACTTTCCTAATCTGCACTTATACTTTTTTCTGGTCATTGAGGTAGCCTATTGGCTTTGTTTGGTTGTTGACTTACACGCGGAAGAGTAGGACTGCGGTTATAAAATGCATTTTTAAGCTTTATAAGTGAATACGGGAACCTTGCCATATTTTCTGTTAGAATATTAAGTTCCTTAACGTTCAATCTAATGTCGTCTCTCCTATCATTCTTACGATATTTTATACTCAGTTCATCACGGGGGAAAAGGTGTTTGGGATTAATTTGTTATGCTAGCAAGGAAAGTGTTATATCCTCATCAACATGCAGCCGTGATAGAATGGATCGAGAGGTAGGGGAAGGACCAGAGTTAGCAAGTCTGGTACACATCTCTTGTACAATACGACCTATTTTTTCCTATATCTTTTATTAGGCAGTTATTTAAGCTTTTATTATCTTTTATTGTTCAACCATAAATGTTTCTATCTTCTCTCACTCATCCAATATGGACGTGGACTTTTTTTGGGGATAATTTTCCATTCAAATTTATGCAACATCGAACACAGGTGAAAATCGTGTTCGGCACCTGTACTCGATGCCAGGAGGTTAAGGTTTTCCGCCGTTAATCTGCCAGCGGCCCACAAAGCGTTGCCACGAGTTGCTTGAAATGGTAAGCGCATTTTTTGCATAGAGGTTTTATTTGGCGATTAAGAAATTTCCACTGCTGCTGGGTGAAGGCGTTGCACAGGTAGGTTGTCTAAGTATTAAGTGAAAGTCACGTATGTTCCCTTTTCTGTATTCGCAGTAAAGGCTTCAGTATCTTTACAAGATACTTACGGAAGTATCTCTTTACCGACCAAGAGGAAAAATATCATGCCTTCGTCGTGTATTAATGTAATAGTAATAGTCGCAGTTGTACACTTCCCATTCACCGCTATAACCACCACTGCAACTAGTGCACCGCACCATTGCTTTACAGTCACTGCTGCAACCAATGACCCAATTACTAGGATCCTCCATGACATTACCGTCGGAACCACTGCGATCTGCTTAATCGTCAACGCTGCAATAACCGCTGCAATCACCGCCGCGATCCACTCCACATTATATCAACAACCACCACGATCGCATCTCGGACTTATCTCATTCCTCTCCATCACCTCCTGGTTTTCGGTCACCGTCACCATCGGCTCGGAGGAAGTTTCTCAAGCTTTATGATTGTAAAAAGGGTTATCAATATAAAGTTTTTATCGTCCATTTATGGAAAAAACGTTTTTTGTCTATTTTTCATGCACATACTGTTTTGCGGATGTCGTCGAATAACCATCGCCGGTATGAAATACCTTCTTTTCGCTATCGTTTCCTGATATTGCTATGATTCTTCCACCGAGTTCGTCACTATTGCCGTCCAGCAGGGCATTAACCCCAAGAGCTGTCAAGTGTAAACGTTTATCCACTGGAGATTCGCAAGTTTCTGAATGGATGTGTGGCCTCTCGTTCGGGGTTATCGGTATGGTTTGGGTCATAGTGAGGAAGACAATGATTTCCGATCATTGAGGGGAACATAGGGTTTATTTATAACCACAGCGGCGTTGATGTTTTAATGTTCTGGAACCATCAGATATAAAATTATTTTGGAGAAATAGATACGGATATTTCATACTTATTGACTGATCAACTTTCTGTAACTAGCAGAGTGGAAGTGGCTTCGACAATTTTAGTAACTTCTCGGCGGAAAGGGATCAGAAGCCGGGGTATGCGAATCAAATATGAGTTTTAAGATATATGTACGTGTAGTATTCAGAATCAATTAAATCTCTTATTTGGGCTCTTTCAAATGTTTTTTAAAAAATTATTGCTAGATGACAATTTCTGCGAAGTTGGTGAATCAAGAGGAGGTGGAGTATTTACAATGGAGTCATTTGGCGGAAGAGAGCGTCTATAGGGTAAGGGATAATTGGACACATCGTTCGGCGGGGAGTTTTTTTGCCTGCATGGAAAATGGAGGGTGCTTCAAACTAGAGGCCCTTCCTCGCCTTTGTCAATTAAATTCAAAAGAAATTGACAGTTTTATTTGGAACGACTAAAGTTAAAAAAACGAATATATATTTCAGAGTAAGTTAAATATTTTCATATTTTACTAGTGCCTGAATCCTCGATGAATTAAGCATCTCATTATCATCCAACTCAAAGTTTAATTTTGTTGAAATTACATTAGATAATTTTCAACAATAAATTATTTTCTTTTCATTATTAGGCTGAAAATATAAATGGCAACCCTCGTATGGTGTGTTTGACACCTGTATATATTCTCAATGTGAAGATTCTCCAGCACTTGGGAAAACGATGTAAGTCCTTTTCTTGAAGTTACTTATACTGATAGTACTCTCATACGTCACTAATGTTAATACTTCTTATTTACCCTAGTGTTATCACTCAGACACCAAAGGTATTGACTGTTACTGAAATCGTTTAGAAGAACGCAACGGGGGAATAATATGGCTTCAGAGTAGGAATGGACACAAGGGATGCAATAGGAGTAGTGCATACCATTAGAGAGCGATGTATGGAGAAGAGAAAAGGTTTTTCTGGGTATTTCGTTTATTTGATGAAGGTGTGTGACTGTGTATAATGGGAAATCCTAATAGAAATCCAAAATAAAAAGTTGTGAACTAAAGAGATAGAAGACTTATTGGGAATTTGTACTTAAACCAGGAGGTGTGTATTAGAATTGATGAAAAGAGGACATCGGTTCGTGCTGTCTCTCCCCCACCCTCTTTAATCTTGATGTGAAAACATGGTCAGGGTGCTTGGAGAGAAGATGCATTAGTGTCAGTTGGAGGAAGAAGGATTGCGTTTATCAGGTTTTGGAGTGCGACGGTAGGCGAAGGAAGAGATGGTGATGAGGTGGGGGACTACGGTTTAGGCACAAGGAATGACCGCGGGGAGAAAGCAATTGAGTTCTGCAGGAGACAGGGGTTAGTCATCACTAACACATGGTTTAGAAACCACAAAAGGCGTGGGTATACATGGAAAATGCCAGTTGACTGAGAAAGGACTTAGTTTGATTATATTCTGGTGAGGCACATGTTTAGAAAGTGTGGTAAATTCGCACAGCTTCATGGGAACGGGTGAGGACTCTGACCACAATTTAGTTATTATGAAATGTAACGTCCGTTTCAAAAAGATAAGGCCTGGACGGCGGGTTAGAAAATGGAATTTAGAATCATGAAATGGATTAACAAGGAAGGAGTAGCAGCAGGCTGTAGAGAAATTCATGGATGACGGTAAAGAGCTGAGTACTGTTGAAGAAAAATGCGATTGTATCAAGAAAGTGATATCATAGGTATAGCATAGGTATTATTTCCTTTCTTAGCCTTGATAATGACCGGAAAAAATTATTGAATCCATTTGATCGAAGGTACGACTAAATTGTGGACAATTATATGTGGGATTATTTGACTAGTATTAGCATTGATATGAGATATTGTTTTAAAATTGGCAACCTTAAGGAATAGCTCTCAATTTAATTTCTAACTGACATGAATTGGCATATTATGGCTCGATTGTATCGCCCGTGGATTTAGAAGACCTTAAAATAAAGAACAACGAAGAATCATTCTCCCGTTAAAATAGAAGTCCTTTTGTGTTGGAATTATTTGTATTGGTATTGTTATAGGATATTTTCGATTGGGGAAATATTTTAGACCGTGTTTGAAAGTCTATCTCCTCTTTGTGCCTTTATTAGCTGCATGAAACCATGGGGGCAGTCGCTGGAAAACGTTTTCGAATCAATAAACTAAGGCAGTATTTGATTTATCACATTGAGAAAAGGGGACAGTTTCTCATAGCTGCAACTCAATTTACAAATACTTATGGGTTGCAAATGGAGAACCAAAGTTGAATAAAACTAACACTGTTGCAGGACTTTCGTATTTGTTCTTTTAAGTTTAGAGTCCTCGTTTCACGATAAAATGCCGCAAATACCCTTAATTCATCACTCGTGCTATCAGTAGAAGATGTTACGCCTTTTTTGGCGGTTTCCGACCGCCCCTCTTTACGTGGCCACAATGAGCGGCGCTATAACCGGCCACTCTCAATATAGACTCAGTAATTTTATATTAGCATCGGGACGTCATTTTAAGGATGCTCTGATTAACTGTTAGGTAAAACTCTCGTTACACGCACTCAAAACAATGTTGCAGGAAATCCCTTCTATGGTGCCTGCTCAAAGAAGACTAGTAATAATTATACAATTGATCCTCGGAGTGCAGCTGGATTTTTTGATTAGAATATTGGATTAAACATTGTAAATTCTCATAGAAGCACTCAGCTGTTGTGCTATGCCTGCCACGGAGTATCACCTTAAATGATTCAAGGGTCAGGTGATGTGACGGGATGTGCGGGCCATTTGTTTAATTTGCAGTCACAGCCACCTCGACGCCACGCACGAACAGACCCCTCTCTTCTTCCCCGCTCCTCAGGAAGGCGGTTTCGTCAAAATCTCCACCTCTGCGTGGGACACAGTCACCCTACCTCCGGGGGGTGGGGTGGGCGTCTCGAGTCTTGGTGACCAGGGCTGCGGCCTCGCTCGTTCTGTGATGGGCCCCAATTTGGAGCTCCGGCTGTAATCAAGAGTGGGACAAGGAGTAGGACGGGGAAGGGGGTCTGTGGAAGAGGTTGGAATTTTGGCGCAGAAGGGAAAGGTTTTCGGGGAAGTTCATTGAAAGCACGAGGAAATTGAAAGGGAGAGCGGTTATTCAAAATGATAATGAATTGGGACGGCAAAAATTAAAATCTGACACTCCCACTCCCCGATTGTATTTCGGAGGAAGAAACGGTTTACCTGTCCTAGTTAACTTTTTTCTCGCCGTCATATTACTTTATTCTTTCAATTTCTAAAGCGGTGGTGTATCCCACGCTGGAGTTTTAATCGAGCTTGAAGCCGTTCGGAGGCGTTCGAGCATGAAAAATTTCCACTTTTACGATTGGGGACTGTTTTGAAGTCGAGCGGTGAGAATAACGAAGTGATCGACAGATAAGAAGATAATAATATAAAATCTTTTTGGAATGAGTGAAATTTGAGGAGTCACCATATAGGGGAGGTGTACATATTGAAATGTTTTTCAGATTAAATTAATTTTCCATCAAGCTTAGCCACTGATTTTTTTGACTACGGATTCGTTACCGTTATGTCGCACTTTGGAAATTGGAAAAGCAAGACAGTTAATAAAATTTATTGACAAAAAAGGATGTAGCAGAAAACCATTTATAAAACATTTAAGAACATTTTTAAAAGTGCATTCGATCCTTCGTCGTCAGATCCTCATTTTTTCTTATTTTATCGCGATGATTCCTCTGAGCAGTGGTTTAATAGCAATTCCTTTTTCGGTCTCCCTCTTAGTTCTTCCCTTAGAAGGCCCTTTACACTTTGATCTTCAGTAAAACAGAGGTACACCGATCATGTCCACTTAATTTACCTTAATACATCGTCAATTTCTGAAGTGCCTACCAAATTAGCATTCGTTATAAATTCATAGTATTTTTTCGTGATTGATTGGACACCATATATACTTATTTACGAATGTTCAGACAAAGACTTTGCATAAGGTACTAAAAGAGGTTGAATATCAGTTTGTAGAGTATTTTGCTCAAATTAAATGGATTAAGGAATGAATGGAAAATCACTTTCCGTCTTTTGTCAGAAAAATCCCAAATGGTCAAATATCGATGTTCACAAGACTTTCAAGCCAAACTCATTCCTCCTCCACTGATATTATTCTCTTTTGAAACGGCAAAAATTGTATAAAATGCTGAGAAAATTGTTTTATTAAGCTCATAACTGCGAAAAAATGCGCATTTAATGAACATTGATCATGCATATTTAATGGACACACTATGGCGCGGCTGGAATTAAATTTGGTACACTTCAAAGCTTATCATTAATAGTTCTCCAATCAATCGAATATGTCCTTTTAAACATGTATTTACCATGATCAATCATTTAATATCATTTTTAAAAGCATGAAGTATTAGAAAAGGTGCTCTTTGTCAACGGCTGGCCCCGGTGGCGGCGGAGTAAAGTCCTCGCCTGCCAATTCAAGGGTCGCGGGTTTGATTCCCTCCTGGGTGGGTTTTTCTCCACCTAGGGCTTGGGTGTTCGTAATCGTGTCCATTGATATCACTGTTGATATCCATATATATATATATATATATATATATATATATATATATATATATATATATATATATATATAAACGAGGTGTGCTAAAAATTAACGGGAATTTTAATTTTTCGGACAATAATATTTATTTATTCTTATACATTGATGTTGTCACCTTCAAAGTAGTCCCCATTGGGGATTATGCACTTGTGCCAGCGCTTCTTCAAATCCCTGAAACACTTCTCAAACTCGATCTTTAAGATAGCCTTTAGTTCTTTCGGCGATACGCTTTTAATGTCATCTACGGCTGTAAAACGACGACCCTTCAAGGTTCTCTTAATTTTTGGAATTAGGAAAAAGTCACACGGTGCCAATTCTAGCGAACATGGAGGCTGAGGCATCGTTACAGTATTGTTTTTGGCCAAAAATTCACGAACAAGCAATGAAGTGTGAGCTGGTACATTATCGTGGTACAAAAGCCATTTCGGAATGAATTTTGCTGCCAAGCGTTTCACACCGAAAAAATTGGAAAAAATGTTAACAAACGAAAATCGCCGAGCTCATAAAACACGTCTAACCTTAGTGACTGTCACCGACTAAGTCCACAATGAAAACAGCTGAAAGTTTTATCATACTTCAGGGGCATGTATACCAACATAATAAAAAAAAATTGACAATTGGACTCTCCAAGCCCGCGAAATGAAAAAAATCCCGTTAATTTTTTAACACACCTAGTATGTGTATATATATATATATATATATATATATATATATATATATATATATATCACAATTGATAATTCAAATCCGACACCACTCATTCCAGGGACCCCTTTTAAACTCCTTTATTCGATCACCAGTTATCTTTTCTCGGTCATATCCTCAAGACACCGCTCAATGCACCGATGGAAAAAATTCCCAGACTCAATAGTAAAATTTGGAGGAATTCATTTTTAACGAGACGCCTTCTTTTCATCGTAAAACGGAATGAAACAGCTTTCAACGAGAAGAATGCTCTTCATTGGAAGGGAGAAAGCTTTTCAGTAAATCCTAATTACTAATTTCAGTATGGAGAGTTTATTTTGGATACCGCTGCTGCATTTATGATTTCCTTCCAACGCACTGCTGCAAAATGCTCACAATTCTAGCATTTCGAAATGAGGGGGATTCCTCGCGCTAGGTACACGTTCTTGTCAGTGGGGTTTCAAGACCTTAATGCTTCAAACCAGAGTTCGTCTACGTCCTCCGCTGGGGTTTACTTGTATCTGCACCATGTGGGATCTTTTGTCATCATAGGATCTTTTGTCGGTAGGTCTTTTTTCGGTCTGGCAGAAAGTTTACTGATTCCGCATGGCAAATGGCAACACTTAAGAAGGGTAGTTAATATTTCACCAAAATTCTAGCAATCAATTTTGTGTCCACGAGCAATAAGGGGCAGATGTTAACAAATTATATAAAAAAAGTCCTCCTCTTTCAACACGAAGATCTGGCACAGATGGAGGTGAATGGATGTTTCCACACCAGATACACGAGATACCAGATCCACATAGATACAAGAACCGAGTGCTTTTGCCGGCTTAAAATTTTAAATCAAATTGATTCCTGAAACCATTCTCTCTGGACCTCAAATGTTGTTCACAAACAGGAATGAATTGAGTGTTGGAGACCGAAAAACGATATTCACCCCATGCATACGTGAATTTAGAGCATGACTAGTAAACATAAGGCACCACATTCTCATCCCTGAATCCCGTGCTTTTAAGTGGAGTTTCTTTGAAATGAAAGCGTTTCCCAAACGTTCACTGACACTCGTTCAGTTCTATTGCATTTGCTTGATGGTAAAGTATTAGGACGAAACCGATATGTATTCAAGGTTCCTGACCTGATTTTGGGACGCCTGTCCATAAATAAGATATTTTCCCAATAATCATCCATACCATTGCCATTGAGGAGGAAAAAAAATTATTTTAATTAATTTCTCAATGTTGGGAGTAATATGGAATCATAGAGACATTTGAGAAATATCTTTGAATTCTTTCGAAAGAGGCGTCTGCCCGTCGTCAATAACGGATTAGTTTTTTTGACGGCTGACTCCATTACTCAGATCCACAATTTTTTTAAATATACATGGAAAAATAAATTCTCGTTTCATTTAACAAGGGAATGGGAAAGAGGGGAAAGAGGAAATGGAAGACTTTTGACTTTATTTGCACCATGCGTTATTCTAAAATAGGAATTTAATCATTTTTTAAATGTCAAATCGTTCCGTGGGGTGATCTGGTGAGTATCACTCATCATCAAGATCTTCAGGCTCCAAATTGTTCCTTTCCCCATCAATATGATTCACAGCCTCCTCCTCACCCTCATGTCGTCATTATGGGCTCCGCATACGATCTAAGAATACCTCCTACAGAGTCTTCATGAAGACCAACGTACATGATGATCTGGTGCATACAACGCGTGCATCAAAGAATTCTTTTGACTCGAATGAAAAAAACGCAGTAAGTGACTGATCTCGGAAAGAATTTACGTGGTAGTTAGTTAAAGTATAATTAAACACAGGTTGGTGGACCCACTTTTTCATTCCAAGTTGCCATGATTTTGCCTGATATACAGGATAGCCTCTATAGTTGGATTTAAAGTTAAGGCTTTCTGTAGATTACTCGCATTAGATAACACTCACCCCTTGGGCCTCAATGTCGGAAATATATAGGTAGTTTGCCTACTAGTCAAGTCCAGCCCTTTCTGAGATTTAAATATCGTACTCCTGTGGATCATACGTAAATTTGAGATGTGTCGCATTGCTCCACGTTTTGAATGTTATTTTGGCGAGTCATGTGCATGAAATCGGCAACTGGATGATGTTCTTATTCCATTTCGAAAAAGACTTCTACTATGAACCAATACTTACCACTCTCTACGTATGGACTTCAAATCAATTATCACAGATACATCTTTGAAAAGTGTTTGTTGCCCTAAAATTTAGCGTGGGCTATTTTGATCACGCTCGATTCCGATTCCAAATTCGTTTTCATCACCATTTAGGGAGTCGAGCAGGTGAAATTACCGATGCAGTATAGGACGCTCTCCTGACCGGATGACTATGATGCGATGAGGAAATTACGAGAGTGAACAATAGCAAACGAGTAAAAAATATATATTTTCAAAGTTTCAACTCCCAAATATCGTTCATGACTGAATTTAAATTATTATAACATTTTTATTTTATCGGTGGAATGTTCGCATTGATATTTTATTCCACCTCATCCAACTTTTGGGATCACAAATTCTACGCTCACCCCAACCAAGTGTAGTTATTCCGTCCGAGGAAATGTGACTTTCATCATAGGTCAGAATCATAGCAATGTTAAGCTTGATCGTGCAGAGTTGGGTTTTCTTCAATCGTTTTGTAAACATTCTCGAAGCGAAGGTCCTCTCACGCAAGGAAGTGATGCAATCGTCAAAGTTTAACGATTTATTCGATCGTCATCTTCTTGACACCCTATGCCCATTTCCTTCCACTCGCCCCTGGCACGGGAAAGGAATAAAGTGTACTCCCGAACCCTATGAGATGTGTCCTTTTCTTCTACCCTGAATTCATCTCTCATCAATCCGGATACTTTTGGTAGTCGTGGCGGTCATAAGAGATTAAAACATAGCTTGTGCAAGAGTCCTCTATCATCTCAGGAGTATAAAAACAAGTGATTTTAACCTAAAAAACATGTCTATATGTGTCCATTTTCAATTGTGGCAGACCATTACCATAGTTTTTCTAAGGGTTTTCGTAAAATGAGGAGATAATTTAGGATTTTCAAAATTTCAGAAACTACCTGTCCGTTGCTAACCGGGCTTATTAATTCTGATGGTGCATGTTAGAGCCACGAGGTTTTTTCCAATTACCACCCTATCTTACAAGAGAGAACTTTGGGTGAGTTTTTCCAAGCGTCCTTTCCTAATTACCCATTTCAAAGTTCTTCTATTTTTATTACACAGAATCAATTTTTCCAACTGAGTGGTCCAATACTTTAGAAAATACTTGTCAAAATCAAGGGCGATCGATTCCCGTTTCTCAGATTTAATATCGCAAAAGAATTTTATCCATGAATATCAGTCTAAATCCAGTGTTTTTTTGCACCATCTTCAAGTACAGTCCTACGGAAACTGCCTGTTTAATTTTCTTTTTTCGACCACTTAAATTCCTTTTTCATCTCCGCGTTGCTCTAATTTACCGTAATGACTTCCAGGTGGAATAGAATTTCGGGACAGTGTATCAAAGGAGGACGAACACTGAAGATCGTTGGGGTATTTTAAGTCGATATCCAAAATATATCCTGTTGGTGGATCTTCGAGATATATCGTAACATCAACAAGATCGACCGGCCTCTGGAGGGGGAATGACCTAGTGGATATCCACTGAGGTTATTTGCGTCGATTTATAAGTTTCATAGAGGCTCTCTTGGCGGTGGTCCGACTCTGCCTCGTAACTATTTGTCGCGTCAGAGAACCTCTTGTCACACCGGCTGATACCACCTAGTATGCCTCGCTCCATCATGAGCACATATCGTATTCCGTCTAACTCTCGCGTGACCCCGGCATAACGTCAAAGGCTTGACCTACCGCGGCGAGGCCTCTTTCGGGCATCCAAAGGCGCGGCACATGAGTATGTGTGCCAATCCATTCATCTACATGCATTAGCTCCTTAAATTATTGATAATATCGATCAAGATAAGGATATTCATTTTCCAACATGCATTGAATTATACTCGCCGAGACGTGAAACCAAAAGCTCCATTTCCGAGCGACGACTTTCTTCGATTTGGAAATGCCAGTGATTTGGAGTAAATGCCACTTAGCAGGTATACGATGAGAGGAGGGTCCTACCTAGAAAGAGTTTCGATGGAGAAGAATGAGAAATAAAACTTGAAGCGACAGGTTCCGTGAGCATGCCAGAGGTGACCGTCCCGACGCGTCGTCTTTAATACGCGAAATGCCCAATTCACCTGCACAAATGCAAAAATCAGCCATGTATTGAACAAATAATCTCCAGAGAATTAAAATATTTCATCTGAATGACGTTCTTAGAATCTGGGGTAAGTATATTTGCGGATGAATCGCCTATCACTCAAACCACTCCTATTCTTTGCAATATTAATTCATTAATTAATACTAATCGATTATCCGACCGTACTATTAACAATGATTAATGTTGCCAGATTTACTCTATCCTCCTCGAAATCTACAAAGCAAAATCTCTCTTTTATCCTGCCTAGAGTGACCTCATTACCGCTTCATATTGATTGTTTGATTAATGAAGCTGCTATTTTGTGTAGTTCTTGTTTCAAGTGTGATGATTGATCAAATGAGAGATTATGAGCATATCTATGGATATCTATTAAAAGGCCTCTTTATAATTTTAACTGTACAGCACGCATTGCAGGAGATCTGGTGGGTGGGAGGTTTTCAAGTGTTATGGTTTGATTTATTTCGTAATCGTATCTCATCATCGTGCCTGATGATGCCGCAAATCGGTTAAACGCGTTGTACCTTGTAATAAAAATCTGTGGAAAAGTGCGGTCTTTTTAGTATGGACTTATAAATATTATTTGCACTTGAAGTTTAATATTGGAAATTTAACTGCACGACTGGACGTACTGTTTTAGTATTAGTTGCATAACACGCCAAAATTTTTCAATAATTGATGAATTTTTGATGCCATTTATTCACGAGGTGATTTTGATATGGGAGGAGGATTAAAGTGATGAATTTCACCCGAGTATGGAAGAAACATAGCTGGTTTATTCCCTGTCTTTTTTATGAGCACAGTTTAGTGCCCTGCCAGTATTAACAAATTATGAATTTCTCTTACCGGCGATGGAAATCCGTAGCCCTTGTTTGTCGACATTCCCTCTTCCTGGGCTTAAACATGTTTTAGAACTAGGTCGTATTACATCGGTTTTTCTTATCTGATTCGCCTATCTCTGTGTTTACAATCTTCCATTTCCTTCTCACATCTTACTTCCTAATCATCTCTTCTGTAATCCATGGTTTTCGTGTTGTTTTCACATTTACTATTCCTATTTTTCCGTTGTGGCTTTCGATTTCCCTTCTTTGACATATTCTTAGTTTTCTTCCATGGCACCCAGCTCCCTTTTCTCACTCATGATTTTATCTATGTACAGTCTGACGATCCTCCGTTTTTGTCATTCAGGTTCATTTTTTTACATTCTATTTCCTAATTTGTCTTCTGTTTTATCCGTTTGATTCGGACGTTAAAACTCTTCTATTCTTACTAAAAAAACTATTATTACTAAATTATGAACTGAATCCGCATTCACTCCCGGGAAAGCGTGCGAATGAATCACGCTGTTCTTTAATCTGTGTCTACCCAAAATATATTCAATCAGATATCTTCATGGATCTCTGGGCATTTCCCATTGATATCTGCGTCTGTTGTGGTATTTAGACAATTTTTTCGTTATAATTAAGCCCTGTCTCCTGCAGATCTCTATTGCTTTCTCCCTGCGGTCATTCCTTGTTCCTAAACCGTATTTCTCTGCCTCACTACCATCTCTCCCTTCGTCCACCGTCGTGTGTCAATACACCATCACTACCAAATGTTTCCTTCCGCGAACACCTGTGATTATGCCCTCCAACTGATCGTATACCCTGTTGACTACTTCCTCCCTATGACTCCATGGTGGCATGTTGGCCTAAATACTCACAAAGTTTGTTGGTGCAGCTTTTACGTTTACTTATAATATTCTATCACTCATATGTTAAATGTATACTAAGATTTTTCCTCCCTTTATGCCCAGTACTATTTGCACCCATCTCTTTTTTCTCAGTAATTATCACCCCAATAATCCTTCTATCTCATCTCTCACAGCACGAAAATACCTACAATCTCCGTCTCTCGATTTATATTTTTTAATTGACCTGTCCTCAACATCGTTCTAACATACAGAGTCCCTATTCTAAGTGATTCGGGGTTCTCTTGTGCCTTCTTATCTGGTACCGATATTGATTTCGCTTTTCAAGGATTTGAAAAGATGACGACCGCGGAAGCCTTCTGCCGGGTGCCAAGTACGGACCAACGTGCGGAATCTCTTAATTCCCAGGAATCTCTTAATACTCTGATCCATATCCATCATAGTAGTAAAGGATACTAAATTGAGGTGGTTTCCCCTTACTTTTCTCAGTAGTTTTCTAATGAGACTCCGTCACTCAAATGTCCGCCCCACTGTGGTCAGACGCCTTTGCAGTCTCCTCACTGTGCCTGCGGTCCACGCTTTCGCGCTATCCGCGGTCCCGTCCTTGCACCTAGTAACTACAGGGACGCACCCAAAAGTGGTAGGACTGATCTTTTTTACAAGAATTTTAATGACGATATACTTTAATCGACTTAATAATCTTCAAAGTATGCTCCTTGATCTGCTACACACTTAGTATAACGTTGCTCCCATTCCCCGTACGTCCGCTGGAAATTTTCTTTGGGGATGCCGTTGATGACTCTCGTCGAAGCCTCTTGAACGGCCTTTATCGAGTCAACACGTCGTCCCTTGAGCTGTCTTTTCATGAGGGGGAAGAAGAAGAAGTCCGGTAGTGCCATATCGGGAGAATAAGGCGTGTGCGGCAACGTGGCAACGCCGTATTTGGCCAGGAGCTTTCTGACGACGAGCGCGCCATGGCACGGCTCGTTGTCATGATGAAGCACCCAGCAGTTTGCGATGGCCGGTCGGACTCTTTTCACGCGTTCTCGGAGGCGGGTGAGCACCTGCACGTAAAAGTTCGCATTCACAGTCTCCGCTGGTGGGACAAACTACTTGTGAACCACTCCATGACGGTAGAAAAACACAATCAACATCGTTTTGATTTTTGATTTGCTCATGCGAGCCTTTTTTGGACGTGGGGACGCGGAAGTGTGCCATTCCCCGGATTGTCTTTTCGTTTCGGGGTAATATTGAAAAACCCATGTTTCATCACCCGTTATCACATTGTCCAAACAATTTTCATCTCGGTGCAAATTGGCTAACACTTCTTCGGAAATGCGCACACGCGTTGCCTCTTGGTCGACACTCAGAATTTTCGGCACTATCTTGGCGCACACCTTGCGCATGGCCAAATCCACTGAAATAATGCGTTGTACGTTGGATGCAAACAGACCCAACTGGTCTGCAATTTCTTCACTGGTTAAGCGACGGCCTGTGTTCAGCAGTGTCCTCACTCTGTCCACATTCGTGTCGGTTCTTGCCATCGACGGCCGTCCGGAGCGATGGTCGTCTTCAACGAGCTCCCTACCCTCTTTAAACAACTAGTGCCACTGTGGAACGGCTTAAGGCAGTGTCCATATAAGCCGGCTTGATCATATCGAGGGTCTCAGTTGCCGTCTTCCCGAGTTTCGCACAAAACCTCACGGAATAACGTTGCTCTAAATTCAGATTCATTTGGTCTCTCGACGCGGACAAAACACTTGTTTCACTAAAAACGGTGTCCTCACTCAACGACAGCCCGCAGGCGACTGAGGTTGGTGTCGGTCTGTTGCTAAGAGCCCCATCTACCTTACCCTGCCAGGCAGACCCCCCTCCACCGCTCCGTTCGCGCCAGAGAAATTCAGTCCTACCACTTTTGGGTGCCACCCTGTATTTCCACCATCGACCGGTACAATTCCTAGGCGGCGTACCTCTATGCTGAGGAATTAAGCAAGCTTGTGCAGCATTGCGAAAAGTACTGAAAAGTGACCAGCAATTGTGTATAGGAGTGAAGTAGTTTTGTAGGAAACTAAAGTCGCCAATATAAACTTTTAGTATATTCTTATACTAATTTACATATATTTAGTGTATATATTTAGTATGTTTATTGTATGTATTTAGAATAAACGGTCCTTAATTTTCGAAATTGCTTCGTACATGAGTAGGTTTTCTAAAAAATGATCCCACAGGATATGGAATTACATTTTACGAAACATATAATTTGGAGTTGAAGCATGCGGTGGAACAGTGTCTTAAAGGGACGTTCAGTACTAAAACTTTAAAATATTCTCCGAAATATAACACTTTTAATTGCCTTTAACGCAGTAAAAAATATCGTAAATGCTTTAAACAACGGTTTACATTCGTCTATGGAAATCATTTAGTCTCAAGCAAATATTATATATCTAATACTTTCCTGGTGACCAAGCACACCTTCTAAACTCATAAAATGGTAAAGAGTTCTGCAGTATTAAGTCGGTCTCTGCCGTCGCATAACACAGGCCTACAAAAAAAATTTTTTTTGGTGCCGGGAATCTTTGTAATGATTTTAACTATATTTGTAGAGCAGAATCCAATTATGAAATCCGTTTTTATTTAACAGCTCTACTTTTTTAGATATGGCACATCTTACGATTAGTTGTTTTAATATTTGATATATTCCGGAAAATAATTTTCAAAGTTAAACAAATCTATAAGTATACTAATTTATAACCACTCTGCGGTGTTCCTTTTATTTTCAATAAACTGTCAATAAGTTTTATGTATATTTCTATATTGTAGTCCAATGAGATTAAAAAACAAAAATACGGTACCGGTACAAAAATAAGTTTTTATCGCACAAGGGAAAAGGATATGCTACCCTTCTTTACTCAAGAAGACAGCCTTACATTTTGTTTAGACGTTAAGGGTCTTTTGGAAAAAATGGGACTACTCTCACAATATGATGCTAGTGATTGGCGTTTGTCTATTGATAGCTCCAAGCGTAGTTTAAAATGTGTACTTCTTCACTATGGTAACAGGTTTGGCGCAATACCAATCGCTCATTCACCTAAAATGAAAGAAGAATACGATACAATAGCATTGGTCTTACAAAAGATAAAATACCAGGAACATCGCTGGGTGATTTGTGCAGATTTAAAAATGGTGAACTTTCTTCTTGGGCAGCAAAGTGGCTACACAAAATATCCTTGTTTCTTGTGCCTCTGGGATAGCAGGGACAGACAAAATCACTGGATTAAGAAGGAGTGGCCTAAGAGAGAAAACTTGGTTGTTGGGAAAGAAAACATCATTGCTGAATCTTAAGTTGAAAGAGAGAAAATCATTTTACCGCCTCTACATATTAAACTAGGCCTAATGAAGCCATTTGTAAAGGCTCTTGACAAGGATGGACCATGCTTCGGCTACTTAAGACTAAAGATGCCCCATATAAGTATTGAAAAACTTAAAGCTGGTATTTTTGAGGGGTCACAAATCAGACAACTTACAAAGGTTCCTGCTTTTGTCGAGTCAATGAATGAGATTGAAAAAATGAGTTGGATGTCATTTGTTGAGGTCATAAAAAATTTTCTAGGAAATCACAAAAGTGAAAATTATATTGAGCTGGTAAACATTATGCTCAGTAACTTCAAATCACTTGGATGTAATATGAGCACAAAAGTTCACTACCTACACAGCCACTTATACAATTTTCTTGGAAATTTAGGAGACACAAATGAAGAACAAGGTGAAAGATTTCACCAGGATATAAAAAACAATGGAAGCTCGCTACCAAGGAAGATGGGATAACCATATGATGGCAGATTACTGCTGGTGCTTAAAACGAGACTGTTTGAACAAAGTGCACTCAAGAAAATTGCGCAAAAGAAGCTGCCGACGTGTTGAGTGATGTTTTTATGTATTTTTTTCAATTTGTTTTATTACAGTAAAAATTTTTAGTATTTGTATTCAATTGTATTGTAAAATTCTTTTGTGTTTGTGGGTGATTTAACAGCCCTAGAAATAAATCAAGTCTTTATATTTAGTGGGTTTTATTATTAATATAATATTCTCATATCATCATGTAGAAGATTTTTTTACGTAAGTAACAACATATCTATATCTTGAAAACTATAGCTGATAGGAAAAAACTAGTGTCATAATTGGATTCAGCACCCCAATTGTTCTTTAAATCAGCATTAAAAGCTCCGGCACCAAAACCACTGTTGGCCTGTGTAATCAAGAAGACAGTGTCCGTTGCCGAGTGTCACATTCCAAATTATTCAACGGAGATTCGGGAGTCGAATTTTATTTGTCCATGTTTAGTTCGCGCGTGATAATCAGAAGATTTAAACAGGGGACCGATGGAATGTTCGTTTAAATGGGGATAATGGCTTAAGAGTCAACTATCTCAGGGTATAGATTTCAGAGCGGACGCTCAACTGTTAGTTGAAGGAAAATAATTTGAAAACATATTTGACATGAAAAGGGAATGGAACCGATTTCAAACTTTGGGTAAGTGCCTCTGCCCTGAAAAACCCTGGGGGGGGGGTTCTTCCGCTGCCTGCAGCGGAAGGACCCAACCCACACAGAGAGAGAGACGAGGAATGGAAGGAGAAGCTTGGAAACAAACAAAGCAGGGCAAGCAATACTGTAATGAACAGTACATTCTTCAATGACAGTCTAATGCGGTCATGTGGGAAGGGTTTTGGTAACAAAACACACGGACACAACAGAACACTCCATAAACACGTATCTACGAATTAAGGCGGCCGAAGGAGAAGAGAGCAAATTACTTCAGGCTATCCAAAAAGGCCACCCAAAAACAAAATACTCGAAATACACAAAACATTAGTAAATCAGTGCCCAATGTAAACAGTGAAAAATAATAAGCTCAATGCACCACGTCTGCTTTACACCATCCACTGGTCGAAGCACAGTGGAGGTAGGAGTTGATCATACATGTATGATATGATGCATCAATTGTCAGCTGTTGACGTCGTAAAAACTGGTTCACCCAAGTTACCATATACTTCTTTCACAAAGACGGAAGGAAATGAAACTTATGATAATTCTAAGGTAACTGTTCCGTAAATCTAGTAAAATTTCCATGAAACCGTAGCTGAATATAAACACACTTGGCAGATATTAGCGGCTCAAACGTAAGGTGAGAGATGATCGAGGCCGGCACTTCATCTTCTAAAATCGTTATTTCAGCTCGATAGGAAAGAATTCAATATTATGGAAATCTTGCTTTCGGAGAAGGGGTGAACTCTACCCTTTCTCAGATAGACTCAAAACACTCGCGTCGGTTCTGTTAACATGAGAGAAAGTCGCGTTTCATTCAGGTCACGCCGAAGTCGCATTTAAAAAAAGTTCATCTTAAACCATTGATGCTGAACATCTTCAATCGAGTTTTGGCTATCGAGGTATATGGATCGATAAGTAATGTATTAAACTAGCAATGGAATTTATGAATAAGGCCCGTTTACCATTCGAGTCACTATATCTACAAGCGACTATATCTTCGTGACGAATTAGGGAATTTTTTCAATTTGGAATATTTGTGAAGTCGCTAGAGAGGAGTAGTATGTGGTTTTGGAAAAAAGAGCCCATGAACTCCAGAATTTCAGAATCTTTGGAAATAGGGACGATGCCGTTAAAGGAAATACTGCCATCAGGCGTGAGGATGATGGGTGCAGTTTATGATGAAAGCTGAGGAAATGATGAAAGACATGACACACTCTTGTTTGCGGCTGCCAAAGTAACTTCATTCGAGCCTTGGGAGTGTCATAAAATGGTGTGTGCACGGGGAAGGAAGATCCGTAAACAACTCCGGAAGGTTAGTGTAAATGTCACGAGAAGTTTTTCTTAAACCATAACATCCTACCGAAACGGAATGTGACATTCTTTGCGAGACCACTGGAGCGGTTAATCGCAATCATCGTGGAGGAGATGATCCCATTGCGTCTTCAATATTTTCACACGCTACTCAGGCAGACGAGCGTACTAGGTCATAGCGCGGCACCCATAAACTGTCAGCTTCTGCAATAAGCTGACAAAAGTAAAGTTTCTAAAGAGGATAGAAATGCAGGGAATAGAACGATATTTACTTGAATTATAATTGCAATAAGGATAAAATGCACTTCAAGGAAAACTATCAGGAGAAACCAGCCGTGGTTAATAACCTATTGCACGCAATTTTCGCTCAGCGAAACGCATTCTACGCGGGTGGCTATTTATATTTTGAGCCTTCACATCACTGTTATAGGCCCCACCTGACGTTTCCATCTGAAAGTTTGACCTTTTTAACGCTAACTCTCTTTAGAACATTTTGTCGTTTGTTCATAACTCTTGTTGTTTACAGGGACTCGAACATTTTGTTTCTGCAAAAAAATGGAGTTAACTCGTGAACACTTTATTGCGATAATTTTTTACGACTTTTGACGTGAACTATCGAGACAGGAGTGCATCGATCAACTTACTTCCACTTTTGGCGATGAAGGTCCATTCTTTGTCACTGTGAAACGCTGGTATCATTATTCCATTATGGCCGCCGTTCGCTCAGTGACGGAAGTCATGAAGGTCGTCCAAAATCAGTTTTTGTGCCAGAAAACATTGATGCTGTGGTTAAGGTCTAGGAAAGGAGGATTTTCATGTGACTTATCGTGAGATGGAGGCATTCTTGGGGATTAGTATGACGAACATAAATAAGATATTGTGTGAAAATTTAGCCGTGAATAAAATTTGTTCGCGTTGGATCCCGCATAATTTGACAAAAGCCAAAAAAGATGCTCGTGTCATCATCATAATACTTACACAAGTGACAAATCTTGGATCTATGAGCATGAGCCCGGAAAAAACAGCAATCCACTGTATGGGTCTTCCAAGATGAGCACAATCCGACAAAAGTGATTCGTGCACGAAGCGCATCGAAGCAAATGGTCGCCTGTTTCTTCGGAATTTCTGGACATGTGGGAACCGTACCGTTAGACCAACGTAGAACCGATTCCCGTTCATCATGAAAAAAATGCGTGGCCAACGTTTTTCGGCGTATGAAGAAGCCGTTGATGCATTCAAAAATCATGTTTTGGAGGTATCTCAATCGGAGTGGAAAAAGAGTTACGAAAATTGGTTCGAGCGTATGCAAAAGTGTATTGATCATCCTGGAGAATATTTCGAAAAACTTGTTTAATAATAAATTATAGTCCTTTCATTATTAGGCTGAAAACATAATAGCAACCGCTGACCGAGATGATATTTTCCCAGAAGTTGAACTGTTGCAATTATTTAGATAGTCTGCGTAATTACGCGGTTGATACAGTGTGCACTCAATTTCACCGTGAAGAATTGCTTCTCTATCCCGGTAGAGAAAATATATTTCCTCCAGAGTGTGCTTTCTCAAGAGAGCAGCAATGATTGTCAATAATGCTTTTTATATCGGAGGGTAAACTGGATATCTACATTTTGTAACAAATATGCGGTTTTTTATTGTCGCGGATGTAGACTTGATGCTAACAATTTCCAATCTTGTTTTCCTATCAAGGACGAGGAAGAAAAATCGAAGTTGAGCGTTTTGGATAGGGAATTACAAGTTCCGCATTAAGTATCATACTCGTATATTCTACAACGTTCCCGTGTTTTAAGAAAGATTTTATAGCAAGAAGGTGGCAGTGGAGGACGCAGGGTCGCATATACGTACAAACAAAATATAAAAACAAACAATATACAAACGTAATATATGTGCGCATATATGTACAAACGAGTTGACGTAAGAACTTCCGCTCCCTCTCCACAGTCCCGAATGATGAACGATGAAAATATCTCATATGGTCAAATACATAATAGGGCGAAAGCCATGATGATGTGCGAACTTGCACTTCTTGGCAGGAAGAACAAAAATGTCTTCGTATTTAGACAATACAGTATGCTGTATTAGTGGACGCATTCGAATGGGCGACCACTATACAATAGGGATTTGGGAGACTGAATTCAATTCGTAAAAGCATTCATTCTCGACACTCGCCTACCGTCACCATTACATATAGTTCTTGGCATCCTTGCCATGGTAATGTGGGCAATCAAATTACCTTAGGTATGCTCCAATTCGGGTACATGGTTTTGGACTGGAATTCATCACCGATTAATCTGGAAACGCTGGACATTTCTTCGAGAGTATTACTCTCTATTATACTCTATTATGAGTACTATTGAGAAAATTGCACGTAATTAGCTGTTACAGTATCGGCACCATAAACACCATTCACAATTTCAGCGGCCTGGCTTGCATTTTCGCCTTTATCAAAGAAAAACTCTAAAATGTACCGAATTTTCTCTTTGTTGACTTCCATTTCAACTCACAACTGAATGGAACAAACAAAAAACAGCAACTGAATATTTTTGGTGTGAAATGTCACCTTGACAACAAGCATAAACTTGAAATTGTTTGATCGATACTTTAAGAGATATCGACAGCCATCTACCGAGAAAATAATGGATTTCTTTTTCCCCAACCTAATATAACATCTGGCTTGTGAAAATATTTAAACGTCTATTTCTGAATTCAATGACTTAGCTTACCTATGAAAAATATTATGACACTTAAGAGTTAAGCTCTAATGGAAAGGACAAGCTCAATTAAAGTTTATCACTATCGCAAACGTAATGTATCGCAGCTAAAAATTCATAAGATTGATTACATTCTAGCGGGAGACCATCGAACCCGCGATTATTTCTGATCCAAGAATTAGGCAACGAGCCATTTTCCTTTCCGTTTCCGTACGTTTCATCTTTTCCATCTTTTTCCGAACCCATGTCCCAAAATCCTTTAATATACGCCTGTCACCTTGCTTCAATGACCAAGTACATTCAATCTCGGGCGAAATTCCCACCGTACACAAAATCGCACTCTGTAAGAATTTTCACTGAACTTTTCTTAATACCCTTACCCCATGCCGCTGTCATAAACTCCCACATCTATGAAAGCTTGTTTGCCTAACGCAGTTTTTATTATACGACATACCGATTATTATCGTACATCTCTATCAAGCTGACCATCTTGGTCAAAAGCACTTCCAAGATAGGTAAACTGTTCCACTCGCTCTACTTTGTGGCCTCGAATTTTAATGTTCAACATAGCCTTCCTCCCTCTCCAAAACTTAATAAATTTTGCATTTTCACTTTACCCCATACCATTCAAGCTGATTTTACAACTGGCTTGCCAATGTTTGTAACTCTGCGTCTGACTGGCAAGTAAGGCTCGATAATCCGAAAATTGAAAAAATTTAATGGATAAAAAGAGACGTTTCAGGCGTGATATGGTGGAATAACACGATTAATGAAAATTAGCAATTTTCCACAAAAAGTTTTGTGGAAAATTGCTAATTTTAATTAATTAAGATGTACTGGACCACTTCTCCACCAAACGTTTTCATATTTTAGCTCTACTCGTGATTCATTCACCGTTTCCTCCTCGTTTTTGTTTTCCATCTATTGAAAGTTCATCACATGTTCCAATTTTCAACCTCTGAGGAACAAAAAGCCATCTTACAACATCCTCTTATTAAACTGTTCAAGAAAAATGGATACCATTACGACGCTCCCGAATAGCGTTTCTCGCCGTACTATTAAAGAATATTCTGTGAAAATGAGAAAAATAAGTGTACCCATTAAATGGATATTTGGTTGTAATACCCAATGCCTTGTAAAAAATGCAAATCGGCAGCGAAGGCCAGCTGTAGAACTCGTCGTGAAGCTTCCAAATGCTTAGGGGTGGCACATCACGGTGAGCGCCGTAATTTACCTTTCTTCTTGAAGTTTTTGGCTTCCCCTCAACCTCACCTCATCTTTCATCTCTCCTATACCTCCATTTGACAATCACCGTCCTATCAAGTGTTTCCTTTCAGTCACAGTTGCAATTATTGTATCTCGTTCATTGTTTAACTATATCATATTCCCCCTTGGCCTGCTTTCGGCAGGTACACCTTGATTCTCAATAAATTTACCAGGCCTTCTTATATTGCTGCTAATATTATTCTATCTTGTTCACGTTCACTACAATTCTCCACACTTTCCTAATTAATACACAATCGCATGTACAGGGTTCGTCCGGAAATTAAGTATACTGAGCTCAGGAAAAAAAATTTATTACACTTTTACATATCTTAAGCTAATATTCCTCAAAATAGGACCCTTGTGAGTCGATACACTTGTTCCAGCGGCGTTCCCATTCTGGAACGCTCCCGCGAAGGCATCATCGGGAACCTCTCGAAGACACGTCGTCACGGCCTCTTTGACGGCGTCCAAAGTCCCGTATCGCGTTCCTTTCAAACTCCTCTTTATCTTCGGGAACAGAAAGAAGTCCGGTGGTGCCAAGTCCGGGCTGTAGGGTGGGTGCGGCAGCGTTGCCACGCCGTGCTTGGCCAAGAAGTCCGACACGACAAGCGCGGTGTGAGACGGCGCATTGTCGTGAAGCAGCCGCCAGATGTTTTTGATCGCTGGTCGGACGCGGGCGACTCGTTTTCGAAACCTGTCGAGCACTTGGACGTAAAATGCAGCATTTACAGTTTGTCGTTCAGGTACAAATTCGTAGTGGACGACTCCCCTTTTGTCAAAACTGACAAAAAAATCAGTACACTTATTTTCCGGACGAACCCTGTACAATGGCTACCTCACGTTGGATCTTCTTTCTTCGATATATATTCCCATATTACCCTCACTCCAATAATATTCATCATTTTATCTAGCCTCGCACCGTCTTAACGTATCTATATTACCTCTACGTACGTTTTGAGGCGTGAAGTTTTCTAATTTCCCTGATCACAGCATCGTACGAGTACTACATTTAAAGTCCCCAATCTAAATGTGGCGGTTATTTCGATGTACCTTTCTTCCTCTCGAACACCAGGCAATCCTTATTTTGCTGGATTGAGATCGTTTCCTGCTGACACCTTCAATAGTGTTTTCAATGTGATACCATCACTGAAATGGCCACCCCACTGAGATCAGAATCCTTCGCATCTCATGAAGAAACAGTAGCTGCGCGGAATACGTTTTGTCTTACTGCTGCTCTTGATCCTATCCGATAGTGATGCATGAGTCTACTTGGCGTAATTATAACAGCTTCCGACAGAAACGTTGGTTAACAGAATGAGAAAACCACGTCATTGATTTGGTCCATGGGGCTAGTTAGGAGATAAGTAGTAGAATTTTGGTCCATTGAAAAATACGAAAAAATGATGGACTTTTTAAGGACTCTTTTTTAATATCTTTCCCCATTGCAGATGAACTTTTAAATACTCGTGTGGCGTTCATGGAGGAGATTTATCTCAGTAATTTCAATTCTTCTTAAATGATTCCATGGTGTGAATTTGTGTAAGGTTGGTCCTACGACTATTAAAGAAACTTCGAAAGGAACTTGGGAAGAATCGGTGGTTTCGCAATTACTATATACTACGATGACCAGGAGATAATCTTCTGGAGCACGGAACGAAATGCCGTCAATATTTCCCTATCTCTCTTATTAATGCCACTCTACTCGTCCTTCATTCAATTCTAAGAAAGTGAAGCTTTTACCGTGCCCTTAGGTTGGGTTGATGGCAGAAACGGAGCGCCACCGGTTCCCTAATCGTTCATTGATAATTCAACATTATTGTCGTCCGAAGGAACAAGTAAATAATATCCAGTACATTTTCTGAGTGTTGAGGTGTCTCAGAAGATTTCTTATCCCATGGGGCTTCCACCTTCTTGAAGGGTTGAGTATTTATATTCCCACAACTGCCTGGGCATAAAATATCTCTCGGCATTTGATATCCGCTCGGGATGGACCGGAATCTTAATGAAATATTCGTTCTGTGAGATTTTTCCCCGGATGGCCCCGCCCACTCCACCCTCCTCTCCACGGGCGACGCCCTCTATTTTTAAACCGCTCAGTCGCCGAGTGCGGGCGTGCTTGCTTCTCAGCGGAGAGAGCGCCTTGAGAGAGGAGTGACGGGGATGAAGGAAGAGGGGCCTGGGACGGGTGATTCCGCGAGGACTTAATGATTAAAACCGCCCGGTGCACCTGAAGGAATATCTATCGGGGCCGAACCGATCCTTCGAAATGAGGAATTTAAGGGACCGAATTCAATCGTTATATATTGATACATGAATATATATATATATTTCTATTTCTATATATATATATATATATATAGAAATTCTATATATATATATATATAGAAATTCTATATATATATATAGAAATTCTATATATATATATATATATATATATATATATATATATATATAGTGGGCCGTGGTGGTCCAGTGGGTAGAGCGTTGGACTACTGACCGGAGGGTCCCGGGTTCGATTCCCGGGCAAGGCACTCTGGGCACCTGCAGCTCCACCCAAGCTAGTTGATTTTTCGGGTACCAGATCTTCCTGGGAAACCATAACCGGCACAGGGAAAGGAACTGGCCCCCCTACCCTGATGTGTGAATATTCACACGCCGTCGGGCTTAGTGCATGGGTGAGCTCTACCATCACCTACTAAACCGACCTTCGGGTTGATTACTGAGTTTATGGTTTATATATATATATATATATATATATATATATATATATATATATATATATATATATATATATATATATATATATATATATAGACTCGTAAAAACTCTGATATGGAGCGTAGCTATGTACGGCGCGGAAACGTGGTCGCTGAAGCAGGAGGATAGACGTAGATTGGAGGCTTTTGAAATGTGGGTGTGGAGAAGAATGGAGAAGGTGAAATGGACCGAAAGGAAAACAAATGAGGAAGTACTAAAAATGGTGGGGGAGGAGAGGGGTTTGTTGAGAGAAATCCTATGGAGGCAGGAAAAATGGATGAAAGGCGTATTGAGCGGTAGTGGAATGTTGAAGAGGGTAATAGAGGGGAGAATGTTGGGCAAGCGTGGTAAGGGTAGGAACAGGATAGGGATGTTGGACGGGATGAAGGGAGGAAAGAAGTACACCGAGATGAAGAGGGACCTGATATAGATTAGTTTGCTAGGTGGGGAGTCACAAAATGTTTATTTGATAGTTGTGTCCATCCAAAAACCTACCTTAACCGGTAGATTACCTAATAATAATGTATATATATATTGATTAGAGTGTCGTGTATAGAGTATAGAGCTTTCAGAGTAAGAGTAAAGTATAGAGCTTTCAGCCTCCTTTGAGGCCTTCTTCAGGTCAAACTGAAAGTTATCGGAGAGAAGCATGGAGTCTGGGGGGGGGGAGGTTCAGGGCATGCTGGGAGGGGAATTAAAGATGGCGGTTAAAGGTGGGAATTTTAAAAGATCGGAAAGCTAGTATATATGCGGATTTAGGAGTTCTCACCTCTATATTGGTGGCAGAATCAGGTAGGGATTCTAGGATGGTCAGGGAGAAACACTGGTCGAAGGAAAGTATGTCAGAATATGCGTGTGAGGGGATAGGAAGAGAAGAGAGTGAGGCAGAATTACAGGAGTAGCAGTGATTATTCATTCGTATGGTTAAGGGGGTAATGCATTCGCCTATGTAAAATGAAGTACGTTGTTTGCATGGCAAAACATAGATAATGTTTTTCGAGAGGCAATTAATGTGGGAACGAGGTGAGGGGGCAAGTAACGGGATGTGGAGTGGGAGAGGGGAGCAGATCTGATGAGTAGACATGTTTTACATCGCGGGCGGTTGCAAGTAGGGGAAATATGAGGAAATTTGTCAGGGGAGGCCAAAGGTTGGTAGATCTCAGGAGGTTTTCCAGATTGGCGGGTCGTCTGTATGCGAGAGAGTGGCATTGGGGTAGTAAGGATGAGGTCGCGTCATTGCCGTGTAAAATAGGAAATAGTTCTTGAAGAAAGGTTTTTAGTCTGGTGGATCCGGGAAATAGATGGTGCAAAGGAGTCCTGCGTCAGATGTGGGGTTGTTTTGCTTAAATATATATGATTTCGTCGAAGTAACGCGGAAGTGTTTAATAAAAAACTTTGACAGCAACAAACAATATAAGGACACATAAAAGGAACATTCACACGCTATTTCTTAATAATTTCGACGGAATTGAGCTCCGTCTTATTCAGAGTCCCAACCAATCTTTTGATGAAGACGGAGCTCAATTCCGTCGAAATTTTCAAGAAATAACGTGTGAGTGTTCCTTTTATATGTTCTGACATTGTATATTGCTGTCAAAGTTATATATATATATATATATATATATATAAAATATATATATTTGAATTCGTCATCCCCTCTCACCCCCTAGTCCTTTTCCTATTTGACTCTTACCTTTCCACCTTACAAGAATAGTAGTTCGGTAAGAATAGCGGTGCGGTAGTTCAGGGGCTAGACATTGGCAGGCAGGCGTTGGACTACTGACCGGAGGGTCCCGAGTTCGATTCCCGGGCACCGTTAGCTCCACTCAAGCTATGTGATTTTTCATGCACCAGATCTTCCTGGGAAACCATAACCGGTACAGCGAAAGGAACTGGCCCCCCTACCCTGATGTGTGAATTTCACGCTATCCGGATTAGAACTGAGTGAACTCTGTCATCATGCACCAAACCGATTTTAGGGTTGATTACAGTGTTTATGGTGGTTATTACATATATTGTAATGGGGGAATAGGGGGGGATGACGAATATATATTATATATATATAACAACCACCATAAACACTGTAATCAACCCTAAAATCGGTTTGGTGTATGATGACAGAGTGTTTATATATATATATATTATATATATATATATATATATATATATATATATATATATATATATATATATATATATATATTTTTTTTTTTTTAATATTCTTGTAAAACCGACAATCTTCGGCCATGCCTCGGAATTCCCCCTTTTTCCCTCGCAAATTTCGGAGGTGGGAAAATATTGAAAAGAGAAACTTTATAATTCCACCTCTTTTCATTATGTCAAGTCGATTCCATGAAGTCACGCCCGAGACATCGAATTATAATAAAGAGGAATTTTCTTGCGTGTGTTAGAGCATACCTTGAATATGTTTGGAGCGTTTGGAACGCTAAAGGAGGACATTATTTTGAAATTGAACTGGTTTTTAGGGAAATCTTAAAAAAAAATCGGTTTCAGAAAGGAAAAGTCTTCCAAAATGCAAATTTTTGCCCTCTGTAAAGACATGGCTGACAGGTGATACATGAAAGTATTTACGACTGTTTTTAAAGCCTTTGATATGGTGCCTCACTAAACATTGGTAGTAATAATATATTAGTGCGTGATGTAATCGTCTGAAGATCGATGAAATTAATAATCGCATGAAAAGAAATATTCCATTCGATGTTACTCAGGAATGTGTGATAAGAGACACTTTCTTTCTCATTTTTATAAATGACCTAACAATATTCATTGCGCCCGAGTTAAAAATTTACACGGATGACTTTATGCTATGCATAACAAAAGAAAATACCAATTACAGGCATTTAAAAAGATAACTATATTGCAGGAAAGGCTTTTTAAAATACAATGAAAGTCAATGTAGATAGGAGAGCTCTGTAAACCTATGTGATACTACATAGCCCGTTTAATACCACAGGATGCTTGAGGAGAGTCTCATCTTCCCTAAAGCTCAGCCAGAAGAAGAGGGTTCATAAATATTTCATGAGAGGAGGTTAGCAAGTTAATTTTAAGGTGGACGCGGACCTCATTGTTTTTTGCTCAGGTGTTCCAACACATTGAGAACAATAAAAATCACATTGAGATGAGACCTGGACTAATGAGAGATGGAAGAATGTACTTCACATTGATTTTCGTGAAATGTTACATTTTGAAAGAAAACTTTTGCTGTGCAACCATGTATTATCGTGTCATAGCATCCTAACTGTTACTTTGAAACGCCTTTTGTGATGGATATTTCCGGGGACAATTTTCGGCATATTTCTGTTTTACACTCCATATATCGTTGTTTATACCGGTACGTCATGCTGCTACGAGGGTAATCCCGAAATTACCCGACCCAACAAAGAAAACACAAATATTTTCGAAAAAAATGTCTACATTTTTCAACATAATCTCCTTTCATCTCTATGCACATTTCCCAGCGATGTTCAATAAGTTCTATACACTTTTTACAATAAGAAATATCTTGCTCCTCAAAGTAGCCATTAACTACCGTCATCACTTCTTCACTGCTGGAAAATCTTTGATCACCGAGCCATCTCCAGGTCAAGCCGGGTACTTCTGGGATCACCCTCGTAATACTAATCTCTGTATTTCTAAAAATGAAAGTGAAATTTCATTAACTTTCTCAGCCATAAATAGTGATTACAATTTTCGCCACTGGTCAATTTTACTACGTGCCCCTGGCGCACATCTGAAAACGTTTCCTCTGTCCATCCCGTTGACTGGACAGGAAGGCGAAGAAAACATTTCATTTCGTTATGCACGCCTTATTCTCGAAAAGAAGGTTTAAAAATTTAATTTTATGATTATTTCTATTTTTACAAAATTACCCTTTTAAATTCAAGCATCATGAATGCTCCTGGATATGTTAACAATTTAAAAAACTTATGTAATCCTTAATACGTGTATTTCTGAGAGAGAGTCCAAGTCCTCTCTGATCCAAATGGTGCGCTTTCGAGCCACGAAGACATTTGATAAGTCTTTAGCAAATTGAGGAAAGGGGCCTTGAGGTCACACCTCGCTCTTTGTACTTTACTGTAGCTGTTATCGTATGTTATTAACGTGAATTGAGTACGGACGCCCTAGAATTCGCCCCTGGAGATTCTGCGTCTTAACACTATTTATTCGGCGTAGCTTATAAGCTTTTGGTATGCATATTTGTGTGTGGGGTTGCGTAGGAAATATAGAATTTGTTAGATCTTGTATTTTTTTTAGGTAATCTACCGGTTAAGGTAGGTTATTGGATGGACACAACTAGATCTTGTATATACTCCTGAAAAGCCGCATAGACCTTGGTCCTGGATTCGGTATGTTTTGCATCGATATAACCACCGTCACTAAAGCCAGTAAAGCAAACGAACCTTCGGGATCGAATTATCCACGATAAAGATGAACATATGGCAATGTATTTCCAAACTCATTTTGAAAAATACGAGGAAGTAATGCACAAACTTTTTGAGTGATGTCAACAAAGAAACATAATTTACAGGGTAAATATCATCCCAAGTTTCTTGTGGATCGGGATGGTGTATGGTTAACGGCTTCCCACCGAGAGGACCCAGGTTCAAACCCTCGAGACAACGAATATTTTTCAGTAGTATCCCGATCCCTACTTGAGTTTCCTTGTGGTTTACACTTTGAGTGAGTACGACGTCCGTCGCATGAGACAAATCATCGATCGAGACGTTTTTGAGTGTGGGCAATGGGATAATTAGAGCAGAATAAAGTGTTAAATTCCTCAATAAATAAACCTTACAGGGTCAGACTTCACTTTGTGGAAGTTTGGTATACTAATCGAACGAATTGTTTTTTTTTAATTACCCCTTCCATCCCTCGTCCCTCTCCCTGGGGAAACCCTCCTGCTACCTGCAGCGTTGGTTCAAATTCCCTACCTGTGTCCTTGGGGAGGAGAGCGTTTTATATTGCATATTCTTGTGGTAGTGGAATTTCGCCTTCCTACTTATCAAATTCTAGCTTGTACTATATTGGATAATTGGATTCTTACTGCATCCTAAGGTGCATTTATTTGTTAGATGATAGTATATGTAATTACATGCGTGTAGAATGAAAGGAGATAGATATGTATTTGCATGCGTGTAAAATGATATGATTTTTGCATTAATGTATGCACCATTGTGTGTATAGGTTTGCATGTGTGTTGGTTTTGAATGCGGTTTTTTTCCCATTTACGGGTGGTGACCTAACACCCCCCGCCACACGCCCTTGTCGCGGCTTGCGGGATATCATGTAGATGAGATGTAGACGAAAGATACGTTCTTTTCCCCAAAATTCATGTGGTTTGGTAGAACGCGTTTCACCGTGATATGGCATCAACAGGTACCAATTTGTAATAAGATACATATGGGGTATACAATGGACACTGTGTGATGGGTGGGGGCGAGTTGAAGCTCAAAGGGAATTGGTTATTTCTTGGAAGCCAGGTACCACAACGAAGTAACATTGTAGTAATTGTGTGGGATGAGGTCATTTCGAAAGCCGACAGCGAAAGAATAGTAAGTGTACAGGAAGAGAAAGGGAAAGAATGGTTTTAGAGTAAGTGATTAGGAAAATCAAATGAAGAAGGAAATGGGAGAATGTAAAAACAAAATTAAGTACTAAATGAGGTACGAAAAATTATGAAATGCCAAAGAGTAACCAGCTATGGTGTCCTCGGGCTGTGGATTATCCGAGTGGATTTCGAATTCGTTGACTCAGGATGCCCCACATTTGTGGGTTCGTAGCGGCTCCATTTCGCGAACCTCCATCATGAAAATAGGTAACATTGTTGCAAATTTTGACTACCGCGAAGATTAAGGGGGGCCCGCGACGAGCCTTCCTACGTAACCAAAAAAACTAGTGAGGAATCATTCCAATTTATCTCATAATAATAATTGGTATAATTGGTTGCTTTAGGGGTGACTTTACGTAATCGATTCATTTTATAACGAAAACATCATGCATTTGAAATCCCACAGAATTTTGGCATAATTTTTGTTATTATGTCAGGGGGTCGGCTAATGGCTAAGCCACTAGGGCAAAGCTCGACGAGATCCTTGATTCCTCTTGATCCGGCCGGAGGGTGGCACTGAAGTCACAAGGATCATTATTACGGTGTCGAGTTTTCTTCCAATTAGGACCATCTCACGCATGTCATTTTACTCCCTGAAATACCCCAGCGCATCTTGTGATATTATTGTGCGTAAAGGGTCTGTTTGATTCTCTCTGGCATTTGGTGGCATACGGGAGGCGGCGCGTGGCGAACTGTAGGGAGGGGACGGCGTGAGGAGGGTGCCGTGAGGGTGGGCACTGGGAAGTCTGCTTTAAGAAAAATCCTGTCTCCGTAGCGATCCTGCTGAGGTCAGAAGCGAGGAGAAGGGCTGGGGGGAAGAGAGTCCTCTTACTGGGAGGACAAATAGTACCCTCATTAAGCTTGCCTTCCGTCTCTTCCGCACTTATTTGTGTAGCACTATCGGGTAGCGGGTGATTCTTAGCGAGGCTGGATATGGCTATAAAAACTGGCGAGTCTTCTTCTGACTCCTGTACTTTGACCCATTTAATAATCCTTCCGAAAACATATAGCCATGCATATAGTTTAAAGATATTTTAGAAATATAAAATTTTCAGCATGGTAGATGGCATGGCGTCTCTTCTACGGTGAATACGTAAATATGAATTGGAAATTCTGATAATATTTTGCAACTGAATCCGTATTATTTATTTAAATGACATTTTTTAATTACTTGTGAGAACGAAATATAAACAAGACGCTTTGTGGGACCAAAAAGAATCAAACAGATGCACCATTTTAATGTTTTCGTGATTACCTTATGTGAAATAAATGTAAAATTCAAGCCTTGCATGGGTTGATCCAACTTCCAATTTCTCAATTCTTTATAATATGAAATATTAGCGGGAAATTTAATGAAAGCGTATCGAGATGGGAAGGGTAAGCAAAGTGAACTCTGGAAAGTAGAAATAAAATGCTACGTAGAAATATATGCCAATCACAGAAACAATATGGCTACCGTTTAGATTGGCGCCAGTACTACTATGGAGACAATAAGTATGGTGGTAGTTATTCAGTCCAAAGGGTAACACATATCTCGAAAATTTTCCAATAAATATTTAACTCTCATATAAATAAAACTACTCTAATCTAGACAGGTGCTATGCACGGTCGTTAATGATGTCATGACTCAATATTCAACAGTTAAAATTGGAGTATTGATTGAGCTGGGAGAAGTAAAATATACTTTAAAATTCGATACGAAAATAAACAATAGAAAGTAGAAATGCGATGCTAATACAGCCAATTGTATTTATACTGCAAGCCTTATTGTAAATTAAAGGGTAGAGAAAAGTAAGTTATAAATCATGTCCCTGTAAATGTCGATAAGTTCTGTCATTTTATTCTCTCGCTTCCCGTGTGAATGTCCTAATAGAACATTATCCCAGAAAGTGAAAGAAAAATGTTCAGTAGAAGAACACCAATTTTCTGCTCTATGATTACTAGCTATGAACTTGCTGATTGCGGTAGTATATACTATGTAATATAGACCCCTCTCCATCGAAGGAAGTCGAACTCAAGAAGAATATTAAGAATAGGCCTAGTCATGAATTTTGGGCGCCTGGAAAATGCCCCTCTTACATCTGCGGGGAATCAAAGAAAGGAGATGTGAATTTGGTATCATAGCTCGTAACTGTGGAATTCGGGATGATCTAATGTACGCAAAACCCCTCTCGCCATTCTTCCAGTTTAATTTGCAATGTGATTAACTAAAACATTGACTAATGATGCGTACGTTTTAATATACTCTGGTGGAATGCTGGTAAGTTGTACCCTGAGGGGCTTTCACGAAACGTGTTATGTCAAGTAGTTACCACGGCGTTCAATTTGGATCCAAATAGAAATTCATTAGTTCATCCAATATTACTAATAATAGCCCTGCGTTCATAAAAACATTCTTGGAAATCTCATAGAAGATAGCGTAAGCTTGAAACATATTCCGCATCCATCCGCAAGTCTCATACTAGGTGAAAACCTACTCATCTACGAGGCAATTTCGAAAAATATGGACCTTTTGGCCATAAAAAATGATTTCGTTAGAACAAGATGTTATTAACTGTTTTAGTTTCCTACAGACCTACTTCCTTCTCTACATAATTGACGTTCACTTCTGAGCACTTTTTGTAACGGTGCGCCAGCTTCTTTAATGCCTCAGCAGAGAAGTTCGCCGCTTGGGAATTGTACCGGTTGATAGCGGCGTTCTTAAGTTCCTCTTCGTCTTCGTTGTCCACCACGCCATTGTTTCAAGTGCAAGAAGAGGAAATAGTCATTAGATGGAAGGTCGGGACCGGAGATGGTGGTCCGAAAACGCTCGTCCACTCAACATTCTATGTTGTTTGTGTTGGGTGATAAGCATTTTTTATACCCACCTTGCACACAATTTGTGGTTGTCATTAACAGCCGTGTACCATATTGGTGCGTCCAACGAAGGGAAACTTAACAGCCAAAGCACCAATCATCGATCAGATTCATCAGTTATCGGTCCGCTTTTTGAACGATTTCATCGGTCTGGATGCTGGACCAGCCACTCCGATCTTCATCATACACACTTGTACGGCTTTTTTGACGTCTTTACTCCGCTGTTTAACCTTTCCTTTACTCATCATTGTAGATCCATAAACTAGGTACCCTCGCGATGGATTTGGCCAGTTTTGCACACAAAAATTGAATCAAAACAATCACTTCGTAACTGGAAGAGCAACGATTTTCGTAGCGGGTGAAAAACAGAGTGAGTGAGAGGGAGACAGAGAGACAAAGACTCGTATTAAGTCTTTCTCTCTTAAGAGGAGGAATTAGTAAAGGAGAGGAAGGGAGTGACAGAGGATTCGTGCGATTTGGAAAGAGGGCCAAGGACATACGAGTAGTAGGTTAGGTCGTAGTGAAGGTTAGTGCTACACTGTTAGGGTGACTAGGAGAAGGAGATTAGAATTGAGGAAAAAGGAGTTAGATAGGGATTGAGACAGCAAAGGAGGGAGATAGTCGGAGAAGGAGAGATAGAGAGAGGGAGATGAAACAGCGTAATTGGGAGTGTGGAGCGGAGAGAGAGGGGGGAGGGAGAGCGAGATACGGGGGTGGTCTGAAAAATTTCCGACCTAACAAAGATACAAGAAAAAATTCAAAGAAACTGCGGGAGACGCCGCAACAGTAACTTTAACGGAGTCATCCGCTACGTGTGCATTACAATGCAACAATTTTAGAGAGTAAAAATCATTCGCCTTGACCGGGATTCGAACCCGGATCCCTCGATATCCGGCCGAGTGCTTTAGCCAGTTAAGCTACCGAGACGTCCCGCAGTTTCTTTGAAATTTGTCTATGGTATGAACAGTCTAAGTGTTTGAAATTGGCTTTAACCTCGTGGACTGTGGCGCGTCGCGCACGACTACGAATGCCTGTGACATTGTATGTACGGTATTTCATCACAACATCTTGTTCCTTTAAAGCCCACAAAATTTCAAAGTGTAAGAGGACTCTTACACTCGGAAACTTTTCAGACCTCCCTTGTATTGAGTACGAGAGGAGGAGGGAGTGAGAGGAAGAAAGAGATTATACGTAGTATAGCTCGATAAAGAGGACGGAGTCATGAAGAATATTAAAGAGTGAGGGAGAGTAAAGGTAATGCGAGATGTCCAGATGGAGAGAGAGATAAGAAATAGTCAAACATCATTATACAGTCAATATTTATTGCCTATTTGGAGACTAAGAGAGTAATAAGGGTAATAGGGGGAGGAAGTGCGAGGAGCAATGAAGAAATTGAGAGGTTTAGGGAGACAGAGATGGAGAGAGAGGAGGAATTTTGGAGAGGCAGCGGGAAATTAGAGAGAATGAAAGAGATAATGGAAGACATTTAGGGAAGTTTACTGAGGGAGATAAAGATAGGGAGAATAAGATGGAGACAAAGGAAGAGAGAGAGGTAGAGATAAATTGAGAGGAAGAAAGAAAAAATGGGAAGAGGGAGAGAGTGGGAGAGTGCGATAGAGAGAAATGAGTAGGGGATGAGAGAAAACGTAGGACAGAGAGAGGAACTCCGAGAAGGAAAATGTGATAATGTGAGCTGAGTATTTTGAGAGTAAAAGAAAGGCATGGGGATGGAGAGGATCAGATAAAGAGTGGGAAATAAATAGTGAAACGTTACGTGGAGAGATTTTTTCAGAGATATCGAGAAAGTGAGAAGAAGAGAAAGGAAGAGTGAGAGGGCGAGGGAGAGGAGATGACCGGAGAATGAGTGAGCGTGAAAGAGAAATAAAGGAGAGAGAGGGTCGTAGATCAGAATGGACGATTGGATGAAAATACTCAAAAAGCGATGAATAATTACAAAAAGTAAGGGAGAGGGGATAGGAGGTAGGTAGTTAGAAACCTGGAAAACTGGGGATGGAAAATGAGTGATCTAGGAGAGATTAAGAGGAAGCCTCGGAGCAGGTGAATGAGGGAAAGAGTGGGTGAGTGGGAGAAGGATAGAGCGAGAGAAAGGCAAGTGAATAATAGGGATAGAGGGAGAAATTGATAGTAGGAGAGAGAAGGAGAGAAAAATGGAAGTGTGTGAGAGGGAGCACGGAAGGGGTGAGTCGATCAGAGTGTGAGAGGGAGAGATATTTTGGGATGGAAACGATGAAAGGGAGACGGGGAGAGAGCGATAGAAAGGTAAAGGGAAAGAGCGAGACGGTGTTAGGGGGAGAGGAAGGAGAACGTTGTAAAAGGGAGAGAGGGTGAGAAGGGTGTGATGGGGAGAAGAGTGATAGAGGGGGAGTGTGTGTTAGGGAGGGAGATATGGAGACCGGTCTTGTGGGAAACTATTAAAGGGAGAGGAAAAATACTGGAAGAGAGAGATAGATATGGATAGTGGGAGGGAGAGAGAGATGAGGACAGGAAAGGACATGGGCAGTCGGAGAAAGAAGGGGACAGGGAGGGAGAGGGGGAGATAAATATTCTGGGTGAGAGAGCGTCGAAAAAGAGAGAGAGAAAGGAATGGCGAGGGAGAGAGGGGTGGGAGAGAAAGAGGGGATCAAGAGGGAGAGATAGGGTGTGGGAGGGATGTTGGGAAAGAGAGGGAGAGAGAGTTTGAGAGAGTCCGAGAGAAGTGGAGATGTTTAAGATGAGGAGAGAGGGAGAGATTGGGAGAGAGAGGAACCAAGAGGGATCGAGAAGGATAAATGGGGAGTGAGAGCGGGTGAGAGGGATGGTGCGAGAGATATTTAGATACATACAGATAAGCCGGAAGACTGGGCGGCTGACATGAGTGCAGGCGGATCTGGTACGCCCTCTCGCCATCACCCACCCCTGCCACTTCTCACCCTCCCCGCGGGCCTCTTACTTCCCGGCCTCCCTTCCCATTCCACTCCACCATTTATCGCCTCCTCCATATCCCGCGCTTCCTACCTCTCTCGCGTCTCGTCACTCCACGCGTTCCCTCTCGAGCACCACCCCGACAGCACCTTTCCCCTTCTTCGCCGATTCACGAGGGAACCTCTAGCCCCTCCCCGCACCGTCCACCTCCGGCTACGCCTCCCTCCCTCGCCTTACCCGTCCAGCTTCTCAACATTCAGTGTGTCCATCCTCATTCAAATCCTGGGCCTCCTCCCACCCCGAACTTCCTCCGTATTCCACGTCTCCTCTCTCTTCCGCGCCTTCCATCGCCACTCGCGCTCCCGCACTCTCCTCTCCAGGGCACCACTCCCTTTTCCTCGTCCTGTCTTCCCACTCCAGCGCCTCTTACCTCCCGCACACCCTCGCATTCCCATTTCGCACGTCCAATCCCTCTCTCACCGTACTTAGCCCCCTCGGACCTTCCCCATCGCTCGGAACCCAACTAACCTCTACCGCCCTCGGCCCATCTGCCCTCTCGCGCAACCCCCCTCCTTGACCACCCCGCATCGCGCCCTTGTCCTCCCGACCCGCACCTCCCGAGCCTCCATCCGTCGCGAAACATCTTTACTGTTTTGCACGTCCTCCTCTCCCACGGTTCCCCCTTGAGCGCTTTCTCCTTTCCTTCGCTTCTGACCTCTCGCCCTTCCACTCCCCGTCCCGCGCGAGGTGCTTCTTTCCTCCCGCACCTTCTCGCTTGCCGCGCATCTTCCCACTCCCGTAGTTCCCCCGCACTCACCCACCGCTCTCCCGCGCCACTCACTCCCGTGACTGCCCCCCGCCGCGTCTCCTCCCCTGCCCTCCCACACACGACGCCCTCCCTCGACACCCTACTGCGCTTTCTCCTCTCCTCTTCAGTGCATGCTCCCACCCATGCCTCCCCCTTCCGGCACACCCCGTCCAACTACCAAAGGCCCCCTTTCGCCACCCATACCTCCTACTCCCTCCAAGCCTTTTCGCTCATCCTCACATCCCCTTCACACGCAGTCCCCTCACGGCCAGCCCAAATCCCGCATCTCCCACCAAATGTCGCCCCTCCTGCACCCTACCCCTCTTCCGCCCCATTTGCTCACCTCTCGTCCCAAGCCACGTCATTTCAGCGTCTCCCACCATCTGTGCCTCCTGCCTCTCCCACCACTCGCTCCTTCCCCATCCCTCCTCCCTCTACCTCCCCATCTCCTCCCTCCTTCATCCTCCCTCCATTACCTCCCTTCCACCCTCCCTCATCCCTGCCTCCCCCTCCTCCACGCACGCGCCTCCCGTGCGAGTACCTACTGCACCAGCTCCCGTGATTCCTTCCTCACGTTCACCCCCGCCAGGCCTCGGTTCCATTCCTCCTCCACCCGAAACCATTGCGCGCATCTAACCCCCCTCGCGCACCTGCGACGAATGGACTCTTTCCTACCGCGGACTCCTCCTCTCCGCCCCACCCCGACCGGCACACACCGACCCCGACTCCCCTCTCTTCCCTTCTGGAGAGATTCTTGTTCTTCTTGGTGGTAGGTCGGTATTCCGCACCACTCTCATTCTTTGCTCTGCACGCGGCGCACGCTCTCTCACTCCTCCGTACCCGACCCTTGGATGTGATGCGAGCGCGACGACGTGCAGTGGGTGTTGACTTGTGTGTACGGTGTCCCCGCGCGTACTCCCTCACGTAATTCCCGCCACCATCAACAACAATGGGGTAAAAAAATCACCCCGGCACGAGGCGTAATGGAGTGGCGTGTGCGTATTCAAGATGGCGCATGCAGAGGTTGAGATTCTGGGTGCGGGAGATGCTCCCCTTGAAATGTCTAACCCTCTTCGTGAACCTTCCCGAGACCGAAATAACCCCACCACCGGCGCCTGAGGTCCCCTCCCTACCGCCCTCCCCCCTTCCCGCCATCCACTCTCCCTTTTGCCTTTCGCCACCCAACACTCATTCCCTCGCGCCACCCTGCCCTCCCCTCCATGAATTCGGCCTCAGCCCCTCCCCCTCTTGCCCCTTGTAATATAGGTCGATCCATATAGATCCCGTCTCCCATCATTCGATCATTAAAAATGTGCCCACGGACAATTTCTCTGGGTTTGTTTCACGGCGGGGCTGCCTCGGCTAGCCCACTGGAATGAGATGTCACCGTTCCCGGGGAACTAGTCTGAGGGCTGGGCTGGTGCCGTGCTGGGGTCATCGGTGACCGCACGCTCCACTCCTTCCTTGTGGGATCGTCCTCCTCCTGGACGCCTCGGTCGACCGGAGGAGGATTCCCCAGAGGAATGGGGTGGTGCGAGGTTCCCCCTCCACCTCACGGGGCGCCGCTCCCTGCACGACCGCCACCGGCCACATTGGGTCAGTCGATGAGGCTCTGGGCCCGCGACGGTTCCCGCGGGCCCAGAGCCTTCTCGACGCCTGAAGGCACAGCTACGCCGGCGACTACTCAAAGTTTTGGCGGCCACGCAAACCGCGGACGCCGAGCGACGCCTTCGATCGGCGACGGCGTTCCGTGGCCCGTTTTGTGGCAGCCAAGTCGAATCGTTAACGTTACGCATTTCCAGCGCAGCTCCTCCCTCGAGAAAGAGGGAGGAGCCCATTTGGAGAACTATCAATCTTGCTGTAAAACATTGAAATTTATGTGTATAACTAAATTATTCAGAGAATTGGTAAGTAATCATGTAGCAGTGAATTGGCTTGGTCATAAGGATGTTGTTGATTTCACTAAATATTTGCTCAGTAGGGTAACCAGCAATAAATGATATCTGATAAACAATCTCTCAGATATCACAGCTCTGAAGTCACTTTTAAGAACGGCTCATACTAAAGATAACATTAAAATTTATGATTTTATATCATGGCTATATCAACAAAAAAACTGTTTTAATGTACAGTTTTATGCATCGCAGTTAGATACCTCTTCTTCTTTCCCCTGAGTCAAACTATGAAATATCTCCATGAATTGAAATCCATTGACGACCGTTTGAATTTGACCCTGAGTGTCTTGATTTCAGAAAGGTTTATTGTTTTGCCGTCGGCCGATTCGCGTAAACTCAACGAACTGTTCTCGACATAAAGCAGAAATTAAGGATTGAAAGATTAGATGAAAATTATGCAATGGAAAAATATCGATTCTTCCTAATAAATCGACATAACTCAGCCAGCGTTGTGTGGGCACGCTTCCACTGCCCGCCCACCTCCCAGCCATTCTCCATCCGGCTACACCCACCGTCCGCGCCCGAGTGCCCCACTACACACCCCAGCCACCGTCCTACTGCCTTCTGCCCCCTCCCGCCCCGCCGCCCAATCAATACGGGGCGCCGGAGATGAGATCGTAAGCGTGGTGCGAGGCCACGCCGCGAGAGAGGCGGCCCATTTGGCGGTGGGGCGGAGGGGGCGGCCGCGTCGTCGGGCGGGCGGGCGAGCCGGCGCGGGGCCGGGCGGACGGGGGCGCGGGAGCGGGGGGCGGGGCAGGGGTGGGCGCTCGCCGTGACGCGAGCCCTGGCGCGCGGTAAGGGGGATGGCGCGCAGGCGCGAGCGGGGGGCCCCTCCACCCCTCGCACCCAGGAGCAGGCGACCGAGGAGCGCGGCGCTGCGGGCAGAGGTGAGGAGGAGCCGCACTCCTTCACCGAGGCCACCGCTCGGCCTCGGCGACCGCAAAACGAGTGGCTCCCCCGACGGGCGACGGCCGACTGCAGGGTGACTGCGCTCCGAGGGTGGGTGGGAGAGGCTAAGCGTGGGCAGGGTGCCGGGGGAAGTGTCGTCCAGGGGCTAAGATTCCTCCCCACAGCATGGCCTCGGTGGCAGCGTGGCTGCCTTTCGCTAGAGCGGCGGCTATCGGGTGGGTGCCCATAGCGACGCACCCGTTGCCCCCGCCACCTATACCCAAGGATCGACGGAAGGCCGACGATGAAAAGTTACTCATCAACGTATCCGGACGCCGGTTCGAGACCTGGCGGAATACACTGGAGAAATACCCGGATACCTTGCTAGGTTCCAACGAGCGGGAGTTCTTCTACGACGAGGAGTGCAAGGAGTATTTCTTCGATAGAGACCCCGACATCTTCCGGCATATCCTCAACTATTATCGCACGGGGAAACTGCACTACCCCAAACACGAGTGCCTGACTAGCTATGACGAGGAGCTGGCCTTCTTTGGCATCCTACCAGACGTGATTGGCGACTGTTGCTATGAGGACTATAGAGACAGAAAGCGAGAGAATGCCGAGAGGTTAATGGACGATAAACTCTCGGAAAATGGAGACCAAAACCTTCAACAGCTGACAAACATTCGCCAGAAGATGTGGAGAGCTTTCGAGAATCCACATACATCCACGGCAGCTTTGGTATTTTATTATGTGACGGGTTTCTTCATTGCTGTGTCCGTCATGGCGAATGTTGTGGAGACTGTCCCGTGCGGGCACCGCCCGGGAAGGGCAGGTACACTGCCTTGTGGTGAGCGCTACAAGATTGTATTCTTCTGCTTGGATACCGCTTGCGTCATGATATTTACGGCCGAATACCTTCTCCGTCTCTTCGCGGCACCAGATCGGTGCAAGTTTGTCAGGAGCGTAATGAGTATAATAGATGTGGTTGCCATCTTGCCGTATTATATTGGACTTGGTATCACGGACAACGACGACGTTTCTGGGGCCTTCGTAACGCTAAGGGTCTTCCGCGTCTTTCGAATCTTCAAGTTCTCTCGGCATTCGCAGGGACTTCGGATCCTCGGGTACACACTGAAATCCTGCGCCTCCGAGCTGGGTTTTCTCGTCTTCTCCTTAGCGATGGCCATCATTATTTTTGCTACTGTCATGTTCTACGCGGAGAAGAACGTGGACGGAACGAACTTCACCTCCATTCCTGCCGCCTTCTGGTACACCATAGTTACCATGACGACTTTGGGGTAAGTACCTGCCATAGAGCCCATCCCTACGAAATAACTTCCCTTTCTTTCTGTAAGGCTCTATCAGCCCTCCCACTCCACCAATTAAGCCATTTACGCGCGTACATGCCTAGCGTGCGTACCGTCTCACCCGTGTATCCTAGTCGCTGTGTGCCCCCTGTCTGTCCCAGGAAGTGTAGGCACTCGCCATTCTAGTGAATCTTTTGCGGGTACACCTTAATTCAGTTTATAGTTGCCTACCTGCCTCGACTACTTTCACATGTGTGAAAGAGTAAACACGGATGATCCACTCAGGCATATTCCGAAAAACTAGAGGAGAATATATATAACAAATAATTAAATAAATAAATATATATATATTATATATATATATATATTTATATATATATTTATCTATTTAACTGCCCTCAGAACATAAACTTTCTTCACCATTGTTTTTCTTCTAAAGGTCAAGAACTCTTACTGTTCTATTTTTAAAAGGCGTGGCCTGAAGAGTTGGAATCTCTATTTAGTGTGACAAGAGAAAGTTTCGTGGGGGACGGATTGAAATATTTCAACGATGCAGACGTGACACCTGGACTTTATGGCAAGTTCTGGAGTTATGATTTGCTTCTGCCATAGGAATATTTTCTCTAAGTGGTATAATCCAGTGAAGGGAAACTAAATATTTTAGCGATGGGGTTTAAAAGAATACGAACGTTGGTGTATTAGAGTTTTTAGTAGTTTTGCATGGGCATTTTGATTCGCCGGTAAATGAACTTCAGTGAAAAACTTGCTACTTGCAATGTGCATTTAAAGGCTTTCCTTGTGATCAATTGTCAGTTGTCATTTTGATCTTATTATTTGTTTATTATTACTGACAATTTATTATTCATCGAGACATAATTTATCCACCTCCAGCAATAAAACAGTGGCATGAAAAATGTATGCAGTTCAAATTGTCAGACGAAAAAGTAGGACATAATGATATTTTTCGTTTTTTCAACCGAAGTTACTACTTCCATGCGGTGATCTTAAAATATCTTTTACAGTTTTATTGATTCTACGCAGTTTCGAGAGTAATAGCATACGCTGAGCTGTATTATGGTTGTTTTCAGATCATTTTACACTGAAGTCTACTTTGTACATTCAAAATAATGTGAATTAATTGTTAAAAAGAATATACCAAATATCATATAATTTTTAGTCTACGACTTTCAATTCATTTCAGTTCTTTCCTGGGATTATATCACAACACCATACGGAAAATATTCGCGAAAGGGTCATGGAAAATGATATATCATTTTGTTTCGCTGTATATTTTTATGATTTAATTATTTAGCAATGAAAATGATAATTTTATATTTTGAAATGGAGTTCATTGATTACTTTATATTATTGCAAGAAATGTGTTTATATGTGTACATATATTACTCTAAAAAGAGTATTGTTAGTTTAGCTATTGCAACATAATAGAAAGAAAGCTAATTTATATCAGCTTGTGCTATTTTGTTCAGGAATTCAAAGCTCTTTCAATGTAAATGTGAACAGCAACTTTAAAAAGATTAAAAGCATGCCATGAGATGGCGGTTGCTTTTGTTAAGATCTTGGCTTTCAGCCGAGAGTATGCAGAATTGTTGTACTGCGGCATCAATTGCATTTATATTGCATAACCAATAGATTTGAATTTTATACCGAGACATATAGGCCACATATCATGCCGCAATTGATGGGTCTGGAACAGTGTGTGGAAGAAGCAAATTCAAGGGCCTTCCATCACGACCCGATCCCATTTTTTGAAGGCTAATAAGAAAAAACTGGATAATGAAGCGCTGTGACCTATCAAAGAAATGCTGGAGAAGTGGAAATTATTGCGTAGTGCTTTTCTTACTCTAAAGTCTCCCCGAAGTCATGGTTATCGCAAGGAAAGCCTTTACCCTTGTGAACAAATCAAACCTTCGGACAAGTGAATAAAGTATATTTAACAAACCAAACCCGTTTTGGTTAAGCTCTCTTGAAAGGAACTAAGAAGGGATTGAAAAAACACGACAGCTTGTTTCTGAAGTTTTTTTCCGGTAGAAATTCTTCAAACAAGGAATTGTATCTACTTATATATCAATTGAATATTATAACATGCCTTAACAACTCAAAGTGCATGCGTAAAGAATGCACCTGCACCTGCCGTTATCTTATTTAATTGATAATCGTATTTCAAAAATACCACAATAATCTCTATCATTGCAAAAGTTTCTCAATGTATTTACATAGTGCACCATAACTTTAGATTCGAAGTATTCCTCGAGAGAGTGCATTTTACTTTTATACTGTGTTCTCGTAAGGAATTTATTTCCGTTATGTCGCCGAGTCGTACATTACGGTTAACTAATAAACAACGTTTGGAATACATATTGGCATCCAAAGAGCTGTTTTTATTTTCATTGACTTATGTTATGCAAGGGTGGGTGGCTGGGGTAATATAGAATTTGTAGTTTTGACACTTAACTTCGCTATAAATGTTAAAGAGCAACGAGATAGAACAATATTAGGATATTTTTATGAGTGAAAAATGGAAAAAATTAGATTTTTACCATTCACTCACTGAGTATTTTTTGGGACACGAAAGAAAAACATTTTATTATTTTTTTACATTTGCGTCGTTCCTCATCGGGGAACTATTCCTTTTATAATTTTAATTAATTTCTTTTAAAATTTTAATTAATTTCTTTTAAAATTTTAATTAATTTCTTTTAAAATTTTATAAGCTTTAAGAATATTATCATGTCCTAATGATTTATATATTTGCTTTTGATATAAGAATTGAAAAATAAGAAAAAGGGTAATGAACGCACTTATATTTAGGTACGTGTATGCTACCTAGGTGACAATGTCAACAATAATATAAATAAATTAGATTTCCTTCCTGAAAGATTCCCCTTCAATTTTATATGATCGAAAATTATCGAAATATAGTTAGCCTCTAACAACTGATGAGCTTGTATAAATGTGAACGCAATGAAATCCAAGGAACCAATTATCTGTGTTTGAGGCTCAAATTAAACTAAGGGCTTCACAGACATAGCGTAAAATAATATTAGAAAATTTATCATTTTTCTCGTTCTATGTTCATGTTCCTTTCCGTGAGCGAAAGTTGTTGCTCAAAGATTGAAGTAGGCAAACCTTTGAAGCACGGAGCTCGAGGGAGCGGGCACGTTGCAATCAATCATCGCCCCTTGCCGTCATCCGAGTGGACGAGGAGGGATTGTGGGGGATGGCAAGGGAAGGCTGGAGCCGAGAGATTACCCGAGACGCCCTTCTGGATGCACTATTTCTTAATTGGTCTATTCATGTCTCAATTGGTCCCTTCGACTTCGGGTGCACAAGTACCGGGTGCACGTCAAATTCGTGTCTTCTTTCCCTCTCGCCTTAGAAAATGCTTGGCCAACCTAATGTGTTTATCAATTCTTGAATTGCGGATTTTTGTTTTGGAGTGAATCAGAGTATAATTTATCGTCACAAATTTGTAGAAATTCACTATTATTACTGAAGTAATACTCAATTTAATTGATTATACTTTAATAATACTTTATACGATTCTATCTTTTCAAGGATTTTTACTTTTCCACAAGACTCAATTTTCACTGAAATGGATTTGCTTTTCAGTGCTAATGATGAAGTTTTTCTCAGTTTAGCCCTGTTTACTCCCAAAAATACACTTTGTTCAGCGCTAAGCTATTACTTAACAAGAGTGTTTGGATTTAGTATATTAATATTACCAGAGTAATATCTGCGAAAATTCAGAGTTAATTTTGTGATATGTTTACGTACACATCTATAAGCAATGACACTGGTGATGGAAAGATTTTAGGATTCCAAAAAATGCTTTTATTTAAGGACGATACTAATGTAATTTATTTGTCACACAACATGTTTAGAAGGAACTTTATTGCGAAAAATAAGAAATATATCATCGATAACAACGTTGTAAATAAAGAAACAGGGTTTTTTGTCATGCAAACTTTTATTCGAAAACTCCACGTAGTCAATCTTAAAAGAGATAAATTCTTTGTTTTTAGAGTAAGAAACTATTTATTGACCCCCCTCAATGTTTCGACATACAAGTATATAAGGGTACATACTTAAGTTCCAAATTTCATCGTCTAAGAAAAACACGTGTTTCCACAAAAAGTGATCGGAATATATTTGCGCTGTAATGATTCCACCCTTCAGCTCAACTTTTACACGCCGTGAGATAATTGACTAATGCACCACTGTCCTTATGAACCTAAGTAGCGATTGTGATGAATTAGCCAAATGCCTCTGGACGCCTATCACTCTGCTACATTCGCGGAGCGATGAGGACATTAGAAGGGAACTTTACTTCGAATTAATTCATTATTCCCTTACTGAGGTTTTAAGATTTGTTAACTCGCCTCCATACTGCCACATCCATAGTTTCTTATGCCTTCGAGTTTTATTCGGGATCTCTGACGTGTTAACTTACATCAACGATAAGAATTTTACATGGCCAGTAAAGACAGTCGGATAACTATGCCTACAGCATCTTTTTGCCTAACTATACTATATTTTTTATTTCCTGGATTTTCTTCAGATTTAAACAGGAGTAAGTTCATTAAATGGATGTAAAATATACTCAGTACACTTTTAAAATCCCTGAGTAAAGCTAGGTTTTTAAGGTTACTTTTATTGCTTTGAAATATGTTGAAATTAAGATTTACTTATAAACTTGAAGGGTATAAAATTGTTTTAGACATGTCTAAGGCGCATAAATGGCTATGGATATATGTACCGTTTTTATCGTATATTTACACACACGCACATATTTAAGTTCATATATATGCCAATATATTTATATTTTTTTATTCCATGGCGATATATATTTATGTGAGTGTGTGTACATATATATATATATATATTAAATGGACATTTGTATGTATTACTACACATCACGACGGTCTCGACGGTCATGCAGCCCAATACGAACTAAAATATTATATATGTACATATGTTTGTGTATATACATATACATACATATGTAAAACGACACTCGCATTTAAGAAAGCGTGAGCTTTCGGTATTCTTCAGGTCATTCTGGAAGGGGAATACAGGCACACACAGATTTTTAAAAAATAGAAACACAAAGTAAGTTCCATTTCGAAGATATATATATATATATATATATATATATATATATATATATATATATATATATATATATATATATATATATATATATATATATATATATATACGGAAAAGGGATAGAAACACATGTGTTCGTCATTTATATGTTTTCCTATCCCTTTTACTTATATTTATATCCATGTGAATGAAAGTTTGTTCGTCGTATGGCGGGATTTCGTGCTTGAATGTATGTATTATATATATTTTTTCAATGCTTATACAAAACAATGAACATAAGTGGAATATATATTTAAAATTCAGCAAAGATCGATTATTTTGCCTATTGTTTATTGTCACTAATTTTCTCATCCTAGGCTACTACTGAATCTCACTTCTGTGCGTCTCTGAGTTTAAGGTCCGATTGCGGTAAAAGATTCACATTGTATGAAGATAATAGCCGAATGTTAAAATATGTTCTGAGTAGTGCACTTGTTTCCGATACTAGAAACGTGAGAATATTTCGCTTAAAAGAGGGTGCAATAATTAGCCTTAATAAGACCTATCAAATCACAACTACAATTTCTAGATACGCAAAGGCTTCCTTATGATCGCTGGGAGACAGTGGTTCATATCTAATTACTGGTTTCCGAGGATTATTTTTCAGTGTCATTGTAGATTATTATTTCGTGGATATATGGCCCAAGAGCTAATACTTTCTCGCTTCGAAAGACTTCAAAAGGAAATCGGGCCAGTTTGCGACATTAAATAATTGATCGATCACTCTATAGTTGGTGTACGTATAGGTATGCTAGTCGTGAAAATGAACTGACAAGTTATGTAATTTTTCTCAAAAAAACGGTGCTCCTTTCGAGAACACTCGTATAGCGTCCATTGGCCTATTCAACCAAATGATATCCATCAAATTCTTATGGTCTGATCTGGCAACATCGCGCCGCTCTCCTTCCTCCGCCTCCCCCTACCCTTCGCCATTGCCTTTCCCAAGACGAGGCGCTCTCGAGAATGGCTGTGCCTGCTGGAGTAACAGGGAATAGTGCGGTAGCAGCAGCGGAAGATCCCCGCCTATTTTGCTCATCGCGAAGACCCCTTATTGGATTCTTTCTTCTCTCGAATCACATTTCATCTCACGTCATCCTGCTAGCGCATGAAGGTGTTCAATAAACGAAGTCGTATGATTCAATATTTGCAACAATGCGTAAATTATTATATTTATAGTTCGTAAATTACGCGGGGGTTAAAAAAGGGTACCAATGAAATAAAATCGTAATCTTTTATTAGAATTAAATTTTTGCATATATAAATCGGCAACTCAAGGTCTCCACTCCGAAAAATGGCAATTTTAACCCGGCGCGCGCGACCCTTAAACTTACTATCTCTTGCAATCTACTTTTAATAGAGAATGTAATCGTCGAAAACGAGAATAAATCCTCGTTTTCGGCAATTTTTGTAGTGGAAATCCATTTATAAAGCACTTTCTATGCAAAGCAAAGTCTTTGATTTTTTTCTCCGTGATTTAAAAATATTGTTAGTTAATTGTACCATCCTGCAATCAGTTCTGCTTTTTTCGTAACTGTGCGTGTACAAATTACAAGTTTTGATAAATGTGACTTTGTCTGATCAAATTCCTTGCACTGTCTCGTCATACATTCTCCATTAGAACTAACTGTTTTTATATTTATAACTAAGAAGAAGCGTATCTTCCTAATCCGTGCTGGCATGTTCTCACACCGTAAAACATCATTTTCTCGTAATCTAGGAGAGATTCTAGAACAAGAATTTGGTGTTGCCTTTGCTGTTACAATCGCGGTCTTTGCTGCTACAATCGATCTTCATTTTCTCCAATGAAATTATTCATTTTCACGCATTTCCCCGAGAATAGTAAATTTCAGCAGGGAGTCATGCGTTTCTTTGACATTGTTCCGAGGGCGATGAATTCAAAAATCGTACTCCTCTCTTAATCCAGCCAACCATTCCGAGAATCCATGAATATCTCTCGTTATAACTGAGAGGAAGACTGGAATGCCATTCATTTCATAGAAGAAGAGTTAACTGCAAGTTAAGCTAGGAAACAGAATAAAAATCGACAGAGAGTCGGTGAGAAGAAAAGCGATGACGAAAGAGATACAGAAGGGTGGGCCCCACCAAGTAAAACTATGATTTTGAAAGATTATACGCGAGTGTGGGGTGTTATAATTAGCGAGAAAACCCCGTAACCGTTATTTTGTCCTCCTACAAACCATTCGCAGATTTTTTTCTTTCGATTGTAATCTGGACTGGAAATGGTTTTCTATTTTGAGGAGTCATGGTCGGGGAGTTCTATTTCGAGAAGAGCAAGGGAATTTACCGGATTTGTGCTTCTTTTGTTTTGGAAACATGAACTGCCATCCCCGATACCGATGTTAATTATTGATATTATATTACGCAAGATTTTCGTGTGAAAGCAAAAGTGTGACAATGAATTCGAAGGCGTTCACGTTAAATTAATTTTGTTTTTTTTCGTCTACAATGTTTTTCGGTGACTACCACAGGATGCTAAAATTAACTCGCAAGTAGCCGGTATGGCGCCGGATCGCACTTCGCGCAAATACCCCTTTATTGCCTCGCATTCGAGCGCAGAGACAATACCGCGGAGAAAGAGCGAGCGCACTGATGAACCGATGCATCTGAGAGGAAAAAATAGTGAATTTCAGAGTAACGGGAAAGTCGGGACTAAATGTGAAGGTGCAGAACAGAATAGTAGACCTGTTCCAATTTCTGCTCAAACTTATCACTAACAACTCGTGCGAAAATTTTCACCGGTGTACAGAAAATTCCAAATTTTAATGTTCGCATGTTTAGATTAGTGCAGCTGTCTAACAAGGAATATTTCTCAGCTCTTAAATACCGTGGTTTTCATCTTGCCTTCTGTTTTTTACGTTCAAGAGGTTCCTCCACTTTTTGAGGCAGTTTCCTGTCACTGTTCCGTCATCCACTCATCCACTCTCCAATGAGACCGTTGGCACTTGTTGGTGGGTGGACCCCTTATTCAAGTGTCACTCAGTCATCATGGCCTCGTTAATGAAAACAGGACGCACAACGTGAAGGTGAAGTTGACATTTGAGAGGGAGATACCGTCAAAGTCGCATGTGCGCCTTCGACAGCATCTCCCTCTTAACGTGCTGGAATATCGCCGAAGGATCTGCCCATCATACGAGTATACATACCCTCGTTAACATATGATGAGGAAAATATCGAAGATATGTTAGAGAATCTAGGAAAAGTTCTTTAGGATGAAGTACGTAGAATACTGTAAAGTAGTTATAGATTATTGGAATGCAGTTCTGGAGGAGAAAAAAGAATGAAGAGTGGCGGGAAGGTTTGATCCAGGCGAAAGAAATATAAGGGGTTATTGGCTGAATTTTATTAGGAAAGGGCACTTTTCATAGGAAACACATATGACAAAAACCATAAAAGGAGTTATACGTACATGGATCTCACCAGGAGATTAAGCTCGGTATCAAATGGATTATATTTTGGTAAAAGACAGGTATAAGAAAGAATGCTGTAAAGAAATTAAAGGATTTACCATGCCTCGGAATTAAAAATCCCATCCCATAAATCATTCATTTTCCATCTGCACCATGAAAAACATTATCTACCGCCTGTATTTTCTATCCTGCTTTCCACGTGGCTGAATGCACCACTACCCCTCCTCATCACCTCTGAATGAACGACCACCGCTACTCTACTGTATCTCCGGGTTTCCTTAATTAACCCATCCCTACCCACGCTGCTTCCCAATACCAATCCTTCATCAACTGCTTCTCTGTTTTGGTGATTGAAACTCTCCCAGAATCCGCAAGCAGCAAAGAAATGAGAACACATTGTGCGAACCTTCTCCTGCGAGATGACCAGCATATGGGTGCTTAAAGCTTTCATACCTGCCGAGTTAATATAGCACATTGAACGTACCCATTAGCCGCCAACCCTTAAGCACCTTGCCCCTTCACCCGCATTCTTATCTCCTTTTCCACCTCACATATTCTCTACACTCCTCCCCCGAGAACGGCATTTTGAGGATGGCGGCTTGACCGTCCAAACTTCAACCAATTTCGTGAATGCCCATTCTTTGTATTTCTATATTAAGTTTCTGTCGCCGCCGTCGGCCGTCCGCTCGTGTGTGGGATGTAGTAGTCCAGGAATAGAGCGTTAGACTACTGACGAAGGGCCCGGGTTCGATTCCAGGGAACGCCTCTGGCACCTTCAGCTTCAACCAAGCTGAGTGATTTTTCGGGCTCAATAACCATCTGGGTAACTCTAGCTTGTACAGAGAAACGATCTGGGTCAATACCAATGCCCTGTAAGTGAATTTCACATGACGTTGGGATTAGTATTGGGTGAATTCCCTGTCAAATCCCATATCTCTATTCCATATCACCTATCAAACCGACTTTCGGTTTGTCAATTGTGTTTATGGTTATATATATAAAACACAGTATTCAACCCGAAGGTCGGTTTGGTAGGTGATGGTAGTTCTTAGTTCACCCAATATTAAGCCCGACGGCGTATAAAAGTCACGCGTCAGGGGAGGGGGGCCAGTTCCTTTCCCTTTGCCGGCTATGGTTTCCCAGGAAGATCTGGTACCCGAAAAATCACGTAGCTTGAGTGGAGCTGCAGGTGCCTAGAGTTCCTTGACCAGGAATCGAACCCGGGACCCTCTAGTCAGTAGTCCAACGCTCTGCCCCCTGGACCACTGCGACCCACATATATATACATATTTTTTACATTTACATATATACCATATGTATAAATGCGTGTCTACGGGTTTGCGCTGAATATAAAGATATGTTATACGTACGAATTAATTGCATATCAACATATGTTAGGTTTTCCGAAGGTTAGGGCAATAACCAGTGATGCTGGAAGACAAATTATTTGGGCTTGATTTTTGGTCCCTATTTCTTGATTTTGGCGCCTGGCGTTGCCAATCAATAACGTGCACAATCATATTCAATCACCATTTTGAATGGCCGAATTGTATTTATATGGTAGGTTTAAATATGTTTGGTATTCCACTTTTAATTCCTATAGGGGCTATGATACAGTATTTGTCTGCCCCTGCCCGAAAGAAATTTGAATCGGATAGTGATTATTTGGAATACGGACATCTTTTTTAACCGCAAACAAAGAGTAGTTGTCGATGGAATGGGCTCATTAGAGACCGATGTCTTTTAAAGAGTGACTCAGGGGTGTGTAAGAGGGTCTATACTCTCATTGTTAGACTTTATGGACCCAAGTTTTGAACGTTAGCGGTAACCTTGGATTATTTCCGCGCGGAACAGTGATATAGCGGAGATGGCGCTGGCTGATTGACAGATATTGCCCAGCAATTTAGATCAAACATCGGATTGGTGTAAGGAAACGGAGTTAGAATTTAATATCTGAATATAGATATTACTAAATTTTTGAAAATAAAAGAAAAGAGCAACAAGACGTAAATTGTGAAATACCTCGGATTGAATTGACTCAGAGCTGGTAGAATATTTGGGGGCTTCACCTGCATCAAACGAGCGTTTCCATTGTATACTTATATTTGGTAGAGTACTTGGCTCACCCTTGATTAAATTAATTAGGTTTTGTTATAAGAAATAAAGAAAAATTCAATGAGCAGGTAAGATAGAAAAGATACCTGCTTCCGTTAAGGTAATATGCGGTAAGAAGTTAGGATCAATGAGAAAAATGATCAGTGAAAACATTGGTAAAAAACTAAAGATTTCTCAAAAATTTCTATGAGAAGAGAGTAAGTGAGACGGGTATGTTGGAGTAAATAGTTTGGGAGCCTCTAGATTCATGCAGAGATTAGCCAAGACTTAGGTTAGGTTTATAATAGGGTTAAGGCCAAAGTTCAGTTTTATGACCACTTGTTAAGCTAAAAAGTGACTGTTCAGTAACTAACAGACGATGTCACTATGATTGAAATGTTTACATTCCCTAAAGAGCATCTTATATTTTTATAAATTTAGATTGTTCGGTAATATTCACTTTGAGTTAACGTTCATGTTAGTTAACCTTCAGATTAAAGGAGATGTTAAAAAAACCGTGATTTAGACTTACAGAAAGCTGTAGTTCACTGAAGTTTTCCGGCGACACTGAGGGATATTAAAGAAGCCATAAACACAGTAATAAACCCAAAGGTCGGTTTTTCGGGTGATGGTAGAGTTCACGCAATACGGAGACCAGCGGTGTGTGAAATTCGCACATCAGGTGAGGGGGGCAGAACCTTTCCCTGCGAGGGAATATTAAGGCCCTAAATTATATAGGTAGATTGATGCCAACGGGATAAAAGAAAAGCGATAGACACTGCCACCGAGATATATAAGTAGGATACAGGATACCCAGTCATGAAAAACTGGAACCCAAACACCCGAATATGTTTATTTAAAAGCGGAAATTTGATGATCTAGTCTGGGGCACCATTTATTTCATGTTGTAACTATGTAGTACAAGGTTTTGTGAACATGAGCACTTATATTCGAACGCATGAATGAACTCATATACGTTATTCATGGCTGGTTGAGGTCGGCTATGCCACATGCGGTTACGACGGCTTGCAAGGGTGTTGTGCAGCTGCAAGATTTTCTAATTCTTATTCTCTGCCATTCACTACCAAACATTTATAACTATTGGTTTCCTCCCATGATTCCGAGGCCGGACCAAAGTTTATTATAATGGGTAAAATATCAGGGATGACCTCGGGATGATCTTCCTTCACCAATAATGATTTTAAGTATTTTTTCCGCTTTCCGTACACATTTGTTCCACAGTTGAGAAAGACCATGGGAGCCTAATGTCTCTGCGCGGATCGTTCATAGCATCCACCCCAATTCCTTTCTCTTCAGCCTTTTCCATGTTGACTTTGGCTTCTTCACTATGACCACAGGTTCAATGGTTTCAATGGCATTGAGCTCAGAGTGCGCCGCAAGTAAACTGATCAGATCGACGTCATGGCGAAGCTATAAAGCCAAAACTTCGAGTTTCTTCATGAACATTCTGAAGTGAAGTGTAGTGAAGTTAACAGCTTTCGTGTGCTACCCGCAATCACGGATCAGTTGGCAATGCAACATTCCTCGTACAGCCTAAAATTATATCAGACTTTTTCCAAGATAAATATTGATTTTTTTAACGAGGGCTTATTTTGGCGGGATGCTTGCTCGAGACAACTCCGGACGTGGAAGGTAGAAGTCTCAGTTCCTCCATGAACCACTCATGAAGCGCTATTCATTTAACTATGGTAATCCCGTGATCCTTTTTAATGATGAAACAGCGTCTCACTAATAAAATATTATCCTCATTATCAATACGTTATACGATAATTCATTTCTTCGCTTCTGATGGCACTTTGAAACAACAACGCCTATCATTAACCTCGTGCGAACGCATTCTGTAGATATCATACTTGTAGTTACAAAATTTCTTTTCCAATGCATCCACAAAATATCCTTGCTAGCCATTCGTCATTATATCATTAGTTTATCACTGTCTTACACCATAATAAAATATCTTGTGCCGCAGAGTGCAAACATTTCAAACCTTTCTTAAAAATTTATGGTAAGAAGTGGAAACATTGATGATACCATCAATACAGATAATATGTTAAATTTTCTAGACCAAAATTCAAAATTTTGCATTGGTTATTAAAGTGTATATCTGGAAATATATGAAAATTTGCCCTGTTTTGTCACTTTTCCGAGTAGCTCTCGCACCGAAGAACACACTTCGTAAGGATAAAAAGAGTTTATAGTCCAAGATAAATGACACAATGATCAAAGAGTAATTGCACCGAATTCGAAAATTATCAAATATTTCCCTGCGTGCCTTTCCTATCCTTTTATCTTCCCTTTCACTTCATTCTCCCCTTCAAAATGGACAGAAAAGTTGTTTTCAGTAGCGATACACCTACTGTCGAACGCTAAATGTTATGACCCGCTTGTATTGCCCTATCCTGGAGTGGAATCTAGGGGGGCAGCAAAAATGGCAACCTCGTTCCCAGGGCAGCGGCTCTTTGCTCGCTTGATCCATGCTAATTCCGACGACTTTATTTCCACTGATATGAAGTTTCCTCTTCATCGGATACTATTAGAAAAGCTTTTTATTTACTGCATAAATAAAGGCGCTTACAAATATTTTATTTTCTTGCAACCTACATTAGACGGGAAAAAGTTGTTAACCTTTTTGAAAATAACTTTTTGTAATTATAATGTTAATTTATATTTACGGGTCCTTGAATGAATACTTCATCTCAGACTTGAGATTAAGTGGGATTTGACTGATTGGTTAAATGCTACCTTATTAGACCTTATTTTATCCTTTCGCCTCTCATGCTAGGAGAGGCGAAAAAACGGGTAACTTTTCTATATATACCGCAAAAGCGTTAGGTGCTTTATCTAATTTCCCAATTTCTCTTTGCTAACCCGCTAACTTCTAACTGAAGTAGAAGCAAGGTTAAACATTATTAAAGTCGGTTCAGGCGTTTTCTTTCAGAGGAATCCAAACTCGGGTGCATTTGATTAAAATCCCATTACTTAATATAGTTCTCAAAAGGTCACGACCACCCGTTTTTATTGCTTAAAAAGAGAGCATTGTTTATTAAACGAGGCAAAGAAAAACACGTTAATATCAGAAAATCTGACAGACTTCATGAAATCATTCATATTGAAATGCACTTTGTGAGATCTTCCCAACAGTCTCGGCTTCTTCGACAACAGGGAAATTAAACTGACGCCCTTCGTTAGCGTATTGGTGAGACGGCTGGTTATAAAATGATGATAGCTTTGCCTTAAATGGAATAAAATTTACAATTGGGAACACTTCCACAAGAAGTATGAGCGATACAAATAATGCCCATGAAAGGCTTTTCGCAAAAAAAGCGCGTTTTTGGTAAGTTAATTCTCGGATGTAATATGAGTTTTCTGGTGGGAAGAATACTTATATTAATTTCTCTTATCATGTTCCTTTCTAGGATAATTCCTCCACGAATCCTCAGGGTAATAAACTATTCGACAGATTCTCACCTTGTCGAGTGGAAGAGGGAGGGAAAACGCCGCAATCCTGGAAGAGGGAAACTTTCCAAAATAATTGTAAATTTCTTGTTTTTCCTGGTGAATCCTGGAGAATAGGCAACCCCATTCTCATTCCCCCTCTTCCCCATTTTCTCTCTCTCTTCGAATGGCGTGACCCTGAAAAAGACATCCTTGAAGGTTTTTTTTAAATTTCCTTTGCCACAACTTTTTTGTCAGAAACGTTTACCAAAATTGACTCATCTCGATAAACGGTTTATTAAATATAATAAATATTTTCTCTCGACCCACTTTAGCGAGTACTAGATGGGTGTACTAAGGGATTCCTGAATACCCTTGCTAATATCTATCCCAGGCTTCGATTTATTAACGGGCGAGCAGGGACAATGCATTTATCGTTTTGAACCAACACGTAGGACGTAATGTGAACAGAACTACTGGTTGTAGTATGGATCGACATTTTTTCCGTTGGACATTTAGCCAGAAAACGCTGTGAATTGTACATTCACTTCAATGCTCTATTCTATAATTCGATAGCAGGTTACCAATCAGAGAGTGAGGAAAAAGTATACCAGCTAATCCGTCGACCCGAGAGAATGATTGTCACACATTTTGACTTAAAATGCACTTCCTCTCTGAGACGCGTTATTCTCTCGTTGAAATGCTTCTGGTGGATAAATGAGGAAAATTGGCCGAAGAATCTCTTGATTAATGGCGTTTTTTCTTATATTTCAGGCGTAACACAGCCAATATTAAACTTAAGGTGCACGGAGTGATGATATTTGCAATCATTTTCGTGGTCTGCATCGAAACTGTTTATAGTAACGGAAAAGAAAATACTTAGTTCTTCCACATAATTTTTATTTCACAAGACCTAGGTTTCGACTTACAAAGTCATCATCAGGTGAAAAATTAAAAATTAAAATTTATCTGGAAGAACTAAGTATTTTCTTTTTCGTTATGAATCGCTTCCACAAAGTGACGCCTCAAACCATTCTGTTTATAGTGATTCATGGCCCGACCAAAATGCTAAAATTTTACATTAAATTGACCTTTTATGCAAAGAGGGAAATTTGTTACGTTTAAGGTGCTCCTCTTAATTTAAAACACTTCGCAGCGGTAACGTCATTTTCCTCGAATCCCGCAACGCTACATTGGACCCGTTACTACGCGGTAGAGGTAAGGGGAGTTTGAGTGCTGCATTTTGGATCGTAGTTTCAATTCAATCATTTTAATTTCCCTGAGCCACAAACAAGTATCATGGGCTTGAGGATAATAACATTAAATGCATTAACACTTCTCCAGGTATGATTATTTTTACAAATAATTTTTCTCCTCCTTTTGAAGAAATTTGCCAGAGGGTCAAATCTTCGTGTTCATGGGGTTTTATGGCCCATACATATTCTTGAACATTTCTAGACAACTACATTGAAAGGTACAAATGAAACAATTTTTAATTATCAAAACAATTCCTTTTTCTCATTTCTGTCACTTAATTATAAGACAGTCTTCCCCTTAATTTGATTTAAGCGTGAAAATTGAGAGGCAATGTTTAAAGATTTTCTTGGAGCCATATGCCGACTTTATTGTGAAAATCTAAAAAGATGCAAGCAAAATTAATTAATACGTAAATGCTTTTTGCTGGGAGAAGGAATAATAAATGAGTTACTTTGAGTTATTGGTTGTCACGAATCATTCCAAATTTGTAAGAAACGAATTTATTTTGTCATGGGGTTGCTGAAATATTAATTGATATAAGCACACTGTATTTTTACAAATATGAACTCTTACGACAAGCATTAGTGGCTGTAGCCCTTAGAATTTCCGTTGAGGAGTTGCCCAAAATATTTAATGAATCGCTCTAGCTTTCATAAGCGAAAAACTATATCCTTTCAAAACGGACTTTTTCAGTGGTACACTATTAATACAAAGCGTAGTAAGAGGCAGATTCCGAAGGCTTTGTATGTATTATACTATTTACTACTGACGGTGAAAATAGGGGACAGAGGGAACCGATACATCATCCCACGTGGTGATTGCTGTGAAAGTCCAATGGCGAGGAGTTCCGGAACACCAGAAGGAACACTCTGATCAACTTACTGATGCTTCTTTTCGTTCTCAAGCGACTCGACCATCCCAAACTCTCCCCACTCCCCTGGCTGATTGAAACAATGTTCAAATGTTCAGCGAGCGTAACCAAATTTAATGCGCATTTCGATGCATGGGATTTTAAAAAAATACTAAAAATTTTAGGAAACGGGTTTGATCTAGTAGTGATTATACGCTTTTTATTAAATTATGCTCTCCAAATTGAAGGGTTTGAAGGTAGTGCGGCAAAAACTTTGAAATTTTGTCCTTGTTCGCAGTCGTGAATTCTCTATCCCCTCAAACATAATTGTTAATCATCTGGAATACTCCTTTCACGTCTATCAAGAACGCAGCATTACCCAATGCTTCACCAACATAGCATGGAATCAATGACTCTTTTAATGAAGATACATTTAATTTTAAACGTTTACTTCTCTAGTCTTAAAATAGTTTGTAGGTGTTAGAGGATATTCTATATGTATAGGTCGCTATTCTTTCAATACACGCCTATATTCTGCCATAAATTCATTAATTCTATCCAATTTACTCTGCTGAACGCCTCGAGACTTATCAATGAAACATTCATCCTGGCCGTTTTTTACATCTCTCCGTTAGTGACTGATCTTCATGACTGCTATGGCTCAATGCGTATCTCTATCGTTCTAAACCTAGACTGGTCATCTATTAGATAATCATATTTCATCTTCTCCATCTTTTCGCGGTTGGTTCTTAGTACTACTTAGGTGCGCGCGAAATAAAGCCTATGACCCCATGGCATACAGATGGCTTTCCTTTTTTGGGTTGGGAAATAAAACAGAGTTCATAATGATAGATTTATTGTTTTCCCTAAGGGTATGAGCTTAAAAGTTATTTCAATTCATTGAAATTATACCAAGTACATACTTAAAAATTATTTATAGCGGTGCTTGCCGATATTTACGAAGTCATTAATTATTTGTTTAAGGGGATAAGGAAGAGAATTGTGGTCCCCTTTGTTAACTATCGAATGCAATATTTGCTTCTTCACAGCCATATTCATCGATTCCTGCCTATACGCACGTGACGTTATGCATCGCAAGCCGCCGTAACGGCGCGTGATGAGAGCAGTCAAAATACCATTCCATAAAAGTAAGCTCTAATATATGAAACACCGTTTCATAAAGGTAGGCAATAAAACCAAGTTTTAGTTATGTATTCGTACATTCACAAAAATACGTCCAAATAAATAAATAAATCGTGTAATAATTGTGAGATTTTATATAAAAGTATTCTTGTACCTTAGTCCGATTTTTTATCATTATGTCTTATGCGAGGGATGGAATGAGTGCTCAAATCTGTCAGGGTTTGTGACTATCACTCTTATATCACCCTGGCGGTGAAAAGAACCTACCAATGAGTTGTGAGTCGATAAAAATTTCCTCAAAGTTGTTAGTATTCTCAGTTGTTCTGTCCCTTTCAAAGAGTCTTAGTTGGTGTGGTTGCTTCGAAGATCTATTTCTTCCATTTCCGTGGCGTGATGTTCATTCTTTTCTCGTAGCGTTTTTACTAACCTTGAATATTTTCCAAGTAACTGCGGGAGACAGTAGCTTTTGACGGAGTCAGTTGACTTAAATATTTTCACTGAACGTTTTCCAAATCCTGGTAGAACGTGTTTCTCTCATGGATTCAAATTGCTCACCGGGTATTCCAAATTCGACCTGAATAAACCGATGTAACACCAAACGCTTAGCTTTTAATCGCATTTTGATGAAGCCTTTTTGTTGATATTTAGTTTGTTTTAACCTAATCTGCATTTTCTTCTGACATCCATACCCCACGAAATATTTGCAATTAAAGGTAACAGCTTTGTATTTGGTCTGTGCTGAGATGGTGAATTTCGTCTAATTTGTTATAATCTATGTGTCTAATAAAGATGCGAGCAATTGTATCGTTTATTTTTTACGGAATATCACCACAGAATGATTTGTATCCGTTAATCTCCCGGGAATGGGAGAGTCGGATTGTAATATTTCTCCGTGATATTAATATTTTATGGAGAGTATTTGAGAAAACGAAGTGTTGATTCATTATGACTGCTTTAATTTAAAATGCTTATTGATCATAATCGTGACAATGCATTTCAGGATAAGCAAGGTAAAAACCAGATTGAAGATTATGCGAGGAAACATAATTTTATGTATTCATTGTTTCCATATCACTCTATAATTACATGCTGCTATCGTATGCGACAAATTAAACACTTGCTCTTTTCTCACATAATCATTCCAATTCGTGACTTAGTGTCAGTTTCATAGTTTGGAAATACTCGTATAGATATCACGGATTAATAATACGTTGTCATGTAAATATTATTTTACAATTATGCTGGTCACCTTATTCTTCTGCTTTTTGTCATATTTAATTGCATTATATTCGTACCCCCCGGTAATATTTAAGTATTGTCAACATTTACCATTTTTTTATTTTTATCTTTCCTATGCGTGTTAAAAATAACAATATTAATCTGCAAATGCCACCCTGCAATCAACCTCGTTCCATGAACGTGGGTTTCCTTCGGAGGAGGGACGACAGCGGAGGTTCTGCCTTCTTTCAAGAGCGTGATTCTAGAAGAAGAACCCTGTGGCCGCATTTATTCACTTTATTTGTGCGAGTGCCAAGGAGCTACAATTACCAGAGGTAGTCCTTCATCCGCGTTGGTATCGAAGGGTGTGTACCAAACGGTGGCGGTGAATGACGACCATTAGGGAGTCGTCAACGGGTCTCATTAATCCCTCAGTTACCACCGCACGACCCCGTCACATCCCCGTCGGCAAACACGGTCGTTGGTCCACCTCTCCCCCGCCGCGCCCGCCTCTTGCCGATGAAAGTTTATTTCCTCCCGGCAATCGATCTCGGACGAGGAGGTGGAGGCGGGAAGGGACGGGGTGAATCAGCGAGAGGAAAAGATACGCAAAAGCAATGAGTCTGATGCAGTTTGCTGGTTCGGTATCCAGTTTAATCGTTTCCGAAAGTCGGCCTTCAGATTTTCAATCATTTTCGATATACTTGCAAGTTTTTTGAAACCCGAAAACCCGCAAATGTCTAGCAATCAAAATAAATATGAGTCGAGTGACATACGTACATGTATTTTAAAGGGATAGTTGGAAACTGAACTATTTGTGAACCTGTATGGTAATTTGCAAATGGAGCGAGTCTGTATGGCCTGGAATTTTGGTGTACCTTTCTATCCCTCCGAAAACTCTCTGATTCAAGTGCATGTAAATTTTTAGCATATGCTAACACAGATACCTGCCCTCCAAGCCCTTTCTATATGGGGTGGGTCAAACCGAAAGAGCCTGATTTTTGGTATTCCAGGAAACTTCTTTCCAACTCATATAAGTACTTGATACTTAAATAAGCTCAATTACACCAATACTCACTTCAACAGAAAAGTATCAGATATTTTTTCTCTTTAATGGAGTAAATCATGAATTAACCAACTCTAGTGCTAACGAGAGAGTCCGTGGATCGGAATAGTGCGGTGGCTGATGTACTGGCTTCCCACTTACAGAGCTCGGGTTCGAATCCTGACGGCAGATATTTTTCAGTGGTATCCCGATCCCTACTTGAGGTCCTATGTGGAGGGTATTTTGAGTGAGTACGTCGTCAGTCGGATGGGACGTTAAACTGCGTACCCCTTGATGCCTTTCGTTAAGAGCAAGCTAATGCCGACACCGGGTTTCTCTCTACCCTTTCTCCTTTCTTGTCCATCCCTAATGGCGAAAATGGCCTCAGCTGTCGGTCGCCTCCCCTAAAGCTACTACAACTACATGGGAGTCCCAAAAGAAAGCGGACCAGCTTTGATTTTTTCCAAAACATAGCTTCGGTCGAGCACACTCGTATAGTGTCCATTGGCCTATTCAACCAAATGATATCCATCAAATTCTTAGGGTCTGATCTGGCAACATCGCGCTGCTCTCCTTCCTCCACCTCCCCCTTCCCTTCGCCATTGCCTTTCCCAAGACGAGAGGCTCTCGAGAATTGCTGTGCCTGCTGGAGTAACAGGGAATAGTGCGGTAGCAGCAGCGGAAGATCCCCGCCTATTTTGCTCATCGCGAAGACCCCTTATTGGATTCTTTCGTCTCTCGAATCACATTTCATCTCACGTCATCTTGCTAGCGCTAGTGCACTAGCAGGTATTCACTACGGCAAGGTTTGATTCTCGATATTATAACAACGCGTGAATTAATGCTGTTAGATTGCGTAGATTGCCGGCAGACAAAATACGGCTACGATGGAATACATACATGATTGTTTACTGCAGTGGAATGTGTATATCTAAGAAAATCGGAAACAACAATTAGCTACTCCAGTAAAATGCAAAATTTAAGTACGCTTGCTGTTTTTAAACTGGGATACAACTTCTATTTTGTTAGCAATAAATAAAAAATATCAATTTGAGCAAAGTAAAAGTGATTATATCTATGCAATATGTTTGTATTGCGTTTATTATGAGTGAAAAAATTGCGTAGTTTTAGGTGTGATGTTCTGGAATATGAACATAATAATGAAGAAATATTATAAAGTTTCCACTAGATATTTATTTAAACCACGACCGATTTCAATGTACTGCGTCATCTTCAGGTGTACCTGACGATGATGCAGTTCATCGAACTAGTCCCTATATTTTGACTGTGGTTGGAGCCGGAGTGGATAGTTCTCCCAATGATCAGGAATAGCCAATGTATAGCTACTGACATAGCTTATAGGAAGGGTTTGTTAGGGGTGTTCCAGTAAAATCTCTCATTTGGAATGTTTTAGTTAGTTAAAAAAATCTTTTATTACTTGATATATCATTAAAAATTTACATTGAACTAATCACGCTAAAATTTAAAAGCAAATATTAATGCTCCTGCTTCGCCTTTATTTATATATATATATATATTTTTACTACTAATAAACGCGTTAAAATTGCCCACGTTACGATTTTTTGCTTAGTTATTTGGTATATTCTTACAATTACATCTTTCTTAGTAGTCACGTAAAGTTTCTTTTGACACTTTCTATTGGATTTCAATATTTTATAATATATTTTTAGCGAGACTGAAATATTTGCTTTGAAATTGTCAAGCATCACGCATGCCATATGTTGATTTTAGTGAAATACAATTTATTGCGTCTGCATTCGTGTCTTTAAGCCAACGTAATGGGCGTATATATTTCCATGCGTGCTGGCGGTCGCTTATATTTGACTCTGCCTTCTAGACATTTCTTCCCCTTGTCTTAAGTATTTGATCTCCTTCCATCATCCCCCCCCCATTCGCCACCTTCCCCACCACTAATTGTCTTTTCCTCTTCTTACCTCAGCTGCGAGCCAAACTCCAACGGGGTACGTCAGAGGGACACCTCCCTCAATGGCGCTTTGTTGGGGATAGGGAGGTTTCCTACGTTCCCCAGCAATCTTAGAGTTAGTCAGAAGTCGCATCTACGGGTCCAAATTTCGCTATATGTAATGACTGATGCGGCCGCGACAAAACCACTGGAGTGGCGTAGCGCATGTCGACGATCCATTGCTCTTTAAATAATTATTTTCTCGGAAAACACGGCGCGATCATTCTATAGCCGACCTGCTTACCTAATGGAGAAGAAAATATTAGCTTAATTAAGTGTACGCTTAAATAGTGGCTTGATGAAGGACAATAAAATGGTGACGCCCAGTCCCTTAGATATTTAGAGGTGGGTATAGAAACTTTAGCCATTATCTGGTAATAAATAAAAGTAAATACCTCGGAGTTATAAAAATGATAGCGGTGAATATGATCCCCTAAGAATGCATACCAAGGGCTAGAGTAAAATATGATATGATACACTTTCGTTTCGCACAGCCGAACAAATTTCATTTTTTGTAGAGATTAAGCCGTCTTCTGAAGACCCATTTCTAACATAATTCTTTCACTTAGGACAAGACACTTAAAAACAATATGGAAATTGTAAAATCCAGTCGTCAAAATATAAAATATGCTGCTGGACTTTGATAATTTTTACATGGATAATTGCGAGCGCTTATGATTCGCATTCGATACGATATAATTTAAAAAATTTGCGTATTACATTTTGAAATATTAAAATTACGACAATGTCACTGCATCCTGGATTGCTTAGTCTTTCGCACTGAAAAATACGTATTTACTCTGGAGAAGAACCGTCCGACGTCCTCCAGTTTGGCTGCACGACTTTCTTTAAAATGAGCTTTGAAGGGTGAAAATAATGAGGAATATCAAAAGTATCCTTCTAAATAATTTTAAGTTTTGATATAGGTGAACATGGACTACGGAATTTTGAAGTTGCATACCTGAGGCACGGTCTCCCCCAGCCACACACCTTAGCGGTAAGCTTTGAAGGGTGCTATTTTGATGTAGTCTGTTGAATGTTCTTCAATCTCTCTTGCTGGTTAAGTGATAATTGAATCTGTGTATCTTCATGTTTATGGCATATTCTTCTGATTTTTGGATCCTTCCGATAATTTTCCATGCATTAAAACTTGTCCATTCAATCTGTGTTTCCGCTACTTGAATGACAGTTTTGCGAGAGTTGTACTGGTTTGTTTTCCTACGTTATTTCGTCGCGTGCTCTCCCCAATGAATTTTGTTAAAGCTACCCATGAAAAATGACGTGGAATATAAATATAATAGAAACAAAGTGGTGTAGAATTTGGACAAATTTATGAGACCCAAAAATATTTTGGCCTCCTCTTAAAATTTGATCGATATGTGGGCCCTACCTCTCTCCCTGCAGCAATGTGTTCTTTAATTGTAAAGTTTTACGAGAAACAGTACGCAAGCATAATGAATAATTAACCGAGATCAAATTAATCCAATGAACTGTTCGAAAGGAAAAAATTAAAACGATTATAACTGAAAATTTGAGTTACGTATGGAAAGCAAAAGTAAGTATGTTGTAAATAATACATATAATTGTAGAGTTTTGCAGGCGTAAGTGACGGTCCGAGACCTACTTTAAGTGTATACGTAACCTATTATGATTATGTGATGACAAGAGTAACATTCAAATGTGGCTAGTTAGAAACAACATGCATGACTAAGAAATAAATGAGAGGAGAAATTAATTTCATTGGTGATTTATGATGCATTAAATTATTTTGTTCAATTCAAAAGTGTGCACATGAACACATTTCAGAAATTGTGATAAACATTTTTCTGTAGTAAGCATTTAGTTTTCAAAAGACTTAAGTTACAATCGTTGAAAGCAGTTACTATAAGTCATGATTTTATAGAAAATTGGAGAACATGCCAATGTCTCGAGGGGTTTGGATTTTGAAATCCCAAGCTATTCCAAAGTCAGAGGTGAAGATGACTTAATAATGTTACCATAGGTGTTGACATTTATTCGCGGAAAGTTTTAGCTCAGTCCCTGCATTCCCGTTAAAACAAATTTCATCCGCCCTTTATCTACGTGTGATCGATGAAGCAGGTTGGAGAACGTGACGATGAAATCCATAGGGAGAAACGAAACAAAAGAAAATAACATTTCAAATCATCGGGCGAGTAACGCTCACATCAATTGTTATGATATAGTTATGTACATTGTAATCCGGGCACATGAATACGAGTCCCTCTCCAGCTTGCATGGAAAAAGGTCTCTCTTGGAATCAAGCGGCTCCGATTGTCTCACTGACGATGCAATCAATTGGAGGGGTCCGTTGTCACAACTCCCTCGCTCGGCCGCCGAGATCTTACATCCCCGTGGGGATCAATGGACGTGCCATTAAAGTCGATCCCATCTCCGCTGGGCTCAATGTCAATGTTGTTAACGTTCTCATAACGATGAACTTTTTCCAGTGATTTTAAAAAGAAATCGCGGCCTCATTTTGGGGAAAGGTGATCGCCATTCCCTTCTACTCAGTGTGCTCAATATTTTTTCATCTCTAATACCAAAGTTTTTGTTCTACATTTATTTAGGCGGAATATCCGTACCTATGAAAATAACCTGGTTTTACCAATCTACGACGCACTTAGTAGCAGCAGAACGTATGATATTTGAGGGAAGAAGGGGGCTTATCGCTGATCGCTAACAATGGACGATATCGATTCGTTCATTTAGTTCGCACGGAAATGGGTGCCACCGGGTGTTCCGTGAATTATTTCGGGACAAGGATTGGAATGGAAAGTTGAGCTTTACAGTTGTACAGAAAGTTGAGGTCTACAACCGATTTGGCACATAATCTTTCGATAAATGTGCCAAATCGGTTCTTACACTCCGATTTAATTCCTTTGATCCCACCGCATGTAATTCGAACTTTATTTCTTTGTTTTTCAAAGTCAAGATGTTTTCATCACCGTCAGAATACGTGAAAAGGTAATCGACGCCTTTCTTAGACAGTGATGGCGTGACGATTTCGACTTTTCATTCCCCCGTCTAGAGAATCCAGACGGTGATTATGTGTGACCAGGAGTGGAGGCATCAATAAGATTATTCGACTCGAAGGGTTATCGACTATCACTGTCACTGATAGCTCTAAACCATGCACACGTTTTTGCACGTTAGTCACCTTGTATGGAATTCGGAAGAAAACAACATACAATCTGTCTGTTACAGGGAAAATAGAATCCTCAGAGAGAGAATTAAAGAGTATGATGAAAATTTGTTGCTTTACATGAAGTGATTCTCATATCCACAAGCAAACATGTAGTGTATGAGCTATCATGGGCAGAATAGTTTGCAGATAAGAGCAAAATTTACTGGCCCACCTACCGACAGAGAAATGGAAGAATGCACAAAAGGAAAAATAATAGTTGGGAGAGCAATCACACAATGCTATGAAGAGTAGGTAGGATTCCTTTAAAGGTTAGCATAGCCAGAGAAAGGAACTGAGACTCATGGGTCAAATATACATTTAAAAATATTAGCTTTGGTAGAGTATCAGCCTGTCAAGCCGAAGGTCTGCATTAATTCTAAATTCGCAGTATTTGCGATAATTATCAAAATTAATTATTGTAACATTCATAAAAATTCCTTGCTTTGAGTTTGCCTAAATATTTCACTTCATTCCAAAGTTTATTTAGTCAGTGTACTACCATTCTGTGAGGAAAAGTAAAGAAAAGAGGATACATCTTGCGAGAATTTAATTTTAAGTCTCTTCAATATATTTGTAATTCATATTATATATGATATAATTGTAATATATAAATAATTATAATATATAACACACACACACACACATATATATATATATATATATATATATATATATATATATATAATTGTTTAAAATGATACACATAAAAAAATTATTAATGGAATACTCTCTCTAGTCCTGTTTAGCTAGCCAGTCAGACAGCAAGTGCCACGTAACAAAATTATAGCTTAAAGTGTTGCAATTATAAAGCTACATACATTGTTCCACAATTTGTTCCAAGCCCAAATTCATTCTCTATAATATTCTTGTATTCTCTATCAAAGTCTTTTATTTTCCCTTTCACAGTATTTACTGACTGTAATATTCTTAAATCTTTAGATGTTTCATTAAAAATTGGAGGCACAGTAACCTCCAATTTTCTTCTACCTTGATTTGTATGAATTTTTTTGTTGCATACTTAATATTGTCCCTTCATGGAAATTCTTTCTGATTTAAATCAGCTATTGTAGATTGTTCATAGAAATAATTTCATGATGGCACATCTAAAGAGCCTGTCTACAGGCAGAATTCGTCAATTTTGACAGACATTTCTTCCATCTAGAATATTTTTATTTTTTGTTCTAGCCTCCGGCACTTTCTCCAGGATTTTTTGCAGTTTATTTTTAGCATTTTAATTTTTGCAGAACCAGTGGGTCCCCAGATGGCTTGGACCTTTTTTAAGGTTTTACACCTAAAATAAAGTTCCAAGCTGATTTACTTGATTCATTCGATCAAGCTTGGAATTGTAAGTCCAGATACATATTATGTAGCAATGAACAATTTATTGTTATTTGTTATCATTGCTAGCAGATTATTTGTCATCTACTCTTTCTGCATATTCATACTTTTCAGTTTAGTAGTTTTTTTAAGATTTACTATATATATATATCGATGATGCAGAAGTACTCACGAGAGCAATATAACTTTTGGATGGCACAATAGAACACAGAATAAAACAGATAACACGTAAAAGGACACTCACACTGTAGATTATTTGAGCTTTCGGCCTACTACGAGGCCTTCTTCAGGGCAGATCAAAGTCTGACCTGAAGAAGGCCTCGGAGTAGGTCAAAAGCTCAAATAATATAAAGTGTGAGTGTCCTTTTACGTGTTATATGTTTTCTCCTGTGTTCTATTGTGCCGTCCTAAAGTTATATATATTTATATATATCCTGCATTAGATTTACAGTAGCCTCATACAGTGAGTCAGGCTCTAAGTTCAATAGGAATTCACCCCTATTTTACTGAGATAGTAACATTATGACAGATTTAGCACATATTATTTCTTTCATTATCATATTCATTATCATATTTTGCATTACAGTATTTAGTTTTGCAAGCTTCAAATCCACCAGCTACTATGTAGTGATCCGATATATTTGTTTTAAATATCATATCTTTCTCTACGTATTTACCTTTATAACAAATATGATCTTTGGTGCTTTGACAAAGATAGTCTTCCACAACATATTCTCTAGTGTATCCAGTTATGGCCTCATAGAACCTTTTAGTGATGATCATACCTCTAAAACTAATAACATAATTATTATTTTTATTTTTAAGATTGTTATTTTTGTCTCCTATAAAAATAAATTCCTTCAGAACTTGATTATCAACAATGAGTTTAGAATTCTACATAATCTTTTATACTTTATACTTATGTGGTGGTCTATATTTACTCATTAAAGAAACACATATTTTCCACTACCAGTTCATCATACAATAGCTTAAATGCATGTGACAGTATTTTTTTTCATTGAAAGTAACTTTGTTGTTTACAAATAACATAGTATCACTACCTTTTGTTTTGGTTCTCAATTTTTGGTATTTTTTATATCCTTTCAGTTGATAATGTTCACTTTCTGTTTCATTTGCATTGTACATAGTTCATTTAATTTGCATCTTAGTAAGAATCACAATATCAATGTGGAGACATTCTTGCAGATGGTTAGGAATTATATTTAATTCACACTAATTTTTTTTTCAGTGATCTTATGTTTAGGTGCATAGCTGATAAATTAAAATTGCAAGGGACAGTAATAATTTGGCATGTTGAGGCAAGGTTATGCGTTCACAAGGGCAATTTTCCCCATAAAATATATTGGAAAAATAAATTGGTCTAGATTTTTTATTATTTTTCTTATTAGATTACCAGATGTATACTTTAATTCTATAAATAAATGAATAGCCATGTATGTATTTATACAAATAGACATGTGTGAAATTTTTTAAATTAGACTTTAATTTTGAAGATGGCGGCCTGCCTATCTAAGCATCAACTATTCGTGGGTTTCTTTTTTTGGTGTTTCTATTTTTAGTTAAGTTTTGAATCAAAGTTAACACGTATATTTTCGTCATCAGTGAAGAGCGTTTGTAGTAGTAATAGTAGTTCTGAGGCGAGGCGACCGTCACCAGTGACGGTGCCAGAAGGGATAGGTGGGCAATCTGGAGGGGGTAGGATGTTTAGGGACATGTCAGTGGGTTGCGTTGGCCATGTCATGTGGGCTATTATAGAAGAAATCGACATGCACGTGGTTTGCCCCGGGGATCGTCGGTTTTAATTCTGGGTAAGCTTATCGCAACTCCCGCAGCGCGTACGGTTCACTGCAGGGTTGTACAGAGCCCCCTATACGAACATCAAGGAACTTATTCTCCATATGCCTCTTAGTAGTCGTGAAGAGTAAGTGATAATTCATGCGCTATTGATGGTAGAATAAAACTGCCCAAAGGCTTCGGTGATGTCAGTAGGTTGCGTTGGCCATGTCAAGGTGACATGGCCTACGGTTATTCAATGTGAGTGGCCCAGACTTCTTATTTTATTGATTTTAGCTCTGGTCTCTGCAACTGGTGTTCCGTGATTTAGGGAAGACGCGTCATTAATCCACGACGTTCGCTTGGTCTCTTTCACGGTTTGGTTAGCCTAAATCCAGCGTCTTCAAAAAGCATGTAAATTACAACGTGTTGGGTATTTGCTAAAAATGTTCAACGCTCGTTTCCTTTTCCAAATGGCATTCGCACATTCTTCGGGCCACCACCAAACAGGCGGTCCTCGGGCATTTATGGATGCTGTGGGGATGTTTTCACTGGCTAAGCTAATGATAGCCTCGGTCGAAGATTAGACGTTTTACGAGCACCCAATATCCTCTTAGTGGAGGAAGCTAAAATCCCTTTTGAACTTTCTCAATTGGCATTTCTTAAATTAAATGTTATCTGGCCTACCCAAGCGTGGGCTGAACTCTCCACGTTTTGGTAAAATCTTAGGAAACTGATCGCTCTCTCGCTCGCTCAAGACCGTGTGTACAGCTCGAACATATTATATATCGATATCTGCAAATAATATGACTTTATAATCGAGAGTGAATTTAACTTAAGAAATTAAATATTATATTTGCTTTCTTCGGGAATAAAACTTTATTTGTCGACTAGTTTCGTTTACACTGTAACATCCTCAGGACTAGGACAGGAGAGTGCATTTTCCAGTGTACTAATGAAGATGAATCTAACCCCAATTAATTACAAAAATAAAATGAAAATATCCCATTAATGTTTTTAAATTCTACCTCACGGATCCATTATGGACGTTCCTCCTCCCTAAAGTGTTTTCTGAGGGTTAACACTAACCAAGAGAATGAATGGATTCAAGAATAGTCGGGCTATATACTTCCTGTTTCTCCTACTGCGTGGCGCCCACTCATGAAGTTATTATTGGTATTTTACCGGTTAAATTTGGTTTTGGATGGACACATCCTATACTTTTGTGCAATAATGAATTAACTTCCACCTTCTGACAAAAACACAACCTGATATACGACAAAACTGTAATCCTCTCTTCAATTCCGCGTATTTATTTTCTCCCTTCATTCCGTGCAACATCCCAATCCTATTCCTGTCCCTTGCTCGCTTGCCTGACGTTCTCCTCTCTATCACAGTCTTCAACATTTCATTTCCAATCAAAATGCTCTGCATCCACCTTTCCTACTTTCTTAGGATTTCTCCCAACTATCTCCTCTCCTTCCCCATCATACACTTCCTCCTTTTTTTTCCTTTCTGTCTACTTAACCTTCTCCATCCTTCTCCACACTCACATCTCAAAAGCCTCCAACCTACTTCTATCATCCTGCTGTTGAGGTACTTGAGGTACTTGAGTACCATGTTTCCACGCCGTACAAAACCATGCGTCATATCAAAGTTTTGACAGCCCTTTCCCTAAGATCCGTACTCAACGTCTCTGACATCAATTTCCTCCTCGTTAAAGCTTCCTTTCTCAAGTGAAATTCTTCTCCTTACGTCTCTACTACTTTGACCTGTTTGGTTCAAAACACTTCCAATTTAGGTACACTCTTCCAACTGATCCAGATTTTTCTCTGCTATTTAAACATTGAACTTAGTCTTTCTCTTTCTTGAAAACCGCATAACATTTGTTTTGTTTACATTTATTCATACCCTATGCCAATCGCATAGCCTTCCCAATACATTCAGCCCTGCTCGCAATCCTTTGGCTGACTAAAGCTTAATTATCCGCAAACGTTACTGATTTTATGCATAAGAGAATATAACTACCACCAGTATGGCAGCACTGATAGCTGGAGCTTATAATAATTTAGAGATCAACTCGAAGGGTTTAGAGGGTCTCCAAAGCTGCTATTGCAACACAAACTCTGGCTCTTTCGCCCGTAACGTCAGTCATCTAAAAAAAACGCGAAAACCTTGTGAGGCCATTTTTTCAAAATTTAGGATTGTATTTTTTGAAGAGAAGTGTCCAAAATAAATACTTTTGCACGGTTAATAATGTCTACTTTATACATTTGCGGTTGAAATTCTTGATATATAAATTATAAAATACAGCTAAAAGGGAAGAATAGCTATACATTAGCATTATGGAAGTATTCAGTTCTTAATTAAATTTTTATTCCATTAGCGCCGGGCGAAAATGACTTCCGTCTCCGAATGAGACTATTTCATTTCCTCCGCTAAGGAATGATGTCCGCGTGAAGGGTTAGGAGAGTTTCATACTCTTTAAGTATTATTTTTGACTACGAAACGGCTTGAGATTTGTTATTTAATTTCAAATGGTAAAAATGATTGCTTTTTTTGCTTCTTTGGAGATCGTGTGTTTGATGATTTAAATTACAATTTTCCGGGAATAGGTTCTAAGTAGTCTTGTTTCCTTCAATTCAGTATTCAACAAATGGTTGGGGATCGCACCCTCCTTTAGTGTCCAAGGAGCTTGAGCAGCGAAAGACTGACGAAATGTAGTTCCTGTTAATTTCATATATTTCTTTCACTTGTCAAGAAAAGAAGAGAAAACAAGGAAAGACAAAAACACAGAAAAGAGGAACTCACTCGGTATCGAATGTTTGGTGGTCCAAGCCAAGGAAAAAAGGACAGAATTCTGTCCTTTATTCCTTGAGAAAGGTGGCTTGGACCACCGAAAATTCGATACCGAGTGATATCCTTTTTTTCGTGTTTTTCTGTGTTTTTGTCTTTGTCCACTAGCGCTAACTTCATATACATTATATATGTATAAATATATAAATAAATAGATAAATAAATAAATATATATATATATATATATATATATATATATATATATATATATATATATATATATATATATATATATGGGTGTGTGTATTGATATGAAACATATTAAAAAAATATTTTGATTTTTAAACCTGTACTTTTGGTCTCGTCTATTATTTTCAAGCTAAGATACGTTTGTTTATTACCTTATGGCTAGATATTGAGTCAGGGTTTTCTTCCGACATTTAGGTCAAATGGCTACTCGTGAGACATTGTATGCGCTCACAAATGTCATGATTAATGACCCACACCTCCTCAATGTCCGCTGTTGTGGTACCTGTTACTCTGCTGCCACGTGATGCGTATCGCGCTGGAGCACACCGGCCATGTAGTTAATTTTGGAGAACAGGAATCCAGGGATTTTATTTCACTGGATGAATTTTCTCGCCGGTAGACAAAAATATGTCCTCATTTTTTTAATGTTTAAATACCTATATGTGGTGTAAAATGGCGTAAAATAGTTCTGCCCCGAACCCTGAACAAAAGACGTCGAGAAAACAGGCGTTTACCGCCGCATTCAATCGCCCCAAATGCCTGCCAGGGAGGTTGCTGCAAGGGAACAGGTAGTAGTCCAACAGAAACTGGAGCATTGTTTCTGTTTTCACGAGTTTGACCGTCACCTGTGGACGATAACGCTTACCCTTAAATGTTTGCAGCTCCTGATATATCCTTGATCTGAAGATTGTGAGCTTCCCCTTCTAGGAGAGCTGGTACTTAACGTATATTCCTAAGTATCTAAAGGTGTTGTACATCACCAGCCCGACGACATGCCCTTTGGGCCCGCCAGTGGATGTAAAATGCACCAAGAGCCTTCAATGCCCGACACCTTACTTTTGGTCGAATTGACTGACGTCCCCTGGCCTCATTCGCTCATCCACACGTTATTGGTCCCTATTTACTCGCGGAACACAGTTAATCAAAAGTGAACCTTTAAATCCAGTTAGGTACATGCGAGTACTGCAGCGAAAGTAGAAGTCCGACTGTACGTCACTGAATCACACGTTGAAAGAAATGGAACGACAACTGATTGGAAACTACGTGTTCGAGCAATTTACAGTGATATTTGCCGATGGCGATGGTGGGACAAGGGGCTCCTATAATGGGGAAAATGTAGCGCCTTCTTCCACTCGGCCAAGTAGCACAACCCATGAAGTGAGACGTTGAAAATAGTGGCACTTGTCCAAAGGGTCAGGGTTACCATTTCCGGAGAAATGTGATCAGGATCAGGGGAGTGACGCGACGCCGATCCGACGCCGCGGACATCACATTTTACTCCGGCATCGTGGAAGCGTAGATGTTTTATGTCGGAATCTGGGACGAAGGCGGACCCACCGCCCCCACAGCGAATAAATGGATCGCCGGGACTCTGTCTACGATATCTATCGGCGAGATGGTTATACTCCTTGCACCAAATCTCTGCCAACTTCCTCCCTGTTCCCGCACCACCCTCCACCTACGTTCCACGTTCTCGTACTTACAAACTCGGTCCACTACGGCCATTTTCGAAGAGGCCTTTGCCGGGTCGACTTCTGGGGCCTACTTGTCTTTTAATGTTAGCGGTGAAATCGATTTCAGGACCGAGCAATCGCCTGGATTCCTCCGGACTGACTAATCGGTGCACCTCGGTCAATTCACTCTGAGGTTGACTGTGATTATTTGAAGCTCTCTAGGCCGATGAGTTAAGGATCGCCCATGGAAGAAGGCTAGGGTAACATGCTGAAGTTTACAGTACGGTATAGAAAGGTGAGCGAGGGTCTGAAGGAGCGATAGTAACGGAGAGAGAGGGAAGGAAATGTAGAGGGTGGGATTGAGCGAAATGAATAGGGCGGGAAGGAGAAAAGGAGAGAGAAACATGAGAGAGGGAGTTATGAGGAGGTAGAAATAGAGTGATAGAATGAAAGAAGAGGTTGTTAGGGAGAGAGGATTGGAGGTAGAAATAGGGGGATAGAGACAAAGGGAGAGGAAAGTGGAGGGAAAGGGAGGATAGTGAGGAAGAGTTAGGGAGTTAGTGTGCGGGAGAAAGAAAGAGCAAGAGAGGGAGAAATAAATGGGGAGAGCTAGGCAGCGAGAGTTAGGTGAATAGATTGGGATAGGGAGAGTTTGGGAGGAAAAGGGGAGGCACAGAGGGTGGCATGGGTAGAATAGATGGGTAGAGAGTGTGAGGGGCCAAGAGGGGAAGGAAGAGAGTGGGGGAGGGAGTTATAGGGTGAGAGAGGAAAGACAGGGATAGATAGATAGGTAGTCGTCTTTATTTGTGGGCGAGATTGAGGCTATGGAGTCTCTTCTACCACCTAACCCCTCGTCACACATTAGCAATATTAAACTCACAGATAAATTAGACAAGTTATCCACAAGTAGCAATAAAAATAATATCTTAGGACTAACGTACAGCAACACAATATATTAGTTGCCTAGCTAATTAATAACTATAACACAATATATACAACATACATACAATGCATACAAATATTGTACATAAAAATACACATACTAATGCATGAAAATAATCCTTGTAACACAATATTCCTGGTTATATTTTCCAACGCTCCTGCGAAAGAAAAAGGAAGGACCTTGAAGTCTTTTTACAGCTGAATTTTCAATGTTTGGTTTGGTGGGAAATTAGTGATTTATGAAGCGCGCGCTTGAATGATGGAAGACTTTTAGTTATAACGGATGATAGGTCATTCTACTGACGACATGCTGTAACTGAATATGACTGGTTGTATGTAGTTGTTCTGTGATGAGTGATAACGAGGTTAAGATTTCTTCTGGTCTTTAGTATTTACTTTATGTATTCTGGAAAGGCTATTGAAGTCATTGGCAAAATGCTGAGGGTTTTATAATTCAGTATTTGATGAAATAAATACAGCACGTGGAGTTTCCTGCGAGATTGAAGAAATAGTCAGTTTAGTTTATTAAAATATTCTGAAATTTTCAAATTGTAAATGAAGCGTACGCATATGTTAAATGCCCTATGAAGTTTTCCTCGTTTGAAAGGTCTTGGTACGCTATGTCACCATAATCAAAGTGAGAAATATGACAGAAGAAACTATCTGCTTGTTTAATGTGATGAACATAATATACTGATATTTCCAAAGAGTGTTGAGGGATTGATTGATAGTTCTGCGAATTTTAAAAACTTGTGAAGACAATAAGAAATTTCCATCTATAAGGAGACCTAAATTTGTAACAACATCCTTAAATAGAATGAGTGTGCCTTGAAGATACAAGTTGAGTGGTTGAAATACAGCAATATAAATTAGCAGTTTAGGATATTCAATCAGTATATTTTGGGCTTTATGTTAATTTAGGCTAGCGACGTTTTTCGTGCTCCATCTTGTTGTGTTATTAAGGTCAGCGTTAATGTGTTGTATAGAGAGAGCAAGGTCATGATTGATCGTGATTGGTCAAACCTTTGTGCTGGGAATTTATATTTTCGTAATGAGTTGCAACCATCTTATTGCGTTACCGGGACAAATTGAAATATAAGTAGGCGGTAGATTGTTATTTAGTTTATCGTGGAGTGCTTGCAGAGTATTAGTTTTTGTCAAAGTATCCACTGCGTTTGGTAACAAGGTGAATGTATTGTTCAAAATGTCAAGCGACTGCAAAGAGGGTAGAGGTTCAGCTTTGTTTCTACCTTTTCCGACAGATTGAAGTTTACTTCAAAGGTTTTTGGCTGTTCGCTTTTTCTAGTGAATAAAAATATCTCATTTTGACATTTCTTCTCTCCTGCTTAGCTTTATTTCTAAGTTTCTTATATTTACAATATTTTTTACACACACTTTATATTTACAATATGGTTATGTTTTTTGATCATTTAAAAGCGCAGATATCTGTATAGCGTGCAGCCATGAATTTTCTAATGTCTGGTACCAGCCATGGTGCAGGTGGTTTAGAAACATGTATAGTTCTTTCAGGAGCGAATGATTCCAGCAATTGGATTAGAAAGGAATTGAAAGATTCAACTTTTTCTTCGACGTCATTTAGGTACTCAATATTGGACCATGGAAGTTATTCAGCGGAATTGATTAAATAATATACATTTATAAGATTCAGGTTACGTTTAAGAATAAAGGTTTTCTTTTACTTTGGGGTATTGGGTGAGTAGACTTGGTAGATTAAGTCATGGGAGGAGATGCCAGGTGCACCAAGTTGACCATGGGACTCCACTTTTTCAGGATTAGAGGTGATAGGTAATGCGAGCCACATTGAGGATGATTTAGTTGTATTTGTTGGTTAAAGTGGCAAGATATTTAAATTATAATTATTAAACATGTTCCGGAGGTTAGAGGCATCACAGGAGCTTCCATTTGAATTTAAATTGGCATTTGAGCCCCCTGTGATTACTAAATGTTCATATTCATTGACATATTTCGATATTACTTCATCAATATCAGACAAGTGTGCAGTTTTTGGAGGCTTGTAAATAACGCCCACACATATGTTTTTGCATTAATAGTTATTAAAATTGAAAAATAAACAACTTGGCCTTTCCACTTGGAATTTTTTTATTCACTACCTAGGTTTCGTTAAGGTATAACCTCATCAGGTACCATAACGAAACCTAGGTAGTGAATAAAATATTTTCTATGTGGAAAGCCTAAGTTGTTTATTTTTCAATTTCAACATGAAGATTTTCCACCAAGTCACGCTAGAAACTGTTTTATTTAATAGTTATTTCATAAAACATATATTCAGCCCTTCTGGAGTAATTGGGTTCGATGACACTATATAACTTATAATTTAAATCACTTCTGATAAATAATCCAACTCCCCCTCCACCTTTTCCAAGGCGATTGTTACGTAATAATTTATAATTGGGTATTTTTACGGAATCAGATAAAATCGAGGTTTTTAGGCAGATAATGCAATGTAGCCAGTGTAATCATCTGCAACTATTGTTGGAGACAATGGAACATAATTGGTGGAAGTGAGCAGGAAGGCTTTGAATATCCAGCTGAACCATTTTTAAAGAATGCGGGAATGATTTAAGCTGGAGCGCAAGGAGCTCAGAAGTGCTGAGTGGACTATTTTGAGTATTTGAGTGATACGTTTGAGGGCTTTTAGGAGAAATGTGACATTGGAATGCGTGGCGGAAGCGAGAAGGGACAAATGAAGGGTCTAGATTGGTACGTGAGCAGGCGACATGGGAAGTGAGAGGGAGAGGAAGGGTCACCGATGAAAGGAGATGAGCAAACGAAGGGGAAGTAAAGAAGGGGAGGGAGATAGGCCAAGAAAAAATCAGTGGCTTAAAGGTAGATGGGGCAGACGGAAAGAGATGGCACTCCAAAGGGCTACAATAAACCCGAGGGATGTGTTAGTTTAATGACCAACCGATTTTGAAGCATTCCGTTAAAATGGCTCCTGCACGCAGCTGAACACCGATGTCTAATACTTGGTAGACACAATTCTTTTTTTCTTGACGAATTCCTTTCAGGGAGACTTGTCGGTGACTATGGGTGATTGCTTGTCCAACATGTTGCCCGCTGCTCGATATTGAGATTATTATTCAGATTCTATTATCCTTAAGTTTTGATGATGGATACTGGTGCCGGCCAATCATTATTAAGGAGCAGCACATCTAGTGATTAAGTGAAATAATTAAATAATTTTGAGAGCGATTGTCGAAGTGTTCGTGGAATTCTGAGGAATAGTGAGCTGGTCATACGTTTGATTGAATTATTTTTGGAGGGAACCTATTTATACATAATTCTCAGCACCAGTTAGATCATCGATGGCACATGGATCAAGACAAGGTTTATAAAACTTTTGTAACATAGCTCATCACTCCAATGACTTTACGACTCATGAATTCTATGTAAGAGATAAGACAAAGTCATTTTGAGTGCAAAATGTTAGTTTTATCAAAGCAATTTTTGCAATTTCTTTAGAGTATATAAAGCCCTGATTTATGTTCCTGGTAGTCAGCTACCGCAAAGCTGTTTGGTAATAGTTCTGTTTTAGAGAGCATTGATTTTTTCTTTTCTGTTAGCAGTCTTTTAATGCAAGGTGTTTTCAGCAGCAAAAGTTTCTCTAGAATATTTTTGTGGAATCTGGTGAAGTTTTTTAGATTTCGGATCTTTGCACTCACCGTGAATAATCGAAAAGAATCTTAAGTAATAAAATATTCTAGTCAACCTTTGGAATATTTATCCAGCAGAGATCTATTGTATTTGCGAAACTCCATTATTTGCATTATATGCTTAGGACGTTTCTTCCCAATGTTTTACGAATCATCCTCCTCCTGCTCCATAGCCTTCTTTCTTCACTCTTCGTCCCATTATTTTTGCTTCCAAAGTCTCCAAAACAGCAGCACCGGTTTAACGCTTTCTTCGTACAACCTGCATCGCAGCTCCCGCCTTGACTTTCTTTCTATTATTGCTTCTAATTTTTAAAAGCAGCCCTCTTTTACGGTCTTGAAAACTCTTGTTATTCCTGAGTTACGTGTAAGTCGGCTAACAGTTAAAGTACTTCGCACCACCTAGGCATGGTAAAATTCTTATCCATCTTCAATAGTTTGGAACTGCATTTCATCGCTCCGTGTGAACCGGTAGTTATCCCCAAAAGAAACTCACCAGCTAGCAGCGATTAGTAAGTATGAGATATCGCCAGGCATATATTAAAGAAAAACGCAGCGGGAACCCGACTTAAGATTCAGAAGCTCAAATATGCAGGTGGGGAAGAGTGACCCATGTGAAATGTGGAATTGGGAAGAGAGACCTACATCGCTGGTCCTTAACCCCAGAAATGTTGGGACTATTGGTGCAGTTGTTGTGGGTAATGGGGACGGGGGACGTAACCTTGGTTTTTCGTGGGAGAGAAACAGAGACATCCGTCATCTCCTCGTCGCTCCCCTCCCTTACCACGAAACGTTCCCGGCGAGGTCATCCATCGCCGCCGCCGTCTCCCGCTACCTCGGTTCGCGCTCTCCCCCAAGAGCGAGCCGAGGTCTACCCTCTGGAAGCCGCGTGGGAGGCGGCAGGGGCCAGCCTGGGTGAATCGGCAGGCGTATGCGGTCGGTGGTGCCGCCGCTAGCGCATTAAGTGTCATTCAGTTGCGCAGCGTGCGCGCTGTTATGGATTGCCTCCCAATACCCTTGTCCCTCCGAACGTGAGCCTCCCCTGGGGGAATGACTGGGTTGGCTTCCACAAACTCGCCGCCCAGGCACCCTCCTGCCCAGGGGCGCGTGTCTGTCGGAGCGCTCCCCCGAATCCCGGGCCGCTAAGAAAGCGGCATATGAAATTGGATACCTTTTCCTGTCCTCTCTAAAACCACAGGTTTACTTGAGTGGATTTAGTGTTAGTGGGTTCTACATTCCCGTGGAAAGAATCGATTATCCGGGCGAGGTTGTTAGGCACACGGAATTGATGGCATTACAATGGTGAGATTCCGAGGTAAAAAGTGTATTGAAACTCCACGGCAGATTGCTCTTCGTTGTTTAATAAATTTCATCGCTTCAGACTCAAATACGTGGAAGTCTATGTTAATGAAATGAGGATCATTATGCATTTTGCTATTATATAATATTATAGATATTAAATTTAGTCGAGACCTGTTTCGATGCATGGGCGTCACCTTTAAATCCTCCAACTTGAGGATGACGCCAATTCGTTGGAGCTAAGTAAAAAAAAAACAAAATAAAATTTCAGTGGAAGAAGTTCTTCATTTTAGTCTTTTTGCTGTTTTTAATTGGGGAACTCCGGCAGGTAAACAAAATATATACAAAGGCACTTAAAATGTGGAGCGATTACAGTGAGACCGTATCAAATACTAGGGTTAAAGCTGGAAATAAAATAGCATGGTGATTCTATTTTATTAAAAAAAGGGGTAATTTGAAATATTTATTGTTTTTATTGCATTAAATTCATCTGTAAGAGTTGAATTCACTAGTCTTCAACGCCGCGGAATAAGTCACACATTTTGTAACTATCTATTACCTCTCCAAATGAACCTGAAATAAGTTTAGTTTGTGTCTTTCTTTTGGCTTATTATTTTATGGTCTCTGATTGTCCTCGAACGATCAAAAGAAATTTGACTCGTGAAGTTAGGAGAGAAATAATCACTCGTATGTTAAGTCCCGATAGGCTTATGTTATCCTTCATGAATCTTCTTTATGAGGCCATTGGGTACTGGAAGAAACCTGACGGATAATCCTGGGTATAAAACCTCATTATTGCATTTCAAAAATAATAACTCAAAGTACAATGATACCTTTTCTAAAACAACACAAATGGTCTCATCTGAAGGGATATTTCCTGGAAAGCCATCGGGGAAACCATACACTCATACAGCAGGGATACATTTAGGGTGGAGATGAGAAATGAATGAGTAGTTTAATGCGTTTTATGGAAGTTGTGCCATAGAAAAAAGTATTCCTTTCCCATGGAACAAAAGGAAACATCTCACGACTTATTGTTGAGTCAATGCAGGACTTTTTCATGGGATACTAGTCATTCATAAAATATATCTCGGATAATGTGAACGCGTGAAAGTGGGAAAATCATTGCTAACAATGAAGGTCTAATGGTTCTAAAGGTCAGCGGGAGAATGGCAGAGGCCCGTGGGGAGTGTGGGGGAGGAAAGGGTCGGTGTCGCTATTTATGTCTTTATAGTGCACGCTTCAAAACGGGAACTGCTGGTACATACGTAGACTCCTTTTCGACCAGGTGGTTAGCCCTTTGCAGCGCGCCAAACGGTAACGGATGCACTTACGCCCTTTCTTAGCCATCCGCTGTCAAATTTAGCGATGTACTTCGCCCTTAAACATCTATGAATTGAAATTAAATTAAATTTTAAATTCATATATAAATTGAAATTCCTCTTCCACTTTCACTCTCTCAGAACCCAATGAAGATTTAAATGTCCTTGAGTCGCGACATGACGCATCGAGGATCAGTGCTACGGACAGAACTTTTCTTTAAAGCAATTCTGAAATTCCGACCGAAGCCTTTGGCATGCATACATGTATGTATGACAGTGAACGATTCCAAGGCAGGTGACCATCTTCGAACGCCATGCGTTGTTTGCAATAAGCAAGTCAACAACAAGTTATCTTAATGATTGCCGATGCCTGAGGAAAAAATTGAAAATACTATCCACTTCATGCAATGAATATTTTCCCCTCATCTGCGATGGAAACTTGTCTCTATATTTACTTTGCAAGTTGTTTAGCATATTCAGTTGCAGTAATTTAGGCATTAAAAGTATGCACAGTTAGTAATTTTTGTTTCTTAGCAAGAAATGACATTGCTCAGGAAACTTTGCTGATCGATGACTAAAAATATAATGACTTAAATTAAACGTTTGTATCGTACCTTTATGATAGTAAAATATCAAAAGAGAAGGAACGGTACTGAGTATTCATTAAAAATGGCACTGTGTCATCGAATTTACGAAGAATATATCTTAGAGGACTTAAAATAAACTTCCATCACTACAGTAGTGCTTCCTTACACGGGTGTAGAGGAAATGAATATTCGAATATCATGTTTGGGATAATTATTACAATGTAATCCATTATTTATTTGGACAGTAACTGACTAAATTAAACCGTGAACGTTTCTAAGTTGACCCCCAAAGAAGAATCGTGGATTTCAGCGCATGATAATTGTTCAGTGTGAAATGGGCGCGAAAATCGTTTCCGCTTCGCTGTCGGAATGAGTGGGAGTGTGCCTGTTCTCGGCGGAGCTAAAAGAGTCCCTCCGTGGGAGGCGATTCTCACTCCTCCTCCTCCTCTTTCTCTCTTGTTCTCATTCATTCACTCATGTAGATGGGCAGTCTTTGGGTACATATCTTGACCAACCGAATTGGTATAACGTCGTGTAAGTTCTTTGTTTGTTGATCAGAGGTCGAATCTAACATCAGGTTTCATATTGTACCATTCTTCCTGGGAAAAATTAACGGTTACAATAAGGTCTTATAATTTATTCAATTGTATTTTAATTCAATGCTGCCTTGAAAATATTTTTCCATTGTTTCTAATTGAACATATATGCTGGTATTCAGAAAAACTCGATTTATAAGTAAAAATTCGCGTACATACAGGAGTAATATTAAATGTAAATCATTTAGTATTCAATTCAAAATCTAGTATATATACATAACCGAAGTTGTGTCACCATTTGATTTAATTCTATAAATATATTGAATAATCTACTTGCCATTGTACTCATTGAAGAGTTGAACTATTGAATTCAATAGCACGTGGATAAAATATTCCTGGAAGAAATCTTTTGTTATAATTATTGCCTTAACAAAATTCAATTCATTATTCATCACCTATACTCACCGCTGAGGTCTACCTGAGGGCCAATATTTTAAGTGAGAGCACCTCGCCCTACGCCTTGAAAAAGTCACATAATCATGGTACTTCGTTCGGCTTCCTTCATAATGCTATCTGCGGTTAAAAATAAAATTATGATACCGTGAAAGTCATATCGTATTCCTTCCGTTGTTTTTCTTCAAGTTTTACCGAAGAATCACTCAAGGTTTGGCCTCGCCACTTCGGAAAAGCGTGGATGGTCACTCAATGCTAAACTTTGGCCCAATCGTGTTCAATACTTCAGTGCTAAGCACGTAGCTATTTATTGCTACTATTATCTTCCGGTAATAAGTATGATTCATACCGTTTTATAATTCACGTATGATTGATTTGTTTCCATCGTCCAAGAAAGAAGGAGATCTTGCTGACTGTTCCACAAAAGACATCGTGATGCAACAATTTCAAAGTGTAGAAATCATTCGCCTTGACCGGGATCATCGAATAATTTCTAAACTTTGAAATTTTAGAAATTGTTGCGTTATAATGCACATTTGGTGGATAACTTTGTCAGAAGTTACTGTGGTGGCATTTCCTGCAGCTTCTTAGAAGGACCTTGTTGTTTTAGTGCCTTTTCTGTATCCAATTTTTCAGCCCTCTTTCGCTGCACACAAGGCTTCTTGAGACCAAGGCTTGGTAAACGGAAAGATTTAGGGCTAAAAGGCGGCCATTTCTTATTACGGCCAGATAGCCCGCAGCGGTGGTCTCCTTATGGAAAATCTCTTCAATGCCGGAATCAAGTCTCCTCTGTGTACTCGACTGCCTTTCCGATGTTCCGCCTCCATCAGGGCCATTCCTTGACGCCCAAAAGGCATACGTTCTTTTAGTCTGACTCATAGTGAGACGATGCAGCATGAATTACCTTTAAGTACAAGAGTAGCTAAGAAAACGCTCATTACCTGAACCACTTCTTTGGGAAATTGGACGTCATGCGTACAAATATTTTGAGATGCATTGGATAGTGGTAAAATGGGAATACCAAACCAAATTTCACGTACAGTAGTTTGGCCTAACATTTGGAGTACCTTTTATTGAAAATACCTCCTTGACATCCTTAGGGGTGGTGAGACTTTTGAGACCACTGACTTGACTATTGATGATAGTACGGGGGCTGATGGTATGCTGTGAACCTGATATTTACACTAGTAAGATTTGCTCACGTTTAACGAGGATACCTAGTAGAGTAGAAAAGAGGCAAGTCTTGCAAGTTACCAGTTGTCTTGTCCCTTGGGGGGGGGGAATGAAAAATTTGCGAATCGGACATATTTTTTTGCGTCTTAAACTTGGCCGAGTAGTCAATTAGGATGCCAAGACCCCGTTTTGACCATTTTAAGACGATAATGGTGTACCGATTCCGGAAACCGAGCCCGCAAATTTGCAAAAAAATTTGCGAATCGGTTATATTTTTCTGATCTTGGAAGTTTTTTGGAAGAGCTTCTGAAAAAATTCGCGAATCGGACATAAAAATGTGTCCGATTCGCGAATATTTTTGCAACTTTGCGGGCCCGGTTTCCGCAATCGGCGCACCAAAATCGTCTTAAAATGGTCAAAACGGGGTCTTGGCATCCCCATTGACTACTCGGCCAAGTTTAAGACGCAAAAAAATATGTCCGATTCGCAAATTTTTCACCCCCCCCCCCGGGGGGGAATACAACGAAATACCCTATGAGGATCATATTTCCCGGTTATTGGCAAGGTAATCATTAAATGTGTACAGTTTTTGTGAGTGTAAATATGGTGGTCACAGAATACCACCAGCTCCCGTACTATGAATGACTTATTACGGAAAATGTGGGATTAGGGTAGGTTTGGGAAGGAATTTGGAGTGTGCCCGGCGTCGGAATTATTCACATAGGTTTTGAGAACAGAAATTTTGTGATACTTCATGGGAATTTGGTGTGAGAAAATTGAATATGGGCCACGAGATTATTGGTAATACTCTTTTGGTCTAAAAGTAATTTTGAAGCGATACCTGGGAAACAAAATCGTATATGATTTCGGAGTTCATTTTTTCCTCTCATTTCATTGGATTATTCCATGAATGATCTCTCCACAGAAATATAGATGGAACATTTGTGCCAATGAAATTATTTATTTAAAAGAATCAGAAAATGGAAGTTGCTTATTCATTAAAGAGACAGTTATTTTATTTAGCATTAAATTTAAATTAATTGCATCAAAAGTTAAAAATAAGAGATAATTCGTCATTTTCTACTAGATTGTGTTGTAAATTGGCAATCTTCATATGCTTATATATATTTTACTGCTACTAAATTCAGTGTTGCCAATATTTGGGGTACCTGACCTAGTCAAGGTGAGTCTGTTAGAGAAGCAATGCTGCTGAGGAACTGTCTAGTTCGAATGTGAAGAGTCTGGAGTGACAGCGATGAATCACCTACTTTTATTCATTCCTGAATTTAAACGTTTCTCCTCTTCACTGCTCATCAAATAAATGAGGGGATGCCGTTTCTCTGGGGTGCATGTTTCTAATGCAGATAATATGTTTACACCATTTTTGCACCTTTGTTTGGGTTTCTGGAATCATGCTGCTAACTTTGGGACACTCATTAAATTCCAATCAAATGTAATACAAATGAATGCTGCGAGTTTTTTTTAGTTACAATCAGTATTTTTGGCAAAAGTCAGCTGAGGTGTGACGAGAGGGTTTCTAGTAATGCGGGCGGGAGGGGAGAGAGAGAGTTTAGGTCGAGGGAGGGGGGCGCTGTGACCTTCCGAAAATGCCTTCTATAGGCTGTTCAGCGTCGAGTGGTGCGAGGTGGATTTCTGAGAACCGGATCTCTCTGGTTAACTCACGGCAAGCTAAAAATCATTGCGGCAGGTGAAAGGGACACAGTGCTCTGTCGGTTGAATAAAATTTCCGATTGATGAGTGAAAATCGATACGTGTTGAAAAGTGAGAGGATAAAGAGACGGTTATGCCGCCGGTGGACTGACTCGTCTCATTTCGAAGGCACGAGTTGACGCATTTTACGCAGTCGCGGAATACGGTCCGTGGAAAAAAGGGTGATTTCCCTCCTTTCGGACGAAACAAAGAAGAAATAATGAAATCTGACTGGCACGAACTGCCACTGCCTCTTTGAATATTTGATCGCGTACCACGAACTTCCGCTTTGTAAGCCGCCGTTTGTGCGCGAGACCGATAAATATTTTAACTTTGAGTTGAGGCTGACGCAAAGTTCTCATAAATCAATTGGATAAGATCGGATCGGTAGTGAATCAAGGGTATATTAAACTATGCATCTACGTCGTATCTATTTGAGATTCCTACAGGGAGTCGATATTCCACCCGAGTGTACGTATAAACAGTTCGAAGTCTATGCTGGGAACATTCCTCAATTTTCCTTACAAGGGAACGGAGAAAATGTATCGGTCAGAGTCCTGGAATTCAATTTCCAACCCAATAACCGCAGGATCTTGACAATGTATGGCAAGTGTTGAGGTCGACTGACTCCTATTCGACGAGGTGACTACACTAATAAAGCCTGACGCTACTACTCTGATGGGACCGGTCGGGAAAGGAATTGGGTAAGACTGTATTCCCTGAGATTTTTCAGGATTAGTTGGCCTTGCCAGATGGGTAGAGGGAGGGTATTCCTACTGCTTTATTGGGCTTGAAGTGTTTGCGGCGTCGATGCTTTCCGTAGTGCCGGCCTAGAACACAATACAAGAGCGTCGCGAGGAAATTAAGTTAGGGAGGCTATTTTTGCGAATAAAATGTGCTCAGTTTTTTATTATGTCTTCTAATGAAGTCTAGAATGCAATAAATTTAAAAAAACTGGGCAGTATTCAATCCTTATACAATAGTATGCACGTCATGAGGAAGCAAAAGCGAAGTTCAACTGGAATGGGAATTTTTCAATCTTGAGGTGTACAGAGAAACGCAGATCCCTGTAAGGTTCGTTTAATAAATGATTTGTGAAGATATTTTTAGGTCTGGCTGTAAAAGTTGGCTCATTTCACGCACAATTTTTCCTCAAAAGTAGAATGCGACAGTGCTTGGAGCTCGTGACGCTTTGTAAATGCTTCGGCTAATGTGAATCGTGAGGACAATGATTGTGCTGCGAAGTGGTGCAGAGAAGATATAAGGCCGTTGGAGATCTTGGTAAGCTCTGGTGTCATAAAGTTTTTGCTAAAATTGATGCTTATTGGGGCAACTGTGACATTGAAAGGCATAATCTTGGCATTGAACGCATTCAACCCTACCTAACCTACCTAACAGCAGTGTTGTACTAGTCACAGAGAAATCCACTGAAGCACGGGGTAATTTTGTATCGTAATTATATTCTGCGATTCGAAGAGGTAAGTAAATGACTGGGAAGGCCTGTGTTCAATGGCTCACCCTAGATTTGTGGCGTTAGAATTAACGATTATTCATGAGATATTTTCGCTATTGCTCAACTTTAAAGATGATTGTGATACAATTCAAGCTTTATATAGTGGTATTTTGTCTTATCTACGAAGTTCAATGCACCTCCGCCACAGATATATGAATAAATGACTTAAAAACATCGTACTTTATTTTAATAGTACAATATCTAAAAGTAATGGAACGAAAAATTCATTCAAGAGTGCCTTCCACGCCTGTTGCCCGATGAATGGGAGGCGCGAGATAATGCCCGCGCAGTAATCCGTCGCCCTCTTGAACGGATAAAGGGTAAAATATTATGAAAGTCTAACGTTATGAACGGAGGAAACTATATTATATTTCAGCACGATTCACAATCACTTCACAATGTTATAATTTTAAGGATTTTTTTTAGACAATATGATCTGGAAATGTGGGGCATTTAAATGGAAAGTTAAATACCCAGAGATTTTTGAAGCGGACCGGGAGAAACGTACACTAAAAGCTGCATTAGGGGGTAGACATACTGTGGAATGCAAGACAAATTGTGTATATTAAAGGAGAAGATGATCACGATAGTAAAGATATCCTTTGGCTCTAGAGAATTTGGAGACATATATATCATGCTTTACTCCGCATTAAGAATGAGAGACAATAAGACATGCTTAAAGGAATTGAAAGATAAAAGTTCGCATAGCGGTATTTATTAGATTTTATTGCTGGATATGATCAATTACTACACTCAGTAGTAGCCTGATGAAAATAGGAAGTACATAAGTTGGTCTCGCTAGCTATGGAAATATTGGTGGCTCCAACAAGTGTTACAAGTGGAAGAGTAATCAGTTCTGTTGCTTATGTACTAAAAGGTCGAAGAGCACGCATTAGTATAGATATCGTGGATCCTATTAAAACTCTCAATGCCGAAAGAAAGGAAATTTCATGTAATGAAGCATTTCATTTTAATTTTTACTCCATTATCCCTCTGTGAGATAGTTCAAGTTTTTCAATTCTTCAATAACCTTAACAAGCACGAATTAATGGTGATTAACAATAATGTTTCTTTGAAACCCATTTAGGCATTTCAATGATTTCGACAGGTGCAGATTTCCGTCGGTTCTGACGTCTTTCTCCGACAAATGAAGTTCATTATTGGTAAATTGTGTAGAATATATAGTGTCCTAAACATCAGGACATAAATATGCATGTGATTTCTCTTTGTACGAAGCCATTGGCATGTCAAAGGTATGCTACGAATTTGGAGGATATAATTAATACAAGGTAATTGTATATTTCTTCTGGCTTTTTGCTTCGAGAGATATGACAATTGTCAGAAATTGAGAGTTGAATAGACACACAAATGGTAACAAATTCCTTATATCCCCAAAGTTTCCAACGTAATGAATGAATCAATTGTCATCCATAGTATTTTTTTCTCAAATTTCTCAATTTTTCTCCTCTGCTGCCTTTTCCTCCTCTTACATATCGTCTCCCCCCCTTCTTATTAAATATATTCCTCAATTTATTCAACTACTTTTCCCTCAAGTATGTTCTTTTAGAGGAAGAGAAGTATTCAGTGCATCTCAAAGAATGTATCGCGAAAATAAATTTATTTATTATTTGGTGAATGACTGGAATTTCAGATGGCGCAGAGAAAAACGATTCAATTTGCAGGTATATAATACTTTCCCTGTTTCTTTGGGTTTTCCATATTTCCCCTCTTTGTCCCCGCCTACCTTATTCCTCACTCTTTTCTCCCCCCTCCGATTCCTCAAACAGGTATAACAATGATGTATCACATGTTGAATCTTGTCTTGTACCTGAAAATGGTTCAATGAACTGAAACGCGTTGTTCGTTACAAATAAATCTGTGGAAAATTGCAAATTTTGTTTTTCTCATTATGACGAACTTCCACTATATCTCGCCTGAATCTGTTGAATATAATACAAGTATAATAAAACATGTCTGAAGATCCTGATGCTTTTCGTGAAAAGGGTTTTCATAGGAAATGAAATGCGCGCCCGCCCTTTTATGCTTAACGGGTATAAAAATCGACTCCAGGTAGCCAATATACGTATTTCCTCAGTCCGCCTCGCGTCTGCCGTCAGCTGAGCCAATGCGCACATTGTGCTCGACCGGGATAAAATCGGATGCATGAAAACGTGGGATGGTATTCGGAGGGCGTCCGTCCCAGTATGGGCCTTCGCTATCGGCCCCTCATTCGTCGGGCCGGGCTCCCTTTCGCTATCGTGTTGGGTTGACGAAGGGTCCCTAGGGTTATTACACGCTAGATGAAACCAATTTCCTACATCTCCATTCGTGGTGCACTGCTAAAAGGTGAAATGAAGAAGTGCCAGAACTTTTAAATTAGGCGCGTCCCCTTGTCGGAAAGCTAACTGCTCATATTATCTGTCAGTCCTCATCCGTTCCCTCTCATCCGTAGTTTCATGGTCCACGTGGTGTCCCACCAAGCCTCCAGCCGTTTGGTTGGAAGGGGAAGTGTGTCATTGCGCAACGGATTCAAGGAATAGGGAGATGAGAATGTTTGGGGAGCAGATGGGGAGAGGAACGGTTATTCCCAGCCTCGAGTTATTTTTGTCGGCGACTTGTTTTCTTGTCTTCGGGGATTGCTCTCATATGATCGCGTATCTCTGTCTTTCTCTCTCTTCGAGGAAGAGAGGGAGGTAGCCTCTCAGAATGAGGGCGCGCTGGCGAAGGTGGGAAAGGCTGGATCCCCGCGGAGTTTATGCATTACTACTATGATCATCTGTCAATTTAGCAAATGGCTAATTTTTGCGCATTACCTAAATATTTGTAACGTATGTTCCTTCAAAAGAAATATCTTGCGTATTTCATTAGACCATAAGATAATTTTTCTACGTCTTCTTGGTAGCATTCAAGCCACCGCTATAACGTGTGGTAGGGGGTGATTAATCCCTCATATTTGATGATCGACGCTAATTGCACATTAAAAACAAATTATCACTTAATAATTTAGCATATTAGCTGGCCTACTTTTCATATATTTGCTGTTAGTTCCAATAGTTAGTGCCGCTAAAATAGATGTGAAGTAATGTATATTGTTTAGTTTTTGACTTCGTAGCATAGTTGAAGACTAATGGTTGTTTATATACAGTTTCTTGGAACTAAAGTTTCAAAATGAAATCAAAACCACTAGGTATCTTTCCACGAGTTTTTATTCAAGGGTACAACTAGTTTCGACGCAACGGCGTCATCTTCAGGTACACAAAGTACCCTTGAATAAAAACTCGTGGAAAGATACCTAGTGGTTTTGCTTTCATTTTGAAACTTTAGTTAAAATGAAATTCCACATAGTTGAGCCTAAAACCATAGAACAGTTTCTTGGACTTTGTCATGTTAATGTGGTGTTAAAATTCATGTATACTTATTTTAATCCATTGTTTAATGCAGGGCTCTTTTAAAAGCTAGCGTAAACGGAAGGTTTTGGCGGCGTTTACCAGGAAAAACTGAAAAAATGAAATTAATGAATGAAAATGAATTAGAAGCAGTGTGTTTCACTTTTTCGGAATTCTGTGGCCACATAGCCTTTTGATAAAAGTTGTGATTTAATGGATAACCAAGCGTTTGTTGAATTTTTATCCAACAAATCTAGATTATAATCTGAAATATGACAACAAAAAATGTAATGAAAGATTGAATTTTTGGCAAATTTTCATTTGACAAATTATCGTCTTTTTTGATGGTGCTGTAAAAAATTGTTCCTGAAATTTGCAAAAAAGCCGCAGTTGTTGGTTCATAATATCAAAATAATAGGGTGGTTACATTTTGGTTTTTCTATCTATATTGAATCATTTCTCGTACCGTCGTCGCTGAGGATTGACGAAAATAGATCGTTTCACATGCAATAGTTATTTCGAGAAAAGGTTATTCTTTCCTCTCAGAGCCCACGGAATCGTGTTTTTCGGTGTCCATACTACTTCCCTACTCCCCAAATTCAGATTTGATTTATACAAGTGCTTCGTCGATAGATGTAGTTATCTGCAAGCATAATTACAACCCTTCGACCACCCAGTCAAAGAGAGTAGGTTGCCTTGAAAGCAGTGATCTTCAAGTTTGCCGCCGAAATGGATTAATTGCTGCGTTAAAAAAATGACAGTGGGTCATCCGAACCGATGAGACACTTATATTACCTCATCTGACCACTTTTTTGGACCAACAGAAATCATTGGTTGATACATTTCAACCTATTTGCTATTTGGATGGGTGAGCCATGGGTATTCAATCTCACTTAAGGAAAGAAAACCACAAAACAAAAATTGATGCGCATAATATCACTCCTCGAGAAATTCCCCCTGGAAGTTAAGCACAGCCATATTACTAATATTTAATACAATAACATGGAAAATTAAGCTTACAGGGCGATCAAAAACTTTTATTAGGTTTATAGGGACAAGACATGGATATACCTACATCACGCGTTACTTTGTAGAATATAGCCTTAGTACGCAAATCGGTTTCAAATGTCCATGAAATAATAGATATCTCCCCTTCTTTCTTTCCAGTTCTGCATGACCTAACTTGGTATGGTTGAAGTCTGTGCTATAAGTGGTTGTGATTCATTTTTTCCCCTCCTTTTTCGTATAAAAAAGAACTATTTAATTAGGTTTATTACCACTTGTTTTGTAGTAAGTTTTGCGCCAGGTTTTTCAGTGAACGTTTTTTCCCTTATCCCTTTCTCTCCTTAATCTTCCCTTCTCCATCACCCATCCTATATAGTGCTTACATCCCCTGCCACACGCGTTTTTCATGGATCACGGGGCATGAATGTAGATGTAAATACAAAAAGTTATTTCCCGAGCAATGTGTCAGACATATCCAATTTTATCGGCGTTATTTTAAAATGACATCGGAACATTTATTACTCAATGTAATGTATTGCTATGTAATTACCTGGAAAGATGGCCAACCAAATTTTAATTCTTTTACGAGGGCTTTACTTAACTTCTTCACGGTGGGAAAATCTTTGATCACCGAGCCATTTTTTCAAGTTTGCGGATAGAAAATAATCCAAGGGGGGTAAATCTGACGGTGCATGAAGTAGCAATTCAAAATTTAATTCATGAATTTTGTCTATTTCAACAACGAATTTGTGAGCTGGTGCATTGCATTGAGGAAACAACACTTTCTTCTCAGCCTAATGTGGTCGCCTTTGCTTAATTTCTTCGCTCAGACGTTGCTATAAGTTTGCATAGTACTCGCCGTTAATAGTCTTTCCTTTTCAAGATAATTAATGAGAATTATTCCACGCGCATCCTAAAAAACCGACGCCATGACCTTGCCTCCAAATGAAACGGTCTTTGCCTTCTTTGGAGCCGGTTGCCTCTTTTGAATCCAATGTTTTGATTGTACTTTTGTCTCGGGTGTGAAGTAATGGACCCATTTTTCATCCATGGTTATGAAACGGCGCAAATATTCTGCTTTTTTGCTGTAAAACTTTGCTAAAAACTCAGTTGAAACATCTTCACGACACTGGTTTGGCTCGAGTATGAGCAAAAGCGGCACCCATCTTGCACACAGCTTTCTCATGTCCAAATTTTCAGTTAATATGCAATGTACCGCACTTTTTGAAATGCATAATATGTACGCTAGATCTCACACTTTCAGTCGACGATCATCCAGTATCTTTTTGTGGATTTTCTGCACCATTTTTGGAATCGTCAACTCAATTGGTCGACCAATGCAATGTTCGCCTTGACAGCTCGTGCGGCCTCGTTTAATCTCTGCTACCCAATATTTTACTGTTGTAAACAAAGGAGCTGACTCACCCAGAGTAGAATCCAGTTAAGCTTTTATATTGGTTGGGCTGAGGCCTTTCAAATAAAAGTGTTGTGCCACATAACGATGGCCAATTTTCTTTATTTTCACAATCTCACTGAAAACGTTCACTATTGATGGCTGCCAAATAAATACTAAACAACGTGGAATCTTCAAACTTAAAAAAATATGCTTTATAGATTGCGAACTTTCCAATACAATGATTTTTCAAACAACTACCGTCATCTCTAGGTCAGGCCGGATACTTATGGGACTAACTTCGTACATTTGAAAGCCCTACCATCACGGTATTAAACCACAGAAGAGTGCGTGTGGCTGCCATCGTGCTAGGTCCAATATGGCGGGCGAAATTCACGCATTGACCGGAAAGAGAGATGAGGCGCAATTCATTCCTGTGTCGTCTGCGGTTTCTCAGATCCTTGCAATTGTAATCCTTGTACGCACAAAGGTACGGAATCTCTCTCTTAAAGAAAGGGTTCGGCTCGCATTGAATATGTTTGATCCATTCCTCAATTCACTCGTAGTACATAATTTTCACCGGATTTCCGGATAGCCGACTCGTATGAGAACGGGTTTTCAGCCCGATCGTGTCGGAGCAAAACGTCACCAATCGAGAGATAGAGAGAGAGAGTGTATGATCGATCCCACCCATAGTGACTTTGCTTTGGCGTGAGGAGGCTCGGGGCATCTGCCGGAACTCCAGTGAGCAGAGGACTCGCTTTGTAATGGGCGCCCTGAACTGGGCGTCGTGGAATCGATCTTCTTCGGGACCCCCTCCCAGCTCCCTCCAGCTATTTCCCTCCCCCTCAAAGATCAGAGTTGGGGGTGACTTTGAAAATTCTTCATGACGCGCCTTTCGACAAGCCTAATCTGCCTCTCCCTTCTCCACCCCCTGGCGCCTGGCTGAGGCGCCTCTCCCGACCGAGATGATTGGCGACCGGGGCAACGAGTCGACGTCAGGCGACGTCGTCTTCTCTTCTACTCTCCTTACCTTCTCTTTCCCCACTTCCCTCACCCAGGATTTCATTCCGACACCCACCCATGTCTTATAAATGATTGTTTGAAATAATAATATGGTTGCTTCGAGAGACAGTAGGGAGCGAATGTGAAATTATTTACCCCAGATTATATGTCATAGTCTGCGTTCATGAACCACGAAATCAAAGTGAACATTTTCTCATTAGTTATGGTCATATATTCTCCTTTGTTGGCCTTCGGGTGAAAGCAGATAGATGTCTATGGTGTCGCCAAAGAACAAACTCAGAGGCTGGGTGGTGAATGGGCGTCACTCTGTGGTAGCTATTATAGTACGCTTGTAAAACCAAGTTCTCAGTCTCACTAAATGTATGGTCAAAACGGTATAATATACCCTTATATAGAGTAATCCCCGGTATTGTAGGAACTTTAAAAGTAAGTAATTCAATTCTCAAGGAAGTCCTTGAACTATGTCTTCCTTGTCGAGACATTGAGTCATGAAATTCATCTCTCTGTAACTTGAAGGCATTTGAATACATGTTATTGAATTTTCTATTAGAGTGTAATATGAATTATTTTATAATAATTATAATTTGCGCGACATTGTGATACTTGCATTATTAAGCGATTGCGCGATATTATCAGTTTCATGGCCGGATTGTATACTACTGTTCCCTAGTAAACTTAGAAGATGTAATATAAATGTGTTCCAGTAATTACGGTTTTAACGGCAGCTGTAAAGAAAAAAGGACAATTTCATGAGCACATTTTGCTTTTGAACGTTAATATTGTAGCTTAGATTCATTCCCAGTGCTCTTGGCTGTCGGGAAATTTTTGCAATGCGGATTTTCCTTTGATGGCCTAAGATTGCTATTCTACTCTTTTCAATCTTCTTTGTTCCTCCTATATTTGCCTCACCGGAATCCCCATCAACTTAATTTCATCATGTAAATGTAATATTTCTAATAAAGTTTTAATGAACGCCGTACGAGGTAGCCTAATATGACGAGTATGGAATCTAGCGTTTGGCTACTAACTGGAGGGTCCAGATTCGTATCCATATGACTCTTGGAACTCTCATTCTTCATTCAAACTACGAATTTTCGGGTACCTAATCACCCTAAGAAAAGTGAGCAGGTAAAGGGAAATACATTGGTTTCCAAGTCTCTGTTTATGGGTCAATACCACGCACCGTAGACGTCATGTCAGGCGAATTCTACCTTCACCTTTCAAACGAAACTGTAATGTTGATTGATCTTTGGGAAACTAATGGCGTTTATTTTGCTACGAAACTCTTGAATCCGGTGTTCAAATCCGAGTGTTGTCCTGGAAATTGCACGCTCAGGCGGTATGATTTTCCTGGTTGCGAAAGCATGTAGGATTTATTAGAGGAATCGTTATCTTTGCCATTGTGATGTGACAGTTAAATATTCCGCGTGGGTTTTCCATAGGGTGAGCGTTTTCCTTAACCATGAAACCAACCTTTCGCATTGAGAAGTGTGGAATTCAAAGGACCGTTGCATTTAACTGTTTTTACACATATTTATCTCGGAAATAGTGATAGTTAAAAGTAGACGTATGGGAATGACTAGAGCGGACCCGCCGTCCGTATTTCCCTTTCACCCGACTGCTCGGGAGCGAGTGAAACGTGCTTTGCTTTTCGTCCGACTTGGTCGTCGGTCGGAGAAGACTCCGATTTTCAGTACTTTTTTGCCACTCAAAAGAATTCTTTTTCGCTTAACTTCCATTTCCTTTGTCGTGAGGAACGGTTTATATTTAATAAAAACTATAAGAGGAGGGTTTTTGCCCGACCAAAAAACTTCATACTTTGACCGTCGTAACCGGAGTATCTTTAGCCCAAAAGAATATATTCCTCATATAATCTTTTATGACATACCTGATGAAAGAATATTCACGATAATTTATTATGCCACCAATTTGGCATTGTTGGATTAAGAAACTGAAAGTTAATCAATAATAATGATCAGGTTATGACATTTTCACGCTACCTCAATTACTTCCTAGGGGAAAGAACTATGAACGGAAAATTCCTGAATTTAGCGAAGTGTTTTTAATTTACTATATTCTTAAAACTCATCCTTCTGCAATGCATCTACTGAAATTCATAATAATATGTAAACTTCCTTAGCCGAGAAATCACTCAAATGATTTGAACTCGGGTCTCAGTCACAGTTTTTTTTCCACGGTGTTTCATCGTAAGATGGTGATTGTTGAGCCCTTAACATCTTGTAGCAACTTTTTAGTCCAATTCATATTAGTTTAGGTTTTACTACTAAATTTCTAATTGATATTGGTCGGAATGAACACATTGCGTTTTTCAAGGGGCTATTTGGAAGCAGCAAATTATCCACCATCCCATTATGGAATAAGATACAATTATAGGACTAGAAATTATTTTACCACGCGTTAAAAATGACTAACTTTGCAGTTTCCACCATATTTTAATTTTAAACGACCATGGTTCCGTTGCAAGCAACGTCATCAGGCAAAGTTAGTATTTCCTCGTTTCTTTATATTTTTATTTATCGACTTCATTGGGGTGAGATTGAGACTTTAAAGTCCATTCTTCCCGATAATCCCTAAATATTACATTAGGGACAATTAAGAACACTCATGACCTTGGTGGAGGAAAAACCATCTAGTTAGAACTAGAACTAACGAACCGGCGACCTCTGGGTTGTCAGGCGAGAACGTTTCCCACCGTCAATGGGGCCGGTATTTACGCACAGTATGAAAGACTTCCTCCAAGTGACGCCTGAGACCACCTTCTTTCTTTAACTGTTTTCCTCAGAAAAGTGGAGAATTCATATCATTGTGAAAAGGGTCATGTTATACTGTATTCTAAATGGCGGTTCTAAAGGCTTAAGTGACAGTATCACCATAATATTCAAACCAATTTCAGTGGCTTTTATGTGTTACTTGGGTATTACATTGGATTTTAGCAATTGTGTGTGTTATCTTTGATTTCAAAAAGGAACTGCGTTCTTAAGAATATTCAAAAGATTTAAGAGATGTTTTACTTTTACGGTTTAGCCTTTGTCTGTTTAAGTGATGCTGCGAAAGCTTATATAAAAGTGGCCAGCAAACTACTTTCCTTAGAGATACACCGTCATCCCCTCTGATCCAAAATTTTAACTTTCAGAAAGAATGTGTAAATTTCTCTCGGGTCCTCCACCGGGTTACAGGTATACAGGGTTGTATATCGTCCATCTCGGCCGACGTTTTGATGTCCGACTAGGTCATCGTCTTCAGGGCTTCTGAAAGCCGTTTGCCACATTTTCTCCCGTATGTATACGATTTTCCGCCAAATCAGGTGTCATTTGATTGGTCCGTGGAATGGCGCGTATCAGGACGCCTTCCCATTGGCCTCCCGTCGTTTCTGGTTTCCCCCATTGCTCTAAAGGTTTGGGTTCCAGGTTTTGCTCAGGTAAAAGCCCGAGTCCCTGTTAAAATTATGTTTTCGAAGGCGGATCTCGATGGCCTCCTTAGTGAGTCGGTCCCAGTATCCGTTGGATCGGCAGATAATTTTGGTACCCCCCACCTTATTTTATGGTCCTTGGTGAAGCTGTGATCCGCCACTGCTGATTTCTCTATTTGCCCCAGTCTGAGATGCCTCTGACGCTCTTTCAGCCTTGTTTCGATCGTGCGGCTCGTCTCACCCACGTAGACTTTACCGCACTCGCGTGGTTTGTGGATTGTGTCGTTGTAAAATCTCATTAATTATCTCCCGAACATCCTCGACAACGTCGAATGGAATAAGGTGTTCAGTATACTAGAAGCTCTTGGATTGGACTACAACGACGGAGTAATTATCCATAACCTCTACAAGAATCAGGTTACAACAATGCAAACGAAAATAGGAAGAAAAATAGAAGCCATAATAAACAAAGTATTCAGACAAGGATGCAACCTCTCGCCAGCAATATTCAACGTATACCTGGAAGAGGCAATAAAATAAACACAAGAATTGGGCGTTAAAGGAGTCAAGGTAAATGGAGAAGAAATTAACATGCTCCGGTTTGCAGATGGCATCACAGCAGTGGCGGAAACGCAAGAGGACCTGCAAGCAACTCTAAGTGCTATGGATCAAGTGCTGGGGGAATATAATATGAGCATCAACAAGAGTACTACTAAAATCCTTGTGTGTTGAAGAGAGAAGCTGAATGCAGATATCACAATTCTAGGGTTGAAACTAGAGCAAGTGGAATACTTCATCTACCTGGGCAGCAGTATAACATGGGATGGAAGAAGTTCAACTGACATGAAGCGAAGAATAGCCCAAGCTAAGAACTCATTGATGAAGAAGAGGCAATTATTATGTTCAAAGAATGTAAGGCTGAAAACAAGGAAACAATTCGTCAAAACTTTTGTATGGAGCATGGCGCTCTATGGTTCCGAGACTTGGAACATTGTGAAAGTGGACCAGCGAAGAAAGAAGCCTTTGAAAAATGGTGCTGGAGGAGAAGGCTGAAGATTAAATGAACAGACAAAGTAAGGAATGAGGAAGTATATAGAAGAGTAGAAGAGGATATGACCATGTGGAGGACTCTACGGCAAAGAAGAAATGGATGGATTGGACCCACATTGAGGCACTATGTATTGATTAGGAATGTACGTATATACGAGATATGATTATGATTATCGAAATGATGTATATGATCGTATATGATTTCGTCGAGGTAACACAGAAGTGTTTAATAAAAACTTTGACAGCAACAAACAATATAAGAACACATAAAAGGAACAGTCACACGTTATTTCTTGATAATTTCGACGGAATTCAGCTCCGTCTTAATCAGAGTCCTAACCAATCTTCTGATGAAGACGGAGCTCAATTCCGACGAAATTATCAAGAAATAACGTGTGAGTGTTCCTTTTATGTGTTCTTATATTGTTTGTTGCTGTCAAAGTTATGTTTATATTTATATTTATCAAAATATTCGTCATCCCCTCTCACCCCCTAGTCCTTTTCCTATTCGACTCTTACCTCTCCCCCTTACAAGAATATATATATATATATATATATGTGTATATATATATTAATATATACCCTCAAAGAACAAACATTATCATTTAATGAACACCACCATTTATTCTTTTCAAATAACTTTTCTAGCCGCCCAAACTTTTCTTTTATACGTATATGTCTAAATTAAGCCAACAATTATTCAAATCCATCAACACTATGGAAATGCGTTATTTTTCGCACTAAACAACCTATATGGTTTTCCTCTCTACTCGCATACACCAAATTTGCAATGACCCCGATCTATTAAAAAAATTCCATTCAATACTTCATGACTCCCTCCTGCAAATTCTACTACTTACCCAGACTCCCTCCTGCATCGCAAGTTTCTCAAATATACTAGTAATTAATCCCTAAAACGTCCCACAGTAGCAAGCACGACAATATTTCCACAATATACTTCCCTGTCGCTAGCACCTTAAAAGTTTATTTTAAGAGAATACTTCGCCATCTTTTCTAGCAACAAAACTATCACCAACATGCTGCTCAAACGTCTCTTACAAACATGTTAAGGGCCCGCTAGTATTTCCAATATACTTAAGACCACCAGACTGGTTTCTAAATCTCTTCCATTTCCCCAAATCCCTCGGAATCAACGCAACCGCTCCAGTTGCAAAACCTGCTCCATCCCTATACAATGTCAGCTTTTCTATTGGTCAATGAACCGCGATTCTCAAAATAAGACTTAATAACCTGCAACTGAGAATCCTGTAATCCATCCTCCTCGGCCAGGAAAACACAGTTCCCAGACACGCAGCTACCCACAACAAATCCTTTGAGATATGCTGCAGTGCAATTGCGATCGTTTGCTCCGTTTCCCGTCTGGAGGCACAAGAATCGAATTAGAACAATGGAGAGCAATGCATTTGGCTGCGTGCGTGTGTGCTGCTGTCCGCGTTTTGTGTGTATACACCGTTTTTTTTTACATATTCCTATTTATATAAGAGGATTTTTTAATTTGGCACGAGGTAAAGCCTCGTGATGAACGCTTCATGGTAAAAATATTTCAAATAAATTTAGATTATTTTCAATGGGGGAAAACAATTTCATTTTTAATTAAGTGGGCGTCTTCAATGTCATTTTCATGATAGCCATTTGATATGAAAATAAAGGTGTTTATTACCAAAGTACATTCGCCACATCCAGTCGGTAAGCTGTCATAAAAACCTTTCTTCATGAAACTTATGATTGCAATATTTAATTAAACAGTTAGAAGTTAAAGACTGATAACCGTATCACTAGGAATTGATTATTATCCAAGAAATACAGCACATTAATATTTAATAATCAATGCATAGGAAACATTATATGCTGATACCTATTTTATCATTTACCTTGTGGCAAGTAACTCGTGTTTGGTTTGTTCCCTGTATTTACGTAATTTTTACATCCATTTTTCGAATTTTCCAATAAAAGACTTTAATTTTAAAGTAACAGAAACACTTGCTATTAACATACTTAAAATATAGTTTATTTTAACATAAGTTTCAGAAATATTTTCAGCCAACTGCCATGGTAACGTAAAATGTGAGTAAGATTATGTTTGGTTTCATTATTTATGAATACAAAAACACAGGAGGTAATTTAAGATATGGTTTGATGGGTGAGATTACTCGTAGAATCAATTATTTCGTGCCCATCTCATGTTATTCCATATATTGCCAGCACCATGACTCTTTCCAATAATTTTTTGCAGTAGTCGATTGCTCTGATATTATCCACGGACCTTTCATTCCAATATGTGAATGCCCCACTCTCCTCCCGACGATCCCTCCGCCCTCTCGTGGGCCGCACAGCGACTCCCCCCTTCCCCGCGGTGAAGCGCAGTCGCCGAGCGGCGGGGCGCCCTTGGGCAAGAGGAGTGGCGCGTGGCGGGTGGGTGGGTGGGGTCGGCGAAGGGTAGCGTGGGCTATGGGCGCGGGGACGTGTGGGCGACGTGTGTGGTCGAGGAGAAGAGGGATGGTGATTTGGGTCATTTACGGGAAAGCAGAGGAGGAGGGGATGCGGATTCCCTCCAATGGAGCCCGGCTACACAGTCAAGTGAGGGTTATCATGAGTGGCCGTAGTTTTCGAGTTTCGTCTAGCGTTACTCTTTTCATTAGAAGTAGCAGCAGGCTTTAGAAATTACTGATGCGTCATTATAGACGAGTTTAAGGCGTAGTAGATGTCAAAAATCGATTTGGTCCTTGGGAATATTAATTGCATAGTTCTTAATTCTTTAAAAGCATTAGGGATACTAGTTAAATTTAAAGCAACATCAGCCAATATTCAAGGATTCCATTCGAAAGTTCCTTAAATCCTTGTAGAGTAATATTCTAAGACAGGTATTTCATATATTTTTAACTGATATCCATTCATGTTTTATCACGAAGGTTCACTGTTGAATATGAGACAATCACATTACTATCATATTACTATGTTATAGATGTAAACGATCATATGATAACCTATCTCACGCAAAAAACTGTCGGGATCTGCAGAAGAAGCGGTTGGGTAATAAGCAACATCTGGTTCAAGCATCATCGCAGGCATAGTTAGGTGTAAAAGATGATGGGAGAAACAGAATAGATACCAGTTTGAATACATCCTGGTTCGACATAAATTTAGAAACAGTGTCATCAACTCACACAGATTCCCGGGAGCAGACGTAGACTTGGAGCGTAATTTAGTTGTCATGAAATGCCATTAAAGGTTTTAATAATTGAGAGGAGTTGGAGTGTATCAAAGTGAAATAGAGAAGGTTTAACAGGAGGAATAAGGAAGGAGCACCAAAGAACTTAACAAATGGTTAAATGAGGAGATGAGAATGAAAACTAGCTGCAAAATACATTTAGGGGTTAAACTAATAGAGACAAGGTAATGTCGTGGAAAGATGCGAGAAGATGGAAAGATTTCAGTCACAAGGAAAAGTAGAAAGACTCTGTGAGAAGGTAAGATAATTAAGGAGGTAGCAAGGGAAAACCATACTCTCCCATAGGGGAAATGGCTAGTAAGTTTAATAACAACTTCATGGAATTCAATAAAAATCAATGGAACCAGAAGAGATTTGAGAACGGTGGAAAATGCGCGTATAGGGGATTTATAGTAAAGATATTAGGCCGATCAGTTGAGAAACAGAAAGAGGAATGTGGCGTGGACGAGGATAGCCTAAGTTCAGAAACTCTATGTAGCGAGATGGAAAAATTATAGGGAAAATGAAGTTCAACCAGGTAGTAAAGGTAGAAAACTTCCCCGCATAATTGCAAAGGAGTTAGGGAGAAAAATGGAAGAAAGGGATTTTTTTTACCTATGCGCAGTACGAGGTCTGTTCAAAAGGCATCGCGAATTTTGAATTGTGCGCCAATATTTGGCCAAAAACAACACACTAATGATGCCGCAGCCACCGTATTCCCAAGATCTCACCCCCAGTGACCTTTTCTGGTTCCCGAAACTGAAGAGGCCCTTGAAAGGACGACGCTACGCTACGATTGACGAGATAAAGACTGCATCGAAGGAGGATCTGAACAAGATCACAAAAAATGATTTTTTGAAGTGCTTCGAGGATTGGAAAAAACGTTGGCACAATTGTATAATGTCTAATGGGGATTACTTTGTAGGGGCCAAAATAGATATTCATGAATGAATAAATGATTTTTGAAAAAAATGCCGCGATAGAGTGGCCCAATGCCCAAGTTAGTCAAATTATCCGAAAGTTGTATATAAATCAAACGTCACTGGTTCTGGGTAGCAGACGCAGAAACGGTATTGGCAGTGATTGTCAGAGGAGTGATGGAGGATTGTTCGTTATGCCGGTACTCTTCAACTTCTATTCTTAGGAAATGATAAGGGGAGTATGGGTAGGTCTGGAGCTGGGAAAGTGGGCGTCGATATGTTTACTTCAGTTGTGTGTGCAGATGATCAAGCGGTAGTGAGTCATCCAGTCAAGGCTTTGGGGTTATTATTGAGTGCTTCGCAGAAGCACTGTCAGATGCGTGAAATGAGTATCAAGCTCATGATCACAGCAGCAGTGAGATTCTCGATAGATAGGAAAGATAAAGTATATATTAAAGGAGGAGGGAATAAACTAGAGAAGGTGGCAAGGGTCATGTGTATAACCAGTATTTGTGAGGAAAAGGGACATTGCAATGGGCAAATTAGGAAACATATGTACACAAAGCGAATGAAGCATTTGCTAGGAGAAGGGAATTGATGACAGGTATCCTGGTTAAATACACGAAGAAAAGACTAGTTAAGATTTGGAGCGTAAGGTTTTATGGATGTGAAAATAGGTCTTTAAGGCAAAAGAATTGAGGATGTGGGTGTGCAGTAAAATGGAGAAAACCATTTGGAAAGAGAAGAAGATAAATGATGGGGTTTTAAATAGGCTGGGAGAAGAGAAGTTACTGGGGCAAATCCCAAAAAGACAGGATAAGTGGGTGGTGAAAGCATTGAAAAGTAGATGGGATTTTGATTGGGCCGTAATAAGAAAAGAACTATGGGGAAGCGGCCTGGAGGGAGAAAGGAAATTGGCTTTTTAGACGGCAAAAAGGTGGGCAGAGGTTAAAAAGAAATGAAGAAATAAATTGGAAATTCCCACGATACTTAGAAATAAAAGTCGTTAGGGAGCGCGTAAAACATGTCTTCAAAGAAAATAGAATACCTTAATTGATTGAATAAGTTTGGTACACGTTTTCGTCTAATGAATCTGGAAATTTTAGTACTGTGTTATGTTATACATTGAAGTAAATTATCGAAGCTACCCTTTCTACTTACGTACTAGAAGTCTGTGATATCTAAATGCTATGGACATAAAAACTATATGCTTTTCAAAGGTAAATTCTATATTTGACAATACAAATGTTTTAACTCATGGCTTTTAGATTTATTTGTGAAACTCTTTGTAGTAATAGAAATTAATCCAGACAAAACATGGAAGAAAAGGAAATTAAATTATTAACATAAGATACTGACAAATTGCAACTAACGACAATTAAATTAAACCTTAATTAAGATATATTGCGTATGAACAATCATAAGAATTAGATACACGATACGTTAGCTTTAATGGACGGCAGTGAGTTGGATGATCAATCCGAAGGAATCCATTTCCAATATCGTTTCAGTATGATTCTTAAAAGGTCACGCGCTCTAACTGATGGGAAAATCAAACTTTATACGTGATTATTACTTTACAAAACGTAATCAATTTTTATTGCTGGGTATAATTATTATTCCAGTTATTGGCAAACTAATGAACCCCATCCTCATTGACTAGAAACTTGGCTTGGTGGAAGGGCTAGTGGTTATTGACGACCCATGGAGCTGTGCTGTCGGAGGCAATGGTGTATTCACCAGTTAGGTTGAAGGGTAGGACCCAGACGAAAGGTAGTCCACTATCTTATATCCGGAAAGGTGACTGTAAAGGCATCCGACCCATCGGGGCACCATTTGAGTAATAGTGACATGTGAAAAAAAACTTTGTGAAAAAAGTGTTCTTGATTTGAGAGATGACTGAGGCCGATAATTTATGGAAATCCATTTGTAAAGCACGACGAAAAAAATCAAAGACTTTGCTTTACAAAGATGATGCTACAGTGTAGCGAAGCTAGTGAACACGATACATTCTTAAGGCTTTGATTCTTTCTTCGTGCTTTGGGAAGTGACCTTAATTATTTATACCAATTCATACGATAGACATAATGATGAGATTGAATCCACAGCGTGATCAATTCGCACAGTTCCCGGTTCCCGGGGGCGAAAATACGTTCTCGGATTACTATTCAGTAATTATGGAGTGTAGCGTCCGATTCAAATAGATAGAACAAGGAAGACGGCTTAGGAAATGAAGCGTAGAAGAAGTGATCGGATCGAAAAGGAAGGAGTGTCAGGAGGATATAGAGAACATTATGATTGAGGAGAGCGAGATCTGAGAAGAGAAATGGGAGAAAAACAAAGATGGCATATCGAGGGCCTCAAACAATGCGATAGGAAATGTAAATAGGATAAAGACAGGAAAGAAGGAAATGGGATAATTAAAACTCAGAGTTAAGTGGAGAGGATTATAAAGTGGTAATTTTAAAACTGAGGTGGGTAAAATATAGAGCAAAAGAATCATGGTGGCAAAGGCAGTGCGAGGAAATAGAAAATCTACTGAGAAAGGGTGAAATTGTTGCGCTTCACAGGAAGGTAAAAATCTGTCAGAAAGTGAAAAGGGAAAATGTTTGCCAAAAATCAGAAATAAGTAAGGGAAATTCTTATTTGAACCAGGAAATACACAAAAGTTATAATGAGCATTGAGAGGTTTGAGATCAAATACGGCTGTGGAGAGCAAGAATTGTCATGGACAAATTTTGAGCTTATCTGAGAGAGGAAATTGATAGGAAAACTTCGGCAGATCAGTGTTAGTTCCTATTCCAAGAAAGGGAAAGGCAGGGAGGGCTACAGAACGATAAGTTTGATTTCTCATGCGGCTAAAGTGGTTCTCAAGATCATCTACAAGCGGATGGAGAGCAGGGAAAATGGGATGAACATACTTAGGAGGTGGACGCGTGATACCATTGCAGTGATTAGGACACTAATAGACTGGAACTTAGAAAAAAAATCAGGATGTATTTGTCTGTTTTGTAGACTTTGAAAAGGCGCTTGATAGAGTGAATTTGGTAAAATGAATAAATGCATTGCAGAAAATAGGAGTATATTGGAGAGTTCGGCGACTTATCCGCAACCTGTATATGCCACAGACAGCTCAAGACCGAGTGGCGAATGGAGGGTCTGGAAGGACAGTGCTAGGAAGAGAAGTAAGACGGGTGTTCATTATCTTCTGTGCTTTACAATGGACACGTGGAGGAAATGCTAAAGAGGAATGGCAAGAACTGGAAATAGGAAAGTCGGTGGGTAATTTTCAATATTGGACGATCAAACAATCGGACGATGTTATTTGTGGACAGTAAAAGTATACTTTGTCAGCCAACAAAGGAGTTGCAAGCACTGCAGAGTGCATTGGAAAGTCAGTTATATACGGATTGAGAATAAATGTAAATATAACAACAGTATTGTGGTTTTCTAGAAAGAGAAAGGCCAAGAAGAATTTAGAAAAAGGAGGGAAAACTAGAACAGGTGGGGCAGTTTAACAATCTCGGGTGTGTTTTGGACTAAAATGGTCAAAGTAGTAGATGCATAAGGAGAAGAATCGCGCTTGGCAAAGAAGCTTTCGAAATGAGGAGGGAATCGATGACTGCGACGTTGAGAAAGGACGTTCAGGAAAGACTAATCAAGACTTTGGTATGGAGTGTAGTTATATACGGCGTGGAAACATGGTCACTGAAGCAAGATGACAGGCGTAGATTGGAAAATTTTGAAGGTTGTGTTAATAAGTGTGGGTGTGGAGAAGGGTGGGAATGGTATAGTGGTTAGAAAGGAGAAAGAAAACTTTTAGACGGATATCCAAGAAGACCTACTCATTGATTACGCAACAATCCTATTGTACCGCCACAGACTTTTTCTAATCCACCGCCATCCGCCGAATCTGCTAAACATTCAATGCTCTCGTCCCTCTTCAAACATTTCACGGCGAAAATAGAAGGTGGGGTGCGGATGGACTAAACAGTTGGATCTCGTGGTCGTAAAAAGATTTATTTCGTATTGCGTCCCCTCGCTTCACTACGAAGGTGGAAAACTCCCTCGTGCGATCCTACCTCCCCTATTCTCAGCATGAGAGGAGACTCCTGTATCTGAAACAGAATGGGCCCGCCTGTTTTATGGGATCGGGGCGGCCGGGTCAGATGATAGGAGGATAGCGTGAAATCCGTGGAACTCGATCCGTTAGAGGATAAGGACCATCTGTTACTCCGGCCACCGGGGTGCTTCCATGTTTTTTTTGTAATTACTGTCTCGACACAATGTTTTCATTCGTAAGATGTAATCGGCAAAGACTCCAGAATTAGGCAAGTACTGGTTACACAGATACGGGTTTTCGTTTAATGTTCGATGGATGATTTCATACCTTTTAATGTGTCCACATTAGAATTAACAAATACCATTATCAGAATAAATTTAATCTTACGCGAGGATTTAATCGACGACTTTCCTGAAGTTACCCGACATTTTTCGGTTAGTTTCGGGCGCTTTGAATGTGGTGCGTAAACCTTTTGATAAAAAAAGGGCGAAAGTTAGGAGTCCCTTACTCTAATACCCTATCTCTGTATCGTGTCTAGCTCATATATTTTATGAAAGCGAGTTTAAAAGAGGTGGTCGAAATATTTTTTGGCACAGATTTATCACTTTTCGTTTTCGGGTTTTAGACGAAGGTAGTATTCGGGTCGGGAGTCCTGGAATGGCTCCCATAGGGCATAAGATAATTAGAGGATAAATGAAATTTCTCCTTTTACAATAAAGTTGAAGTGATACAATTTCGAGGTTTATAGATACTGTTGAGTAGCTTCCAAAAAATTGTGATGCCACACCTTATCAATTAGGTTTTGGCTCCGGAAAATATATATGACCTGCATCCTTTTTCGTTTTCTACACCAAAACTTTTGAAATATTTAAGGTGTTAACTCTTACGAGGCCCATAAATTTTCGTGTTAGTCTTTTTGTTGCCGTAATTTAGCAGCGCATATTTTAACTATTACTTAAACCCGTATAATTTTGTTTATTCAAATAAAAAAAATCTTAATTGTTGGTTAAAATGAATATGTAAAATAATGCAAATAATAAGGATAATGATAACAACAGGGCCCTACAGTATGGTGTCCTAGTAATGAAATCCTTATCTACAAATGTGAGAATATCTGCTATTAACAGAAATGATATTGAACTAAGGTTACGTGAAATAGGTGACAACACACTGGGCTGCATGGAATGACAAAAGAATAAAATTTGTAATCCCTTAGCATGGTCACTTGCAGTAATTATGATCCCAATTATTCAGGGAATGAAGTCCTTTTGACATGTTTTCTCACACTAAATCCAGCTGGGGATGGGTAAAGTCTTTTAAGTAAATTTAAATCTTAGTTGCACCATCCCATGGTTGACAATTGGAGCTATGCTGATGGAGTATACGCAAGATATCTCTGATATATAAAAGAAGAATAAAATTGGGGAAAAATTTATTGCAGATCAAAGTGCAAATTACTGAAATTCTTCCAAATAGCACCATTGTGAATCGACACATTGATGCCAGTGCCTCAAGCAGTTGGGGTCCCCTTCCTAGAAGGGGTAGATGGGAACCTTATTCAGACATCTCATCACAGTGTCTTTGATGCTTTCACATGCTCCAAAATGGTTTTCTTTCAAGCTCCTTTTTATTCTTGGGAACAAATAGAAGTCCAGCGTTGCTACATTGATCCACGCACTGCAATGGCCTGCAGGCAACTGATGCAAGTGATGTTGCTTTCCCAAGACCATCCGCCATCTTTCCCATTACAAATCACCCCATTCTTACCATCCGCATTGGCGGGAAAGAATCATTATACCTGTACAAATCTGGTATTGGCCCTGTAATAGCTCGAGCAATTTTGGTGGGAAATTAGAGTGATTTCATTGATTTATGTTAAGTTTAAGTTATTGATAAGAAGAAAGGTGTTAGTCTTTCAGAGTTAACTAATGCATCAAAAACAGGAAATTAATGGCACCTTTTTTGATGTGGTTAAATGTGCGCTGCATGCACCAAAGTTCTTTTTCAGCAAAAATCAATCTCAGTTGATGACATTGTTCTTGAATGTGGTTGTCAGTGCAGTTTCAGCTTTAGTAAAGTTTAACCTTATTATGAATTTGGTAGTAAATATTTATTACTAGGTTAAGTTGTCAAGGCAAGAAAATAGAAACATTATTTTTACTGGCTAGCATGTTATTTTAGAACCAGCTTTAGTGATATGTATGCATTTCAGTTTGGAAAAAGCTAGGAATTACATACTTAGGGTAATTGAAGACTCATTTGTGCTACAATTTAATGCATAATTATTAAACAAATGGTACTTAGTATGTATCACATATTGCAAAATACAGGGACATTATAGTAAGTAATTATGATAGCTAAATCATTGCAATGCTAGTGATGGTACCAAAGAAACTAACTAAAATTGTTTTCCTTAAAGTCATTTACTTTTTGCTTGCATTTAGGCAGTTCAAACTTTCAATGTATCTATTTTTTGATTTCTATATTGACATGAACAAGTGAAATTATAGAAAATTGTGAATGGATCATATGTATGGATGAAAAATATGGATATATGAAATCACCTGATTTGACTATATGCATTTGCTATCATGACTAGGACTTTCTTTAAATATTCCCAGTGCAGGCACATTAAATTTATGATGAGAAAAATGACAAAATCCAAAACATACATTATTACCATACCACTCAGCAACTTTGTTATGGTCTTCTTTATGTTAGCTGATTAAAGATTTGCTCTTTTCATATATCTCCAGCGCTGCCATCCATGAAATAACTTGTATGTTTCAAATAAGGCAGTTCCTTCAGTACATGCTGAAATCCTTTCTTTTATGAAGAAAAAAAGGCCGAGTTTCAGGCAATCTCCAATAAAAGATGAAATTATACATTATGCTCTCAGAATGATGTTTCATTAGGCATTACTACTTCAAGATTAAAGTCATAAACTAAAGCAAGAGTTATGATATTTAATCAATAGTGAAAGCCTTTGATTTATAGATTGAAACACCATGTTCTATGCCATTCTTATCTAGATTTGGCTCTACAATTTATTGATTGAAAAAGCATAATTATTTTACCTTCAATAAGGAATGCTCATAAATAAGGATAATATGTATGATTGACAAATATAATTGTCTCTGTTGTGTTCATTATAGGGATATATTTAAGGGACATGCTAACAATAATGAATTGCAGTAATTGTACAATGACAGAGAATTTAGAGCAGTGATTAATGTACCTATTCCAAATTAGGAAGTGGTTAGAGAAATGAAGATCTTGGTAATGAAAGTTGATTTCTATTTCTGAATTGTGTTTGGAATAAGAAGGTTTCCTATTTTCTACATTTAATATTGAACTCTCTTCCTTACATTTTGTGACTTGCATGGCTATGTGCAGGACCCATGGTTCCGACCAGCTGATAGTGATTACATCCAAGGCAATGAGGGTATTCAGATGTTCAGTGCCTTTAACCTGCTGCGGTGTCTCAGTGTCTTAGTTATCTTTGACAAGGTTTGTTTTGGACCATCATTGATAGCGAAATATTTCATTGTGATATCTAAGCATTAAATATTTTTTGGACAGCTGGCTCATAAACGTTAGCTTCTGGTTTTATGCACACTATTATCTCCTAATTGACTTACTGTAGTGAATTAATAATTTGTCACAGTTGTATGATACATGTCAATTACAGGACTAGGTGATGCTACTATTAATGTTGTATTTTTGAAAAGGCCGCAATTATAAGCTGATGACTGTATAATAATAGCTTCAATAACCATCTTTTTTAAGAAAATAAAGCTTAAATTTTAAAAATATTATGTTATAATAATAACATGAGTTCAAATGATTCAGACTACCCTATAGGTACATCAATGGATAGCTCACACAGTCATATAATGGTGCATTGAGCTGCGTCATGCAAGGTTCTAGTTACTTCTGTAAGTACATTTGGTTTGACAGAAATTACTGGAGTGATTGTGTGAATAAAAACAGCATGTGTGATTGAAAGGATAGGGTGCTGTGTCCATGATTGGACCCATGTCAAAGTAGAGCGGCGAGGGTCATCTATTGAAAGTGAAAGAATTGGTGGTTACAGTAGCCACAAATACTATGATGTCTCTGTAGGAATTGAAGTGGCGAGAGGTTTTATCTGGCACCATCTGAGTAGGTTTTAATGCTAAATTGTGAATAATGTGGTGATCATCATGGAATGTGCATGGATATGATGTAGTGATACATTATTTACCATCTTATTATGTTGATTTTTCTCATAAAATCAAGACTGATACATCAAACTTGATGAAGTTTGGTTTTATATATGTACATGTATTCAACTTAAATAAAGATACATGTCAAATAAGATTTCATTTATAATTGTTTGTTTATCAATGCATTTTGATTAATGAAGTCACATAACCAGTATGAAAATAATGAAAAATATACATCTATCTTAATTTCTTCATTCTACATTAGCTGTCCTGGTATTTGATTTTAAAATGAAATATCTGCTAATACTATCGTTTTTGTCTGTCATATAGAGAAGTTACAATAAGAGTTTTGCGGTATTGTCAATTACAATATTAAATGCTGTAGTATAAAATGAGTTTTATACATACCATTTCAATTGAGAATATTTTAGTTGAAATAACAAAAATCTAGATGAATGACATTGAATCATTTCATTATTTTGTTTATATTTACTTTTTGATTTAATGATATGTAATTAATATTGTTCTGGGAAAGGAGTAGATCACACTCTCAAATTTTTAGTAATATTGATATTTGAATATACTCAGCCATCTGGGATGCATATTTTGATATCCATTACTCTGCAATTTTACAACAAAAATGTTCTATCTGTGGAGATATAGTCAATTAAACATATATGTATTATTTAAGTATTTTTCAGGCATGAATATTTACTACTCCTTCTTCCAGTGGATGTAGGGAATTTGGATCATTTGGAGGATAGGTTAGGTAATATTTTGATTTTAGAAAATGTTGCTTTTGTAGTTTGTGAAATTGAGTATTGAATAATATGGATAGAGCATGTGACTGAGTAGATTTAGGCTGGTAGAAATAGGCAGAGAGGGAAACTACTTTGAAATGTAGGACCCACATAAAATATTGAAAAGCTCTCCCATGAAAGGGGATGGGGATCAGAATGGTGCAGAGGCTGATGTAATGTCTTCCCATCCAGATAGTCAGGATTCGAATCCTGAATGCGGCAGATTTTTTTAGTGGTATCCCAAACCATACTTCAGGTGCTTTGTAAAGAGCACTTTAAGTGAGTATGCCATCCGTCAGATGGGACATTAAATTGAGGACCCCTTGGCACCTTTCGTTAATAGCAAGCTAATGCCGGGTTTCTTTCCACCCTTCCTACTTTCCCATCCATCCCTAATGGTACAATGACCTCAGGAATGTCAGTCGCCTCAACTAAAGCTACTACTACACTTATGTGAATTTATTCTATTTAGTAAGAATTACGTTAAGCATTGATATTAATTCAGTGAGTTCATAAGTGCAAAGTAATAAAGCAACATCCTGCTAAAACTTTGAGAATGATTTCTTATTACCTGGGTGAGACCACTCTATTATGAACAGATCCTATAGTTCCAGCAGAATGAATTCCTAATGGTCAGGACTAGTCTAACTCTTTCAATCCTAGAGAGGTGGGGAAAATTTTGCAAGGTATTGGGTTGCTGTCATAATATGACATTAGATTTTTAATTAACATAAAATTTTTAATATTAACAAAAGCCTAACATTTTGAACATTAAATTAAGCATAACATTTTAAAATAAAGCATGAAGTGTGGTTTTAACCATCTCAATATTCATAGTAGTCGCCAGGGCTTGTGGCACTTAAGGCACCCGCCGCTCTTATTCCTATTTCCAGGAGACACCTTCCTGTCTCGATGAGTTCCACCCTCCTCCAATTTCCATCTGGTGTTGCCGCTGAATTATGTTGGCGATACTGACCATTGGTCGGCTCGGCGTTGCAGTCGCGCCGCCCACCTCCATCCCCATGGCATCTGACCTTATTCCGTCCTCACAAGACCCGTGCACGATATCCTTTGATTGCCACATAAGACGAAATATTCTTTTCCACCAACATCTGTATTACTCCTGTGACCGATAGTACCGGCTTCATCCCACAGCTTCTCACCAGTGTCCCCAAACCCTTTGCATCTTTCCATCCTTGGAAAGCTCTCTTAAAATGTCCGTCGCTTCCATCTCCCCCACCTCCGCATTCACTGGAGAGCCGGCGTTTGGTTCGATGCCCACCCAGAAGAGCGGGTTTCCCATTCCCGGGAAAGGAGGACTTGCTGTATGTTTCTCCAACACTTCTACCTTTAAGTTTTCAGTAGTTATGTTCACATATACAATTGAGCTGATCAGTATGGCCACCAATACGTGCAAGATGAGGCCCATTGCCGGTCCCAGTGGCGGCGGGATAACGTCCTCGCCTTCCAACCCAGAGGTCGCGGATTCGATTCCTGCCTGAGTGAATTTTTGTCCACCTAGGGCATGGATACTTGTAATTATCTTCATTATCACGTGTAGGGTTTAGGTGGAAGAAGGGGACTATGAAGTAAGTCTCTATCTTACCCAAATAATAAGTCGTTAAATAAATAAATTGTTTTCAGTGTGTATCGAGGAGCCTTGCCGGGACTGGCTCCATTTTCCTCCACTAACGCACACACACCAAGAGCAGCATTATTGCACGAGAAAAAAAAGTGCAGCGCACTTTGTTTTTTAGCCTTGACTCTTCTCCCATTCCACGCGACTGCGGAAGTAGAACTAATGCTTTTACCAATTGCACTGAGTCTCTGCTTCACCTCACTCAGGGAAGGAAAAAATATCCATTCAGGCATTCAATAAATGCTAGAATAGCATACAGGCAGAGTTTTTACACCCTCGGGGGTCATAATGCTCTGCAAGAGTAAAACACGAGCGACCCCCGTCCGATTTAACACGAATTAGCAAACATTCAATGCCGCAAGAAATCGCATTCGTGCGCATTGCGTCAAAGGCTACGGTGTTATATTCAACGTTTAAACACATAGTTGTTTTCCTTTTGCCTAATTCAAAGAACTTCCGGGGAATGCCGCGACCGTTAATTTAACGGCGTCTCTACTGATGTGGAGTGATATGCCGAAGTTTCAGTGGAAAAATTATTCCACTTGACCTGGTTTAAGCACTTGGCCGGAAACTGAGGGATCCGGGCTGTAGTCAAAAGTTATAGTCAACGTGATTGATTTTTACAAAATGAAATTTCTGCATTTCGGGGGTGAACATCACGTGATGACTCCTTTTAAGTACCTGTCGCAATATTTCTTGAAGTCCTTTGAATTTATGCCCATAAAGCGATGGAATATTGAATAAAGAGTTGGCTAAGAATAAAATCAGCTTGCTTGTGTGACCAGAGGTGAGCGGAACCGTAATCGGAATAGTGTTTCCTGTATAAGTAGGTTTCTTATCCACACTGAATTAATGCGTATGACTTGTGATAGAGATGAATAGATTTAGGAAATTACTACATCCACTGTGATCTTTCTCTATCAAAAAGTTAACGTACAGTTTCCGTGAATTTAGGTGGTGGAGAAAGGAACCTAACTGTTGTTTGGTTACTGTCCAAAGGCAGAGAATGTCATTGGCGCATTCAAATCTATATGTTTCATGGGTTTTTTACCTGAATTACATAAATTATTTTCATAGATTTGAGAAATATTTCATCATTAAGTGTTAAAGCATGAGAACTCATTGCAAGGCTATCCGATTGGTTGTAGTATTTCTTGTTGAATTTAATAAGAATTGATTTTTTAAGCCTCCATTATAATCTTTTATGTCTATTCTGTCAAATTATCTACTGCTACGTCCGCATTTAATATATTTCAAAAGTTCACTGGTAATTTGCACAGCTTCCGTTTTGGGAATACAAGTAAAAAAATTATTACTGTCAAAGGAATCTAACTTTCGGCTCCTGGGTAATCTTGTCTTTTTAAGGGCATTAGTATGTTTAAGGAATTTTTTAGGCCGCGTTTGGATCTCAATGAACTTATCTATGTATTTTTTCAATTGAATGTTTTAATATCGGCGAAAGGAAATCGGCATAAGTTACCGGAGACAACAGGTCTGATAGGAAAAGTTTCTTTGTGCATTTTAATCAAAATAGGTAACCTTCTTTCCTTGGGATCATTTACATCCAGAACTCTTCTGTTGATTTCGCTAGTCCATGTTTTGCTGCAGTAGGGAACGTTTGATTTGAATAATTTGGTATTTTTGAGCTTGTTTTCGGTACTGAAATAAAGCCATTCATTAACTTAACAAAACTTATCTGAAACTCAAACAAAAAATCCTTTTCCGCTTTATGATAGTTGATCTTTCTTCTAAACGTTGTGTTTCGACTCTCCGAATGTGGATAGCTGCGGCAGGAGAGTGAGGAAGAAGGGTGCGGGTGCAGCAAGCATAAAATCATTGTGAAAAAACTGCAACGCCTAACTACTTGAACACTTAGTTGTAGTCATACACATCCGTCGATGAGTGAATTGCATAGAATCAAATCTTTCGTTCTTACAAAAGGGTAGTTAACCTAATCAGCCTCAACTTCTCCGAGAGCGAATTAAACCGTGAATAGGCTAATATAATGCACCTTATCGGGAAACCAATGAAAGCGACTTGAAGAACCTCATTGCCTGTTTTGAGGTTGCCATTTGAAGAAAATCACTGTTCTACATTCATCTTTTTGATGAAATTATCATTTCCTCTATGAATGAGGCTCCGAAAAACCTCCCATCAACTTTATTCGAAACTGGAGATACATGTACATATGTTGCAATTACGCGTTTCTAACAGATGCATTATTTCACGGTTCGATATCTATATCATTAATCTCCTTCCGGTATTGATGAGTCATGTAATTTTGCCCTAGCTCTTTAATGGCAATAATTACATAGCTTGGAAGAAGTACTGATAGTATACAAGTTAGCTAACAAAGCTAAAGAGTCTGTTCCAACGCATACATGGAAGATGGCTCGGAATTCATAGAGATATTAGTTAGACTGAAATGTAGTTAGGAACAGTGCGATTACTTCCCAAAATATTTCGAAAATGAATGCGGAATCAGACCATGATTTAGTACTAAAGCAAGGGTTGATCAAAAAGGATAAATATGTTAAGGAAATTAATGTGGACAAAAATTAATGGGGACGAAATGAAGGAGTACTAGGAGGCTGTGAGGACGGAGAAAAGGGTAAATCAGAAGAAAAATGAGAACATTTAAAAAAGAAGATATTATGAAAGGGAATTCATAAAATCAATTAGGTTTCCGAATGAACAATCTTTGTTTAGCCAGTCAGGAAGGTATTACAGACATTGCTGAGCCCAATATAAAATCTGTGCATATAATCAGTGTATGAGATAAAACCTAACGTAAAAAAACATAGGTTATGCGGTTTTCGCAAAAGAAGAAGACTAGTTAATACTTTAGAATATGATAAGAAAAAGAATAGCAGGTGGAATAATTAACCTATCCCGGCTGCTTTTTTTTACCGAGATGGTCCAGGAAGCAGGGAAATAAGAAGAGGAATTGTGCTAAGCAAGGAAGCTTTCACAAGGAGTGAATTAATGATAGTGAGGTTTGAGTGAGGACGGTAACAAAAGGCTGGTTAAATCTTTGATACGGAGTATGATTTTGCACGACGCAGGAAAATGGTCGCTAAAGTAAGGTGATAGGCGTGGATTTGGAGGTTTTTCAAATGTGGGAGTGGATGAGGATGGAAAAGGTGAAGTGAACTGAAAGGAAAACAAACGAGAAAGTGCTAGGCGTGATGGAGAGGAGAGAGGAGATTTCTCTTGGGAGAAATCATAAAGAGACAGGAACGATGTTGCAGAGTGTTTTGATTTGGAATGGATTAAAACGGTAGGCAAGCAAGGGCAAGGGGTAGGAAGAGAACAAGACATGTTGGAATGAAGGGAGATAGAATGTATGCGGAATTGCAGAATGATTCATGGTCGTGTAGTATTTCTGGTTGTGCTTTGTTAGGTGCATGAGAGGAATTTACAACTGTCCTTGTGTTTCCATCCCAGCCTATCTTAAGCGGGATCATGCCAATAATAACTATAATACCCACAAACATGAATCACCATAGAAAACTCCCTCATGATAGATAATTAGGTAGTCCGTGTGGCTTCTGATTTGAGTTTTAGGATTCGAATGTGGTGGATACCTATGAACACACCAAGGTGCAACCCCACCTGCGTGATTATATGTATATATATATATATATATATATATATATATATATATATATATATATATATATATATAAAGGATGTACACACACATATGTGAATAAATGAATAAAGGTCTTTTCCTTATGATCAATGACTTAAGACTTTTAATTTAAAATATTCAGTTTCATTGGTTTAATTTTCTAATGAAAGTGTATCGTGCGAGGGATAAATGAGTATATTATTTCTGTGACGCCGTATATCTCTATTTTCTCGTATTTTCAATCTCTAATAGATTCAACCAATATAATTTGGAGATATTAAAATGAAATTATTGAATTTTCATTCCATATACAAAAGTGTGTGGAATTATAGAGTCAATAATCTCAATTCAATTTGTTATGTAAATTTCATAAAGTTACACCGGAGGCAAAACATTAAAAAGAAATTTTTCCTCATAAAAATTCCCCCAATGTTAAGAAAAAAGTCGTACTTCCTCTATATTTCTAAAACTCTACTTTTTCCTGTTTACTTCGTGATTCAAAGTTCTCCACATCAAAATTTTCCATCACACCTGTCACAATGACTCCCTAGTAGCAATTTGTAATGAATCTAGATTATTTTCTCTTAAAATTTAACATTTCCTAGTTCAATATTATCTTCCATAGATCCTAAATACCTACCCCTAATCCAAAGGTGGCCCACCAAAACCTGTATGACTCCTCTCTCTTACTTCTTTGGTAAATTTTTCGACGACCCAGCTTGTGAGACAGCTTCTTGAAGGCTTACCCACATATTTTCTCTATATGTAGTCTAATTCACGTAAGTTTACCCATATAACTGCCGGTTCCCATATTTCCCTGCAAATAATTTTGGTATGCTAATAATCGACATGGTCTGTAAATGAACTAAGGTTTACTGCTAACATGATAGCTTGAATACGGAGGGTATATCAAGAAGAGTAGATCTCATTTGAAATTTCCCTGTAACACTCTTGAAGTCAACTGTCTCTAATGAACGCGTTACGACGGCGATTACTTTTTTCGGGTTAAATAAGTTTCCCACGTCAGTTTTTTATTTTCTCATTGATATCATAATATATTTATTCTTGTATCACATTCTCGGGCTATAAAACTTGTTCTGCGGCACTCCTGAAGTTACGTCTGCCTCTGAATACCTCAACCTATCGAGGACTAATTTTGGATTGAGATTATATAAGAAGTTTCTTATTCATTTTGTCACGCCCTCGCGAATATAGTTACATCTTATTGTGTATGAATGTCACCTGAGAGACCATGTTGAAGAAATTCTTGAAATCTAAAACTGCAACATCCACTTATGGATTCCTTTCCACCATTTGCAGGAGAGCGTGTAAGTATAAAAAGATCAGCGTGTTTCGCATCATTAGATTTATTTAACCCCCTGATCGTCATGGACGTGTATGTTCCTCTTATTAAGAAATGCCATTTTATTAGTTAAAGTGTAATATTATGAGATTTTACAGGATATTTATGATAAAGAAAACGGTTTGTAATTACTGGAATCCTCCATATCGCTGCCTTGCAGTGGGGGCTTTGTGAGGTGGCCTCAAGTCGTGATGGTTCTATAATCGACGAGTAAAAATTGATTTCATCTATGTTTCGATGTCTTCCACAAATCAGTTGACTTGTAGAATGAACACATATAAGCTTTTGTGAACATATATATGTTCTTTAATTATTTACCAAACACCTTTCCTGCATAGTTAACCTGGCAAACCAACTCTATGGAAGGGGGTGGTTTCATTCTAGACACACACAACTAATTCTTTACTATTTACGTATCCAACAAATTTCGTTTTTATCATTATTATTCCCCCTCTGAACTACAAAAGTGCGTGAATTACACCGGTGATTAAACTGTTGTGCAACTTTAGTTTATGTAAAACTTTCTTAAATTTAAATTATTGATTATCATAGCGTTAACCTGCATTTTGTTTTAAAACATGAATTCTGGTGCTAATTCAAAGAAATAAGTGAAACCGTTTTAAATTAGTCTTGGAAAATATGTTACTCTTGGCAACAATATTCTTAAATTTTATTTGGATTTTGCTGTTCCTAATATTACAAATTGGCGAACTTAGAGAAAATAAACGTTTCCTGTGGATTTTTAAGACACGATAGCTTTCGGTTTCCCTTCTTGTATGATTTAACCAGGATCTCTGGAATAAAGGAACACAACCGATGGCAAGAACTACAACTTCACCTATCAATGACCGCTGTGCATCCAACTTCCAGCTCCGGAGTGTTTCCCCCGTGGTACCACTCTGGACGTGCCCCCTTCCGGGCACCCCGTCCCGCGCCTTTCTACAATTGCTGTTTTTCTAAGGGAAGGAAGGCAGTGGGCGGAGAAGGAGCATGCAGGTCGAGTGAGTGAGCGTGGGCGGACCCTTGCATCGTCTCCACTGATGTTGCGATGGCTCACGTAAACGGGTGGGACTGAGGAAAGGAGAGGAAGTGAAATGGGATTTTTGCACGCATACCCCATACTCCCCTCAAACAGGATTCAATCTATTAATTTAATGTTACCATTTTGGGACGCAGACTTGTACATCTATGAATAGTACTTCTGCTATGTATCTCCTACAATTACGAAAATAAGACATTTGTAACGACTGCAGTTCTAGATACTCTAAAAAAATCTTCTCATCTCTATGGAAAACCTGCTTGTATGCTTCCGCGACGATGTAACGCAATTAGGGCTCAGTTTAAGAGACTTGATATGTTAGAGCAGTGTTGAGAGTAAGGCAATCAGTAAATAAAAAGCAGGGGATGAAGAAAGGATAACTAGATATTTTAGGACTGGTGTGAAATGAGATGGAAGGATAACGGATATTATTGGACTGATGATTAGAGTGATATGGGGAGGATAGGGGGAGAGAACTATGTGTGGCAGTAGTATGAGTAAAAAGTAGGAAGAAGCGTGGTCAAGGTGGTACAGGTGAGTAATACAATAATTTCGCTAAAAGTATAAGCTGAACCAAGGAATTTGGCTGTTAAACAGGACTACAAGCAAACAAGGTTCCATTGGGAAGAAAAAATGGACCGGTCATGCAACCAATTAGAGGACATTATTGCAGGCGTCCCTGAGTGGAAACATTAAACCATTCTGGGGGATTGGAATGCAGTGGTAGGTGAGGTGAGAGATAGTAGTATGGTAGGGGACTACAGTTTAAGAATAAGGTATGCGTGGAAAGCAATAGCCCTGCAGGAGACGGGGGTTAATCTTAACAAGCCCTTGGTTTAACACCACAAGAGACGTAAATGTAAGTACAAGGCATGCAAGGATTGTGTGCGTGGAAATGGCCGGTGATTGAGGGTGATATCCGTTAGACCATAGTACGTGGAAGCACAGATTTAGAAACAGCGTAATCGGTTTCCAGGGGTCCGCTGGTGGCTGAGATCACAATTAATTTTAATAAAGTCTAACTTCAAATTCGGGATGATGAGAATAGGAAGACGGGTGGGGAAATGGAATCTATAAACATTAACCGGGACAAGAAAGGAGAACCTGGGTGCATTAGGTACAATTATGAGTCAGTGCAGGGATACGGGTAGAGTATAATAAAAATCGGGGCATAAAAATATGAGATACATCGTAAAATGTCGCAAACAAAATTATAGTAAGAGTAAATAGGAAGAAAAGAAGAAAGCAAATGTTAGCGAGAAGATTTTTAGGAATAATAGACGGAATGAAATGAAAGAATGTGTGCACATGTAAAAGAAGTACAAGGAGAAAGTTATTAAACCGAAGAGGGAAACAAATAGGGCGACAGAATGAAGTATGCAAGGATTTAGGAAGTTTACAGAGGTAGAGTGAAATTTTTGCACTGGGCGGAAAGGTGAATGGAAGGAAATGTAGTGAGAAATGAACATTTGAAGCCGCTCTTAAAGATATGTCAGGAAAATTATTGATGGGACAAGGAAAGATTTAATAGCGATGGTGATAATGCATAAAGTGTACACGGGAAGGCACATTTAAGAGTATATTTATAGACATCGTAAATCGTGGTGGAACTCGCAGGCTCGATTTAAGGTGTGTGTGTTGCTACGAGGGAAAACCTAAGCGAGTGAAGGGCTTGGAAGACCGCATAGAAGGTAGGGTTTTCTAATTGTTTGCATTATCCCTGAGAAAAGCGCTATTACAATGCTTGGAAACGGTGTCATAGTATGTCACTTTTTTCATTTTTGCAGCTTCGATAGTTCGCCTGCGTTTATAATTATCGAAGGTAGCAAAGACGATCACGCAAAATTAACTCAAATTATTGTTAAAAAATGAGTAATAATATGAGATTGCATTGGCCACGTTCAAAATTTACTCATAGTATGTCACTTTTTTTCATTTTTGCAGCTTCGATAGTTCGCCTGCGTTTATAATTATCGAAGGTAGCAAAGACGATCACGCAAAATTAACTCAAATTATTGTTAAAAAATGAGTAATAATATGAGATTTCATTGGCCACTTTCAAAATTTACTCCATGTCTCCAAGTGCGTAACAAAAATTATGTATTTAATTTAGTTTGTGACAGTATTTTTTCCTAAAATTTTGTAAATTAGCCTTCCTACTTCATTTTTCATTAGTTATACTTGTATATATGATTAAAAATTTTAAAAATCCATGGAGGAAAACCCGAACACCGAACGTGCAAATAGAAGTTATCAATCAGGCACCACTCTTTAATTGATTTTAAAATATGGAAATATTGTTCAGTGGAATTTGTGTCTGTGATATAATTACCCATTGTCACTATTACATCGTCTAAATTAAAGTTTTTATTCATGTTTTTGTCCTTTTTACGAAAACACACACTAATGGAGAAAAAATTGAGAATATTTCTTCGTACTTTATATATACTTTTGTTTGTTTCTAATTTCAAATAAATGGCAAAAGTAAAAGTATGCTAATGATACCATAGATCAAAAGATGAAATTATCTTATCTATCATAATATTGCACACTGAATAAGCTTGATTATGTGTTATTACTTAAGAAAAAGAGATTTTCCATGCTATGATTTATTGTTTTCGGCATATATATTTTTATGGTATATTTTATACTTCTGTGAAAAAATTGCTCTTGGTAATTCATATTCAGTTCATTTGCTATGAATCGCCCCATAAAATATGCTGCTACTTATATTAGTACAATTATTTAAGACTGATTAACGCGAATGCTCTTTAAAATTTGCATCGAAGGAAAGCAACCGCAGGCACGCATCTGTCGACTTACTTCCTTCCCCGCATCGAAAAAGTTTTTTAAACGAAGAACCGTTTCGCCAAAGATTACCTTCTACGCAAGCGCCACACAGCTTTACGAAATTTAGGTTTGTAAATCAGGAATGGAAGGAAATAAAATTGGGTATCCTGAATCCGTTTGAAAGTATTCGATCAAATATTGACCCTGACTACAGCGTCATAATCGGGAAGTTCATACAAAACCACACTCCATTGCACGTTCCCACGTTGATTCAAAATCTAAATCAGCCCACATTATGTATCGACACACTCCACCCTAGAACCACAAAATATTTCCACTGCAGAACCAATACCCTCCACAGATAACCCTCGGAGGTATAAGTTACTGTCCCGGCATCTCCCGCAGTTTCCTTGGATTTGAAAATTGCGCGGTTAAAATTTTAATCTTTTGATCCCTGTGACCCAACGAGGTACATCAGAAATCAGTTCCTTTCCAAGAACAATTCTGCATCGCTTCAGTATTGATTCAAACTTCACATAAGAAGTGTATATGTATGAGAATTAGCATGTACTACCTCATGCCTCATTCTATCTTGTATCTCCTACTATCTGATATGTGACAAGCCTCGAAAGAACAACATGATTGTCTACATCTACATGAAAGATCATCTAACGTCATATGGCCAGATGAGAGAGTATTATTTTAAGATGATACAATTTTATACCTTGAATTAGATTATTTTGTTTTAATTCTCATGATCTCATATTTGTGCAGAAAGCTCCCAATTATACATAGGTATATTAAAGTGGAGTATTGCTATGAATGTAGTTATTTTGGCTGTAAATTTCATATGAAAACACTATTTTCTCAACTTTCTGCATGCCAAGGCTCTGGCCAAAGAATGAAAACATATGAGTCAATATTAAAATTTGATACCACTCAACAAATAGGAATAAGGGTATTAATATAGGCTATACTCATAATATATTCAATATAAAACAAAAGTTATTTCTTTTGTTGGGAGAAAAATGAAATAAATATTAAGGATCTCTTCGCATTTAGTCTTTGGGTGTGTAATACTATATATTACTTGATCATATTTCCCCTATGCATTACCCGTTTAGAATACTAGCAAGAGAAAATGTTCCGTTTGACTTATATTCATACTATGAATAGTCGTTAGAAATGTACTTTAATGCAGGGCATTATATTTAATATGAACATATATTATGAAATGTAAAATGAATTTAAAATTATTATTCGTCGTCCGAACAACATTGTGATACAGTTTGAACATTGATATCCTGAGGAAGAAAGGAAATCTTATGCTATTATATTCTCACTGGTACATCAGTATGCATAATATTGGTCAATAAAGAATAACCACCATTTGAATAACCGCGGAAGGACTGATAATTGCCCGCGCATGCTGAAGTTCTCTTCGGCGACATTTCAGCTGGAGGCTCTAGAGCTCTTGAAAATCTCCTCGAAAGTTAACGGATAGAACGGGGATGAAAGGCAAAGGAATTGGAAAGGAGGTGGCTGAAGAAGGAAGGGCGTATAGGGAAGATAATCGAGGTGGGTTTACTCCCACCTACGTGAGGCTACGTGCCTAAATCCGCTGACGGCCGGCAACCAGAGCCACGTCTCCAATCTATATATAGCCAATGCGGTTCAAGGCTTTATCGTAAATGTTATCAATGGTAAATGGATGATGCAATATCTTCATGTTTTATTTAGCCATAATATGACGATTTTGAGTTTGCATGAAAGGTAAAATTTTATTTAGGCACGACTTAGTTTTTCGGAAAAAATAGAAAAATTCAAGAAAAAAATATTTATCACACATATTTCGAAATTTGCTTGCTATTATCTGTTCAAAACTTGACATTGTTTGCTGCCAGGATCCTTGAATAAGGAAAATGCTGACGCCGGATTTCTCACTATTCTGCAGCCATTCGCTGAAAATGTCATCTCCACTAACATGCCCACCTGTCTCAAATTGTGTCGATGACCTCAGTTTTTGGCTGCCAGCCCTAATAAAAACAGAAAGTATTAACCTTGTTTGGCTGTTGAGACCCACCATCAGCCAAATACCATTTTTTCAAATTACTTCATCACTGTGAGCCGTAGGTAAGATTTCTATAGTCCTGTGCTGGTTTTCTGGTGACATCGCTGTCCACAGTAATATTGATGATATGTGCCATATGCTCTTCTTCACCGAAAATTTTGACAACGGAATATTCAGTAAAAATAAAGCCTTAGGCTACAAAGTGGTGTCTACCCTTGGCATAGGAAGTGGTCGCCCTCACTCGACGGGATGAAGAGTAAGAGAGAGATACAACCGCAGAACGGCGATCTCCTCATTTATTCCCTTCGCTCTCTGAAATTCACGTGCATGACGAAGAATTCTGCAATCCCCCTCCGCGTATTTCGTAATTCCTCTCATTTGGCGACAACGCCCATATTAATGGTAGCACTTTGGGGACAGTTATGTATCTAACGGAGTTACGGTATTTTGAAAAAAATGTATTAAATAAATTATTAAAATTTATATCCTAAATGATTTGTATTGAATAAACGGTGTAGTTAGAACTTGCTCACCAGAATTATCGGAGCGAATATAACAGACATATATTTCTCATTAGAAATACCGGGAAGGAAAATATTAAGCAGGAAGAAGTCATAGAATCGTTGATGATTACGATAAAAGTACTCTGACAAAGACCATGAAAAAATAAAATGAATGATTTCTAATATTTTAATTTTACTTTGTAATATAATCATGCACACTTTGTTTTTACAATATTGTTTCTAAGGTCTTGCCTTTTAATTTGAATATTTGCATTGACTAAGAATAGCTGCAAATGTCGCGGAAAAGATCATATAAATTTTAGTCATGCATGCAAAACTGTAAAAGAGGTGGGAATTATTGAAGAAATTTCAGCGGAAGGGGGCTAGATTTGTCAAACATTGTTATGACCAATGCTGCAGCGTATCTACTTTGCTAGACAATTTAGGTCGGGATTCACTTACGCATTTACAATATAGATTAAAAACTTATTAAAACATTTAAGGATGGGCCCTTTTCCAATGACATCAAGAATATAATACGAACTCCTACGTATTACGGTCAAGTGTATATATATATATATATACACTTGGAAAAGATGCTCTCCGGCGACGCACAAACACACAAACACTAACAAACACAAACACTAACTCTGATGACGACGGCCGTGCCGTCGAGGCGTGAATGTCCAATGTAAGTGTCCTTCTTTTATGTTTCTATGTGTGTGGTGTTTTTTGTGTTAGTGTTTGTGTGTTTATATATATATATATATATATATATATAATTCATGTAAATTCACTAACTAGTCGACACAAATACAGAAACTAAAACTTATAAAAGAGGGACTCACTGGTTCTCGAATTTTCGGTGGTGCAACCACCTTTCTCAAGAGGAATTAGTACTAGAACTCAGTTCTGTTCCTAATTCCTGTTTCTGCATTTGTGTCGACTAGTTAGTGAATTTACATTATTGTGCACGTTCGTGGGTTTTTCAAGAAAGTGACTTTATATATATATATATATATATATATATATATATATATATATATTACTGTGTTTTATATATATATATATATATTTGTTACAGGTTCCCCCTACCTTCCCCCATCTATTTGAAAAACTCCAATCTCCTCTTCCCTTACCCTTTACTCCTGGTTCTACACCCCCTGCCACACACCTCTTTTGGTGGCTCGCTGGGTATTTATGTAGTTGTAGATGTAGATGAATTTTTCACAGGAGTTTTTCAGAGAAGAAGAGTAGTTTGCTTCTTACAATATTCAATACAATGCAATCATGTATTATCAGAATAAATGTCTCTGACTTGATTGAAATTATTGTAAGGGCAAGTCAATAAATTAGTCGCAAACGTCAGCAAGACAAACACTGGAGCTGTTTTGAACTTTTCATTGAGAAAGCTTGGAACTTTTCACCCTACGGTCCCTACTTAGTGATTATCATCTGTTCAGACCCCTTTAAAAATCATTTGGAGACCGAAGTTTTGAAAATGATGATGCCGTTGGCCATTGAGATTACTCGTTGGCTGCGACAGCAAACAAAAGACTTACAAAGGCATGGGATGAGTGCCTGATTGTACAGAGTGAATATGCAGAAAATGAAATAATTTTCAGAAAGTAACATATTATTGCCTATATTCAGTTTTGGGAGCTTTGTATTGAGTTACACTTGTGCATTCTTTTGGGTACAAATATTTGCCAATTGGTACTATTTTTAATTTTCTATTTTCAGTTATCGGAATGTAAAAAAAATGTTAGATACTTTAAACATTATATTGAGCCACAATCATTGTTACCACTGCTCATTTTCACTGCCAATTCTTTTCAGTCTGACCCATTTAAAACAGTTTTCACGACAAGATATATTTCTCAATGTATTCGAGAGATATGCAGTTTATTCATCGGGAGAAAAGTCATTTAAACAGCAAAGCCGTCGACAAGTATCAAATACTGCTTATCGAAAACTGAAAATCGGGCGAATTGATTCAAATAGCACACCACTTGGCCGGATATCGAGGGATACGTGTTCGCATCGCGGTCCAGGAAATAGCAAATTTCACGTTCAGAAATCCTCCCGATTATGTGAACATATCCGGTCGGATCGTAAAATTGAATTCTGCATCTTTTCCTGTAGTAGTAGTAATTTAGGGGAGGCGATCGACAGCTGAGGTCATTTGCACCACTAGGGATGGGTAGGAAAGGAGGAAGGGTGGAGACAAACTCAGTGTTGGCATTAGCCTACTCTTAACGAAAGGCGCCAAGGGGTCCGCAGTTTAACGTCCCATCCGACGGACGTCGTACTCACCCAAAGTGCCCTCCACAAAGTACCTCAAGCAGGAATTGGGATACTACTGAAAAATATATTCCGTCTTCAGAATTCGAACCCGGCCCGGCCAAATTCTGGCTCTCTTGGTCGGAAGGCAGTACGCTATACACCATACCATCCCGATCACCTATCTTTTCCTCTAGTTTCTTTCAATTTTTCAAAGGCAAAACAACTATATCTTTGAAAATTTGACTGAAAATCCCTTATACTATTACACATCTTGCACGACTACGATTACTTGGCGACACTGAATGTGAGGCATGTAATTTGTCGGATTATCTTGTTCATTTCCAGCCCCTTGAAATTCACATTTTAAGAGGACTAACACTTAACATCGCGGACGTGAGGGTCCTTGAGCGCCTTGTACGCTTGCCACGGCAGTCGGGTTTCCCTTGCCGGGAGAGTGTTATTCGAACACATGCATTCTTGCTTTAGGACGGTTGTTTTGTTTTCCTGCGGAATTCGACCGTGTGCGACCATAAAGCCGCAGATATTTCCCGGTTTTGATGAACCAGGTGACGCTGCGAGTTTTACCTATGTTTTCTTTATGGGCTAAATTCAGTGTTGTCCCAGAATGTGGTGCTTACTCTTTTTTGCAGCAGGCGCGAGCAGAGTGGTATGAGATTTTTTTGTTGCAGTGACGCGCTTTCTGCCCTTTCCCCACCGCCGTGAAACCAACTTGCCGGAATGCCAATTGAACGTAAAAACATGTTTTTTTTTAATTTTGGCCGCGAATGGCGTGTCCTGACTTCGTTTGAAACCCACGCTTCTCGACGGGACATTCTGCATCTCACGCTTAAAAGCATATTTATATCGGCTGTTTATGCTTCAGGATTTAATATATTGGTTTCTTGGTATTGGTATAAATATAATCATTTACGTTTAACCAATAATTAAAGAGCTATTGTTCAATTCACCGAATGAATTTCCGCAACTTCCGCATGACCTTTCCAATTTTAGATGCACGAATTTTTCCACTGGAACGCATTTTTGGAACCCCTACGAACGTCAGGACCCAATGATTTTTTTTAAAGGATTCATCAAACTGATATTTACCTAAGAACTTTCTAAATACACAAAATTCACCAAATATGAAAGAGCAAAGAGAAGGAGACGAATTAATGACTAGGAAAAGGAAAAGCATTACATAAAATCTGCGGAGGAAATGTTGCATGTTAAACTTTAATCAAAGGTGCAATGGGCCCTCCTTCATGATTGAAGACGACCAAAAGGAGACGTGTGTAAACGGTCATAGTCAAAATGATTGCGAATATAGCTGTAAAAAAGCACTTGATCGATGGTTGGAATGTGGCTGGAGGCGGAGTGAAAGACGGGAGCGAAGTAGATGAGTGCCATTTAGGAGAAACGAGCGACCATGGTGAGGAACTATAGTTTTACTGGAGAGATAGTTAACTTAAAACTGACATCTGGGTAAACACCACAGGAAACGTAGCTAAGCATGATAAAGCCGAGAGATACACGGATATATCAGTAACACTGTGTATGGTAAAAGGGGGCTTTGTAAATAGTGGTATCTGCTCAAAGATTCTCGGGAGTGGATATAAATTCGAATAAATATTGAGCGCTTATGAAATGTTATATTTATTTATCAGTTATAATAATCAATAAAGAGGATAACTAAGAAAATGAGGATTAGAAAATCGCATAAAATGGCTGAATTGGGGCGAAAAGGATTGATTGCCAGGAGGAAGTTAATAAAATTTAATAAGGATAAGGGAATTTGTGCATTATAGAAGGAGTGGAATATTTAAAAAGAGGAATGAACAAAATATTAGGAACATTAAATAGAAAAAGGGCTAGAAAATTGTGGGTTACAAAAGAAAATGAAAGAATGATGCACGAAAAAAAGAAATGGGAAACCCTGAGTAGAGTTAGGGGGAAGAAATTATTTAAAGTAAACAATAAACTTGAGAGGGAAACTAATAGAACAAATGAAACGTGTCGTAAAGCTGAGTGCAAAGATATGGAACGTTTAAGGAGACAAAGAAATGGCAGCTCTATGCAGTAAGATAAAGGAGCTGTCAGGAAATAATAACTAAATTCTGTTTTGTCATCTAAGTTTTTAATCATCGGCACCCACTCCAAAGAGAGTAAGTATCTGAAGTAGATGCTTAAAACCTGTAGATATTACTGGAAAAATTGATACTCTCGTAGTACTTTTCCTTTTTTTTAAAATTAATGGTACAAACTAAAACAACTACGGAGAACGTGAATTAAGACAAATTCCTTGCCTCATAACTAATAAAACTGACACCTGGACACACGTTGTCTTCAGTCTCGCCATTTTCTCCAGTTTACAGGTCCATTCGAAATTCCTTGTTTCTATTTTGATCTACACGTATGTCAGTCAAACCTGACGGTTCTCATGGCAAATATTGAAAGTACAAAAAATGTTTTTGATCCTTATAAAAAAGATATTTCAGACCAATACTCTGACGTATGAATGATGCAAAAAGAGGGGAAATCGGTGGAATATTAATATATTTAACCTAACCGCGAGTACTGACCACTTCGGGACAGCAATCCTATTTCGGTATGGTCTAAAATTATTCAAGTTCTCCAAACGCAGTTTGAGTCACTATTATACATGCAAGAATGAGAGACATTTATTTATTCACACTAATGCCCCACCCTAGGGACGTGGTTGTTCATGCACAGTATTTTGGACGACTGACTGCGGGGCTCGGGTTTGATTCCTGGGGACACCGCTAGGTGCCTTCCGCTCCCCTCAAGTTGTGTGATTTTTCGGGTATCAGCCCTTACTGGAAAACCACGGGTGGCACAGGGATAGGATCTGGCCCCCTTATCCTGATGTGTAAATTTCACATATCGTGTAGGGCTTAGTATTGGTGAACTCTACCATCACCTACCATACCGAGCTTCGCGTTGATAACTCCATGTATACCCCACCAAGTGAGGGGAACAGGTGGAAAAGAAAGACATTGTAAATGAAATTTAACATGCATCGCAGAGAAGGCCAATTTAGCTGGAGTCTTTAACTCTGTCTCCGGGGGGGGGAAGGAGAGACAGTGACTTAAATAGAGAGAGAATAATTTATCCTCCGAGCTGGGATCTGAAAGGGCTTATTCTTAGCCGCGAGACGACCGATGTGGTGAGGCACATTACTAAAGTGTGTGCCTTTTTTCATCAGAGTGGACCCAACGGGGAGAAACAATATCGACTCTTTCTTCTTCTCGTCCCTTTGGAAGCAGTAATTAAACGCTGTGGACGTTGACCCAACCTCTATCTCCTACTACTATATATAACATAATATTATAATAGAGGTAATAGAGGTGTCAGTGTATACCATGGTTACAAATCGGGTCCAAACCATTGCAAAATTGACCGCTCTATTTTAAGTTACGAGGTAACGTGGGTGCTAAAGCCAAAAAAAAATAATTTTTTGAGAACTTGGATTAAAATAGCCTCTTGAATGACGATATTCAAGCGAAAGATAAGACATTTATTTGTTCACTGACTATAAGTGTAACAGAAGTAGGAACAGGAATTCCTATTCCTAACAGTTTCCTATTCTACCCCGATTTCCTTCAAGCGATTCTTCAAAGTGAATTGAGGGAAGTATTTTTGCAAAAAACTTTATTTTAATGTTTACAAACTGAAACGCATAACCTTGGCGAAAAATATCTAAAAATACTTCCACAACGTAGCAAAAATAACCAGTATAAAACAAAATGGGGGTGCTGTACCTTATCTGAACTCCGTAAACCGATAAAAATGAACAAAGCGTTCGTTGAAACGGGCACTATGCATTGAAATAGGTTTGTGAATGACATGTGGGAGGGAGAACAAGAAAATATGTATTCTATGTAGCAACCAACACCAGCGGAGTATGTTTCAGAAATAAGTACGATGTTCAGAGGAAGAGACCCTCCTTTCGCGCTCTCACAACTATGTCGGCTGGCGAACGACAAGCTCGCTAGAAAGAAGCAGTTGGAGCGGCGCCTGGCTCAGACGGACATTCCTTCAATGTTATGTCGCATTTTGGGACCATTTAAGACCATAATTTACTAAATTATTTGGCAAAAATTCATATGCCCAGAATTTCACGATCGTAAATGATGCTGCAGAGTCCCCGCACACAGCGTCCAACTCGTCTATAATTTGTGTAGGCGTATTGTCTTTCAAAAACAAATACTTAATGAAAGCTCGAACATAATGTTTTCCATATTAATAAGAACCCTCACAATGACTCACTCGAACGATTGTCAAACAACAACTGAGGGTCCAAAATGGTGTTAGTGAGTACCATTCAGCGCAGGCGTAAATGCATTCCACAAATTTTGAGGGTAAAAAAGGAAACTTTGCATTTCCACGTAAAGATTTAATATTTCACGAACATGGTTTCCATTCTGCGCATCAACGAAACCATGGTCGTTAAATATTAAATCTTTATGTGGAAGTGCACATTTTTCTATTTTTACCCTCATCATGAAAAAATTCCAGAAAGTTAAACCTGAAACTGATATGTTTTCCCAAATTTTGTTGTAGTGCTGTCATGTCATTAGTTTTTTCTCATGACCCCGTGCTTTGCTCTCTTGAGAGCGATAACTTGGGCGTCAATTTCGAGGGCATTCTTCAAGAAAGGGCCGCATTCGTTGAAGATATTCCGATCTTTCTTCAAGATACTGAGCTTCTTCCGAAGATAACACATATGTAGGTCACCCGTGAAACCTGTTGCTTAATACTCAACCAACAAAAATTTCATCACATGATAATTAGGGGAACTAACGACACGCCTGACTGAAAAATAGAAATGGATATCATCATGTGAATGGGATTGGCCACCTTATCGAGCGAAACTATCAAAAAACTTCCGACGATATTGCACGGAAGACGAGTCTGTGCCGCAGAAAAACGCGGCTCAGTATTCAAACGATTATAACTTTCAATAAACTGGTTTTGAATTCATAATTCATGTGTTAAACGCCACTGATGCACCACGTGCCATATTACACAACATTATACCAGCGTATATTCCTTATTGTTTCATTGCCAATGAGTTTTTTACCTTGTTTTTCTCAATTTAGATTGACCTTTATTCCTCTTACGACAAAGTCTATGTTTATTTTACTGTTAATTGAATTTCATATCGTCTCCGCCGTACTACTATTATCAGGCAACAGAATGCATGTGTCTGGTACCATGTTTCCGCTATCATTAATGTGGTTTTTCCACTTATACCCCCAAGAATATCTATTTAAGCATCATAACTGACAAATGACGTTTATTATTCATTAATTATAGAGTATTGTAATGATATATAAACAGTGTTATAACTACTGGCTAAAACACTCTGACAGAAATTGAAGGATCCGTGTTTAAATTCCGAGACCAATACGTTCGATTTTATTTCGGCACCTAAGCCTGTGAGCATTATGAAAGAGAAATGTACCCAGAGTTATGAATGTTATTCATGTGCTAGTTAATGACAATAATATTTTTTGGCCTGAAAATAGTTTGGAGAATTCAGAGTGATGCCAGTTTGAAATTAGGTCATTTACCCAGATATTGAGGCACAAAGTACACATTTACAGCATTTTCGATTGTTTAAAAAATTCAGGACCTATAGATACAAAAACAGCTAAGGTATATTGTAATCTATTCAAGTAAACCATTGATCAACTGAATTTTTGGCTGAAAACTGCATTAAATTGGAAACCAAATCAAAACTGAATATCGAAATGTCTTAGGAGTAACCAATGGCTCTCTTCCGAAACGATAAAAATAGTACAACGAACTAAAAAAAGAGGTTTTCCTTATGCTTGTCAGTGTCAAAAATATTTATGTTAACTTTAAAATTTTTCCATCGCCGGACGAAAAACGAAATGAACAGTAGAAAATTTCTCGCAGAGTTTCTTAAGGTTACATGTTATGAAATTATTGATGAGGATTGATGTTTTTAAATTTTCTACTACTTTATAACAAGTAAATATAATATATAATATTTACACTTCGGGTTTTTTCCACTAAAATGTTCATTTTCAAATATTTTTTTTATTTCCCATCCGCGGTATCCTAACTGGAGGCAAATATTTTCCTATGGTTATCCGTTGATACGGTTTCACCTTCTCTAAGCTTAGAAGGGAATTTTTCGTTTTATCTTTTTGAAGTGAAAGATCCATATTGCCTGAATCAATTTTAGGCTATTTGAATTGGTGTAATTTATTCATGACAACTAAAAACAGATTGGTTATTTTCCGCAATTATTTACTATAATACTTTAGCCAGTAATAGTACGTCGTAATTCTGAAAACTACGGGAATACATGAAGATTAGTTAAAATATTTTAATAAATATACGTTGAAAATCGCCAAGGGTTACTTAGTCATCGCTTATAGTCACAAGAGAGATTTTTGGCAATTTCCTAGCAGTATCATTTTACGGTCAAAGAACTTCACCATTCAAACATAATAGTTTCAGGCTTAACTAGTTGTAATTCCTTCATGATGAGGGTAGAGAAAAACGTTACTATTCCACATAAAAAGGTCTAATATATTACACGACCATGGTTGCGCATCATTATCATGTGATGGTGATGTGCATTGAAATCACGGTCGTGTAAAAATAAAACCTTTTGTTTTTGTGGAATAGCAAAGTTTCTTCTCAACCCTCAACTTAAACACTATTTTTTCGATCATAAATGAAGTATTTTGAAGTCCCTTTGAACAGCATGACTTCGTGTGATCGTCTGATTTTTACCTGTTCTTGGGTAATAGAAAGATCAAAGGCAACAAAGCACAAAAAGAATTTAATCCAACCGGCATCAAGCGGCTTCAAATTGGTATTTGGATAGCTTGTGGTTGCCCAGACGGATATTTGTTCCGAGGCGTCCAAGTCTCCAGCTGATCCCCGTTCAGTTCTTTGATGTTTGTGACATCACCTCGTCCGTTTTTTCTTTAAATTGTGGCAGCGCTCCAGTTGTTCCCCGTTTACGATAATTCGGTGGAATATCAAATAAAATCAAGGACTCGATCATCAGTGGAGCGAATCTAATGTCAAATCCCAAGGACCCATGCGCGCCTGGACAAGAAAATTGACCCGCTCAACTAATACTCCCCGGGGGGGAAATTTATGAAATATTCAGCCTCCTGAAATACGTAACGTCTAACTTCGTGTGTCCTTGTTATCTCTTGGTTAGTTACTCCTCGCTGGTGGTTGGAAAACGGAAGTTTGGTCTTTTTTTGTATACGATTTGCCCTTTCCACTTTAACGATGGGCTGAAGAAATTTAGTTCAGTTATTTATCTGTTAATACATGGTTTGTGTAAAAATTATCTTGGAAAATTTCGGAAAAATAGATTTAGTTATACACTATTATTACATACGAGGGTCATCCGGAAAGTAGTACCCGTTCGTGCCGCATGAAGTGCTGACGACGCGAGTAGCCGCTGGACGAGGTCAGATAGCTTCAGTGGCTTGTCTGCCTTCTCTGAGCCAAGTTGCCTGACGCTAGCATTGCCTGTGTTGTTTCTGTGATTGTTTACAATGTTTAAAAAAATTGAGAACGCCGCCAGTTGTGAAGTGAGGGCAGTGATTAAATTCCTCAATGCAAGAAACGTTCGCCCATGTGATATTCATCGCCAATTAAAGGAGGTGTATGGAGACAATGTAATGGACGAGTCGTCTGTTCGGCGGTGGTGTCGCAACTTCAACATGGGGAGGGGGAACACACACGACGATGAGCGTTCGGGGAGACCGTCTGTCATTACAGACCAACTGGTGAGCTCAGTTGACGAATTCGTGAGGAACGATCGGCGCGTCACAATTGATGACATCTGTGAGCATTTTCCCAATGTTTCTCGAACAATTGTTCATGAAATTGTTAAACACCATCTGCATTATGCAAAAATTTGTGCAAGATGGGTCCCTCGCATGCTTACAGATGAACACAAAACCAAGCGTATGGCTGCAGCACTGACGTTTTTGGGACGTTATTCTGATGAAGGAGACTCTTTCTTGACTCGCATAATTACTGGTGACGAAACATGGGTTTGTTATGCATCACCTGAGAGTAAACGACAGTCAATGGAGTGGCATCATGCTCATTCACCAAACAAACCAAAAAAATTCAAGACAGTTCTGTCCACCAGGAAACTCATGGCAACCATTTTCTGGGATCGCCGAGGTGTATTGCTTATTGATTTTATGGCCCGTGGAGACACTATTAATGCCAATGCGTATTGTGAAACATTAAAGAAATTACGGCTGGCAATACAAAATCGGCGGCGAGGTCTATTGTCTACTGGTGTCATTCTCGTTCATGACAATGCCAGGCCTCATGCAGCTGGGATAACACAAAAACTTTTGCAGCAATTCAAATGGGAAACTTTCGACCATCCACCGTATAGCCCGGACTTGGCCCCTTCAGATTTTCATCTCTTCACAAAGCTTAAAGACTTTTTGGCAGGAAAAAGATTTGACAGCGATGAAGAACTTAAAGAAGGAGTGACCCTGTATCTCAATGAGCTGGCGGCGAAGGACTATGCAGCAGGAATACAGAAACTTGTCACACGTTATGACAAATGCCTTAATTTGCTTGGAGATTATGTTGAGAAGTAGTTTAAAGTATCCTCTTTCAAATAAAATTTTTTATGTTTGTTAATATTTACTTTTGTGTCTTTATTTCACGAACGGGTACTACTTTCCGGATGACCCTCGTATATACATTACAAATATTACTACACACCTAAAAATTCTTCAATGTAGTGTATCCCTTGAGCGTCGACGCACTTTTGCCAGCGGCTTTTCCACGACTCGATGGCACCCTGATAGGCGGATTCCGGAAGGTCCTCAAGGATACGCGCACAAGCTTCTTTGATGGCACTTAGAGTTCCATGGTGATGTCCATTAAGGAAATTAGGGAGGAAATAGTCTGCTGGTGCCAAGTCGGAAATGCAACGGGGTTGAGAATTGTCGCGTAGCCTTTGTAGGTCTTCGCAAGCAGACACGCCAGGAAAAATTTTTTACCGATATGCTTTATACAAACCTTGAATGATGATAGATATCCTTAATTCGAGAAATCGTCCTGGAAATCATGAGAAATATTATACATAGGAAGTTTTAAAGGCTTCGACCGCCTCTAATTGTCCAATCTATTACGTGAAAAGGTAACGCAGGACAGAGAAACGACAAACGTCAAGTCGTCATTAAAATCCGCTCCCATACGCATTGTATCCCCACACCCACCGGACTATTGGTTCCGGCTAAAGTCATTTACTAATGGCTCACAATTAACTGGTTAAGTGAAAGTTGTGGATCATCGCATTTTTTGAGCATTGAATGTGTTTTCAGCTCATAGGTCCGAGCCTGCCGCTTGCTTGGCAGGAGGACGTCTCTCAAGAAGTTTGAAATGGGGAAATGAAAGGCATGGGGAGGGGGTGTGAGATGGAATGGCTGCAGCGGGAGAGTTGCTGGGTTGCTGTGGGAAGAAAAAGAACAAGTGTTCGGGGGCATCTTCACGCCGGGGAACGTGGCATGGAAGAGGCGATGAAAAGTGCGATCGGGCCAATTAGATTTTGCGGGGAAGAGACGCTCCATCTGCGGTGCAGAGCAGACATAACACAATCGAGAAATGGTATTAGAAGGGCTGCTCTTAACAGAGCCGTGGCAGGAGAAATATAAACATTCGATAAATGTCCACGGACGTGAAGTTTTCTCATTGAATTCATTACGGTGAACGAACTGTTAAATGATGGATGAAATTAAAAGTTAGTGGTTAACGGGTACCGAAGTATACGATGCATTTGCAAGTATGTATTTCAGGAGTAAGTATTGCAAGAGAAATGAGTGAAAATTCAAATTTGACTGTTAGACTTCCATCAGGGAGCACAAGACAAACTGTTTCCATCAGTCGTAATATACTATTAGTTAAAATGTTTTATTGACGTTTTAGTTTCCTACAAACCTACTTAATTTTTCTACATAATCGATGTTCACTGCTATGCACTGTTTGCAACGCCGCAACAGCTTCTTTGATCCCTCAGTATAGAAATTCGCCATCTGGAAATTGAACAGATAACATTGGCGGTGTTGAGTTCCTCGTCGTCTTTAAACTGTTGTCCACCGAGCGTCTTTTTCAAGTGCAAGGAGAGGAAATATTCACCAGGTACAAGTTCGGGACGGTCGATAGCGGTCCAAAAACGCTGATCCACCTAACATTTATTGCTCTTTGTGTTGGTCGGTAAGAATTTTCGGTATCCACCTTTCATACCATTCGTGATATCCGAGATTTTGCGTTACAATCCGGTAAATAGTGGTGCATCTAAAAAGTCGCAATTTATGAGTCGGAGCAATAATGGTCAATCGTCGATTAAATCGTATTTCTCGGTTTGCTTACTGAACGATTTCTCCAGTTTGCTGGGCCTGCCACTCCTGATGCCTCTTGAAAATTCACATTTGGGCGACCATTTTTGAATCCTCCACACCGTTTGGTCACCTTTGTTTCACTCATTTCTGTAGATCCATTAAATGGGCACAACTCTCAGTTTCTCTAAAGCGGATCCAAATATTGTCCTCACGTGAGCCCCACATGAAAGGCGTGGTGCTAGAACTACCCCAAAATATTTAACATGTTTGGCCGTAGTTAGTACTGAACCCTCTATTTCGTAGTTTATGTCCTGTTCGCCACTTCCTTTGTTCCAATATTTCAAAACTGCGCATTTGTCTATATTAAGCATTAATCCCCATTTCTTGCACCAATCCGAGATACCGTCTAAGTCTCTAGTGATTAGCTCGCGATCTAGTTGGCGCCTTATTTCCCTGTATAAAATCGCGTCGTCAGTAAATAACCTGAGATTGCTACTAACGTGTGCGTTTAAATTATTAATGTATGTTAAGAACAGAATAGGCCCTATTACACTTCCTTGGGGGACGCCCGAATTACATCTCTATCCGTTGAGCATAACCCATCGATGACTACTATTTGTTTGTGATTTCGATTGCGAAGTCTCTAATCCAAATAATAATTTTCTCATTGATTCCATAGCATTTAAGTTTGTGTGACAGTTTATTGTGTGGGACTTAATCAAAGGCTTTTTTGAAATCTAGGAATACTAATATATTCTATTGTTTCAGGCATCACTTCGTGGAAGTAGTTAATATCCATACTAAAATGAAAGACTTGTAATTTTACTCAGTTTTAGAAACAAATAAATCTGTGGAAAAGTACAAGTCTTTCTTTCTAGGAATACTGCATCGACTTGTATATTGTTTTCTCCCGATCTAACCATATCGTGAATGAAAAGACCTAATTGTGTTTCGCAAGATCTGCTCTTCCTAAATCCGTACTGGTTGTGGCTTAGTATTTTCCTACTATCATGAAACCTCATTATGTTACCGGCAATAATGTGTTCTAATATTTTATAAGAGATCGATGTCAATGAAATGGGTCGGTTAATAGTTGATTTATCGCTATCCTCTCCTTTATAAATGGGAGTTATATGCGCTAGCTTCCAGTCGCGAGGTACTGAGCCATCTTCTATCGATTTTAGGAAAACAATTTCTAAAAACGGGGCAACGTCTTTGGCTAATTCCTTTATTATTCTGTCAGGTATTTATTCCGGACCAGGTGCTTTATTTGCTTTGATACCACAGAGCAGATGTTTTATTCCCCTTTTGGTCAGTGTTATATCGCTCATATGTTCCCCGGGTGGGTGTGGAGGATCGTTTGGTGCGTCTGTCTTTTTTAGACTCTGGAAAAACATATTTAAAGTGTTTACTTTTTTCACGCTGTCTATAATAATTTATTCGTTTTCCGTCTTCAAAGAATGTACAGTTGGACATTTACCCTTTATTTCCCAAACATAGGACCAGAATGACTTTGGATTTTCCTCAAGATACTCGCTTAGCATTTTAGATTTAAAAGAGCGTAGAGCTGTGCGCATGATACTTTTTGTTTTAATACGGCATTGTTTAAGTTACGGCTTTGATGTATTCACATAAACAATATCGTTACTTTAAGAGTTTATCTTTAAAATTTGACTGTAGCCTTCTTTGCCTTCTTAATGTTGATCTCACTTCCCCGTTGTACCGTCTAGGTTCCTTACTGTCGCATTTGATTTTGGATGGGATATACGTCTTCATTGCTTCGCTTAAAATATTTAATAAATATTTCCAGCTTTTCTCTGTATCGGTTGCCAGTGTTTTTTGTATTCTGGCAATTCTTTTTTTTTTTAACTATTCTCGTAGTCCGTTTAAATTCGTCTTGTTGAATAGGTATTTGCATCAACCGTCCTGTAAACGAGTACTGAATCAGAACAATAACTTGAGTGGTTTGAGATACAACTAATAGATGTCGCTGAATGCCTACAACTCTTTCCTGACCCACCAATATTTATTTTCAGGAAAACGACTCCTCCTTTTCGAATATGCCTCGTGTATGTAATGTTCTCGTAGGCGGCCAAATGACGTCATTCCCCGTAGTACTCGATGAACAGGCTGCTGAACCAACGGGGAAAAGAGTCGATTAATATTGAGAGAAGCAGGGAGAGAGTAAGAGGGAGATGAGAGGGGGGCCCTATCTTGGCGCGGCGCCCTGTCCCTTGCTCCCACGTCCAGCCTCCATCGCTCCCGTCGAGGTCGTCCCGCAGCAGACGGCCAGGGTGAACCCTCGCTCGCCCAGGCGGCTTATTCTGGAGTCTCCGAGCGAAATCGGTTCGAGGCTACAAATTTCATTCGAATTAACAATCGAAATGTTGGCCCGAACTTGCTATTTAGGTGATTCCCATTCGTCCAATAGATTCGCCAGTGGACCGATTATTCGATCGATTGCTTCGAGACACTCGACACGGCGACCAATAGACTCAGTGAGATGGGGATCCCTTTATGACACTGGGAGAGTGTAATTATTTAATAAATAAGCGGAACTTTTAAAATATTTTAAATACATAGTATATATTGAAACTTGCAAAGAAATACGTTTACCGTGCTTTGTAAAATGGTGAAAAAATGTGATCGGACGGCTATTGCTTTCGAAAGGAAGTTTCGGATAACGGAAACACTTAGTAGTAGTTTTATGGGAGGCGACCGTCAGATCAGGTCATTTGCGCCATTAGAGATTGATGGAAAAGGAAGGGTGGGGAGAAACCCAGCGTTGGCATTAGCTTAATCTTGTCGGAAGGCGCCAAGGGGTCCGCCGCGTCCCATCCGACGGACCTCGTACTCTCTCATAGTGCTCTCCACTAAGTACCTCAAGAAGGGATCGGGATAACACTGAAAAATATCTGCTACCTGCGGGATTCGAATCCGAACCCTCTCGGTGGGAAGCCTATGTGTTAGCCACCCCAACATCCCGATCCCCCCGCTGAAAAACTTATACATATATTAATTTAGAGGGTACTTGTCTGCGTCTGGTACTAGTCCACGCCTGTAATACCATTAATACGTTTAAGTCCATTAAATATAACATATTTGAGCATCGCGTAAGATAAAAGTTTGTGCTGTATAAAAAATGAAATCTACTGGGCGACTGGATAAATAATAGAAACACAGCAATTCCACAATTAACATTTATTGCCAACCATAGTTTCATCGCTGTTTGGCATCATCAACCACCTGATGATGCTAAACAGTGACTAAACTATGGTTAGCAATATATATTAATTGTGGAATTGCTGTGTTTCTATTTCATACACAATGGGGAAATTCCGAGTAACGCCGAAATCAGTGTTCTACTAGCCCACTTGTTCTCAACATAATGAAGTACGGCTATTGTGCCATTACAGCGATCGATATTATTGTACTTAGTAGAATTATGCTGTCGTTATGTTCTGATTACTTTGATTAATTTACTCAAGCAAGTGCATCAAGAAAATATTAAATATTATTGGAACATATCCTCAGTAGCTCCTTATATAACGTGAGTCTAAACTAAGTATTATTTGCTTAGTTAGGAAAAATAGCAGAATTGTTATACTTAATCATTTGTAAATTTTTTTAAATACAAATGTGCTTCTGAGTATGAACATATTAAAAGCCATTTATTTTGTTCAAATCAAAGATTAAGATGGAAAAGGAGGAGTAAATAGGCCATTGCAGTCTGCACAATGCAATGAAGTTGGGTAGATATACACACTGAATTTAATTTAAAGAAGATCATTGTTTGCCATTTTCGTGAACTTTGTTCTACCGTATAAAAATTGACAAATCTCATCAAAAACTTTTTCAGGATTTCTCAAATGAAAACCCTTTATACGTATACTCAAATAAAATTTCATTCGGTACGCATTCAGTACGCAAATAAAATGAAATTTTATTTGCGTACTAATCTTGAAAGAATGGCACGAATGATATTTATAGCGCTTTATATATAGTATATAGTGTTTCATATTTATGTATATTTTATTTATTTAAAATATTATATTTTATATTTTTATATTATATTTATTGTAAATATAGATATTTAATTTTATTATGTATATATTTTTTATATATTTATAGTATTAAAAAATATATTATCGTTTTGATCGTCATCTTTGAGCCAGATTTTAGTGCTTCAGCCTCGCAAATCCCGCCGGTGGATATTGCCCGATGGGATCGCTAGTTGCATATGTCGACTAGAATGGGGCTTGGCAACATTCCGAGAGGTTTCAACGGATGAATGGCTAACCGAATGGGTTGCCAAATATCAAAACTCAATCGTATTGGTTAGCCAACTGATCGGCTTGCTGCCGATCCAAATTAATCGACTCGATTCCTTAGAACTTCTGAATAACCCGCCACGCTTTTCCAAGTCGTATGCCTAGTTCTCGCCTCTGTGCGTCTTGTAGACCACAGTCGTCCTCTGTATCTTATTGCTATGATGAATGGAGTGCGTCCGTGGTAAAGGACCTGAGGAGTGAGTGGGCCTTGAACAGCTCTTAATAGATTGAGTGCACCCGTAATAACCTAGGTAGGGAACTGCGCTAGTTGGGTTATGTCAAGAGTGAATAAACGAAGAGTGGCATCAAAGGGTATGGGGGATTAGAAAAAAAAATAGTTGTAGAGAGGAAAGGCTAGGCAGAGGAAGGAAGTCGTAGGTAAACATCTGGATGCCTTTCTAACCAAGGTATGCTTGGACGTCTGAGTTGCAAATAGAACGTGTATGAAACGACTCAAATTTTGATGTAGGAGAAATAAGAAAATAGGAATAGGCCAATGTGAAGAAATTAAAAAAATTAATTTAAAACAGGTGTACATTTTTATTTGGTCTCCTAAAATGGGAGCGGCGTGCAGAGAATGGGCTTGCGTGCGGGCTTAAATGCTCCACTTCAGCAAATCCCGCTCGAATGGAGCGGATTTCGGTTGGAACCATTGGACAGTCATTCATACGGCCTAAAGGACATATCAATTTAGTTCTTCCGCCTACATCTACACGATACCCCGCAAGGGCGTGTGGCGGTATTGTGGTGTATTCAATCCTATTCAGGTGAATATATTTTAGCCAAACCTATTTTAACATACATGTAATTAAATAAAAGTAACTAACATACACATGCACCTACGAATGTATCAGATATCTACGCAGAGTTAAATATTGCTTTCGCTTGCAACTCAAATGTCTTTACAATTTTTATCATGACTTTGAGTTCTTACAATAATGATTCCTGATTGTCTGGGGAAATAGTGAATATTTACATCAAACTATACGGGCGTCCTTACCTCCTCCCTTATCTTTGTGATCTAACGTGCTCAACTAGTGCAGGACCATAATAATTCCCTTTGTGTCATTATTAAACTCGTGTGTGCCGAACCTTGTTAAACGTAACGTAAGAATTTTCGACGAATCTGGCGAATTTTCTCAGAAATTTATCTAAATCTTTTATCAACGCTTTCTCCCAAGGACTGCAAATACTTGCGGCGTATTCCAAATGTGGCCTCACTAAAGTGAGATGATATCATTCTTTAACTATCGCATTGAATTTACCCACCAGTTGCGAAATGGAACCGGGATTATTTAAATCGGATTCGCATAGTCTCATGATACGAGCGATATACGAGAAAAATGCGATTGAATTGTTACTGAATTACAAACCGGTAATACATATCCCACATTCCAATTGTTACCTTTTACTTTAAGGGTCCAATCCCCAGCAGCTCAATTCATTAGATCATAACGCTCAGACAAGCATAAGAAGTACTGACACTTAAAGAGATTAAAAACACGTGAAAACATTAAGTAGCCAGTTATTCTTATTTTTTGAGTGTCATAATTGATATGAGAAAATATTAACTGAAATACAAAAAAACAGCTATAGGGTGTCCCATAGATCGCGTAGCAACACAGTTGTAGACTCCGTCCCCCTTGCCCATATCTACCGATCCGTCGAAGATTATTCATATTATATTACATATATTATTTTAAGATATTGAACCTTTTATAATAAACAAATTAAATATGTATCCATTGTCCTTCTCTTGGAAAACTGTCAATATTTTAACAACCAAGTAAACACTATATTAGGTTTGAATAAAGATATCGTTTTTTCGATGCATTATGCGGCAGTGCAACATATGACATGAAAAATTCCCATGAAAACCCACTAATTGAATTATGTTTATATGCAATGAACTAGGTGCCGAAGATTTATTTTAAATAACAAGGCTAAAATCGTCTTCCGCGGAAATAATGTTTTCCGTTTGTTGAAGCGTTACGAGTGCAAGGATGCATTTTTCCGCTTTCAAAGCCTTTTTCCCTTCCCTTCCAAAATGTTCTTCAACGATCGCCTGGCTGTCTCTCAAGTGGGCTCACGATGGAGGAGTGATTGTCGCGGAAGGGACGAGCGGACTGTTAGTGTAGTTTGATGCATGAGCATTTTTTTCGCTCTGAGGTCAACCAACGGTGGCGCTGGCCAAACGAAACAAGTTATCTCGCTTTGCAGTCCAAAAGGGGAATGAAGGTTCCTTGCTTGAGGAATCTTGGCACGCGTGTTTCAAATTTGTGAGATGAAGGAAGGCTTTCATCTTCCATTGGGAAATCTGATAATTGATTACAAAAGTTACGTTATTAATAATACTTTTGAGTGTTGATGAATCAGTGCAGTGCACTGTATATGGTAGGATTTAGAGTTCGTGGGCGAGTTACTTATTATTCGTCTTTGCGAATTATTTAATTTAACTTAGCTATCAAAACGATTAATACCTGGCTCTTCCAAACATCGCGTGCCCCGAAAGAGAACGGCATTCGTCTTCAAATCTCCCGACGTGATTTAAGGGAATGCGTCACTTAAAATAAGTAGCGAGGGGATGAACATGTCTATATTTTATAGTATTCACAGTTCCTCCCTTTAACAAGTAATCAATTTCAAAACTAACGGTGAGAAAATGTAATGATGCAACTATTGCTATTGTCCTAATACCTTCACTATAGGCAGCTTTAGAGTTATTACACAGGCAGAGATTTAGATGAGAAGTCATTCACAATAACGATTCGTCACTTGAGTTTCAACCACCACAATAATGCAGTATTTAGTATTTAGCAAAAGTCACAGTCATTAATGCTACCCACCTGCTTCTCAACGGTTGACCCTTTTACTGCCAATGCCTTACAGGCAGTGTGTAACTACGACCAAGCCCATTGCTGTGAAGTTTCTAAGAATATGTATTTTATCATACCATGATTTTCCATGAAAACATTGTTACATGAAATATAAATATTTATGAAAATATAATCATAAAAATCACTGCTCCATCGGCTGATTCATATGTACATGATGAGGGTAATAATATTACACGTATATTCACTGCCTTTGGCAAATTAATTGATGGAACTTTTCCTTGGCTGATATTTTTTATTTTTCTGAACCCGGAGTAGTACTTATTCTTATTGAAATTTTATAATTACCTTTCCATCACAATTTATTGATATTTCCGATTGCCCAGCTGTAGTTTACTATGTTTGAAGCCACTCGTAGCCAAGTTTATCATTAATGCTGAGAGTAAAATGGAACTAGGATTTTTTTAGGACGAGAATTTTTCTTAAATACATTTTTTCCTTATAAGCGAGAAATGAATTTAGTACCATGCACAGAAAAAGCAGTTGCGTGCATCTATTTCCAATAGTTTACGGTTAATCTCTCGTCTCTGTATTTATTTATATTGCATATATCCAAAAAGAGCACTTTTGGTCTTAAATCGGGCCTTTCAGCAATGCTAAAACATTAAAGACAATTACAGATACCCAAGTCCTAGGTTTAAGAAAACCTACCTAGGTTGAACTAGAACCCGTGACCTCAGGGTTTGATGGCGAGGAAGTTACTCAGCCGCCACCGGGGCCGGCTATATGATCATATCCGATGCATCGATTCTGGTTATATAATTGTTATAAGAATAGTCGATTGCTCTCTAAATCTTTTAACCTGCCCTCGATGTATACTGTGACGTTTACTCTCTGCTTTTCACTAATTTGAGAGCAACGGGAAATGATTAAGATTTTGATATTGTGCTTTGCCGGCGAATTGCTGTGGAAAAGGCTACTCGGGTCTTCCACCGGGTCAGTTCCTCCATTGATGACGCCAACGTTCCGGAAAACGAGTCGTTTTCCATCCTCAGGGTTGATGAACTGATCTCAGAACTGATACTGAAAGATCATCAGCCCTAAGAATAGAAAACGACTCGTTTCCCGAAAGTTTGGCGTCATCGATTGAGGAAATGACCCGGCGGAGGACCCGAGTAGCCTTTTCCAGAGTAAGATTTTGTTTCCCGGACGGCATCAGCAAGGAGGGAGCTACTACAAAAATACCCCTCTTCTACTATTGAAATTTCGATTCAAAATATTTAGCATGGTTTTAATTGGAATGAATTATTAGCTAGTTTGATTAGAATACGTTGCTGTGAAATAAATACTAAATACCACAGCAGATATACTCTACCAACGTGCGATCGTCGGATAGACTACTGATCCAAGGCCGAAAAGAAAGCGTGACAGGTTCTGCAGGCAAAACAAATTGTGCAGATGCAGTATGCATGAATAGAAGACTGAAAGGAAACGATGTAATAAGCAGCCAAGAAGAAATAGGGCTCATCATTTAAAGCCGAAGCCGAACTGCAATGCGAAGTTTTCAATATAAACTAAAACGGCTGATAAGGAAGGAGGCGAATAATATCGATATACTGACGTTAGCTCAACGAGAGATTTATTGCCTATCAACTAACGTACACTCTATTACCAGCTTCGAAATCAAATTCGTGGGCACCAAACACAGCCATCCTAGTCTCCTCATTCGGTTTCAGGCCCCTCTTTCAACTCATTCCTCTGACTGAGGTCCTTCATTGCACTCCTTAGGACTTGTCGGTTGAAGGGACCGTGAAATTGGATAATCCAGAAGTATGCAAAACCATTCAACAACGAAAGTCTTAGTATTTCCATTATTTGGCCATGGGATGTGATTGTATGTACACATTTGATCACTTAAGGCAATTATTCTGTATTAGAATTAGAAAAGTTTCAACGTTATTAGAAAACGTGAAAGAAAAAGCGATTTCTCTTTACTAGAAACTAATGAGATTTATGCAGTCCATTATTTTCCAAATGATCCAAAATATAACAAGGACATACCAAAAAGCTCATATCAGAGAAATAATAGGTTCGTGGCTGAGAGATTGAACTCTGAATAAAGTAGAAAATTCAGCAACGAGCAAGATTAGACCATCCTACCACGGCGTAGGCAAGGTGTATCATTTTCCATCTGAAAAATCCTGGAAGATCCTAATTTGGGAATGTTCCGACCAAATATCGGGTGATGATTACGGGTGATCGGAAAATTATTGAGGACCGGTGGGCGATTGGTTTGCAGCCTCTGCGCCCGATGAAATAGAAAAATAAATTATTCATGATGGCTCATTTAGTTCAAGAAGGCTCATGTAGCATGACGGACCTTACAGCTCTGAGTTACACATTGACGTTGATAACATACTGACAACCTTCAATAGGATGGAATTGGTTTTGAAAACTTTTAGCATTTTCATTACCTTGCCAAGGGACAAAATAGTGGAATGCAACGTAGTGTTTTTACTGAGAGACGCACATTGCAAATTCTCTATTTGGTTCCACTTAATTGCAATATTACAATAACGGAGTTTGGGTTTCTTAATTTCAACTGAGATTTTTCATTAAGGCGTCATTTAGCCCTTTTTGTAATCCATTTGAAACTACGAGAATTTCCCAAGTAAATCATAATTTAGCTCAATCTAGATCTCACGTTTGAATGAGATTTATTGTGATTATTAGCCAGCAGCCTCTCTGCGGCTTTCAAGTTTTTATAAGAGACCTCCCACAAATCTCCCTCCCAATTGTCTTATTGAGTAGGATTAACATTTTTAGCAGACAATTAAGAAGGATTTTCCTACAAATTGCTCATTAACTGAGTTCTCTTCCTAGAAACATTTTGAAAAGAGTGCGACCTTTCAGCAACAGAATTAAATGCAAATATCAATTGGAAAAGATACGTGTCCCACGCTATGATCTTGGGCATAACAAGTTGCCAATGCCATATTTTAAAATGGGACGTACTCTCTTTGCCTATTTTTTTGGGATAATATGGTGCTATTTGTACTTTTAAATACCTAACTTGAAGCACTTGCCAATAAAAGATTTTACTTGAAAGTGGAAACATTATCTCAGACCAAAAATTTTTGACAACCGACCCAACCGACCAGAGAAAATACTTTTCTAGATTAAGAGTAAAATAACTACATTGGCCGAGGCTATAAAATGGTAATTTTTGAGAAACCATCAATTACGAAAACACTCTTAATTGCTATTATTGCTTCTTGACTGTGGTGCAAAAAGATAAAGCCTTTCCCAAGGATACCCGATTATATAGTATGACTCAAACTGATGAGGAATTTTGAGGCTTTGTAATTTGGTACTATTGGAATCTATCAGTCATATCAATAACATCTTTTCTCATATCTGGCCACCATTACTCCCGTCTGAGTTGCAAAAGGGTCTCCGTCATACCAAAATTGTCATATCCCCGCCCCCTCGAATTTCATATGGTGAAAGTATTGAAAAAAATATTAGCCAGAGAAAAATATGTGCTATCACCTTCACTCTTTGTTACCTCCTTACACTGAAACCGAAGGGTTGATTATTATAAAAAAGCTCTAAACCTGTATTAGTTTGGCGATTGATTTTTGTTGGTTTAATTATTGGATCTGTGTGTTCATGTTCTCTTGCAATAAAGAACGAATATTAAAAAGGTGCATTGACTCAGAAGGGGCATTTACATCTACATTTTCTGTAGATCGAGACCGAAAACGTGTAGATTGGTTCAATTTGCCTTTTACATAATGGAGTAGTGAATTAGTACGAGCAGAACTTCAACATCATTTATTATATTTTCCCTAATTGCTTCGGATGTTTAAATGGCCATGCATTACATACATATCCGTACATTAATAGCATATAAGACTTCACTTGCAAGTTCCAATTAATCTTTTCAAAATCTCAACAACATGTCACAAATTCAAGTTCATAGGAGGGAAGCATCATTTATGGTCAGTGAAAGCCTTACTGGCATGTGATGTAGAAGAGTAAAAGACTAGTGCAAAATGGCTCTAAGAGCAATTAAGTTAGCATCGACAAGTAAATGAAGTTACTCATCAAAGGATCAATGAGAGTGATTTTCAGGTTAGCAAATTATTCCTGAGAATCTGTTCAAAGGATCTCACTCTCTTTAACTTTTAAGAGGAAAGGAAGTAACAGAGTACTTGCGTATGAATTTGGTTATCAAACCACCCATTTTTAGGAAGCGGGACACCTCCTTCAGTGTCTTAGGAGCAGAAAATGACCGGATGAATGATAAGCGATCTTCGTTATTCACCAATAATATTTAACGTACACCAACGTTCTAAAAGCTTGAGTTGGACTGATAAATCAAAGTTCAAATACATGAGAAAGCATCTTTCAATTGATGATATGTGAATGCTTCTAATACTAACGTACTTCTTCCTATCCTCTAGGTTTCTTACTCACCTCATTGAATTTAATTAACGTCTAAAATAATCACATCAATATATCAATATATTCCAAGATGCCGTGTTTCAGGAACGGCACAAAATGGAGCGTACTATAATAGGTAGGTAGGTGGCAGTAAGAGGAGTAGGTAGAGTCGGATGAATGACAAAGAACAGTTAAGAGGAAAATTCAAGATGGTGTTTTAGGGAGTGAAAGAGAGATTTTTACGCAGGTGGGTTGTACATTTCAACAACCAATTAGCAGTAGGAGAGCTATATACTTAACAAAGTTAAATTCAATATATGGTATTACGGATACATTTGATGGAGGATATATTTTGGGATTATTCGGCAGAATAAAGATGGGATTCGCATTCCAGTTGTGCCTCTCCAAGAATCGATTGTTAGTAAAAAAAGAATAGGGTGGGTGATGAAGAAAAGTAGTGGAGGAAACTCCCAATATTTCCAATGTGCATTTATATAAAATTGTATTCAGAATATATGCATTCCAATTTAGAGACAAAAAAATTACGTTTCATTGCATCCGTATTTGCGGCATTGCAGACAAAGCAGGAGAATTGAGACTCCGATCACCGCCGCAGTTGCTGCGGCGAGAGAAAACCGACTCTCTGTGTCTGTCATTTGTTGACCTCCCATCAAAACACGCAGCGCACGGATCATCGCCGCCCTCTGTTTACATCCGGCGCTGCCGCAGGAGTGAAAACGGGGTATTGACGGCGAAGCAAAAACGAAACTCAAAACCGGATGCATGAAAACAACTGAGGACCCGGCGCCCGCGCGCAGCGCCGTTCCGCTGCTCCGCCACCCATTTTGGCCGCTGGCGACATAGCGGGGGGGAGTGGGGAGGGGCCAGCCCTCGGGGAACATTCGCTCGGGCCTCTATCAGACGTGCAACCAGGTCACCCCGCCTTCGTCGCATTTGTCTCGTGACGTGTGTGCGAGGTTATCGGGGAGTTTTCGCAGGCGACTCCCTCCTCCGGTTGCAGTCGTTCATAGTGCTGTGACTTACAATTAGCAAGGAAGAGGAAGTGAAGGGCCTGAAACGTCGAAACGTTCGCCAAAAATCTTCTTATAACAGTCGAGTGAGCAATAGCTTATCTCATGACAGGGACATAGTGGGAGGGAGCCTGGGTTTGACCCTGTATTGTCGAATTTCGTTGATCTTTGCCTGTGGAAGTGTAAATGAGTTAGCGGGGTAAAACTAGACGGAGCGTTGATCTTTTCTCCTGGTGAGGGGGCCTGATTAGGTTGCCCTCGAACGTCGCTGCTATATTTTGACAATTGACAGCAATCGTTTGATGTTATTCACACCCCTCTTAAATTGTCCAAGTTCACGGTCCTCGCAAACTTTGCCCCGTGGATTGTAATATGATTTATGTAAGGAATGCACGTGCTGTTCACCTAACCCTGGCTTCGCTTAATAAACATCCACTGAACTCCACAATCATCCACCCAAACACACAAAAAAGAAAAGAAACTCAAACGATTTCTAATGTTCTGTGGTACAAGCTACATTTCTCAAGGAAGGTTCCTTCCTTCTCTTACTTGAGAAAGGTGGCTTCATCGTCATTATCATCAGTAGCCCTGTAGCCCTCCATCCTTCCCTATTTAGTGTTGATTCCCTCACCCTCTGATAGGTTCCCTGTTTTACGTACGTGTACTTCCTTATTTGCTCTACATGCTTATCTCTTGGCCATCCTCAGGGGATCTTTCCTTCAATTTTTCTTCTACTATGGTTCTAACTAATCCATTGTGCTTCAAAATGTGTCCTATCCATGTAGTTCTTCTTTGCCGTAGAGCTCTCCATATGGTCCTTTCCTCTTCTGCTCATCTGCATACTTCATTCTTTCTCCCTTAATCTGTCCATTTAATCTTCATGGTGGCTTGTGCTACAGAAAATTCGAAAACATATGAGTTTCTTTTCTTTTTTGTTTTTCTGTGTTTTTGTCTTGGTTCGGTAATGCTTACTTCATTTAAATTATTTTTCACATACGTTACCCCTTTCTTAAGAAAAAGAAGAACAGAACTCTATCCTTTTTCTTGAGAAAGCTTGTGTGGACCACCGAAAATTCGATTCCGAGTAAGTTTGTGTTTTTATCTTTGTTTACAAGTGCTAATTTCATATCAATTATATATATATATATATAATTGATATATATATATATGATATATATATATATATATATATATATATATATATATATATATATATATATATATATATATATATATATATATATATATATATATATATATCGATGATGCGGAAGTACTCACGAGAGCAATATAATTTTTAGACGGCACAATAGAACACAGAATAAAACAGATAACACGTAAAAGGACACTCACACTGTAGATGATTTATCTACAGTGTGAGTGTCCTTTTACGTATTATCTGTTTTATTCTGCGTTTATATATATATATATATATATATATATGTGTGTGTGTGTGTTTATATATTATATATATGCATATAATATATACGAACGTTTGATATTCATGTAATCTCTTTCAAAATTTTTCTCTACTAAAAAGGACACTTTGATTCGTATCTAGCGACCCTGCCATGTTAACCTGGGAACAGAATAAACTGTTCACATCCACAATGAGTCCAAAAATTCCGCATCATAGATTTTGTAGAACATAAAAAAGATAGCAGAAGAGTTCCTCCATTTTGAAATCAGGAGGAGTTATTTTGGCTCCCGTGCGTCCGCTTAGAGTGCCCGCATGGGCCTGACCACGGCTCAGTTTTTGATGCAATGAGGACAACGCAATAATTGGGCAATACTCGAAAATCATCACAATTGAATTCGGACTGTCTCGTGAAGACGGTGCTGACTGAGGTTATTTTAAAAGATGAAAAGTCCGCGATGCGAAGATCGCGATGCGAAAAAAGATGCGTCCAAACTTTGAAACGCATTAATTAAATTAAATGATATGAAGCCCGCACACAATTGGAAAAAAATGTCACTGAATAGGGAATCTTTGAATCTCAAAATTTTATTGGGATGTTTAATTTCGTCACTCTCTCCAATTCGTTTCCATCCGGCCTGCTTTCTGCTTGATCGAATGAGCGCAGTGCGGCCGCAGTGTGCAGCACCCGAGTTTGGGCGAGGCGCATCAAAGTGTGCGAATGGAAATATGGCGTTGGGCGGTGAGGGTAGAGGATTTGACATCGATTGATGTCATCACGTCGACGTAAATGAGTTACCATTTGTACGTTCTCCCGTCAGAGGCTCGCTCTACCGGAAGTAGCACAAAAAACGAACATTGCAGAGAAAATTGATTGAGCTCTGAGCACTTAGTATTGCCTATTAAATCACGGACCTTGTCGTATCCGAAATATTTCAGAGATTAAAAAATGGGATTCCTTTGTTAAAATGGATCGTAATAATAGCACTGACGAATTTTATCGAAATAATTATCCTACGGATTCAGGCGAGATGTGGTGGAAGTTCGTCATCATGAGAAAAACAAATTTGCAGTTTTCCACAGATTTTAAATCTGTGGGAAAGTGCAAAATTGATTTTCTCATAAATATTTATCGTTGATAACGGCAGCACAATATAAAACAATGAATGCACTGCATTCACGCAACAAAAAACTAATCTTGTAATTGATTTAAATGGTAAATTTAATTATTTTTCCATTAGTGAAAACGCTGTTTCCAATATCAATATGTATTTGGATTATGAATAGATTTGGAGGTCTATGGCTAGGCTAATTAATTGCCAAATCCAAATGTAATAATGTATTGAAAACTCTACTTACAGCTCCATTTTAGGCCCAAGACAATCCCATCAATTCAAAAAATTAATAATGAATTTAATGTTTGGTAGAATGTATGCGCAAAGAATTTAAAAATCAATAGTTATTTTTAATTGAAAAAGTATTAAAGATTGACAAAAATGAACATTTTTAACAACATGTTCTTTTGTTATTCTCAGTGAAATACAATTGGCATTATTTTACATAGTATTAATTTAGAATGCATGTGATTGGCATGCCACAAATTGTAACATCTCTTGACAAGCAGTGATTGACATATCAATTACGGAATTGATCATTAATGTAAAAATGTGATTTATACACTCATAATATATATATACACTCATGGATAAATATACACTCATAATTTATTTTGTACCTATGGATATATATTTGTAGATGATGTTATTCGCCTACATATTATTTAAATCTTCCCTTATGTCGCTCTAATTTCCTGATATAAGCGTGAACTCTTCTTACGCTCTAGTTAGAAAAACCCGAGGATAACTCAAGAATAGCTGTGCTATTTTAATTAGACGATCATACACTTTTATTTTAACAAGGTAACAATCAGAACTGTCTTAAACTTTTGAAAAACCGAATCTAATCAGAGATATATTTTACGTACTTCATTTCGTCGTGAAAGGCTCATGGTAACAACTATTTCATCATGAAGTTTCATTCACGATTTAATATGTAAAAATAAAATAAGTAATAACTATGTGGAGACCGAGAAATATATTCAACTGATGAATTTATTTTTGTAGCGAATGTTTGTGAAACAATTAAAAAATTGAATTAAGCATACGTGTACATCTCTATGTAAAGACTGTAAATATTGTAAAATTCAGGGACCTGTGGTAAAGGTAAGGGAATTATTTTTTACATAATACTGTACGATATTATTACTAAGAGTTTACGTGAGTTTGTCCTGGTTAAGTTTCTCCTCCCATCGGACGTAGTTCATTGTGACGCAAGGACTGTTTTCAATGTAAGTAGAGAGAGTGTTGATAAATAAATGTACGTATTAATCGTAGTCTATGTATTGTAATATAACTAAACTGGGTTGGATGTCTTTACTTTGCCTTTACCTTTATATGAGTACATACTTCCATCAACTTCTAAGAAGTGAAGGTACCTCCGTCGCATTTTGAAGGGAATATATATTTGGAAAGGACATTATTTTTCTCTGACCTTTGATATGAAGCATTCTGTTAGTTGACAGCGGTTGATATGTATACATGCTATAGGTTGTTAGTTAAATATAGTTATTTCTCTCTCTCCCTCTCGCTCTCTCTATATATATATTTCATATTTTGATACATAAATATATTATAAATAGTAAGGACGCAAGGAGAACAATTGCACTAGGAAAAGGGGCTTTCACAAGGAGGAGGGAGTTGACGACAGGGACTTTGAGTGAAGGAGTTAAGAAAATACTCGTAAAAAAATTTTGATATGGAGTGTGGCTATTTACGGCGTGGATACGTGGTTAGTGAAACAGGAGGATAGATGAAGTGTGGAGATTCCAGGAGTGTAGAGAAGATTCCAGGCTTTTTAAATGTGGATGTGTTCATTGAAAAAGGTGAAATGGACCGAAAGGAAAACAAATGAAGAAATAATAGATATGGTCGGCGAGTAGAGGAGGAAATCTTTAGGAGAAAGGAAAAATGGATGAAGGGCGTATTGACTGGCAGTAGAATGCTGAAAACTGTGATAGAGGGGAAAATGTTAGGCAAGCGAGGAAATGGCAATAACAGGATAGGGATGTTGGACGGGATGAAGGGAGGAAGGAAGTACACAGTGATTAAGAAGGACTTGATGTAGAGTAGGTTGCTGGATTGTGTTTTGTGAGGAGTAAAAAAAATATTTATTTGGCAGTTGTGTCCATCTAATACCTACCACTTAACAAAATTAAAATTATAGATATGTATATGCATATATATATATATGTATGCGGTCGCGGTGGTCTAGCGGGTAGAGCGTTGGACTGCTGACCAGAGGGTCCCGGGTTCGATTCCCGGGCAAGGCACTTTGGGCACCTGCAGCTCCACCCAAGCTAGTTGATTTTTCGGGTACCACATCTTCCTGGGAAACCATAACCGGCACAGGGAAAGGAACTGGCCCCCCTACCCTGATGTGTGAATATTCACTCGCCGTCGGGCTTGGTACATGGGCGAGCTCTACCATCACCTACTAAAACCGACCTTCGGGTTGATTACTGTGTTTATGGTTTTTTTTATATATATGTATGTACTTATATGTATGTATGTGTATATATGTAAATATATATACTTATAAATGCATAAAACTAATTTTACAGGGTCGCACCCAAAAGTGGTAGGACTGATTTTCTCTGGCGCGAACTTTTCTCTGGTTGAGGGGGGTCTGCCTGGCAGGGTATGGTGGAGGGAGCTCTTAGCAACAGACCGACACAAACCTCAGTCGCCTGCGGGCTGTCGTTGAGTGAGGACACCGTTTTTAGTGAAGCAAGTTTTTTTTCCGCGTCGAAAAACAAAATGAATCTGAATTTAGAGCAACGTTATTCCGTGAAGTTTTGTGCCAAACTCGGGAAGACGGCAACTGAGACCCTCGATATGATCAAGCAGGCTTATGGGGACACTGCCTTAAGCCGTTCCACAGTATTTGAGTTGCACAAATTGTTTAAAGATGAAAGGGAGCTCGTTGATGACGACCATCGCTCCGGACGGCCGTCGACGGCAAGAACCGACACGAATGTGGACAGAGTGAGAACACTGCTGAACACAAACCGACGCTTAACCAGTGAAGAAATTTCAGACCAGTTGGGTCTGCCTGCATCCAACGTCCAACGCATTATTTCACAGGATTTGGCCAGGTGTGCGCCAAGATGGTGCCGAAAATTCTGAGTGTCGACCAACAGGTAACGGGCAAATACGGCGTTGCCACGTTGCCGCACCCGCCCTATTCTCCCGATCTGACACCACCGGACTTCTTCTTCTTCCCCCTGCTGAAAAGGCAGCTCAAGCGACGACGTTTTGACTCGGTAAAGGCCGTTCAAGAGGCTTCGACGAGGGTAATCAACGGCATCCCCAAAGAAAATTTCCAGCGGGCGTACAGAGTATGGGAGCAACGTTATACTAAATGTATAGCAGCTCAAGGAGCATACTTTAAAGATTATTAAGTCGATGTAAGTATATCGTCAAAAATATTCTTGTAAAAAAATCAGTCCTACCACTTTTGGGTGCCCTCCTGTACGTGGGTGTTCTGCAAAGTTTCCGACTCAGAAAGTTTCAGAAAAAATATCTTGTATCTTTGTTACGTCGGAAACTTTTCAGATAATATAATACTTTTATTTTCTAATTAAGATTTTTAGATTTAGATTTCTTGATTAATACAGTGCATTTCTGTTTGTCTTGAAGGGCAAAACACATGTCCATGAAAATATCGCTCTAAAGAGAACATGAATGAAGTGTGACTCGTACAAAGCAACAGTTTCATTTGGGTCAGGGTGGATCTCTCTGCTATAGACAAACTTGCCTTGTTTGGTGCTCTTTTCCGTCAACAGTAATGAGTTTGATTACAAGAACGTGAATCCAGGAAATATAAAATACATCCTTGGCGGCCATTTTTTTCCTCGGGCTTTAGTCGCCCGACTCACGGAATGAACGGAACCCTTCAGTGGGATAGTAACGGTAAAAGTGAAGGAGGAATAAATCCCGAGCATGATTCTCCCTCCCTTTACCGAGAGTTCCTCCCCCACTGGCACCAACTCCTTCTCCCAGCCACCTCCCCTCCTCAACGTACAAGCACACGCCATAGGATCAGCGTGGTTCACTTGACTTGAGAACCTCTGCGGAAAGCGACCCTCATTCCCACCGATTCTCATTCTCCAGCAAAACCATTCCACTTCCCCATTCCGTTTCAAGTACATATGTCCATGTTTGTTTGCCCTCGCTGAACCTTCTCTCTCACTCTCTCTCCACCCACACGAATGCGGAGAAACCTAGCCCGAGCTTCGCGAACCCTGCTCAGTTCCTCCCCCTCTCTCTCCTGTCCTTCTCTCTCCCTCCTCCTCTCTTGTTCCCCCCTCTGTACTTTTTTCTCTCCCTCTCTCTCTCCCCCGACAATTTTTCCTATCTCTCTCTCCTACTCTCTTCCAGAATCTCTCACTCTATCGCTCCCTTCTCTCCCTCCTCTCTATTCTTCGTTCTCTCCCTCCTTTCTTCTCTCCCTCCTCTCCATTTTTCGTTCTCTCCCTCCTTTCTTCTCTCCCTCCTCCCTTCTCTCTCTCCTCTCTTCTCTCCCTCCTCTTCCTCCTTCATTCTCTCCCTCCTCCATTCTCTCCCTCCTTCCTTCTCTCCCTCCTCTCCCTCCTTTCTCTCCCTCTCTCTGTATCCTCCCTCTGAGTGGGTAGACGTCATAGATTTCTTTTCCTTTTTTTCGATGTTTTTTGCCGGAAAATTATTTATGTTAGTGTTTGTTATACTGTCGTTCAGTTTTCCGTATCCTCCAAAATAGTAGCATCGCTTTATTAATAGGCGTGGTTTCTTTTATTTTTTCCTTTTTTCTGTACAAATCTAATGATGGGAGTTTTTATCCCATTTTCCTTCCCAATTTGAGAAGAAACAATTCGTCTTGTTCGGTTACGTAACTATTCTCTGTGTAATGTTTTTTGTTTTAAGTATTTACTGGTGCATTTTAGTGATTTTTTCGAGCGCAATCTTAGCATATGTTATATAGTGATGTAATTTTCCCTGCTCTTTGTAGCTGGTGTTTCGGTCATCCTAATTGTCTGTTCCCCTATTTCTCACGCAAAAATTGCGTTAAGTGTAAATTGCTGATTCATAAGTTAAGCTCGAAAGTATAGTGTTCCCTAGGTATAGCCAAAATCTATGGAAATTGCTTAGTAGTTATTTAGTCTTCAATAAGTGATTTTATGTAAAGACTGTTTTTTGTAGACGGGAATTTCTCATTTTACTCCGCCAGCCATCATGAGCCGGCTGGTAGCCGGAACCGATGAGTTGCTTCTCATCTCCCCGTCCTTTGGGCGGCCTGCACCTCCAACTGTCAATCTCCCTTCCGCTTTCTCGTCTCCATTTGACCTTTGATTGCCCAGTCCCCAGAAAAGCTACGAGTATTCGGTCAAACGACCAACCTTTAACCCCTTCTTTTTCGACACGCCAACCTCTAGTTCCTTGTGACAAGGGGGCGATAGAATCTCCACCGACATCGTCGAATATTCCCATTTCCACTCTGTCCTCTTTCTCCCCTCCTCCTCTGCGCTAGTGCACGGCGTAAATACCAAACCCAACACTCACGCTGACCCTTACCCGTCGAGTGGCAGGCACCGCCATTTATGCCTCAGCTACTAGGAAGCCGAAAGATACCATTCCACTTCCCTAACCCTAATTGAGGATTCTCCCAGCAAAAATTCAGCCATATTGTGTGACTTTGTCCACGGATTTTCCCTAAATGACCACTTAACAACGCAAGTCGAGAGAGCTGAACAGCCGAAAACTAAATACACTCGGATAGTAGTTTTAGGGGAAGGGACCGACAGCAGACAGATATTTGCGCCATTAAGGATGGATGGGAAAGGAGAAAGGGAGGAGAGAAAACCGGCGTCGGCATTAGCCTACTCTTAACGTCCCATCCGATGATCGGCGCACTCACAAAGTACCGCAAGTATGGATCGGGACACCAATGAAATATATCTGCCGTCTCCAGGATATGCGCTTTGAAAATCAGCCTCAATCGTCTATGCTTAAATCTTGATTCGGAGAAGGAGGTAATCAGTGGGCGCAATCCCCTCCGGTTCATTTTGAGGGTAAGAAAGTAGCATTTCGAAAACGCGTCTCCTGTGCTATTATAATAGCACCGGAGGCACATTTGATAATTATCAAATGTGCCTCCGGATATTCCAATTAATATCCTTCACCACCAACTTTTGTCCCCGAGACTGATTGTGTGTCAAATACTAAAATTGAAAACTGGTAGCCGAAACTCTCTGTTATCCTGTGTGCGAAGTTTTCGACGTACGGCGGACATGATTGCTTCGCAACCGGGTGATATGTCCCTGAATATGCCCATTTATTTCGAACCCACTTCGCATACCTTACCCTTCAAATCTGAAGACATAACCTCCTTATTTCGTTGCCTGGAAATTGGCCTCCATGCGTCCCTGTGTACCACTCCGGTACCCCGGGTATCCCCGCTCATTTAGTATACCCTAGCCTACCTTATCAGACGAGCCGCATCCTGCTACGCCTCCTTCGCCCCAACCATGGGGGGGGGGTTAAAGAGGCATCATCTCCCTCTCCCGTACCCTAAATATTTATCTAGAAGTGCCAAGCGATGAAACCGCCTCCTGGAACTGAAGGAGATGCAGAACTTCTTCCGACGCCCCGCATGATCAAATTAGCGAACAGTAACACCTCCGAAGAGCCAACGAAGCTCCAGACGAGCTTTTTACTCGGCACCAGGGGTGTGGAGCTAGAAGACCCCGGCTCCTCTTGCGACTCCGGCGCTCATACGTATCGACCTTCCTTCCAGGGTTCCCCAACCCAATCCCGAATCAGGTGTTCGTACAAATTATGCATCAAGTCCATTTGGTCTCGGAAGCACTTCCCAAAATGAGGGATATGAAAGTCGGGCCTTTTGTTATGAAACTAAACCGATATTAAGGATGAGCACCCGCAAAAATTGATATCGTTACAGGGTCTTAGGAAAATGTACGAAAGAGGCTATTCGAAACTCAAAGGTCCCCGATCCTGACTTCAGATCTTCACTATCGACCAGTGACCACCGTGAATGCTCTGGAGAAAGTTCTCGTCTACATCATGCCGAAGCAAATTTTAGATTGTATAAAAACCTAGTGCCATGTATACATACACTTTGGCACCAAGGGATCTTCCTGTTCATCGACCTGTCATGGGACAGACAGATACCGAGCGTAATATCGTATTTGACCGAGCGTAATCTATGATTTGCGTTTATTTTACGGAATCCAATGCAGATCACTCAGCCAAATAGTAAATTATTACTTGTTAAAACCCTGCTCTAACCATTGATGGATGACAGCTTCCTTCCATGATGCGATCTTAAAAGACGTGATTGGGGAAGGTTTCAGGTGACCCAGGGTCCCTGTATGTGGTATGCCTTACGTAGAGAAAATTGGGACATCCTTAACCCTTATGCGCCAATAGAAAGTGGGTGAAAAGGAATGAGAGATGGGAATATTACTGACTGCCTCGTCGCTGACACATTCGTATGTAAACTCGAGGCTCCCAGTGCATCCTAGTAATACGAGAAATGCGGATACTACGTAGCAAATACAACCACACCGCTCGAAGAGGATGAATGGTTCATTTTGTGTTAACATTTGTACGAAATAATACCATTCCATTGTCCCTGAAACCATATTGCACCAAAGCAAAGATAAAAGCACACATTTGTGCACGTTTTACGGACATACAACCATAAACGCGCTATGGTATAAAATGTAAAATATCGTACTTTTATTATGACATTCTCAAAAATGAGGATGGCCTACTTTTGTGCGAGAAAATGTTTCCCCAAAAAATATCTTTGCAAAAAAATATGCATGAATCCAATATTCACTAATTAATTCGAATATATTTATCAATGCTATTATAAGCCCACGAAACCGTATTTTAAACGTTATTTATTCATTTTTTATTTTCATGAAGTTAATTCGCCACAATGAATGTGTATATATCTGTACTGTGATATGAGCCCTGGGACGGGAGAAGAGGACAGTCTGTCTCATTCGCCCCAGGTGAAGTAAAAACAATGTCAATATTCCTATCTTCTCCTTCTATCCAGCTTCTTTCTCCCACCCATTTCTCTCCCTCTTTCTCTCTCCTTCTTTCTTTCTCGCTCATCTAGATGAAAACGGCACCGCTTGCCGCTCCACCAACAACTCATACGCCCCCGTGCGCTTCATTGATCTTTTTTTTAAATGGTATTCCTTCTTCTCCTCTTTCTCTCTCTCCGTTTCTCCCTCTGTTCGAACGGCTTACTTTGAGTGGTGTCGCTTTACAGGTATGCGCGCGTGCAATTTTCTGGCCAGGTTGAACGTGGAAGAATGTTGTCTGTACGTGAAAATATACGTAAAATTCGGCATCAATTGATGAGTTTCGAGTAAAAAGCCATTAATAATCCAAAACCGGCACCGAGTACCCTTTAACTATAACGGGTGAAGAATATTTATATGTCATACATTGTTTTTGTCAGACAATAGTGATCACTGGAAATGGCAACTTAGTTTTTGACACATTATGTTTATCAAGTTTCGTCGCTCTTCAAGTGGGTTGCCAAGCGGTGAAAGCGCGATCGGTAAGTGATAAAATTGATGCAGTTAGATTAGCAAATAAAGTTTCCGATTCCAATTTAAGTTTATCAGCAAAGAATTAAATGACACTAGGTACCATTGAACTTAGCAATTCAAACCTCTTCGACTTGTTCTTATCTTAGGAGGTTTCCAAATTCTTCCACAAAGAGTATCTTTATGCTCGTTTTACATAAATCATTCTCGCTAGGTCGACGACGTCCCGTCGCTCCAAAATGCGAGAAAAATAGCGTAACTGGAGTCAATCTCTGCTTCCATTTCGAAAAGAAAAGGGATTTATGAATTTCCCAACGAAAGCTCGAGGAAAAAGGAACGGGTGTTCATATTCATTTAAAGATAACTGAAACGTGAAGAAATATGATAAACGAGGCCAAAATTAAACGTAAAAATAAATGCACGTAATCGAAGAGGACACATAAGCATAAAAGATAACGCATAAGCGCAGCATGTCTAATATTATATATGCCAAACATTATTAGAAATGACGTGATGAAAACTCATACACCAAATATTTATTTATATCCTCCCTAAAATGACAAATGTTACCATGCCACAAAAATGAAAGTAGTGTAGATGCGTGAGGTAAGCATTTTATATTGTCCACTAGATAATATTCCTGGACAGTGAAATAAAATTAAGACGTCGAGTAAAATAGAATCGTGTTTCATTACCATTGGGGTCGAACGTATCGGTTGGAAAAATGACTGGTACTATGAATGCTGACCTCCACAAGAAGACCAAGAAGCTGACCCCCACTGCTTTTGTTCAAGGTTCTGCAGAGCCTCTTTTAATTCTTGCAAGCTAAGAGGGCACCATCACGTAATGAAAGCGCCCTCTGCAGAAGAACTCAAGACGTTAGAACACGAGAATCTCTCTTCTCTGATTTCAAATGAAAGAAAATTTCATGACGGACTGGATCGCAATTGTTTGGTACGCGAGTTTTAGTAATTCTAAACTCTATGTTCAAAATGCAAGGTTACTTTGTTAATCACTTCACTTAAGTTGCAAAGAGGTCAAACTATTTACCTACGGCTGATATAAACATAGTAGGTATACTCTCATATTCTTTTCGTAATTTAATCTTCATTTAACTTTATTTCGAATGGAGTGGTTCGACTAATTTGCCATATCTATGAAATACCATGGGTTTTGTTAATTTTTAATTTACCCTAACGGGTAAGAATAATTAAAATTGCTCGGTGTCGCCTATTTCAAATCGGCGTTTGCCAGTTAACGTGTTTATATAATATTAAGCTATGTTTGTAAAGCCCAATAATTGTTTTTGAGGATTTCAGAAGTAAGTTTTTTGCTGTTGAACACTTTATAATGAGTGATTACATATCAAATCTTTTATTCTTTTTCCATAGCAGTCAGCTTTTCTTAATTCATCATTTTCCCCCGGGAAAAGACCAATTTGAACCTTCGACTTTATTTACTATTTCCGTGCGTTCATTATCAACCGATATAACTCGTACATTCTTGAGAGTCGGAAATGAATTCTTGCATTTACAAAAAATCAATTTTCAAATAATGTCTTTTATTCATGCATTTCGTATTGATTCACTCCAGGACTGAGGGTATGATAACGTCGAAGAGTGAATTAAAAATAATGAAGACAGCCTTTCTCTCTGTATTAATGTGGAGACACGCGCAGGCCTAGAAATATTCCTTCCTATTCACGTTCCCGATGTGTCACAGAAAATTATGACCCGCGTGTGGTCAGCCTTTCATTTTACCAGACAATTAGCTACTTCCATGCTACGTGAAATCCTTACAATTTATGTGGTCACATATTTCTTCACAGTATACCAATCTAATCCGACAAAACTTTGCGGATGATTACTGAAACATGGTAACCATTTAATTATATTGAAAACCAGGGCCCAGCCAGCGCTTTGGGAAATATTTGTAATCTCGTCGAACCAACATTGCGCGAATAAAGAAATGAATGAGGTAGTAAATATCGGGAACATTAAATGAAAGGCACGCCCAAGACTTGACCAGGCGAAGTTTAACGGATTTTTTTCAATCCAACTTGTGATTTCCCCTATCGTTAGCATAAATGTGCGTACTGCAGAAATATTTTGGAATAGCGTAAACTGATGCAACGAAATATTTCATTGAAATAAAATATTAATTTTTTATTCAACATTTTATTTATCTTTAAGGTCTCGCCGTTTAACTGCCTAATTATGACAGCAATAGCAGAGAGCATCATAGTGCCATTGGCATGATGTAACTAAACAAACCGGAACTTCCTCGGTGACCGATTGCTGAATAGGTATGAAAAATCAAGAAATAAAGAACAACATATTCGTCCTCTGGATTTCAGTGTTTCCTGATATTTTTCTTCATAGCAACTCAAGAACTTCACCCTTGGGGTAAGACTGGGAATAAGAAAATTATGGAGTCCAAAGGGATTGTAACCTCCATGTCAATTAGGTAACGCGAAGCGCTTACTCCACTACATGGTAGTAGTACCTCGTGAATATTGTTGAGAATTTAACTTCGAAATATTCTAATTGGCATATTTTTAATTTTTTTAAGTCACAAAACGTCCCCTTCCAGGAAGATCTTTTTACACAAATGGAATTTTAAGTTTAATCAACCCTGATAAAATCTCTCGGAACATTTACCTCATCCATTAGCGCAACGCCGAAATTTTTGCTATTTGGATAATCATGTCAGAAAGCTTTGCCCATAAGTTCATTTCCGAGCACATTAAAAACATGCCTCCTAAATTTACGTTTGATAGCACCCATAGATCGATTACCAGTTATAATTCGAAATAAAGACCTGAGGGTATCTGTTGAGCCGACGGCTTTTTGATTTTAAAATTTACGTCTCACAGGATTGGCTTGTGCATCAAAAAGGGCTCAGAACGGTGGCCGCGACGCTGTTTTTTTCATTTCTTAATCCGATCGTTGCCAAATCGGAATAGAGAAATGACTGTTGCTTTTATATTAATTTATAATAAATATATATAGTTTGATTATAACTTAGGGTTCGGGTCAATATTTCAGGATCCAAGATATCGCTACTTTGACTTCGCATAAAATCGTTATAATGAGACCCGTAAAGATTCGACAAAAGGCGATGGAAAAAGTTCTCAACAGCAGCATTCATTTAAAAACAGACTAAATTAGTTAGCCGAAAGTTACTTTAATAGGTTGAAATTAAGTTAACCTCTGGATAGGTTTCGCGTTCTTTTATGCAAAACGAATAAAAGATAGCGGCCCTACTATTCCATTGACTTATTATTTTCCCCTCCACCCTCATTCCTACAGTAATCTACCGATTCATTATTTATATCAACTCAGGAAATATCTAGACAAAAGAAAGTTTGTCTTAGCCTTTTGAAGTCGACGGAAAGATTATCGACGATAGTAATAATATCGATTTTATTATTAGCAAGAAAATCAAAATTTTATTTTGAACATGGGATCGTTGATGAGTCAAGAAAATTGGTTTCTCACTGTGGACACCTCATTGCGTGAATTCCTTGGTAATACGCGGTTGTAGAGAGTTAAAAAAACATCGTATAGAATTCTGGCGGAACATTTAGCGCCACTGATCCTCATATCCTTTTAGGATATGGTTAATGGTGTTTTTCCATCTCACCCAATCCCCATATTTTCTTCCCTTTATTATTCATTGAATGGATATTCATAATAAACGAGTGTACCTCGCGCAATTTATGCATCGTCAGCATTATTTCTCATTGTATTCATTAATGTGTAGGAAGGAGGGTAAAAAATTATATTCGACGCCATTCATCTAATTGTTAAATGCCATTAAATCTTGATTACATTGTACGGTACTCCGAGAATGGAGAGAACCACAAGAGACAGCGTAGAAAATGTGTTTAGTACGAGGAGTACTCGTATTTAGGAGTTAATTTGGGTTTGTCCTTGAGAACCGTCAGTTTTTCATAGTGAGCCTAATGTAACTACAAACTCGTAAGCGCATACACATACGGGCCGCACTGAAGAAGCGGTTATGTCAGCAAATTCATACTGATGTCCTCTCTATCGAATGAGCTTTTCCCGGAAATAGAAATTTTCGAATGCTTCCGTCCTGCCGAGCTTCTTGCAGTTTAACAACGCCTTGTCATCAAAATTGAAGAATATTTGTTTAAAGCAGAACTTTTTCCGTCATTTTGTGAGTTAAAAGTTACAATAATAATTGTAAATAATTGCGAGTTACTTTTTCGGAATCATTATTTCTCTTTGGAGTAATAACAAGGGACATAGGGATTAAATGCAGTTTTTGGGACATTAAGAGTTATATTGAACTTCGAAACTCTGGCTACGAACATTGCCATCTTTAATTATATGTGCTTCATAGTTGACGCGGATTTTACAATCAAATACACCAGTTATACACAATACGAGGTCTAAGCCGTGAGAGAAAAGAGCAGCGATTTTCATTAATACGTCTTCTTTGCAAGAAAAGATGTTCAAAGAGAATTATTAATAATATTTAGGTTTCAGATTTCAATTTCCATAAGCATTAGTTTGTTCCTTCGTGCATGATGAAACATTAGTGGCACTAAGATGTATTAATAAACAAATAATTAGTTTCATTGTTTTGAGCATTTTTAATTTTCAGCTGGACTCGAGTTTTAGGAAACATTCATTTGATTTTAATTACGGCATGAGATCCACTCCCATACTCCCTAATTAATTTTCCTCTATTCTGCTTGACGGAGTTATTTCACAATTGCCTTTGTCTCTCACATAAGTACTGAAACTTTTCGCTGTTTACGAATGTCTTTAAACGTTCTGAATGTACGTATGTTGAGTTGATTTCCTGCTCAATGAAAATAATATGAAGATTAAGCGAAAGAATTCTGGCATAAGCTTCCTTAGGGATAATTTCCGTACCATCGAGTTAATCAGCCAACGTTCTTTGAGTTAATTATCCCTTGGAATGGTAAATTTTAGGTAGGAATTACTTGGTAAAATCTTTTCTCTTCCAGCTCACTGTTGCACTTTCGCTGCTAAATATAATTTATCTACTACATAAAAAAGCAGAAAATGGCGTAGTGGGTGGCATTCAAGTTTTCACAGAAATTCCTGATGCTATTCATTCATGATAAATTTCCGAATTGGCCGTAATTGGAGCATTTTTGAACTTTGTTCAAATGAATGAAGCTTTAGTTAAATTGATGAGAACAATTCAAAGAATTTGTGGAAAAGAGAACCCACAATCGCTTTGCTCTCCATTATGTTTATTAATCTATTTACATTGGGGACAATGTCCCAAACAGTAATGTTTACGTGACTCATTTACATGTTGTCCTGGGTTTGGAATGATATTACTTACACTTTATTTAAAGTGTAACGTTCTGGTTTGTGTCAATGTGTCAAAACAATATTAAGTTACCTCAAATCTAAAAATGAGGCTAAGCGTATGTAATTACGTGAAACCTATTAGTATAAATATGTCAAAGGATTAAAGATGAACTTCCTTGTTGAGATGAAAAGTCCTGAGATTGGACAAAGAACTAAGTTGACACTAGCGTTTTTGGGTTACACCCTCGTTTTCAACTTGGCTGAAAGACTGTTTCGCTGTCGTTGAAGTCAGTATCTACATCTACATAATACCCTGCAAGCCACCGCAAGGGCGTGTGGCAGGGGGTTTTAGGTCACCCTCCGTAAACTAGAATAATCATGCAAAATCAAATCATATAACCACTACACAAATGCACTTGACAAACCTGAATCAGACGAAAGAAAGTAATGACATGCAACATTATTTGATAACAGGATACGTATATTCAAGTAATTCTGTAGAACCATTAGAACTATTAAAAAGATGTGTCCGTTAAATAAAAAGAATAACATGCAGGAAGAAACATGCAAGATATCTGCAAATATATGCACTACCGATTATAATTATCTCATACACGATTGCTGCCATGTCTATTATGTTCTCTAATGGCACGAGGGAAAAACGACATTTTAAATCTATCTATTCTACAATAAATCTTCCTGATTTTACGTTGGCGATCTGATCTACCATAGTAAGTGGGAGCCTGTAATACGCCCTTAACATCTCAGATAAGTAACCTGCCTCAAATTAACGCAGTAAATTTAACCTGTATTTAAGCCTGCGGTCTACTACCCTAAAAATGTTCATGCGACTTATTTGTTGATAAAAAATGGACTTAAAAACTTTGAAAGTAGCTATGATACATTCCGCATGTGTCAATATAAATGCCTTTATAATGAATAAATATTCCTTTATTGTACGGAGGAATTTGACTCCTTCTAAGTAATCTTCCCTCAGTCTGATTTAACAGGCCTCGGCTCATTCGTCTCACGAACCTTCAGAGGAAGAAAATAAAATCCCAAATCTCGCCGTTTTGCCCTGACGACAACGACGCGAGGTCATGTGTTTTCGAAAGTAGAGTCACGTGAAATTCAGTTCCACCTCGAGATAGATCTGCTCCTGCCCTTCTAGTGCCACACTGTCAATGATTGAATGACAACACTCGGTGTGTAGAGGACCCATCAGTGCAATATAGCAAAAAGCAGTGCAAAAATACAATTCCCGCAGTGCACATGTATTCTATGAAAATCTTCATTTTTCACATTGTGATTAATAAGCCCAGCATAACCTTTGAGTTAACGCCGAGTCCTTTGATTCCATATGAATATACCATTAATGAATTTCTAAGTTGCATGTGCAAAAAATATTGATTGAATTAAATTGAGTGTGCTCTACTTATGAGCGTGATTAATTGATGGACTCGCTTTTATGGAGGAGGACTTGGCTCGGGAAATTCTGTTTTGAAACAAAATTTATCCCTCAAAATAACGCGATGAACACCGTGGAAACGTCATCATTTTCGAGTGGTTCTTTAATCAAGTTTTGTATTTAAATGAATCGCCGTGAATAATTTAATAAAACTTTGACCCTTGAAAATTTTACGACTTGCCTACCAGACCGAGAAATGAGCACGGCCTCGAGGTGTCGTCGACGGAGAAATGTTGTCATTTGACTCAGCGGCCTCCGACCAAGGACGAATCTTACGGAATCGGCATCGGGAAGCAATAAGTGTGGCTGCAAATTACCAGCGTAAGCACGTATCAAATGTGAGATGCAGGGCAGTTCCGCTGAATGAGCACAAAACCCAAAATACGTAATATACCTTCCGGCCCTCAGCTCTAAACTCAACCAGGCCGAGGTCGTTATCCAATTGTTACGTGATCTTCGAGGATTCCAACATTTGTACGAATAATTGGTCACGTACTCCGGAGAGCAATCAAAATGGATGGTACAGAGCTCCCTTCGGTGCGATAGCATCACTCAAAGAGTAGAAGAAGACCCAACCACTCCACTTTGACGTCCTTTTTCGACGGTTGAACGAGCCAAGAGAAGACGGAGCTCACCGAGACCCACATTCGCATTCACTTGTATATAACTAAAGTGTTTCGGAACAATTTTCTACAAAAAAGTTTGAAAGGTCCCATTCCCAACAATTTGCTTCAATTACGAGGAAGTTGTAAAAAACAAATTCGAGTAAGCTATTCTTACTATTCATATCTATCTTACAAGTACTTTTTCGGGAACTCTGTTACCTTTTAAGAATCATAACAAATCATTGATAAGTAAAATTAACATGTTGATGAGAGAAATAATTTTTGGAGGGTTTAATATACCGAAAGGTAACCCTACCTCAACATGAACTTCAAATGAAACACTCAACTGATGGTAAAGGATACGTCAAAAATGATTATTAGTAAATTTCAAGAAACTGTAACAGTAACTTTAACGGAGTCACCCGCTATGTGTGCATTATAATGCAAACATTTCAGAGAGTAAAAATCATTCGCCTTGACCGGGATTCGAACCCGGATTATTAGTAGTTTAATACAAAATGGTGGCCATGCGTTAAAAAATATTTCCAATTTAATTATGCCTGGAGGGAATTTGTGTTAAAAACAGTGAAGCCCGACCAATGAAATGGTTCATCACCATAATTAATTAATCAAACACTAATATTCAATATTAGGTCACTAAACTTTTCCAGATTTTGAACAATAGTGAAAATTAGTAGAGTAGATTCAGAAGAGATAACCGTAGCTTAACGATAGCCAACAGAAGTAATTACTTACGTCCCACATATTTTATTAAAATTAAAAAATGTAACTTTCTTGGCTCTTTAAAAAAAATATAACAGTAGCTTACATAACCAATATTACAGCCTCCTAGCGAAGCTATAGCGACCACGAGGATATTTTTTTCTTTGATTATATTTCTTCAAAAAGTATTCCAGCTACATACACAATTTTTTCAAGCTATATACACAATTTTTGAGGTCATTATTCACTGGATGGCCATCACAATAAATATTATCCCTCAACAAGTCAGTCGAGATTATCCATTAATTCAAACACTAAATAAAATATTATTCTGGTTCACTTCCATCAGGAAACTTTGTTCTCTACACAGGATTTGAATCACCACTATGAATGACTAGATAATAGTATTATCAGCAACTTATTGTAAGAAAAATTGGCGTCTATGGCGTGAGGACTTGATAAACATGTCATTGTCACTTGCTTGTAACATACAATCTTTCACAAATGATTCCTTGCATGAGGAAAAGCTATTGAGGCAAAACCATTAACCAGCTGTTCATATCAACAAAAATATAGCACCATTTACATATTCGGTCACGTTAGAGTCCATCTACATTTTGAATGGCAGAAAAGAGCGTTACAAGCTTTGTGAATGCTACATCAATACCATCTTCCCCCACCGTATTTCCCCAAATAGTGTAATGAACCGTATATCGTACTTAAAATGTACACGTCAACATACTTGCAGCCATAACTTTGTCTCAGACTCAAATAACTACGAAATTGATATATTATAACTTGAGTCAAATTGTAGAGACCAAATAAACCTTCTACGGCCTCTGTATTAACTTCACCAGGAAGCACATAATCCATTCATAACTCCATTTTACGAAATTATGTTAATTAAATCAGAACTTGGGCTTCAAGCATTAGTAAAGTTTGAGTTTCTTCTGATGAGTGTCTACTTAGAGTTTCTCCCAACCTATTAAGGCAGTTTAAAATTCTTTCCAACATTTTCCTCCCTTCACAATCTAATATTAACATGATTTTGCAGAGAGTCATTTAACTAACCGTAAGCCTTCTAACGACGACTTTATATTGACCACTTTTCATCATCCAGTGAAGTTTTCAATAAAGGGAGCAGTATCTTTAGAGAATAATGAAAAGAGAAAATTTATAATTCCACATAGATTTATTAGACGGACGACCTAGGTTTCGACGTGGCACGTCATCACCTGATGATGACGTGCCACGTCGAAACCTAGGTCGTCCGTCTAATAAATCTATGTGGAATTATAAAGTTTCTCTTTTCATTATGTTAAGTCGATTCCATGAAGTCACGCCCGAGACAACGAATTATCTTTAGAGAATATAAAATATTTGCATTTTTCTAAAATTGGAAGCGTATGGACAACGTTATCATTAAAAACCTTTCTTACCTATTTTTATTCTCTGTATCTGTATTTGAATGGAATGGCTCTTTAAGAGTTAGTGAATGTCAATGTCTTCCAATTTCACCTTACACGAGAATAAATCTCTCTAATTGTTCCAAAAGGTACTGTGTGTTTTGGCCTCCTGGGTTCAACTACAACCGGAAAAGTAAATTTAAGACCATTGATCTGAGCTATTCAATTATTTCTGATGCATTCAAGCGTCAGAAATGAGTCAAACAAAGAATTATTGATTTATTTCATGGATCAAGATAAAAAATGCTTAACTTTTGGGGTAGAGAATTTAGACAATGCCTTTATAATACTACCACTATTAACAGAAAGCTGACAACTATTAAACCAATACCTTTCAATGTAATAATAACCATTTATGTTGCCTAAAATAAGTCATCAGAAGTGAACTTGCTGACTGAAATGATGTGTACCGCATCTTTAAAAAGTGGTGTCCAGCCAAGTGTCATAAAATGTCCTGATATAGGTGGCTGTAGCCTGTAGGTGACATAAAGTTTTGACAATTAGAGTGAGGGTTTTTTACTAATTCATGAAATCCTGCCCCTTTTATTGTCAACAGATGAATTTCGTCCATCATGGCACTTATATTTATGTCATGACTTTCAAAGACTATAGTTTTGGCACATGCTAAAATGCTGGCAAAACCTTTTTGACGATTTAAATGGTAACCGGCTCACACTTGTGGGGTTGGGTGTGATAATGACCAGAGTTTCTAACAAATTTATAGGTGTGTGGGGAAAACGTGGAAAAGCAACTGAAAAAATATAAGTTTTACAACGATATTCATCATGAATTCCACCTGCTCCGTTCTTAAATCAACTCCTGTGATAACGCCATCTGCTGGTGCAAGGTTGTATAATCGTCTTCCAGGGCTACAAAACTCCCTAAATCCATGCTTTAATTTGGCTGATTTGTAGATATATTTCCCATTCGAACATTTAACCCATTTAAATGTTACTATTTATATTAATATCCTTCACTTCCATGGGGAAGAAGAAGAAGGGAAGTTATTTATATTAACATTTTTTCACAATAACATCGCTTAAGAATGGATTCACCAATAAATGAATTCCAATGGAAACAAACGCATTCATTGCTGGAAAAGGAGCAGCCACTTAATGCCCCGCAAGCATTTTGTTCTGTTTCATAACAATGATCACCTAATATGAAACATATTTCTTGTAAGAGAACACCTTCCTAGTCCATGAAACTCCTTTTCTGTTCATGGAGCCTTCTCCATTCTTTATCTCCTTCATGAGGTACTTCAACTGCTCCAATTCTTTTCTTAATCTCTTTTTCTCATATGCCACACGAGTTGTTGATGATGAAGTCAAGTATTACGGGTAATAAGGGGGTACAGAATGTATTTCACCGTCTCTCAGTCTGGGTGTAGACACTTCCTTCCTTGTAACCAATATGCCAGTTTTATCATCAAATATTGATGTCTCCCGTAAAACGTCCTCTTCTGGTCAATGTTTAATGTACACCAGATACATTGGAAAAGGCATTTCTATGGTGGCACCGTTAAATCTGGATTGACTGAAAAATGAAAGCACTTCTCTCCACTTTCACAAGAGAAAAAAATGTGGCGTTGGAGTCCTAATAAAATAATGTGTCGGCTATCTACTTCATGGTACTAATTAACTGGCACCGATATTAATTGGTAATGAGTCGGTAGTATCACGTTGATAGTATGGTGATTGGTATATTTTTAGTTTTTCCACAAACTAAAGACTTGTTTCTAAAGTTTTCCTTTAGACACAAGTCCCTGTACTTATTTACGAGCTCGTATAATTGATAAAGGCCGTCATACTCAACAAAATTGTGAGATATATATCTATATGATTCAGCGCACAAGTTTCTATCGACAGTGAAAGATATTAGTTTGTTGAAGCAGCTGGTTTTCTTGTATGTGCTGGGATAGGGCCTGTATATTAGACTTTCTTCTTTTTACAAAGCACGGAGCTTTAAAGGAAACTTTAAAGCATGACGATTTGTAAACACAAGAAAGCCAAATGAATAGACATTATTTTCGGAACTAATAACGTAATCCACAGAAAAGATATTCTGTTGTGCTGATCACCAAAGTTAGTCAGGTGTACTCACGGCGTCGTAAAAGTCTCGCCTTGCCAGTCTTGTCTAGCGTGTGAAGAGGCTCGTGAAGATCTCCGTCTGCTCAAGTCCGACAAAATAATTATTCGAGCACTAAGGGTTTATATTCTGTGTGGTGTTCGCTATGCGTGTGAAAGATTGTTACGGTAGTCGAATGGTAAGTGTTATTCGTCGTTATAGTAATTCTTTAGGACTAGAGAGGGAATCAACTACATACCAATCGAGCCAAACGTCAATTTTGCTGTGATTACCCACCTCTTGCTGCGTAATCTCAGCCGTAGATGGACGTTGGAAGATTCTGACTCTGCATCAGCATAGGAATTTAACACGCATGGAATTCGCGCCCTGACGAATTCTGTCGACACGGTATGACTAAAACAAACTAAGGGAACGAGGGCCGTGCTTCGGGAGTGAGATTTAAAGGATTGATTTGGGGAGGTAGGATGCTCGTTGACACCATGCAACATAGGGGTCGAATACCGGCGTTTCTGTACACCCTCGGCTTTATGCAAGCCGACAGGATTTTCAACTAACACATCTGCTTGGGAACCCCACCGGAGGCAGAAGACAAGGCCTGCCACGGCCTCTACTTTAAGGTATAAATTTCAGAAGTCGCCCAGGGCCCAGTGCGAGGAGACCATTGCCCTACAAACCGAAAACCCTTGGCCCGATTGTTGTGGTGGCCATCGCACATTGTTTTGGTGACCCGTGGGCGAGGGTGCTCACATTTTTATCTCGGCATCAGCGCATCTAATTTACGCACGTGGATTCACGGCCGCTGGATAGACTGGCACAGTTTCGTAAACGGAATCGTTTTGAAGTTTTGGACCCCACCTTTCTTTCATTGGGACGAATTTTTGATCAACCCACGTGATAAAACCCAGTGAAATTCCCATGCCATTATTAATGGGTCGAGCGGAGAAAGTCTCGGTGCAAACAGCACGTGGACTCGTCCTCGGCGAGTGTGTGTGGGGAGTGACTGGCGCCGAGGCAAGGTCCGAGGGCCACGGGGGTCCCAGCGGCCGACCCGCGTCGTAGGAGCTCCTTCTTAGGACGCCGCAACACGAAAATAGTTGGGTGACCGCTCATTTTTGTTTCGAAAACTTCTTTCTTTCCCCGGTGTCCATCCTATAAAGCATTCGGGGGATGAGTTTCCAGTGAGCGACATCCCCAACCCCCGCGCCGAGGGACGAAGTTCTCGGTGCATTGCCGCCCACGCTATAACATTCCCGACGCACTGTATTCTCCTCCTCAACATCCTTCTCTCCCTGGGAAAACACAGGAGCACGAATGAATATAAAAGGCGGGGGAGCGAAGGGCCGGGGGTGGAAACCCCGGGTGGGGCCTCCTCGGGTGCTGTGGGAGGCAGGAGGGTGGCCGGGAGTGAGGGAAAGGCGGTCGGCGAGGGTATGATTCCCTCGGCGGGGAGCGGGTCGCCTCCCCAGTGCGGCCGCCGCTGCCGCCCGGGGATGCCCCGGCGCTATTGATTCCCGTGCAGCCCAGCGCTCTCCCGGCTCGGCTAGCCACTCCCTCTCCCCGCTCCTTCCCTCCCCTCTCCATCCCCCCGTGTCGACCCCACCCCCCCTATTCCCTCCCCACCTTTCCCCTTCCCTCTTTTACGCTCCATGCCGTGCGAGCCATGCTGCACGCATGCAAACTCCGTCGTGAGAGATTTCTCTTCCGCCGCACCTCCCCCGCGCCACTCTCATCCGTCCCTCGCAGTGCCGTCAAATCGATGACGTGGCGGCGGGTAGCACAAGTGACGGTGCGAGAGATGAGAGCGCATGGCAGTATCGAATCCCATGGGCTACTGCGTGCGTGAGGCACTGCGTCACTCTTCCTTCGCCGCTGCTTGGTCTCTCGCAAAACGGCTCCCTTTCCGAAACTCGACGGCGAAAGGGTTTTCTTCCGCGGGCTTCGAAGGGCACCGACGCCACCGAGCAACTCGGGCACATTATCGGAAATTCATATCCCGTTTGGGATGGGGCGTTTGACTGTCCTAAGAGATCTGAATGAAGCCTGAGAAGTCGTGGGTGCGAGGTGTTGGTGGCGGCGCCGGGGGTTCCCGTGTTATAGAGACTCCGGCGGTTTCGTGCTTCTATGGTGTCGTGTCGTCGAGGGCGGGCGGTTGGGCGGTGGGCGGGTTGGGAGTGGCCGGGAGGGAAATGTCCCGATCGCACGCACCTCCTCCTTCGCCCCCTATGCCACCGGTCGCTCCCGCCTCCGTTCCTCGAACCACACCCCCCCTCTGTCGATTTTCGCGTCCATTCTTGCTAGGGCACGGGATATCCACGCCTTCCTCCTCCGATAACTAGGGCCACTGTACGTATTAATTCCTACACTCATTTTATTTGATAGCCCAAGAAGAAATTTCTTGGATTTTTCACCTCCCATCTCTGCGGCCCGACTATTCCTCGTCTGAGTCTTTCTCACACCCTGTCTCCCCGTCGTTTTTTGATAGCACCACGAAGATCCCACGTTGGTGTAGGATCTCGGAGCTCGAACGCGTTAGCATGCACTGTTTGTTTGAGCAAGAATGGGCGTTCCATGTAATGGAAAGTCAGACTCGATGCACGGAGAATATTGTTACCATTCGTTCCTCACTATAACCTTCTTCAGCCTCTTTGCTTTCCGTTTTCCAGCTTCCCTATGCTCACTTGATGACTCCTACTCGTGACGCCACGAGTCAACTTCGAAGAATGGTGACATTATCGCGTGACGAGCTTCCATGCACCCACCTGACTTATATTGGGTGAAACATTGCATTACATTGCAGGCATTGTCGAATAAACTTTTCTGTTTGACAATTCCTTAATACAATAAAGTGGTTTCCAACTCCAGCATTAGACTCTGGTGTCCCGTGCTGTTGTGGGGTCAACTCAAGTGTCAAAGGTCACCTAGGTGACAGATATACTGATGAAGGTGCCATTGTCATTGATATGTTTGTTTTGCCTCTCGGAAATGTCATCATACACTATTTATTATCAATTTCTGTCCGATAGGTGCCGAAAGGGCTCTTATTCAAGTCGAGTTGCAATGATGTATCCACCGAGCAGGTTCCATAATACGGTAATTTTCAAGTGTATTCGTTATTATGGTTCATTAAATTCAAATATCTGCTATTAATTCAGGTAGGATTGAAATGAAATGAATCATAACTCTAGGAACAAAGACAGTTTTTGCTTTCCTTTCATTAAAGCAATTAAAAAACTGCAAGTATGTTTCCGTTATTACGAAACGATTCATTCATTTCCCGACCCAATCTGGTTTGTACAGTCGTAGATTAAATTTTGGTCGCAAGTTGTAATTATAGGTAATAGGTAAGGGTATAAGTAGCCCCTTCTAATGAAACAACAGCTCCTTACTTCAATTTCATTCGGCAATGATTGATATTTAGTTCTCACTAGACTCGTAGTGCTCGTAATTCCAATTTCCCTCACGGGTCTATTTTCTTGGTTAGTTGCCGAAATGACTTCCTTAGTACCTAAATATTAGGAACAATTTTTAAAAGATTCTTAATATTCAAACACTACGGCTTTTTTTGTGGTATATATTTGTCATGGCAGATTCATACTTTCTAATATCCATTTTGGGTATGAGGATTTATATCATGAATTCCATCTAAGAGAAGCATCGATTTTTGTGAATCGTGAGTAAAGAATTGAGGATTAGTTGTGCAGGAAAATTGAATATTTATTGCCAGTTACTCTTATTTTAAATTGTCAAATTTTTCGAAATAACATTTTTGAAAATTTGTCCACATAAATAGTTTACACCCACTTAAATTTGGTTGGTCTGACTACCAAGAGAATTTTCATGTGAACACTAACCCAAATGAGTGGCGTCGCTTGTTCCCCCAGGAGGCAATAATAAATAATATCGCCACGACACGCATGAAACTGAAAATTCAAAATGTATACTCAGTGATCTTTGATTCTCTGAAGTGCGATATGTTTATTATGCTTTAATACTCTACTATGTTCGTTATATTGTTCATTTTTACAGTCAGGCTTTCCAGCGTATGGAAATATCGAAGGTTCTCCCGTCGAAAATACTGTTGGATTCCTGTTTACTATCTGCTTATTTCCATCAATTTATGAAATCAAAGCCTGAATTCGTTGCTGTTGAGGAACAAGAAAAAAGTTCACAAAATGCTAAAATCAGGTATAATCATCATTTCTTTAAAATTCGTCGTCTAGGAGTCGGTATCGCATTGCTTCCAAATATGTTCCTTTCTTCATTCAAGGAAATATGTTTTTCATTTTCACAATTTGCACTGCCAATATATGTACCAAAACCGCCGCAAAAATACCTTTTGGAAGACTTGCTAGTCTACCGTTTAATTTCGGTTTTTGTATGGGCACAGACTGAACATCGATACATTTCTTAGCGTCGTAAGACTAAACATATCCTGACACAACAAACTCAATTAAACTGTTCTCCAATTTCGCACACATTCCACCTCATTTCATACAGTGTGAAATGATGGTCCTTTTCCTACGCCTATTTCGGCCACCTGACGGATTTTCCTCGATTGCAGTCGTCAACATTCGTTCCCCAGTTATACGTACTGTTCTGAATGAACCTTTTCAGTCACCTTTTTCTTGAACAAATCTTCTCCCTACCCCCCTGAGGAACCAGGACTTCTTCCTTTGTTTTCCATTCCAGCCTTTCCCCACCCCACAGCCACAAAGAATCCAATCTGCACCTATTATCTCGCTTCAAAGACGATATTTCCACACCGTTGAAAATAATGCTCCACATCAAAGGCTTAACGATCCTTTTCGTAAAATCCTTACTCAAAGTCCCTGTCATTGATTCCTATTTCTGGTGAACGTTTCTGCGCTTGAAGCAATTCTTGTTCGTGTCTTTACTAATTTGACCATCTCGGCACAAAACACTGCCAAGATAGATTATCTCTTACCCATGCTCAAGCTTTTACCGTCTTCTTTTAACTTAACTTAGCTTTCCTTGGTCTCTAAAACCTCGTATTATTTCTCTGACTTGCATTAAATCTTATTCTATATATAACTCACAGATTTTCTAATGCACAAATTAAAGTTGTGCACCCCTTGGCTGACTGCTTGACACGAGCTTTGTCATCCGTAAAGTTATCTTTTTTTTGTGGATTCTCCAAACAAATACGTCACCATCATTTACCAAGCCATGATCACCCCCGACTCTTCATGCATCGCACGTGCCTGAGGAGTGGGACAAATACAGGTTGCGGAGAAGCCATCTAGCCCTGCATTCTACTCCTATCTTCTACACCAAATTCAATAGTTTTACCTTTTTTGTCTATCGAGCTACTACATAAACTCAACGACACAAAATATGCATCCTGTACTCCATGGTCCTTTTTATTAGTAACATTATTACTGCTATCGTATCACGTCTACTTCTTCTCTTCCTAAAACCAAACTCTACATCCACTCTTAGAAATCACTTTCCATTCTCTTATTTACAAACCTAATTACCACATTAGATGCGAACTAATTCAATCCTTAATTACGGCTGCCTATTCTCTTTTGGGTAGTAGCATTTGTATAATGAAAATTTCCGGCCATATTTATCTCTTAAAAAAGCTAAGAATTAATACAAAAATCTTAATTTACAATTTTAAAAAACCCCAAAATATTTCCACGTGGATGTTATCTATTTCCACGAAGTTATTTGATTTGAATTTCCTTAGTACTCTTTCTAGCTCACTATCAATTATGCTTGGACACAAACTATCACCACCTATGTCACATTCTCTTTCGATGTCTAAACTTGCTGGCCTAACATCCATAATATGTGTACAAGTACAGTTACCTTTTGAATCCTTTCTGTCTCTCATGTATCTTTCAAGGTTCAAATATTTATCTTCCACTCTTATGTTTGACATATGCATAGAGTTTCCCTGCTTACTTCCGGATGGCCTTTTCATCTCCCTGTCAAGCGCCCCAATTTTACAGAAAGTTTTAAACACTATCTTCAATAGTGTCAAAACGGATTATAAAGATTCAGGAGACTTCATTTTATATTTGTTTTAACTTTTCCAAATTTAATGCTCCATTGATAGTCGTTGTTTGAAATATGGTCACATTGGAGTGTTCAGAGGGAGGACGGTTTTCAGGCTGTTAGAAGAGAAGGGTTTGGATATGTTCCAAGGATAGAGGAAAACATACTCAGTCCCAACAAATTTAAGTTTTGCGATTTACTTGAATTTTAGTTTTTTTCCGTTAAATAATTTAAGTTTTCCGTTACCCATTTTAGAGTGCTATGCATAAGAAAGCTATTAAGATAATCAAGAAAGTATTTATTAAGATAATCAGGCACCCTGAAAGTCCTCGATAAAAAAACCGGGACTGCGACGTTTCAAAAACAAACTCTTTCTCCTTGCTGCTGGTCAAGTCAAGAGTTTTCTAAGTTTTACACGGTTGCGCTTCACCGAATTCCTCTACCCGTAACGTTATGGCTGCGCGCCCGACCCCGAATACTTACGGGTGTGTACATTTTTTCGTAGACGCCTGGCATATTGGGAAGTATAATAAAGGATAATATGGAAAGGAAAAAAATAGGTTCGCATCTTCAAACATTAATGTTACTGTATCGAGAGACCTCGCCAGAGGAAGTATGACGTCAGCTGTCAATATCGCCAGCGTATTTGATAAAGTAGGAGAAGGAGAGGCCTTGTGGAGAGAGGCAGCACTCTTGGATTAGTCGAGTCTTAATGAAATACGCCAGCGGGGTCAAAGTGCTCAGAGGCATCCCCGATGGGCGGCTCTCTGCGCTAGGCGTGACCCATATTGGCGCGCATCGTCAGCCTCCTCTTCGTGCGGCGGGGGAGTCGTCCCCGTCGAGGGCCGCTCCACTCCGTTCCTACCACCAACTCGAGCCGCTCGGTGGGTCCACGACGGCAGTGGCCGGCCCTGAGCCAGCCGACGCACGCGCTCTCAGCACGCGCCGACGCGGCCACTAGATTAGTGGAACACACGTTTGACATTGTCAACTCGGGGAGAAGAATGACTATTTCATTTTACAATAGTGTATATTTTCAGAGCACATTTTGAGTAAAACAAAGTACAATGAGGCATGGTTAATATTTCCGTTAGTGGGGCTCGAGAGACAGAAGTGTGACTGGGGAAGGAGCATGAAGGTTGCTCTGTGAATTTCTGTGCTGCCTATTCTTTTGTTAGTACTTAGTATAGTTATTAGTTGTATGCCTATTTAACATGAGTCAAATTGCCTTAACATTTTTAATATTACTAGCCATCTATGCATATTTTATTTATCGGTTGAATTGAATCTACGGTTATCAAACGTTTTCCTTCAGTGTAGCAAAGTATGAGATTTCCCTGAAAAAGATGTCACGGTAAAGCATCCTAGTCTTTATTTTTGTCAATTAAAATATTTATTTTTTCATCAAGGTACTTTTAGGTCGAAAATGAGCGAGTTTATGGGTACTATGGGATATATTTGTTCTCGGTTACTAACTGTAGGAAAAGGTTCAAGGAAGATAGTTCATTTTTTGTACAATATTACATATATTTGTATTACATGTAGTATTTGGTTATCTTTGTATTTTATTGACTGATTGATCGAGGTGACTACGGTTAATCGAATACTCAGCTTAAAATGATTTATCTGTTACTCAATGACGGAACGTGCTGCTTTAACGATATTTCCGGTAGAGATATAGAGAATCTAACCTCATAAGCGAGTAAGATGTTACATTTTATATTAGGTGGTGAAATCAAATGGAAATTTGGACCAAGAATAATTTAAAGTGTTTCATAAAGTGCAAACCAATATCTATGCCTCGTCTCGATCGGCAGAGATTGTATAATTAAACCACTAGATTTCGAAAGCAACGAAATCGGTCAAAGAAAGGGGTCCAAGGGGATCGGGATAGTGCGGTGGCTTACGCACTAGCTTCCCACCGAGAGGGCGCGAGTTCGAATCCTGGAGACGGCGGATATTTTTTAGTGGTATCCTGATTGTTACTTGAGATACTTTGTGGAGAACACTGAGTGAGCACGCTTTCCGTTAGATGGGACGTTCAACTCGGGACCTTTTGCTGCCTTTTGTTAAGAGTAGGATAAAGCCGACGGCGGGTTTCTCTCCACCCTTCCTTTCCCGTTCATTCCTAATGACAAAAATAACCTCATCTGTCGGTCGGCTCCCCTAAATACTACTACTACTTCAAATATCCAATGGAAGGCTTTTACCCTATCACCTCGTATTTTACGACGGAATTTCAATCGGTCGAGCAGCGTTGTCAGATATTGCGAAGAAATGTACGTTGGACGGTTGGAAGTTCCAATAAACGCTTATTATGAGCCTTCACAAAGTTTAACATTGCCCATCTTTATCTGTGATTTAGGCTTTAGACAGGCACTGGTGACATTAAACATATTTGATGAATTCTAAACTGTTAGATAGATTTTAGGATTTTCTCTCCCACCCACATGAACATCAAAACAATAGACATATCAGTAGCAATATATGTATCTCCCTTTCCTTAGCCAAAACCGACGATCCATTAAGTAAACTATAACCATGCCATCCATCCTTTTCTTGATGATCCTGAGAATAACTTTAGCTGCGTCGGATATCAAACTTATTGTCATGTAGTCCTCACATGGGTTAGCCTTTACCTTTTTTGGAATAGGAACTAATTCTGATCTTACAAAGTCATCTGGCCAGATTCCTTTCTCATTGATCCTACAAATCTGTCCATATACTGGTAGACTCCCACTTCATCCCACATTATCCAAAATCGTTTAGTATTTCCGTATAAATGTTTGTCTAGCCCCATAGCCTTATTTGATTTCTTCTCCTTATATCCCTTTCTATTTCATCGTCAAGTATGCCTGGGCCTAAGCTTTCTTGATCAATATCATTATATCTTTCTACGTTTAAGCTTGTTGGCCTAAGTTCATTACCATACAGGTCTTCTATACATTCCTCAAATCTCTCTAGCCTCAGATTTCCTCTCTTACTTCACAAAAGTAGCTAATTTCTTTGGCCCTGGTGACGGAGGGGTTTTCAATCAAATCTCTATGAGCCGACGTCCGTTTGGTCTTCCTACTTTCCCATTTCGTGCTCCAGCTTTTCCAACAGATAACTTCGGAGTAGAGAAGTATGAAGCAGAAACATGCATCCCTAATGGCTTGGCGATTAGCTGGATTGGAAATAGCAGAGACAAGAAAAGTATATTAAATGAATGTATTGAGACTATCCAGGATTATATGCATTTTGCAAGTCTTTCATGTAATGCTGGTTGTATACTTTCAGCAAATTCCTGGAATTATAGGCATAACCTTGAGGTTGGGGCCTTAGTCAAGCATCGGATGAACTACTGGACTTTCTGAGGTTATGGATTACGTTTTGAATTTCGTTCTCTTTCGATACCGAGCACCAATATTCTTGCTGTGAACGCAAAAACAGTAACTGGTAAAATGAAATTAATAACGGACCGAACGCATTAGTTAGGAGTGAAGCGGCAATGGACAACTTGAATAAACTGACGTTCCTTGTCTATTCGTGGCTACTTTTTACGATAATAGTGGAACAAACCTGACTCCGTATTTTTTTTCCGGCCCTGTGTGAAGGGAATCAAACTAGTTAATTTTCCTTCCATTACCGCTACTGTTTGTAAAGAAAATTTCTCAATTTGTTATATATTAGCATCACTTGAAGAACCTGATTTCTCGTCTGGTATGCAAATATGATATTTATGTTCAATAACGAATGAGGTAATATCAAATAATACCAATGGAAGAGGCTAAATAACCACGTTCTAAGTAGAATTGCAAATGATGTGGGAGGGATATAGTGGGCAATTGGACCTCTTGTATCTTTGTGACTCAGCGGCGGCCGAATATAATATTCAGTGATGACGCGTGGAGCTTTTGTCATTACTGGTAGAATGCACGGAATAGCATAGCGTGTATATGCCATTGATCGTTTAAAATTTTATGGAACAGATTCGATCCTTGGCACGGCCACTTTGACGTTTCCTTCCATGGTTGAGACACTCCTTCTAACCCCGTGCCTCTCTTCTCGATTTCCCGTCGGGGAGCTATTCACCTCACCTCACTTGTCTTCGATGCTTCCAAGCCTCATTTTCCTCCTCCGATCCGCCTCTCCTAATTGCTGTGAACATATTCTTAAACAACCACATCTACCTCAATATTTGGGTCATTTGTTCTTATTTTCATTGATATATTTCAATGCTCTTTACCTTCGTACGTGTCATCTTTCCAATTTTTTTTGGTCATTAGCGTTCTCTAAGGATTATTTATCATTCCTGTATCGACCCAGTAAACACTAAAAGAGTATATTAAAAGGCATTGGATAGTTAAGAACCTCGCCTTAAATGTCCTTATTATTGTTCCATATGTCACAGATATGCAAAGACCATCATGAATGCAACATTTTGAACAAATAATTTCTTTCTATTGCTTCAAGTCCATGAGAACGGTTACTATCTGCCGGGTGTTCAAAAAAGTATAAGTATCAACCTCCAAGTATCGTACATGCGTTCACAATCACTTAATTGGGCAGATCCCTAACACCATCAAAACACTTATTTCCTCCTCTGACTCTTTGCCCGCAACCACTCCTTGATTCAAGCTTTCTTTCCCGGGTCTATGCTAATTTCCACTAATAATATCCTGTCAGTCAACCGTTCCACATACATCCCAGTCTCCCATTTAGTACCCTGGCTTCGTGACATGGATATTCATTCCTACGGTGTACATTACATCGTAACATTTGTTCAATTGATCTCTGCCATTCACCTAAAATTTACGAGTTGGAAACGACGATGTAAATTTTTGTTAAGGACCAGAATACCTAAATACATTTGCCTGGTATCTCCTGAGATCCATAGATCGTTAATAAAAAAGGTATTGTCGCGATAAAAGGTTTAAAAAAGTTTATTCGGGTCCGTTGCCGCAATAGTTATATTCTAGTGAGTTAATATACAATAAATATTAACTTTCTCTGCGCCGGCTCTTGTGATGGAATATTAGTTTTCCGAAACGTATATAAGTATAATATATGTATATATATATATATATATATATATATATATATATGTATATACATACATTCAAACACGAAATCTTGTCATACGGCGAACAAATATTACTTCACACATAGAAATAGATATAAGGAAATGGGATAGGAAAACACATAAAAGACGAACACAGGAAAGGTGGGGAAGGCGGATTTGAGCAGATTCTTAAACGTAAAAATATTTCCTTATCCGGGATTTAAACATTTAAATTTACACTGAGATCTGCGATGTTTTAAAGCGCCCAGGTGCTCCGATTGCTTTGCCCAGAGATGGCGTTAGGGAGCTGTTTCACCCACCAAAGGAGAAATAGACAATACACACAAGAAGAAAGGGCAGTAGTTTAGCAAGCATACAACAGCATCATAGAGGATAGGAACAGAACGGTACGTTTCATGGCACGCATAGCCAGAAGAAGAGGCGCGCCACATTGGCCAAATACACATTCAAACACGAAATCCCCCCATACGGCGAACAAATATTCATTCACATGGAAATATATAAAAGGAAAGGGAATAAGAACACACATAAAGGACGAAAACAGGAGAGGTTGGAATGGCTAAAGGCGGAATCAAGCAGACCACCAGTGTAAAATTTCCTCGGCCGGGACTTGAACACCGTATCTCTTGTAGTACCCATAAACTATGGGTACGGATTTCTTCAAAAGTATATTGCTCTAGAATCGACATCTTACAAACTAACAGCCAATATATAACGCCCTCTTCGTTTAAAAGCCATATGTGTTATGAATAATTTTCCGTTCTTGTCGTTAAAAAACCGGTTTGGTTCCTACCATTGTATCCAAAGAAACTGACCACAGATTCTTACACGCTTTCATTTATTATTAGGCACCTACCTTGTACCATTCATCAAAGTCTCGCATCCGTAGAATAATAGACTCCTTATAAAAGTCATAATAAATCGCTTTCCCAAGTCTAAGCTATTTCGGTTTGCCGTTAGTCGTAGGAAGCCATTTCTATTGATCATGTGTATCTGTGTTGCCTCTCCTTCTGCTAGTGATTTTGTTTCCTAAGTAGGAAAACTCTTTTACTTGTTCCGACGTGCCCCTCCTTAAGTCAAATATCATCTTTGCTGCATCTCCCGGGGGCTATAACCTAGCTTTTTTAGTATTATTCAGCGATTGATGCTACTTTTTATATATCTCTCTATTGTTTGTTCCCTTGTTTTCATACTTTCTTTTCTTTCTAGTTGGCCCAGCACATCTCTGTAATCAGTGATTTCCTCTCCATAGGTTTTTGGGCTATAGCTTTCTTCGAGGATTCTTGATTAAAGACTTATTGAGCACTACATTAAGTCACTGTCGATACCTACCACTTGATAGCTTCGACAGCCCTTAATTTGATTGCAATATCTTTGGTTCACGAGTATATAGTTACTTTGATATCTTGTTACAACTCATTTCATCTCTTCCCCTTAACGTTTTCGTGGCTATGGCTCTGATTATGGCTAAAGAGTGCTGTTTGCCATCGCTGAGTCGTGTTGCTCGTAAAATTGCAGTCCGTTTTCCTCTTTAATGTCACTTCCATAGACCATGTCTCACAATTGTTTCCAAACTGGCCTTCTTCAAAGATTGCATTACTGTGTTCAAGTATAATTACATTCTCTTCTCCCCTTATATTTTTATTACTTCGGCGATATTACCATGCACCTCAATTTTGTTAACACCGTTGAAAGTGTTCGGGATGCAAACTGGCATATTTAATTTATTGGTTGGTTCCATTGCTATCTACACCATAATGATTCTTTTGTTTCATCGTGGCCCTATTCGGAAGTATCCAATATTTTCCTTCTCTAAGCCATTTTTTCATTTACTTTTTGCAATTTTTCATAATTGAAAGTTTTACATTAATTATTTATAATAATGTACTACCTAGCTCAAAAGAGGATTTTAGTGGTATTGAGTTCATTTATTCAAGTTTAGAATTTTAATTTTTCATAGGAATTTCATTTACCAGGATAAACAAAATAGCAAAGAATGAAAAATTAAATGTTGTTTGTCGTAATATAAAAATATGTTTACCGTTTCTCTCATTTTGACAGTATTGTGTCAAGTTGAAATGTTTTAAATACGTAATAATTTGAGATGAGGAAAGAGTGTGTTGAAATATAAGGTCAACCAATTTGAGTATCAAGGTTAATATTTGCCTTTTGCCCGAGTCATTCAAATCGACACTTATTTCAACGCTTTTGAATACCGAGGTGAGCATATCACGTTAAAAGGTGAGTGTTTTCTGTAAAAGAATGGTCAAAGTAACGTAGAATAATGGTATTCTTAAAACTTTCTCCCTAATTTCTCTCAAAAAACGATATTAATACCCATAATTTTTCATTGAGGATATTAGTTATAGCGACACTTCGGTAATATTAATGAATTACTTGGAGTATGCTTGCTAAAATTTTATTGGAAAACTTTCTTCCTCGTTACAGGCCTTTTAATATTTCTTAGGAAGTTATAATTAATCTGCGTGGGAAAAATTTGGCGATTTTCTTGGTGGTTAATTTGTCATGTTTATGTCATCTCCATTGCTGCCATTGGTTCTTTATCTTTCTCGAGGCCTATGGCCTTAACTTCATCTGTTGTGCATGGGAAATGCCTAATTTTGAATTTCTAAAAACCCAATAAAAAAATTCATTTTATTGGGCGAAAGTTCAGCAAGCCCTCTGGGATAAAACGCTACAAACATCCTATGCAAATAAAACAGAAGTGGTCGGTTACCATCCAGGGGAATGAGATAACTTGGGACCTGTGAGACGAAAGAAATACGCAATAAAACAGAAGTTTTATAATTCGAAGTTACAATTTGCTTTCATATTTAGAGATACTTTTCGATGCTCTGCTCTTGTGTTAATAACACAGGTAGAGTGAGGAAATAAAGCCTTTACTCGGGGAAGTTACTTTGACGATCGGTTCCCTATATTTCGATGATATCGAGTACACTTATTGCGGTTAAAGCAATAAATATTTCACCAAATGTATTTTTATCATATTTCTATTACATTTCTTTTATTTGTACAGCCTTACTCTCTGAGTTTTCTCGTCGGAGCATCTCTCTGTAAATTCAGTAGCCAAACGATATTATATTGACTTGGGTGATTCGAGCCCTGCGGGATATCTGCGGGAATGTAGTAATTTCAATCGAATTTTTCGACTCGTGCTACCAACCGAATCTATTGAGTCTAATTATTTTGTAACTTAATCGGTTGCCTTTTATTTAATTCCATTTTCCGCACAGCTTCTAAATAGGCTACTTTGCTAATAGATATAGCAATTGTGTCTATTGGCTGGTTTGGATAAATAGGAGACGGGATATAGGAGAAATTCTTTTCTTAGATGCAAACTCCTACAAGATAACATAATTTTGTCTTCGATGCAAGTTAATATAAATTACGTTTCTCAAAACATACGTTTTAAGACTTTTAACTTGAGAAAAACTTCTAATTGGTTGCAAAAAATGGAAACATAATTATGTTTTCTGGTGAAATTATTTAACAGTTTTTCGAAAATTCCGAAAAGTGAATTTTTAAATAGTTGAGTTGAAAATAATCTGCCGTTTGAAAATGAATAACCGTTTTTCATTGCCGAATACGTATTTATCATGGGAGTTAGCGTGATTTAAATTTTAAAAAATCATTAATTCTTGAATTCAGATAGTGTCACCCAAACCACAATCACAGAACAAGTCAATAAAATTTCCTTAAAAAATCAGCGAAAAAATAAACTACTCTAGGTCTGAGATTAAATTTCGTTGCATGATTAGCATGCTTAAATGAGACTGGTATTTTAATAGATTTAGGAGTAGTTTACGAAAGTAATGTATGTTCAAAGAAGTGTAAGGTTTGTCACTTCTACGAATGGAATTGGTGTGATGAAATCTGAAAGGTTGGATTCTTTCAGCCTTTACTTTTTCATATTTTAGAAGTCATTATGTAGGTTTGCGACTTTTCAGTAGTTATTAATCTTTATGAGGAATATAGAATAAGATCAGGAGGTATTTGCCGGTTTCGTAAATTTCGGAAAGGCGTTTGATGGAGTGAATTGCACAAAAATAATAGGCATATTGCTGCTCATAAGAATAGATTGGAGGGACAGAAGGCTAATCCGTAACCTGTACATTTCTCAGACTGCTCAGGTGCGAGTGGGGAACGGAGAGTCCGGATGGGCAGTGTTAGGAAGAGGTGTAAGGCAGGGTTGCCCATTGTCACCGGTACTGTTCAACGTATATGTAGAGGAAATGATTAAAGAGGCATGGGAAGAACTGGAGGTAGGAATGAAAGTCGGAAGGGAATTCGTAAAACCGGTTAGGTTCGCTGATGACCAAGCATTAGTTGCTCAGTCAGCAAAGGGGTTACAAGCATTGCTGAGTGAATTGGAGGTTCAGTGCGATAGATATGGGATGAGAATTAATAATAATAAAACAAAGGTTAAGAGATTTTCCAGAAAGAAAAAAGGCTGAGCCAAACTTAAAAATAGGAGGGGAAAAATAGAGCAGGTGGAACAGTTTACGTATCTCGGAAGTGTTTTGGACCAATACGGTCAAAGTGTTAGGGACGGAAGGAGAAGAATTGCGATAGGCGAAGTCTTTCACAAGGAGGAGGGAGTTGATGACGGGGACGTTGAGTAAGGATGTTAAGAAAAGACTCGTCAAAACTTTGATATGGAACGTAGTTATGTACGGCGTGGTCCCTGAAGCAGGAGGATAGACATAGATTGGAGGATTTTGAAATGTGGGTATGGAGAAGGATGGAGAAGGTGAAATGGAAAGTCGGAGGGGAATTCGTAAAATCAGTTATTGTCGATGACCAAGCTCTAGTTCGTCAGTCAGCGAAGAGGTTGCAAGCGAAATGAAAACACTCGTTTTATTTTATATTCAATTTTGATTTAAAATCATTTTAACTTCACTGGATATTATTACTTACTTTCCGCATGAAATACCCATAGAAAGTATCTCTTTGAGTGTATAAATAGTTTTATTTATATGTTGTGAAACCATTGACAGGAATATATAAATATATTTTTACCCGCAAATACTAACTTCCACTAACTAATTTAGTCTGGAAATGATTCTATAGATCGGAAAAGAAATTTCATGAGTTTGCGTTCATTATCTTCGTTATTTATCGCAAGTATGCCAGCGTTGCTGCTTAATTGAATATTTTAGCTTCACATATTCTGAATATCTGGTCTGTTGTGTTCAAGGAACATTTGCCATATGAGTACAATAAAGGTTTTCAATAACAAACTAACCAAATGGAAACGCTTCATGCAGTGTCGGCCTCAAAAATAAGTAGGAAAAAATCGGGGGAAAATCATTGCACATAAAAGTACAAATTACTTAAATTCTTCAAAAAAAGCACCATTGTGTAGGAATACACCAATGTCAGCACCTGTGTCAGTCGCGGTGCGCTTCCCGGAATGCGTCGACGGGAACCTAATTGAGGCACCTCGTCACGGTCTCTTTGACGCCATCCAGTGTTCAAAAATGGTTTTCTTAAAAATTCTTCTCTAGGATCAAAAAAAGAAGTCTGGTGTTGCCACATCAGGGCTTTAGGACGGCTGGAGCAGCGTCCAAGATATCACGCGAGATTTTCCCACGAGCAGCCTTCTGTACTTCCGACAGACCCTTGCCACACGCACTCCTTTCTCATGGCTGATTCTTCATCTCGAATGCGATGCACGGTAGTTTCCAGGATATTGCAATCCTTTGCTAACAACATGACACTCAGGCGTCGATCGGAATTAAGCACGTCTCTTAATTTTTGCACATTTGCCCAGTGCCGTTGATGGACGTCCACTCATCGTCAACCTCCCTCTACCCTCCCGGAACATGCAAATTGGAATTGGCCATTTTCTTCGCGGGTGGTCGGGTGCCATGCCGGAAGTTTTAACTACATAATTTTATTTCTTAGCAATAGATTTCCTTTTCTTTCCGGTGAGAAAATGTGTCAAAGTATTTTAATAAGCGATTAAAATATCTTTAGCTTCTGAATTTGTTAGAGGAACCTCACATATCCAAAAGTAATAATTTTTCAAGAGTAGATGTCCTTGAGAAATTCTCAGGATTATGTTCAAGTAAAGTTATTATTCCATGCAATTTTCCGTATCGCATTTATAAAAACAATAGATGGTATATTATTATTAGGTAACCTACCGGTTAAGGTAGGTTTTTGGATGGACACAACTATCAAATAAATATTTTGTAACTCCAAACAAAACCCAATCCAGCAACCTAAACTACATCAGACCCCTCTTCATCTCTGTGTAATTCTTTCCTCCCTTCATCCCATCCAACATCCCTATCCTGTTCCTACCCTTTCCTCGCTCGCCCAACATTCTCCCCTCTATTACCTTCTTCAACATTCCACTACCGCTCAATACGCCTTTCATCCATTTTTCCTGCCTCCATAGGATTTCTCTCAACAAATCCCTCTCCTCACCCACCATATATTTATCAATATATTTTGAATTTCCTTTATAAAGGTGTAGTTAAATAACAACATTTAAAAACAATAAGTATTGCAGTGAAAAGGTGTTTCTGATGTTTGGGTAACAATTAGGTCTTCTCCAGCCTAAAGCTTCAATTTTTCTCACTTGTGATTCACTAAGGGGATGAAGGGAGGAAGGAGGTACGCAGAGATGAAGTTTTCTTATCGTAGATTGGGTTGTTGGATTGGGTTTTGTTTGGAGTTACAAAATGTTTATTTGATAGTTGTGTCCATCCAAAACCTACCTTAACCGGTAGATTACCTAATAAATAAGTTATGTTTCCACGTTTTCGATATATATGCCTAGATTTTTTCGTACACCAACATTTGGCTTCAATTTCTGAAAGGCATGAATCGGCCATGACTAAAATCAATTATGTCGGGTAGTAGTAATTTTTCTATGGAAGTAGCCACAAAATAACACATTTAAAAACGCTATAACTCACTGAAAGAACTAATCACCGCGAAGAAAAGAATTCATCTTTTTAGGATTGCCACAGACCGATTTCTCATTGATTTTTTACGGTAGACTGTATGGTACGGGCACAGCTCAGGCGCTTTTTTCTTCCACTCCTCTTTACCTACTCTTCAGTTGGCCATCTCGGTCCCTTTTCCACGGATATAGTATTGCTGGGGCAAAGTTTCAATCATCTATTTTCATTTCTCCTCAATTAAAAATTAAAATTAAAGCTTATTCCTCTTCAGATGACAGGTCAACGAAGGAATGCAAAAAAATGCTAAACTATATTCTTCGCAATTCATTCCCAGAATACCTCATAGTTTGCGTTACATGAAGAAACAATTCGCAAATAACTGTAAATCCTATGTTTTAATACTCAGCATGTTGATAATTAAGTAATCAGTAATTTCTTTGGTCTTTTGATTGTTCAAATCGACGGTGGTTTTAAAAAGAATGATCATTCATTGAATGATTTTTTGCATTGTAAAATTTGAAAGACAAGTTATAAAAAACTTGAGAGATGAATAAATATTTAAAAGGAGTAAGGATTTATATCCAGAATTTTTCAAAATGATAACCGTTTGTGAAGATAATTTTTGTTAACGAAATCACATCGCAGATCATTCAGTCCGGCGAGAGTGCTCATGATAGCAGAGGGTAAGATTATTGGTGCTCGCTAGTGGTTTCCGATAAATACAGGAATTGGTCGAATGCGGGTAATCTCATCTTTATCACCAAAGAAGAATTCGCCGGTGCTAACCCGCAGCAACAGTCTCCGTGGATGCCTTTTCACGTGAAACGTCGAGATCGGATATTTCCGATACGAACTTCTTGCTTCTCGTGCTCCCGTTTCCAGATTTTCCACAAAGTACTCGGATATATGGTAAATTGCTGTTTCAAACCACGGTTATAAACTTTAATAGATTTATGCCAATGGAATATCGACGAATTTGAAACAGTTAAAATATAGATTACTTCTTTTAAATACCATTTGACGACCTATCTGCAAAGGTTACTCATTTTTACAACTCGACAAAATCTAATCATTTGGTAATAAATCTTTCCATTATGAGTGCACTTGTTTACGCGGTGATAATGCATTGGTTTTTACTGCGGAGAATTGAGGTTTGATTGTCTTGCACTGAAGGACATAACCAACATAAATATTCATCGGTTGTCATTCTTCCTTGTTGACCTCTTGAACCGATCAAAACGTCCACGGTCTCTCCACTTGATCTCCTTGCAACGGGCCCATGCGGTTAATGTATTATTAGGTAAGGGGTTTTGCTTGTAGGATGCTATATTTATTAATATATGGGCTTCAGATGACAATTTGAAAGCAAACTCTAGCTGAGATCAACCAACAGCCCACTGACTGTAACAATCACAGCTCATCTCTTTTTCTCTCCTTGATCTCCGATTTCTCCTCTCATTTTGTTTCCTCATATTATATTTTATTACACGTGAAAGGAATTTTCTGAAAATTCTTCAAAAGTGATGGATTGGAGGTCTAATTCAGGTCAGGTCAGTAACTAATATTCCCTAATCCCATTACTATCAACTTAATATAAATGTACAGTGAACGTGGTGAATCAATGAATGAATGAACGAGTGGCTATCTTGTTTTCATTGAATCAACTTAATAAATGTGACAGGGGTGCAGTTAAAGTGACTTTATTCCTCATGCTATTTTACGGAGATGTGAGATAGAAATTTTACGCTTTAAGAAGCTAATGATTACGAAATTAATTGGGTATGGTATCTGCTGATGATTCCTTAGCGATAAGAGTTGTGTATCGCTAGGTCCATAATTGATCCCCAAATTAGGCTTCAAACTAAGATTTCCCTCATTACAATGCCCCGGGGTGGAAAATTTCAATAGTATTTAATAGAGCTTAAAATCATGACAAGGACATTCACGTGATGAAATACATGTGCATTAATTGATTTACGTAATAAATTAATAGTATCATACTTGGTGAGCGTGATGTGAGGGAAGGAGATTAAAAGAGGCGTTCGGTTATTAAACTATAATAATGACATTATGCTATAAGGTCCACCTTCGACTGCAACTTCGGTTGTGTATGATCCCCTGTAGCCAACCAATTCACGCAATTAGTTCGCGGCTGTAAATATGTATGTCATAGAGGACTTTCAACCAGCTAACAATATGGCGTATTTTTTGGACGGATTGAAACTAAGGCTTGAGAAATTTTGGTTTTGGGTGATTATCACAGACTATTGAGATATAGTTGGAAATTCCTCTGCATTAAATGGGTAATGCGATTAAAAACACGGATGTAAACCTAGATAAATAACTAAAAATGATGTAAAACCTTGCTAAAATATCATCATGTTATAAACTAATACTATTCAATGTACTTCCGAATGTAAAACGTTATTTGAAAATACGCTAGGAGTATTATACTCTGAATAATTAAATGAATCAATAGTTGTTTCTTTTTTGGTGATTGGAATACTAATTAAAGCTGGAAGAATTTTGTGAAAAATTTCATTTTCAGCCATTTTCTGAAGTATTTGTCAGTGATAATGCTAGTAGATTGATACAGGCAGGTACGAGGGAGAGTAGCTAAATAATGAATAAAGCTTAAATTTAATAAACGGACGCTTATGATTATTTAGTACTAATAACGCGAAATTTCAGATTCAAGAAAATTAACTTCAGGGAGGCGGATGAGTGAAAGAAATGTGGAAAATTTACCTGAAGGAAAAGGATGACGTGCCTGGTGGCATAGGGAAGGATGTGACTGAGGAAAGAAAGACGGATAAGATAAGTAGAAAGATGAAAATTTATGAAAAGCGGGTAGCGAAATCCGCAATACTAATGATTGAATTTTTTAGGAAAGCGACAAAGAAAGATTATTAATGAAAATAATATTAAATGAGATACGGAGAAACCATGAAAAATAATAAACTCAGAATTTGGTGGAAGGAAATGGAAAAAAAGGAGGCGGGACAGAAATAGGGCAATAGAAACGTGAAGAAAGACGCAGTACGAGGATATATGAAGTTTAGAAAGAAATTGAGAAATTGTTTCTCTGCACAGGTAGATAAAAGAACATCACAAAATAAGGGAAGGGAGATAAAGAAAAAAGGGAAAGTCTGTGCGTACGGTTAACGTTACGGATTAATAAAAAATAAATTGGACGGAAAATATCGACGATGAAAGGAATGAATATATCATGAATCTACTATATATGGTTCAGGAATTAAGCTTTCAAATTCAGAAATGGAAAGACAATACGACGTACAGGAGAGAAGTATGGCTTAGCTACAGGCATAATTGTTTGTGAGATACTAGATGAAGACACGCAGATAGGATTTTAAGAGAATTGAAATCACATAAAACCATGGGGATTGACATCCCCAAGGTTTTAACCGTGAACACCGTGTATACCTATATTGGATGAATCCCCATGGAACTAATCAAGAAATTAGGAAAACTTAAAAGGAAGAGCTTTTATTGGCACGTTAATGGGGGAGGAATTTGTTCGAAAGAATGTTTGAGACCATTCCATCCAATTTTAGGAGTTTGCTGAATAAGTATAAAGTAGCCACTGAGTGATAAAATTTATTGGTCAGTGATTATTATACTATTGTACGATTAAAATATTGTTCTGTATGTGCTGTTGACGGTGTGAGAAGTTGTATTGTAAAAGTTAATGCTGTGTTGACGGTGCGCGATTTTGAACGGTATATGAAGTCGAAGAGCAGGTGATTATGGACAGTGCGTTGTATGCATGGTTGGAGCCTAGGCTATGTGTGATGGTAATAATGCGGTAGGTAATTTTTAACTGTCATTGTTTTTCAGAGCATTTTGTCTCACATCTATTCTTCTTGTGTATATGTGTATGTGCATCATAAGAGTGAATGTTGACCAGACTTGATGTTGCCACCAGGAAAATTTCCTCATTGGGACGAGATTTATATAATAATAATTTATCTGCCCAATATTATTTCCCATCCCAAACAAAGGAAAGACAACAGTAGATGAGCACTATAATACAATAAGCTTATCTTTGCCCGCAACTAATGGGCTAATTATGATAATATATAGGAAATCTGAAATAGGGAAAATGATTACCCTTCGGAGTAATCAGATTAGGCTCAACAATGAGAGATGAACGCGTGATGTCATAGCAGTAGTGTGGTCAACAATAAGGGGGAACATAAGAGTGCAATGAAAAAGTAATTTTGCTCGCTTCATTGTGTTCAACAAGGCGTTTAATGGAATATACTTATTGCTATCCTATTGCTGTTTTTGGTAAATTGAAGAAAAAATTTAAAAGACAATATTATATAGAAGAAATAGCCGACTTATTTGCCTCCTGACATATCTGACTACTCAGATGCGATTGGAAGATTTTGAGTCTAGGTACTCTAGTTTTTCGAAATATCACATGTCAAAAATCAAAACTTCTAATTAGGAACGTAATCATCAAGCGATTTCATCTTAAGATAGATTATATTTTTGCATCCAAGCGAAGATTTAGTTGTTCCATCCTTTATGAGTGGATATTAAATGAATTAAATCGATCATACTTATAAAGTATTCTATCATCGTCGGCAATGTCTTATTGAAAGTGAGAACTGAAAGTGGAAACGTCTAATGCTCTTACACCAAATTAACACTATTTTAAATTGAAACATCTGGCGGCTGTATGGCAGTGAGGAGCTTTACTGGAAAAATAACTAAACATGTACATAAATTAATGAAGATCTGTTGTTTGAAGCGTCTGTCGAATGCCTAAAAAAGTATCATGATAATGTACATAAAAAAGGTAAATTTTTCATGGACGTTCAATTCATACTGGTTTCCTTTATACCGACTGTAATTTAAATGATATTTCGTTTTTATCAAAAAATCTAATTAATCATTATAATCTTTCAATTCTGGAATATAGAAATCAAAGTGTAATTATTTGGATTTTTAAGGCCATGTGCGTAAGTATTTCAGTACCTAACTGGCACCATTGAAATTTTGTATTTATATACTTCAATGGTTTCGATAAATAGGCTTTTTTAATAATATGTTTCACTATGCAACACATAGTAATAAACGATTTACTACAAGGTGTTTTAATCTACATGTACATGATACTCGGCAAGCTGCCATAAGAGTGTGGCGGGGGTCTTAGGTCACCGGCCATGAATGTACAATCCCAATCATGACACCTCTACATAAATATTACTTTGATCATGTTCTGGACAAAAGTTAATTGTGCCAAAGAAAGTATTTAAATGCAGCAATATTCAATAACAAGATGGGTATGTTCAAATCATGCGGGAAACTGTTAAAAACACCGGTTTATCAAATAAGAAACATGCAGGATGTCGACAAAATATATACACTATCGATGCTAATAATTTCCTACAGCGATTGCTGTCATCTATTTTGATCTCTAAATTGTGCGTGGAAAAAGCGACATATGAAATCTATCCACTCTACAAATTGTTAGGAGTATAGAGGTAATGTGTTCTTGACTGAGTTCAAGCACATTGTGTCTCTGTAATACACGTAAAACGGTGTGCACTACTCATTTATTTATCACTCTATTGAGAACCTTCTCCAGTTTCTTCATCTCCTGTGATTCTTTCCCTCTGCAGACGGACCATGAAAACCAACCATTTTTTTCCCTCCTTAACCTTTCTCTCCTCCACGAACAGGTACTTAATTATGTGAATGTTTGACTTCGGTTATTGGATGTGGGAGTTAGGGGGGTCACGATGGAAGACTTTCTAACAATTGGACTTCTGTGGTGGGTTTATCTCAGAGACTTGAGCTTTGGTAGATTTAATTTCTCCTACTACACATTTTACTACCCAACTATACAATATGCCCAGTTGAGCTCTGTGAGTAAATTATTTTCAATGAAAATTCGAGAGTGACTTCAGAAAATACGTGTTTGACTTCAATGAGGGGTTAAAATCTTTTGATTTATAATCTCATGGAAAATTACATGAAATAGACGCATCTCCCTTTGGAGCTAAGGGAAGGTCCTGACAACAAATTGGCGAATCATACATGTTGATGATCAATATGCGTCTATGATATTATAAGTATTTGTTAATCGAACAAATACGACATAGCTTATAAATATGAGAAACAAAACAAGAAATTTCAAAAAGACTTGGATATAGAACGTTTGTGAAGATGTGTGAAATCCCGTTAAATTTGGACGAGGCAAAACGTATTTTTAAGCTAATAAAAACACTTCAAAAAATTATAAATAATAAAAATGAATTTTTGACGCATTGAAGTTCTGAATAAAAATTTCAGAGTTATACTTGAAAAATAAGAAAACCAGATAAGAGAATATAATATATTTAACGTAGAAACTAAAGGCTTCAACTCTTATTAATATAGATTCGAACTCATCTTAGGAACAATAGCTCGTATCAATTAATTAATAATGCTTACATTAGTATTTGAGGTTCGCATTAGAGATTTTCATATTTTTCTATATAAACTCTATAATTGAATTAATGTGAATAATTTCGAACCGTCAGCCGTCATCGATCGAAAACATCGGAAATTATTGTGCATAATGAAAATCCAAGACGAACATAAATATGGGCATGAAAAAAGTAGAGGTATTGTGGATGGTTTGGATTGTAGAGGTATTGTGGATGGTTTGGATTGTAGAGGTATTATAGATGTAGATGGTAGATTTAGCGCTCTCATGGAGAAACGAAGACGAACTAATCCCTGGCCGTTCCGTCACTAACAAAGATCCTTCATCACAACTTGCAATGCACCTTTATGAATATAATATAGGCTCAGATTTTGCACCTATGTTATTTCAATTGAAAGAATCGGCAAAGAGTTGACGTCCTAAATACTGTAAATGGGATACTGCTTCACAGCGAAAGCCTTTCTGTCTCCAACGTAAATTATTACGTTTTTCCTAACCTTCAACCCGCTCTTCCTTTGTCCCATCCTCCGTTCCTCACCCACTCATCCCACCCACCATCTCTGCATACCACCTAGCCTCTTCCTTAGTGTACCTTGATAATTTTCCCGATAATTTTGTCTGATTCTGGCACATGGTTTTTTCTTCAATTCTGCTTCCGAACATACTGACCCATGATCACATTGGCCATGTCTTTCTCCATGCGACTCCTTTTTGAGGTTTTTTCCCTTGATATAGTTCCACGATATTCCTTCCGTTTCCTATTTTTATACCTTCCATCAGAGTATTCCCAAATGCATCTTCGATGTCGGATTTCATTTCTCTTTGTACACATTAATTCTCTACCATCTGTTATGCTCTTTCGGCTTTTCCATCCTTCATATTGTCGTTGGTTTCTTCGTAGTAGTTTTCAATTCACTCCGTCTACGCCTCTTTTCTCTCTCAAATTCAGCACTACGTCTCTCTCCACCCTTCTTTCTCCTTGCTCATGCCTCTATCTATACCAAATTAAGTACTTATTCTAAATGGCGCGAATAACTTTAGCTTTCGGTCGCTTCTCCGTTGAATCGCTATTATTGTGCCTTAATTATTAAGGTAAAGTATGGATGTTTTATCGCGTACATGTTTACAGTTTATCGAAATCATTTTAATTGAACTATTGAACTAACCTACTTTCAGAATGGTGCATTGATTTGCCTGTCAGCCAATATATTTCATTTCAAATCGTATACAGGCTTAGATTCCACAAACAATTAGATTATCGATATGATTCTCATGTCGGTAAGGAAGGAATCAGTTTGTCCTGAGGCGCTAAAGAAAGTAATCACAAAATTGTGCGGAGTAATTCAAACTCAAATATCCTTGGCCAAATTCCTTACGTACTCAACGCGTAAGTCCTTCATCATCATCTTTGAAGGGCGAAGCCTTGTCGTTGCAGCCTCTGGTTTCTCTTCATTGCCGTTCCATCCATTTCCTTGTATGTTGTTACTCTCATAGTGATTTTTACAATATTATCTATAAATATCTTCCTTGGCCTTTCCCTTCCTTTTGTTCCTATTATTTTTCCTCCCGTTTTATTTTTCCAGGAAGTTCTTATGCCTGAGGATTATTCCAAAAAATTTAATTTTCCTTTCATCCGTCTCTTTTATCAGATTCCTTTTCTTTTTAATTTTTTCTCAATACATCTATTTCGCTTTTCTTGTCCGCCCATCTTGTTATCTTTCTCCAAATCTACATTTTCATTGCTTTCGAGCCTTTTCCCTCTTTCCTAACGCCTAACTTTCACATCCATATAATAATGTGCTCCAAATAAACGTTTTTGCATAAGAATTTATTATTTCCAATTACATGTGTTTGTTGCCTAACGAATTCTTTTTATTTTCATGTACCTTCTTCGCCAAGGCTATCGTTTTCAATTTCCAATCAGTTTCAATGCAGAGGCGCATCTGTTGTCTCTTGGAATTACATTCCCAAGGGGGCAGAACCGATGTACTTGCCTCATCCTTGATTCCCCAATCATTTAAGTTACAGAAAGTTTTGTCCAGCTTCTAGAAATTATCATAACTTTGGCTTTTTTCCTATTTCTTTTCAGTTTCCATTTTTTTTAAATTGTGGAAAGGTTTTTGAGAACTCTATTCATTTTTTTGGCTATTTCTGGCCAGGGTCACATTGTCATCTGCAAACCTAATGCAGTTAATCTTTCTTCCATTTATTTTTATACCATTTGTTTTCTCCTTCAATGAATCTATAGTATCTTTAATATATAAGTTAAATATGTGGGGAGAGTGGACATCCTTGTCTTATTCCTTTTCTAATCTTTGCTTCTTTTTCGCATCCCTTCACTTCTATAAAAATGCTTCGGTTCTAGTATAACTGAAAAATAAGTTTCCTATCTTTGTAGTTTATTCCTTTTCTCCTTATGGTTTCAAATATACATGTAAGTTTCCAATGCACAGCATCGAAGTCTTTTCCAAAGAAGGTGAGGAAAGCTTTCATGTTCATATCTAGTCTTCTCTCTAGGAACAAGCGCAATGCCAGAATAGCGCTAAGCATTCCTTTACCTTCTCGGAAGCAAAATTGATTCTTTCCAAGATTGTCCTCCACTTTCTTTTTGATTATTTTCACTTTTGTGTACAAAATAACCTTGGAAGTATGTGAAAGAATGGCAATTGTTCTGTAAATCATACATTCAATTGCTTTCGCTGCTTTTTGTAACATGATAGTTTAGCTTTTAACAGTCTTTAAGTATCTCCCCATTTTCATAAAATTCATGCACTATTATATAGAGACTTTTTTTCATTTTATATCCAAGGTTTTTTAATATCTCAGCCGGTACATTATCCAAACCCGTCGTTTTTCCAGCATTTAGCTTTTGGAGGGCATGCTCGAATTCAGTCTCGATTGGTTCCTGAGTGAGTGATTCCTTCTATTTCCTTATCGATATTATTTCCTCTTATAAACTCTATATTTACCATGGTATAGCTCGTCCATGTATTCTTTCCATCGTTCATATACTTCTTCATTATACACTAACAACCTTTCCTCTTTGTTATAAAGCACTTTTGAGCTTAATCTTGGTTGATAACGCAGAGTTTTTATTTTCCGATAGGCTAGATCTTGTTTTGCTGATTGAATATGTCCTTCTATTTCCTTCACTTAAAGGTTTATCCACTTCTCCTTTTCTTCCCCAGATTTTTCTGTCATATTATTATCTACTCTTCTGTATTTTTGGATATGCTTCTTTGCTCTGAGCTTATTTCTACTCTCACATATATTTAGTTTCCCCTTGTCATTCAATAAATGTTTCCGAGGTTCAAGTGTCTTCTCAGCCAAGACTTTATTCGCCAATTCTACCATTCTCTGTTTCATTTTATTCCACTTTAATCATTCTACCCATTTCACAGCTATTTAATTTACTCATCTTCCAACTTAATCCTTTCGTTTCTCTAGCGGCTATTTATTCTTAAATAATTTTCTAATTTTTCTTCAGCTTTCGCTTTTACTTTGCCATAACTAATTTAAGATCAATTTCAACATCCGAACTTGGGTAACTTCGGCTAGATTTTATTTGGTTTCTTTACATTTGTTTAATGATGATCTAATAACTCTTTCAAGTTTTTCATATTGACTGAATCTTTCGCTTTAATTCATAAGTTGAGCTATTCAAGGTTCCGGCAAGAAACTTTGTAGAGAAAGGGTTTTAAGTGTTTTCTTTGCGCTCTGTTTACCCCCGAATCGTTCCAAAATTCACGCTCAGTCAGTTAAACTAAATAAATGAACCGCGGTGAGTGGCGTGGCCGAGGCGCCGTAAAATTAGGCAACCCTCGTATCTTATAAAATCTTGCAGTTCTCGGATTCGGGGAAATTTTGAAAAGGATCCTGGTGGTCTTAGTATTACGAATATTAGGCAGATTTCTTGAACGCTTGAATTTCACTGTAAGGTTTCTAGATGGAAGGTTGGTATTGCTTTTGTTGTTAGAATTAATGAAGAAAATCTACCCAAGGATTATTTAGAGAGTGCACCTAAGGGAAGTAGATTTTGGAGAGGGAAACAGTATCGTTTTGATATTTATGAAAGAATTATGGCTGTATGATTACTAAGAAATTTCTTTAAATGGAAAAGTCTAGATAATTACGGTTGGTCCTTAGGGAGGATCCAGTCAAGATCGAATATTTTTCGGCAACCATGGTTATTACAAATGCCGAGGCCATAGAGAGAATAACACATTATATTGTTTTTAAAAGTTTTCACAATTGCCTTTGGGAGATATTATTAGGAGAGAGTTTTCAAATTTAACTGCCTTTAAAACTCTGTCTCTGCTATGTTTTAAACGCAGGCTATCAGGGTAGGAAGCCACAATACCGGTACGCTCTCCGACACTAATTATCGTTAATAATTAATTCATAATTAACACGAAGTGATTTATCATACCTAATAATTTTAATCATCACACTGACTTTAAATTATGTATTTTAAAATGTTTTTATTCAGATTTTTCAATAAAATTTGAAATAGCCAACTTGCGCATTCAAAAGTGATTGCTCTTACCATATTTGGAGCATTTGTGGCCATGTTTATCGCGGTAAAAACAATTTTAAGGCCTTTGAATGATTGATATTCCTATTTTACTTCAATTTTGCAGTAAAATTTTTGAGTTTTTTAAGATAAAATGGTTAAAGGAATGGAGATATTTTTTCTCAGCTATTTATGTTATCGACAACTAAAATTACTGTCAAAATTTGACACTTTGACTAATGCTGACTCATATGAGTCAGTATTTTAATTTCTGGATTTTCTACCATCTTACCTTCATCGTTTTTACGTGGCTAACCGTAATTCTTCGTTGTCCATTTAGTGAGATTACAATTTTCCACCTCCTAAGGGATCGTGGCTGAAAGGAGATAGAATCATACTGATCAGTTGTGCATGGCATGGTTTTGCGAATGTTTTTCTCGTTTTTAACGCTTCTTCTGACGGGAGAAATTTGAAATTTAGACAAATATATTTATAACTGCGAAAGATACCGCAACAGTAACTTTTGACGGAGTCATCCGTTAACATGCATTTCAATTCAATAATTTCAGAGTGTAAAAATCATGATTTTTTACACTCTGAAATTGTTGTATGGAAATATATTTCAGCTTTTGTGAGCAAAATAATTCCCCATTCCTTGCATCATGTTAAAATTTGATATTAAGACATTTTTGAATATATTCAATGTGAAATATAAGCCTTCAGGTAACATTGTTTGTGAATAAGGATAACAATTTTTTGAAATTATGAAGAAAATAAATCACGTTTTCCCGGTAAAAAATTGTTATTTAGCATTTTTATTCAATATTTTTATTTCATGGAAGAGAAAGTTGTGTTCCGAAGAAGGGTAATTCTAACTCAAACACAAAATCTCACCCAATTTCCGCCGCTATTATTGGTGTTAGTTTAAAGCTCCGGGAAGCTTGGCTCGTCTAACCAAGGTATATGTATCTTGCGTGGGAGGGGACTGCCGATAGGGAGGGAGGTAGAAAGGTCGAAGTGGGATCGGAGAAGGAGAAAAACTTCAAGACCTTAACATATTTTGATTGCATCTTTCGATGGCCAAGAGGTTTCCCAGCCCACACTTTGCTTCAGTCTGCCGCCATCCCGAGTTTTGGTCTTGACATGCGTGTCAGGTACAAGTGTAATCCCGCAGAGTGGCAATCGAACTTCCAGAAACGCTCATAAGCCTTACGTGCTTTGATGTCTTTTTAATTGGTAGGTCTTTCAATTTCTGCGCCGAAGGAAATCGCGAGCTAATTATTACTATGTACTATCGGCACCAAGAAAGGAGAAGGGTGATTTTTTTAGTGTAGCACATATATATATATATATATATATATATATATATATGTGTGTGTGTGTGTGTGTGTGTGTGCGTGTGTGTGTGTGTGTTACGTTAATGGTGAACTATTTCTGGTTGATTTTTGATTTTTATCGGGGTATTAATTCTTTGATTCCGTTACAGAAGTCTGAAAAGTATTACGAGGATTAGAGATACCATATGATTCGGGTAAACAATTAGTTTTTCGAAGGGTTTTAGGTAATTTTCAGTTTTTAATTTTAAAATTTTTTCGTGAAATCGCGCTACACACCCCCTTCCGGATACATTTTCATTAAAAAACGGATTATAATCATTTTCAGAGTCATGAAATGGGTTTATAATTATAACTTAAAAACAAAAAAATCCATTTTCATCATTCGCACAAAAATTAAAACGTACGAGACGTATTCTTAAAGTAAGTACCGTTTCCTTATATTTAAATATTGGCGCTTCAGAACACAGTTTTGGTCCTGCAGCGCCATCTACTGATCCATTGAAAAGCTATAGCAGCACTTGTTTTGTTTCAGAAGTCCTTTGCTTGCCCGTTCAAGCAAACAATCAAGCAACAATGTCCGCCACAATCGTTGATACCGCCAGCTGTAAAGTGCGTTCTGTCATACGACTCTTGTGCGTAAAAGGATTGCCGGCTGCTGAAATTCATCGGGAGTCATGTCTATTTTATGGACCTACAGTTATAAGTGAAGGAAAGGTTAGACGATGGTGCCGTGATTTTAAAAATGGAGGAACGAATGTCCATGACGAAGAGCGAAGTGGCAGGCCCAGTATTCTGACCGATGAAATTGTTTCACAAGTGGAACAAAAACAGCGATGTGATCGTCGATTGACGATTAATGGCCTGGATGAACAATTTCCTCAAATTGGAAGCATTACTGTGTACAATATTGTAATGGAAAACCTCGCATTCCATAAATTGTGTACAAGGTGGGTACAGAAAATACTCACGGACCACCACAAAGAGCAAAGAATATCCATTGGACGAGAGTTTTTGGGTAGTTACTAACAAGATAGAGATGACTTATTTTCTCTACTTTCTCTTCTTGCACTTGAACCAGTGGTTCGGTAGACAACGTTTCGAAACCAAACAGTGACTCAAGAACGGCGTTGTCAATTCGTTCAACTCTCAGTCGGCGAGATTCTATGCAGAAGGGTTAAAGAAGCTAGTACAGCGGTACGAAAAATGCTTAGAAGTGATCAGCTATTATATAGAGAAGTAAAGTTGGTTTGTAGCTAAGTAGAAGTGCCAATAAAATGGGCTTCATTTGAGTATATTTTTGCCTGTGACCAAACGACCTTCACTTTAAGAACATGACTCGTGCCTAAGAAAGGGACACCAAGTGGCATTACCGCTGTATTTTCCACGTACGGCGCTCAAAAAAGAAAACGCGGTAATAGAAGGATCACCACCCGCTATGGGGCTTTGATTACCCAAAATTGCCTCTTGGGTTTTCAAATCCGCCGCGAAATATCTGGAAACATATATCCACTACTGTCCGCCAAACGTGGTGACCATTAACTCGTTAAACATTTTAAGGAATATTTGGCGCTTATTGTATGTAATCAACGGGGTGACTGAACCGTGGGAATGGTGGGTCATTCAAAGAGTTATTTCGTTCATAGGGCGCTCATTTCTCCGTAAAAGTGGAAACCCTCGCGAAAGAGAGCCCTATCACCCCTTTTTACACTATATATAGGCACTCCTATATCATAAGCAGAAATTGTTCGTCCATCTGAAGGGATCGATACGGCCGAGTCCCATGATTTGAGGCGAATGTGAAATCTGAAACGCAATCCGTCTGGCGATAGGAGCCATCTGGTACACAGGTCAAGTGTCATTTCCGGCGCTCGAAGTAATTTGTAAGCCTTCCCATCGCCATAGTACCTTTTTTTTTGAAAGACGCAACCAAAATAGAAGAAATCAGAAGAGGAAAAAAATGCAAATACAAATTTACCTGTAAGGTTTCATATATTATTTATTGTTGATAACGGATGTAGAACTTAACAAAAGAATATCCTTCTTATGACAAATTTTAAGATGAAGAAGTATTAAATCCCTGACTTTCCTGAAATTGCTTTATATATCTGGGTTTCTAGCTACTTAATTGAGGCACAGAAAACTTGGAAACTTGTTAACTATGAGCAAATCGATATTCTTACTCCTAAAACAGATGTTTTTTACGTATTTAATTTTCCAAAGTGATGTGTGGGGGTACGGAAAATGGGTGAATTGAGCGAAAAAAGAGTAGCTGGACTACTACGGCCTCTTTATAGCAAATGAATATTGGCACTCATAATATTCTCGTCATTAAATAGTTAAAAGAAAAGATAAACTGCGCTATCATTTTTTATGAGACTTTATTCCAAGATCTCCACCTTATCCACTTCAATTTTCACTACTACGGTTGTATTAATGCTGAATTCAGACCGTTGGGTGAGTTAACGTATGATCGCAGATTGTACTGGCATTGATGTAATGACGGTGCTCACCATTATCACTGAAAATTTAGTGGTGCGAAAGATTTTTGCTAAACTCGTCTCGAAGGTCTTGACGGGCCAACAAAAGCTGAGTCGAATGTCGGCATGCGAAGATCATCTGCAACGCGACGATTCCCCAATCTTCTTACAGTCCCGATTTGGCACCAGCAGACTATTTCCTATTCCCAAAAGTGAAATCGTCCCTCAAAGAAGACCACAAAGAACCTGAGTGCCGTCAACGAAGCTTGCACGCAGCCCCATTCAGGAACCTTCCGGAATTCGCCTACTATGGGGGCCTTCGAATCGTGGAAAAGCCGCTGGCAAAAGTGTGACCACGCACGAGATCTACTTTGAAAAACGTTGAGGAATTGTAGCACTATCTGAAATAAAACTATTTTTCTCAAAATGTTCCCGATAACTTTTATGCAAATCTCGTTTCAACTTTTTCCGAGTCCATTACTTCCCTTAGTCAGGCGTCATTTGAATGGTCTATTTCTTATAAACGGGCATTTTATTTCTCCCCATTTATGTAAATACAATTACCTAATCCTTTTCATTGCATTCTGTATTAGATTGACCTTAATTTTGTAAAAGAATTGCATCAAAAGGTACGGAGTCAGTTTCAACATAAGGAATAAAAGCAATGTTGTAGCAGAAAAAACTAGCAAATACTTTTCTTTTCTTTTTGCGATGGCATGTAAAATAGTAGAAAAGGATAAAATAGTGAATTATTAAATAGGAATTACGTAAGCAACATTTCTTACCATGTGTAAAAAATGTGTAAAAACGAACGCATTTTAGAGCCTCATTCAAAAATATCAAATTGAGCAACCGAAGAAGACCCCACAGCAAAGCTCGGTCAGAGTCGAAGGACGAGTGCTGAAGGGGGATATGGGAGATCTTGAGCGGACTATTTTCTTGACTTGAACTATAGTTGACTTTGGGTCTTTTTCCCAGTGCCAATCCATATCACTCGGTTTGGATCTTTTATGTGTAGATAAGCAATACTCTGAAACAACGAAGCCATGATGGCTCACACTTAAATTTCCTGTCTTGCGCTCATCTAATTTCAACCGCCCAAGGAGCAAATGCTGCCTTATTCTTAGCAGAACAATTGCATCATCCAAAATTTATCTCTATTTCGACCTCTACACTACATTTCAAAAATGCCTTTTCCACATATTCATGTAATTTCTGCCAGAACTTTTAGGCAATTGTTTACGCTAACTCTCTCCATATTCGCGTTAACAGCCTTTATTTATTATGTATTTATTATAATTTATATATTATTATATATATTATTTATTATGATTAATATATATATACATATATATATATACATATATATATATATATATATATATATATATATATATATATATATATATATATATATATATATATATATATATATATATATATATAGCATAGCATAGCGATTTATTTCCTTCGGAACCCTCTCTTTCCCAGCCCTAATTTTCATATCACTGAAAATTCGTATTTACTTTGAGCAAGACTGTTTTTGTTGTTGAACTGTTTGTCCTATTAATTTGCGTTCAATATTTAGTGTTTGTATATGTGGGTGTGAACTCACAAAAGATAAAAGGCTGAAGAGCGGTGGCGGCATTTCAGGATGAAATATTAAAACAGGATTGACATAGAAAAGACGCACAAACTGTGATTTAAATATTTGAAAAAAGATCTATCTGCTTTCGTCCGCGTAAGTCCGTTTACAGCCCAATTGCGAGAAGTCAGAGGGATATAGGAGTCGGAGGGATAGGACAGATGAAGGGCAATGCTGTTAAGGAGGCCGGGGGATGTGCGTTTGGTGATGGGAAAAGGTGGAGGTTGAATTTTAATTTGTAGATGGTATTTTTGAGTGTGCATAAATACAGATTAAGAAAGATTGTTCGTGGCTGAAATGGAGTCTCTGGAACGGCAAAGTTCGCCGTCACTGAGGTCGTTTTCACAAAGATGAGAAGTGTGGCAGTGCAATGGTGTTTTGTTTGTGTATATTTTTTATATATACATAGTATATGTATATATATACATTTTGTATAAATGTACATACACAGACATTGCAGAGGTGTTACGGTGTATCGGTGCTGGATTAGGGGCGTGGCGTTTAAGGGGAAGAGGAAGGGGTGATGGGACGATAAGGAAGGATAAAGATGGGTAACCACGCACAAGGAGGGAGACTATGAGACTATGTAATTGATAGAAGAGTGATAAATGATTATTAAAAATGCAATGGGTATGCATTTAGAGTGAACAGGGGATTGCGCGTTGAGAACTCGGAGGGAGTATGCTATTGAAGTGCAGGCACTGTTGATGACTAGTGGTCTTAATATGGCCTAAAGTGTTGAATTGCTGATAGACAGGGAAGATTTTGGTGTGAAAAAAGGTGGCATCGTCCCTAGAGGTCAAGAGGGTTGTAGAGGTGGAGAAAGAGGAATTGAGTTGGGATATATATTTGGCCAAATACTCAGGATTTTGGATCCAGATTGAAAGTGTGTCGTCAATTAAACGATCCAAATAAATTATTTTGGTGCCTGTAAAGGAAGGAATTCTTCTTCGATTGACTTAAAAAGAGGTTTTCATACGAGGGAGCTATTACCGTATCCACAGTAATACCTTTTATGAGTCGGAACGGTTTGTCTTTGAAGGAGTGGGAATTTTCTCAATGCAAAACGGGTCGAGTCGAGGAGAAAATCGGTGGAGGGAACGTGAAGTGTCGGGCGTTAAAAATACGCGTTATATATAAAAAGAACCATAAACACAATAATCAACCCGCAGGTCCGTTTGATAGGTGATGATAGAGTTCACCGTAGACCGGGCCCTCCGGTCAGTAGTCCAACGCTCAACTACCGCGACCCACATTATATATATTTCTTTATATGTATGTATAGGGGGGCGTGTTAGTCCTGTGGGAGAGCACATAAACATATTTGAATGTGTGTATGATATGAATGTGTATATATATATATATTACATGTGTTTGTGTATGTATGTACACACAGGTACATTTAATTTTATATTCATGAATGCATTTGTAGTCCATGTAGGCTTCTATATGCGTATTCTGGAGCCTGAATGTCAGTACTCACTCATAGATTAAGGAGCTCACAATAGGGTTGGGGAGCCTTTTCGGGAGCTTTTTGAAAAGCATCGTAGTCCTGAAGAGGGAAGGTGGATTGGGAGGCGGGGAGGACTCGTTGTAGGGCCGGGGCGAGGGAGGGGGTTCAGAGGGGCGAGCGGAGCGTCGGCGGCGTCCCGTCAAGATCGCTGCCGCGCGTATCGATCGCCAGCACGAGGGTGGGAGCGCGACGACCCCGCCAACTACTGGGGACGCCGGCAAGCAGTCCTCCCTCCCTCCGGTGGGTGAAGGCGAGGCGGCTGTTCCCTTCCCCCCGCACACTTCCAGCGCTCCTTTCGGGCGGCCGGAGGGAAGGCTCGCTCTTCCAGCCGACGACGTCTCTCCCACCTGCTTCAAGGTTGCTACCGGAAACTACGTCTGAAATGTTTTTGTGGTCGGACGTCGTTAACCATCCGTTAAAGGTTGCAGTTGATTGAGTTCATCAGTTCCTGGAAAGCAGTCATGTAGCTGTTGCAATCCAGTCACTCTCTCTGCAATATGCGACTGCTCCTGGTGTTTTTTTCAGTGGACGGACTTAAATCTTGGAAATGCAAATTCTCCCGATGAACTATGTTGAAGAGACAAGTCACTATAAATTCATCTCTGATTTAATTGAAATGGAACTCGTAGTTATCTTAGAATTTAGTGAGTTAAAGTTGAGACATTTATGATATTTATTTTTGGAGGTGTCTTGATAGCATTCCTTGAAACGGCACCCTTGTAAGTCCGATGGGTTTTGCCCCCCTTGACTCAACCAAAAGTGGCAGTTTTGCGTGATCGTATTGCTGATGGTTTGTATTGCGTGATGATTTTTTGCACGGCTAATTTACATGACGTGTTTGTTGTTCTACGAGTGGGAATCACCTCTGCCGTGGGAAACCTGAAACTGAACACAATTGTCTTTCTTTTGACTTTCATTTTTTTATTTATTAGAAAGGGTATTTCATTTTAATCCCGAACTTGTTTGTATTTCTAGGTTTGGTGGTCCAGGCACAATTTGATGAATTAATTAGTTTGCACAAAATTAGACTGCCAAAGTTAAGACGAATACGCGAGGTATTTATATTTTCCTCAGTATTGTCTTGATTAGTATTTATTCTTGCGTCCATAGATCAGGAGCCGATTGCACACAAACCGGGAATAACGTGAGTAACAACTCAAAATCAGCGCGAAAGTTTTTAGTTGGCATTCATGCCATGTTTAATGCCCCCCTCTCGGTCGTCCTGCTGCACTCAAATGTTTGCGAATGCTGGTTTACATTTGGTACAAAAATCAGAGCAGATTGGAAGCGGTTACATCTGCTCGCTCTGCGAATGTATTTATTTTTCAAATTTTTTGGAATCCAAATTACGCCTACTATCTTGTTTGAACGACCAAATTTCCGAGCCATTCAATCCCATTATTTTCCCTAGTCTTTTTTTATCTTCCTTACTTAACGTCTCTTTAATCAATGCTCGCCCTTATTGTGAAAGCTTTATGATTATATGAAGTACAATTCCTATACATGTATCTCTACGACTGCAAGCTTCTTAGTCTAAGACACTGCAAGATACGGAAACAGTTCCTCCTGCCATAGTTGTTTTCCTTCCATTTTAACGCCTAACTCAGCTTTTTTCTTTCTCGAAAATCCTCATAACCTCTGCTTATATCGCATTTATTCCCATCTAATACCAATAAAATTGATTTCTTATTTACTCAGGAAGTACTACAAGTCATTGGTTGAGTGGTGACTTAAGTTTGGTCATCCTTAAATGCAACTGATTTCAAGGATTCCTCTTCGAGTTTCATTGCAGTGTAATCAATAGCCCTCCTATAGCTTCTCATCGATGCTATTAAGTACCCTGTTTACTGAAATCAAACTCATTGTTCTATAGTTCTCACTTACGGCTGCCTTCTCCATTTTTGATATGGGAACTACTAGTAACCCTGATTTAACTAGATTATCCGATCCAATTTCTCCCCCATATATTGCATGAATGGACACATCAAAACTCTTCATTCCACGTTCATCCTTCTTTTACACTTTCCATTACGATCTCAACCACGTTTCTTTCGTCCTATTAATTTCCTGCGTGGTTTTATTATTTATCTCCTCGTACTTCCGACGGCCTAATTCTGTTACCTTCCATTAACTTAGGACAGCCTTCCATTAACATCTATCATCTGATCTTTTCAATCAATTTGTCAGTAATTAATCGTTTCCTTGTCCATATTCTACTAGATGTCCAAGTAGTTTAGTTTGAGGTTTTCGAAATATTAAAAAAAATATATTTCCATGTTACTTGTAGTGTAACCGTCTCCCTGAACTAGCTCATAAATTTTTCCCTTCAGTCATTTCAGATGTTGTATCTACTAATATGTTATTATATTAAAACCATTTAGAATTGGTATTATATAGGGTTCGGCAACATAACTTTCTTTTGTAAGAGACTTTGCTTTTTGAAAAAGGAGATTATGTTGCTGCACCCAATATTAAATCCATTTAGAATCAAAATAATACTAGGGAAATGTATAGCCATACATGCTTTACCTATGCTTATTTCCAACAAAAATAAGAAAAAGGAAAATGAAAACTATGTCTATTCCATAAATCTTATTTCTACAGTAATCGGTATTAATATGATTTTATATTAATAGGTGATACATGTGAGGTTGCGTCATTTACGTGCCCAAATGATAAACCTTTAGATAATTTCGCAAGGCCACGAATGGAAGCATTTGCACTGGGGCACACTAAGCACTCTCAGATGGTGCGCAAAGCTTCAAATGATTGAAGTATACATCTACATAATACTCCGCAAGCCGCCGCAAGGGTGTTTGGCGGAGAGTGTTCTCTAGCCACGAATCGTCACTCTCTTCCACCAGACCATCTATTTTAACGGTTTCCGAATATATTCTACATTAAATTAAAATGCACATCAGGGATCTCTGCAATATCACAGCAAAACGACAAGTAGGGACCGTCGTAACACGGAGTCAAGATTTTATGGCCGGTGTACCGCCTCAATGAGTGAGGACTCATCGAGAGCAAAGTTTTGCCTCTACTGCGGTCTTCAAGGAGATGCAAAACATGAAAATATCTCCCAGTGTCTCCGCCTCATCAGATCACATCGAACAACAGAACGAAGAGGGTTAATGTGAAAATGGGTCGGACACCTAGGGGTTAATACTGCCCTAAAAATTTAGTGGAGGACGAGAAAAATAGAGAAGCCTGGGTAATTGATTGGTATGTCAGATTATGCTGACAGCCATCATTTTCAGCAGTTACAGCACACATTATTTATTTTATTATTACAAAAAACATCACGACACAGCGTAATTATGATCCTACTCAATTTACTTTAAAAAAAGGTATAACATAAGGTTAGGGTTGACCAAAAATCGGCGATATGCACGGATGGCGGTCGTCTTGGGAGAAAAAAGCGAGTGGCAAGAAGAGTGGAGAGAGCGCTCAGCCAAGGTGTGTGCGCGGTCAATGGGAAGGGGAGGGGGAAATTGGGCGGGAGGCGAGACTCTGGCTGGGCGTGGCACGAGCGTAGAATGAGTCGTCCGAGGGCCGCCCCTACGGCCACTCCCATTTGCAGCGCCATAGAGCGATAGAACGCCCTGTCACTTCTCTCACACGTGCAATGTCGCATCTTTTCCATGGAGAGTCACCAGCCATGAATGACGCGCAGATATCAAGAGAGAGAAAGGATAAAACACAATCGTCCACGTAAGAAATCATTTGGACTTAAGCTGTACACGCGATCAAGTCACCGTATTCCTTTCGGGTCTGGTTACCGATTAGTATCTTGGGAAAATGTCGGCGTGAGAATCCCATGTATAACTCCATGTTAGATCCTCCGAGTGTTTGCAGAGGGAAAGGAACTAGCACGATCCTACCCAGAATACGTCAACAACACGACCAGTAAGCCTTATTTCGGGGTGAGCTGTACTCTCATATATCAAGTCGAACATTCGCGTGAATGCAATTAAATAGATAATAATGTATAATAAACATTGTATTACTTTACTGCTCACACAGAGCGAAGTATTCCGATTCCGCACTGAAATGTTGGGGTGAAGCCAAAACAAATATTAAGGGAATATACCCGCCGGTCAAAGTTGTATAAAAAATCCTTAAATTCTCCCAGAATTTGTGATGACACGAGTATAAAACGATACAGACGACTACACCGGCTACTATAGAACAAAATACTGCCAAAGGCTTCGGCATGATCATATCTCCAGGAACTTTACTAGCCGGTGACATAACACATCCTGCGCCTGTAGTGGCTGGCAAAGTAGCATATCTTAACGTGTTGGAATGAAAGTTCCGTCATATATTAAATTAGGAAATGGAGGTTACTTAAAGTTTGAGAAATAAATAATTGACATTCATCATTCAAAAAAATATTGAATCACATGCCTAATAAGTTGAACTTGTGAGCGTGAGCTTCATGGGAAGATTTTCTAAGGATAAATAATACGTAGAGCTCTCGTAATTGGAGGGCTAAAATATATCTATTTATCACGATATCTATCTATATCAGGTTTCTCAATTACAGTTGGGTTAATAAATACCCTTAATGGAATTGGTATCTTATTAGTCTTTAAGTAAAAGACCATGAGTCCATTGCACTTTGTGAAAATATCAGGTGATAAGATTTGATTCTATGGCTGTACTTATGAGGACAATTCTTCAGCTGCTTGGTGGGAAGGAAAATAATATTGATATTTTTAAGCTCAATTAAGAGAAAAAGACTTTTAAATGCAGGAAACGATATGTGAAGTAATGTACGCATGTATCGCTTACATAAATGCTTAAAAGTTTACCTGCCCATTTTTTAAAATGTAAGTTTTGCCAAAAGCTAAAGTAAAAAGAATTACTTTTTACTTTAGCATTATTTGGAGCAGTTGAAAATTTTGAAATACATCCGTTGCAAGGATGAACTTGCTAGCGAAATATTGTATCCCTCCCACTGCCCACTTCTAGACATACCACTCTTCCAAGTCAACGACTCATACCGAAAGGTGTAATTCTCTTTTCCTCCCAGCTACAAGTTGACCTTTTACCCCTCCACCCTCCCTTACAATCCGTCTCTGACTCACCCCCCTCCCTCGATCAGAAGGGACATATACCAAGTTTGCTTCTATGAGGACCATCTTATGATAACGTTCAAAGTCGAAACCTGGGGCTATTTTTTAAACAAAATGACTGGAATTACAAATTTAATAATTTCATTTCATTAAAAAATATTACGATTATATCCGTGTAGAAGACGTTGTAAAAAGTGATCATATTTTTTAATATATGATAGGCAATTATATAGCGCTAAACCAAATTCTTTGTGCAAATTTTTAACGACAGTGATACAAAGCCACAGGGCCTTTATTATATCACAGTTGATAATACACTTCCTTGTGATGCAATTGGAACTGTGTGCCATGAGAAATTGGTAGTGCCACGAATAATTTTTTATGAATTTAGTAATCGATTTATTTTACTGAAGATGATGATTTTAAACAGAACTCTTTTAATATTCGCGAGAACATATTTACTGTTAAGCCTTAATATAAAATTAATTTATTTAAATAAGAATTTTTTACATTTATGAAACAAACAGTGGAATAAAAAAAGAAGCATTAATTTCAGCAATTTAAAATGGATTCCATTCAATCGTAGGTGTCCTTCTATGCAGTAGTAAGAATAAGGTTTTTAGCACAGTACATTGACATTACAAGGCGAAATACGAGGGTTTCTACGCATACAGGTATACCTGTATTTTCCGACCTAATAATGAAAAGACTGTAATTTATTGTTAAAAATGGCTTCATTGTTTTTCAAAGTATTTTCCATAGTAATCAATACACTTTTGCAATGTGCTCGAACCGATTTTCGTAACACCTTTTCGACTCCGATTGAGACACCTCCAAAACATGGTTTTTGAATGTATCAACGCCTTCTTCAGGTACCGAAAACTTTGGCCAAGCAATTTTTTCTTGAAAAAAAGGAATAAAATGAAACCATTTGGCGCTAAATCAGGACTGTACGGAGGATGACCCATCAATTCAACGTTTTGGTCAGTCAAAGAGGTAGTTGTTTCACCCGATCTGTGAGAGCTTGCATTGTCATGCTGAAGAATGATCCTTCGTTGCCGTTTCTTTTTCCGTCGCTTACTGGCAAACTAATGCTAAGTGTTTCTACTTCTGGCAAACAAATGCTCGTGTACCATCCAAAATTTACGGCTCTACGTTGCTCTAACGGTACGGTTGCCACATGTCCACTTATTCCGAAGAAACAGGCGATCATTTGCTTCGATGTGCTTCGTGCACGAATCACTTTTGTCAGATTTGACTCGCCATGGAAGAATCATACAGTGGATTTCTGTTTTGTTTCGGAGTCATACACCTAGATCCAAAATTCGTCACCTGTGTAGATGTTATAAACAGCTTTTGATGCACGACGATTGTATTTACTGGGCATTTATAAGCACCAATTGACACGAATATCTTTTTGAGCTTCTGTCAAATTATGTGGGATCCAACGCGAACAATTTTTTCATAGCTAAATGTTCATGAATTACACAGGCCTTAAAAAATTTTTTTTTGGTGCCAGGAATCTTTGTGCTGATTTTAACTATATTTGTAGAGCTGAATCCAAATATGAAATCCGTTTTTATTTAACTGCTCTACTCTTTTAGATATGGCTCATCTTACGATTAGTTGTTTTAGTTGTTAGTTGTTTTAATGTTTGATATATTCCGGAAAATAATTTTCAAAGTTAAATAAATCTATAAGTATACTAATTTACAACCACTCTGCGGTGTTCCTTTTATTTTCAATAAACTGTCAATAAGTTTTATGTATATTTCTATATTGTAGGCCAATGAGATTAAAAAACAAAAAGACGGTACCGGTACAAAAGTACGATACGGTACCGGTACCGGTACAAAAATACGGTACGGTACCGGTACAAAAATACGGTACGGTACCGGTACCGGTACAAAAATAAGTTTTTATCGCACAAGGGAAAAGGATATGCTACCCTTATTTATTCGAGAAGACAATCTTACATTTGGTTAGACGTTAAGGGTCTTTTGGAAAAAATGGGACTACTATCACAATATGATGATAGTGATTGGCGTTTGTTTATTGATAGCTGCAAGCGTAGTTTAAAATGTATACTTCTTTAAAATGGTAACAGGTTTGGCGCAATACCAATCGCTCATTCAACTAAAATGAAAGAAGAATACGGTACATTAGCATTGGTCTTACGGAAGATAAAAAACCAGGAACATCGCTGGGTGATTTGTGTAGATTTAAAAATGGTGAACTTTTTTCTTGGGCAGCAAAGTGGCTACACAAAATATCCTTGTTTCTTGTGCCTCTGGGATAATAGGGACAGACAAAACCACTGGATTAAGAAGGAAGGGCCTAAGAGAGAAAACTTGGTTGTTGGGAAAGAAAACATCATTGCTGAATCTTTAGTTGAAAGAGAGAAAATCATCTTACCGCCTCTACATATTAAACTAGGCCTAATGAAGCAATTTGTAAAGGCTCTTGAAAAGGATGGACCATGCTTCGGCTACTTAAGACTAAAGATGCCCCATATAAGTATTGAAAAACTTAAAGCTGGTATTTTTGAGGGGCCACAAATCAGACAACTTACAAAGGATCCTGCTTTTGTCGAGTCAAAGAATGAGATTGAAAAAATTAGTTGAATGTCATTTTCTTTGCTTTTGAAGGAAATCACAAAAGTGAAAATTATATTGAGCTGGTAAACATTATGCTCAGTAACTTCAAATCACTTGGATGTAATATGAGCACAAAAGTTCACTACCTGCACAGCCACTTATATAATTTTCTTGGAAATTTAGGAGACACAAATGAAGAACAAGGTGAAAGATTTCACCAGGATATAAAAACAATGGAAGCTCGCTACCAAGGAAGATGGGATAACCATATGATGGCAGATTACTGCTGGTGCTTAAAACGAGACTGTTTGAACAAAGTGCACTCAAGAAAATTGCGCAAAAGAAGCTTCCGACGTGTTGAGTGATGTTTTTATGTATTTTTTTCTTTTCAATTTGTTTTATTACAGTAAAAAATTTTAGTATTTGTATTCAATTGTATTGGAAAATTCTTTTGTGTTTGTGGGTGATTTAACATCCCTAGAAATAAATCAAGTCTTTATATTTAGTGGGTTTTATTATTAATATAATATTCCCATATCATCATGTAGAAGATTTTTTACGTAAGTAACAACATATCTATATCTTGAAAACTATAGCTGATAGGAAAAAACTAGTGTCATTGGATTCAGCACCCCAATTGTTCTTTAAATCATCATTAAAAGCTCCGGCACCAAAACCACTGTTGGCCTGTGTTATCTTATTCATGCTCGTCATACTAATCCCCAAAGATGCTTCTATCTCACGATAAGTTACATGACGATCTTTTTTTTCCTAGATCTCGCACAGCATTAATGTTTTCTGGCACAACTGCTGATTTTGGACGATCTTAACCACCTATCTCGCTGAGCAAACGGTGGTCAAGAGGGAATTCATTATGCCAGCGTTTCACCTTACTGGCCGATAAATTTGGGTTCTATAATAATTATTAAACCACTATTATAAGGAAATAATTCACGAAATCTAAATATGTATCACACCGTAAACGCTAGTGCATAGTTATGATTATCTACGATGGAAATCAGGAAACATGAGATAAATATCACCCATTTGAGCTACAAAAATATTTATCAAAATGTAAATGATTCAGCGGACACGTTACTCAAAGAAGGCACACGTATTTTCCCAACTCGGAAGCCAAAATTGAAAGTCAACATCCACCCGAAACAACTAATTCTCTACGAGACTAGTGGAGTTCCCACCGATAGGAAGTCGACAGAATGGAAGTATACGGCTAGTCACCACACCGTTTTCAAGGTCCGTGGAGAGGATGACGGGTGGCGCATCTAAATGAAGGGAAAGCCGAAAGTGATGGAGGAGGTCCCCGTTCACTGCCCGCCACTCCACTTCCGCCTCGCACCCAACTTTTGATCAGCCTCTCCGCCCGACGCGCGCTGTCCTCACCACCCGCCTCTCAATTTACGAGAGCGGGCCCATCGGTCCCATCTGAGAAATGAAACCCAAGCGAGGGGCGTCTGGAAGACAAGCATCTCTGCGGTGGCCCTGGCCACTCGTTTGTTTGACCTAATTTACGTCCGCCGCCCGATGGATGTCACAGCGTCCACCGCCACCGACCACCCTCTCGATCGCCGTGCCACCAATCACCGACTGCTCTCTCCGTCCGCCGCGTCTCATTTCAGCCACGCGTGAATTACTAGAGGTATCCCGCATGATTGATAACACGTAACCTACCAACGTTTTCCGAACGCGGACTAAATTGAAAATGATTGGTGCAGGTGTTGGCAAGTATTTTAGTTATGATATTTCATATCCCACCAAGGCATTGGCATGAGCCGGTGCAATATAACTGTCCACGACACTATATTAGTTGTCATCCCTTCCATGCCATTCGCTCCGACCCAATTCAATTTCCGTCCGAAGCCATCGTATTTCTTACGACACGCCAGCTGTGCATAGGTTACTTGTCAACATATGCGCTAAGGGCTACTGAAACGTAGATATCCGGATCGCTTTTTAAAAAGAAAAATTTCCTCCCCTCCAAAAAATATCCACCACGCCTCAAAAGTATGACCTGGCACAATATATGCATTACCTTCCATCATAAAATTTATATTCAATATTAAAAAACGGCGAATTCACATACTCCATACTCCCCCAATATCCTCTTGGATCCTTAAAAAGGGTAGCAAACCAAACTATTATCCTAAATTCCTCTAGTCCGTTGTTGTCACCTTTCTCCACCCACGCGGAAATATACGTGCATTGCCTCTCGGCCGTTCCGCTGCCTCCCACTTCCGTCGCTCACCCCATCACCGCCACTTCTCCTCTCACTGCGCTCCGACTGCCTCTTTCAATTGATATCCATGCATGTCCCCATTTGTGCCTTTTTCGCACCTTCTATTTTAGAGAGAGGGTGACTTTACTTCCTCTTCGCAAAAATGTCTCCCCTTGGCAACATTAGCAGCAGCATTTCTCACAACCCTTCGCGTTCTTGTTCATTCAGCTTTTCAAGGGTTATTATCCCTCGGTAATAGATTTTCACTTTCAGTCATAGAACCCCCCCGTTCCCTCTCCTTCAGCTATCAACATGGAAGTAGGAATTTGAGAGTACATTTGGGCCTGCCAGTCCTACCGATACAATACATAAAACTCCCCCATTCCCATCTCACATCCACCCTTGCCCCATCAGCACATTCTTTCACCCTTCAGTTTATAGTTAGATGAAAAGTTCTTTAGTTTATATAAAGATGAAAACTTTACCTATAGGACCACGTAAAACAGTTGCACAAGAAAAACATGGGAGGAAAAGTAGAAAGATTATGTGAAACGACTATGATTTATTTATCAACAGATAAACAAAGATTATTATTCTCCTCAGATATCTTCTTTTCAACGGGAGGAAGAAATTCAGTCCTACCAGACTGATTCTTTGTCCTTCCGTTTAAAAATGTGGTGATGCCACCAAAGTAACAAAAAAATCTTGTTTATTGTAATTTTTAGTTTTCAATGAAAACGCCACACGTTATAATCTTGTTAATTTTGATTCATTTTGTAAATATTTATATTTTTACTGTTTATTTTGCCAAATTTAATCAATTTATTATTAGTTTTTCTTTTCACCTACTCCACCTTTCCTTGTCCAACACACAATACCTGCTCTGGTCTCGCATGTTGAGGTATGGCTTAGGAAAATTCATTTTCATACAGAAAAAGGAACCCAGTTCTCTTTTCATATTGAATCTCATCTGACCTTTCTTATCCTTGGGAGCTGCACCTAATTATTTTACGATCAATCTTCCGATAGAGGCAAGGTCTTCCTATATCCATCAAGCTTTCCCCACACCCTGCGTCATAAATCTTCCTTGATTTCTCTCGACTCCTATTTACTCACTGTTCTCATTTACGCTATATACAACCGAAGTTTTTCTCCTCTCTTTGTCAGATGACTTCCCTGTATTCTCCCCCTCATATGGAAAAAATTACTGTTATATACCTCCAAAAAAGCTCTGTGCTTGTCGTCAAAATTTTTTCCGCAAATTACTTACTAAAGGCACCTAGCGTCTGGCCTTAGCTTGACCTTATAAAGTTTTATCCTTCACTCTCTCCTCCACATTCTTTAATTTCAGATAAGCCCATCCTCGCCACCCTCGTGAACCTGTCAAATCCACCAAAGAGCATGCCCACGTTACCAAAAAGAGTTCCAAAAAAGAATCTTTTGCCGCCCACACCGTGAAATGCGGCTTAACGCCGCAACCGAAGAAACACTACGCCTACTGGAAATCTGGTACTCCATCCAACTAAACCATGCATCCGAATTTGCATAATTTCTTTTGTACCGTTTCCTCAAATCGATAAAGACGACCAAAATATCTCCACTCAAGATCTGGCAGGAATTTGAAAGTTACAAGCTAACCTCAGAGCATCACTATATCTTCGGTGGGCAAAGGCTCCTGCTGTGATCATGACTACGTCGCCGAAACCCTCCGTCGGCTGAATAAAATATTTTATCAACCCATGCCTTACCATCCTAATCTTGTGTTTCAGTCAGAAACGTCTTCATGACTGAAAACCCACGGATCCAAGAACGGGGCGTACTCAAGCTCATAGTAACATGTTTTCGTCTCCTTATCAACTACTTCCTTCTTTTATCTCCTTCCAAAAATGTAGAAAACAAACAACCTGGGTCGGCCTATCATTTTCACCACCAAAACCATCCACTGAAGGCAATTTTTTCCTTAATCAATTTTCATCTCAATCCTCTTGTCTCCGCGCTTCCTTACTTCATCCGCGAAAATCACCTCTTTTTAGAGATACTTCACCGTCCCCAAATCGCTCCGCAGAGCGATGTAGTAATGGTTATAGTAGATGTAACCTCCTTGCACACCCCCACTCTCTACAGTGAAGGTCTCACTACATCTCGGCAATATCTTCAACGCCCAACTACTCACGTTCTCTACACGGATTTACTCCTCGACTCGACCCGTTTTGCATTAAGGATATTCCCACTCCTTCAGAGACAAATCGATCCGACAAATAAAAGGTATTACAATGGCTACGGAAATAGCTCCCTCGTATGAAAACCTGTTTTTATACTCAATTGAAGAAGAATTCCTTCCTTCTCAGGCACTGAAATAATTTTTTTGGTCCGCTTCATTGATGAAATATAGTTAATCTGAATCCATGACCGCCGTCTCCGTCCAAATTTATTTCCCAACTCAATTCCTCTTTTCCCACCTCAATCACCATATTGACCTCCATGGGCAATATTACCTTTTTCACACCGAATTTTTCCATGTCTACCAAGAGTTCCTTCCCTTAGCCAATATTTAGTCCACTCCAATTTCAGAAACATTACATGCATATACGCTCTATTCAGTATCCTTCTGCTTACATGATGAAACATATAATACCCTTTACAATCGCATAAACAGCCAAATGTATCTTTCTTGAAGTTATCGGTCTTAAAAAATGGCTCCAAATATAATATTTCATTTGATAATTGTTTTTCCGTTTCAATCCTTCACGTTCTACCTCCCGCTGCGTCCATCACATGGCTAGGAAATAATAAATTATCAATTATCTGAATGATAAAGTCATTTTAATTGTCATGTCTCAATAATTTGCATTAGGTTCCTTGCCTCACTTTTTCCTTATATCCATATTTAATCCCGCTTCTGCTCATTACATTGCATCCTCCCCCGTTCCCCTTCAAACCTCACCCCCTCGTCTAAACCGCACGCCCCCCCTCCTCGCACCATCCGCTGTAGAAGAGGACACTTTCAAACCATTCTTCTTCTTATAATGTAGGGGCCGCCTCCACAATGCAAAACGTCCGTGAGTTTCACCAATTCTTTCTAAATTTATTCCAAAGTGTTTCTAACCGAACTGATTTAAGTGTCCATATAGATAAAGTTTTTCTCCTTAGTGTATTTGTGGGTGTGTATATAATGCGTGCCATGAAACGCACCGTTCCTATCCTTTATGATGTTGTATACTTGCGAACCTACTGTCCATTCTCTTGTGTTTGTCAATTTCTCCTTTGGTGGGTGTAACCGCTCCCTAACGCCATCTTCTGGGTAATGATTCGGAGCACTTTGGCGCTTTATAAGATCGCAGATTTCAGTGTAAAGATACCTTTTCTCGATAGCCCAGGTGGTTAGAGCATCCGCCCGGCAAGTGGAGAGAACCGGTGTTCAAGTCCCGGTCGAGGAAAATACAAGGGTCATCCGGAAAGTAGTACCCGTTCGTGCCGCATGAAGTGCTGACGACGCGAGTAGCCGCTGGACGAGGTCAGATAGCTTCAGTGGCTTGTCTGCCTTCTCTGAGCCAAGTTGCGTGACGATAGCATTGCCTGTGTTGTTTCTGTGATTGTTTACAATGTTTAAAAAAAATGAGAACGCCGCCAGTTGTGAAGTGAGGGCAGTGATTAAATTCCTCAATGCAAGAAACGTTCGCCCATGTGATATTCATCGCCAATTAAAGGAGGTGTATGGAGACAATGTAATGGACGAGTCGTCTGTTCGGCGGTGGTGTCGCAACTTCAACATTGGGAGGGGGAACACACACGACGATGAGCGTTCGGGGAGACCGTCTGTCATTACAGACCAACTGGTGAGCTCAGTTGACGAATTCGTGAGGAACGATCGGCGCGTCACAATTGATGACATCTGTGAGCATTTTCCCAATGTTTCTCGAACAATTGTTCATGAAATTGTTAAACACCATCTGCATTATGCAAAAATTTGTGCAAGATGGGTCCCTCGCATGCTTACAGATGAGCACAAAACCAAGCGTATGGCTGCAGCACTGACGTTTTTGGGACGTTATTCTGATGAAGGAGACTCTTTCTTGACTCGCATAATTACTGGTGACGAAACATGGGTTTGTTATGCATCACCTGAGAGTAAACGACAGTCAATGGAGTGGCATCATGCTCATTCACCAAACAAACCAAAAAAATTCAAGACAGTTCTGTCCACCAGGAAACTCATGGCAACCATTTTCTGGGATCGACGAGGTGTATTGCTTATTGATTTCATGGCCCGTGGAGACACTATTAATGCCAATGCGTATTGTGAAACATTAAAGAAATTACGGCGGGCAATACAAAATCGGCGGCGAGGTCTATTGTCTACTGGTGTCATTCTCGTTCATGACAATGCCAGGCCTCATGCAGCTGGGATAACACAAAAACTTTTGCAGCAATTCAAATGGGAAACTTTCGACCATCCACCGTATAGCCCGGACTTGGCCCCTTCAGATTTTCATCTCTTTACAAAGCTTAAAGACTTTTTGGCAGGAAAAAGATTTGACAGCGATGAACAACTTAAAGAAGGAGTGACCCTGTATCTCAATGAGCTGGCGGCGAAGGACTATGCAGCAGGAATACAGAAACTTGTCACACGTTATGACAAATGCCTTAATTTGCTTGGAGATTATGTTGAGAAGTAGTTTAAAGTATCCTCTTTCAAATAAAATTTTTTATGTTTGTTAATATTTACTTTTGTGTCTTTATTTCACGAACGGGTACTACTTTCCGGATGACCCTCGTATTTTTACATTCGTGATCTGCTCATATCCGCCATCCCCACCTCTCTTGTGTTCGTCCTTTATGTGTGTTCCTTTACCATTTTCCTTATCTCTATTGCAATGTGAATGAATATATATATATATATATATATATACATATAAAATTAAATGTAAAATATTTATATGTCTGTTTAGTGACACACGCATGTATACGAACATATTCCGCAATTTTCAGTGGCATGAAAACCTTCTCTGTGAACAGACGGAACTATGCGTCTTTCTTTATTTGTGTTAGCCCACGCCATCTTGCTCTTTTTTTGAATTAGTATTGCCATTGCGTGTGTTTACGAATGAATGTAGGTGAGGTGGTAATGGTAGAGGAGGGGCAGAGTATTTGACTACGGAACGGAGGGTCCGTGTCGATTCCAGGGTTCATCACTTTGGGAACATTCAAGTCCACCCAAGCTGTGTGAATTTTCGGGTACCAGGTCAACCTGGGAAACCATAGGCAGCGCAGGGAAAGGAACTGGCCCTCTGCGCTGACGTCTTGAACCGGCGAAGTGAAATTCACCCGCCGTTGCACTTTGTACTGGGTTGTCACTACCCTTAATTATCATGCATACCTTCGGATAAATGACTGCCGTTGTCTTTCATGGGATGGTACAAGAGATGGTACCACGCTGAAAAACGATTGAGGAAGGCGATAAGGAACCACTGAATTCTTTGTTTTACGATCGAGAAAATGTCCATAATTATCCTGGAGGTTATGGGACCTAACAAGCATTTGCGTAGTGCTAGACTGCATATAGTCAAGGCTGAGTTAGATGTCAGGCTGAGGTGGATGCCAGTGTTCCTCGGTGTTCATCGCGGGACATTCTTAAGACCTCAACCGACAAAGGAAACATCTGAAGGGATCGAGCCAGTTTAGAGAAGAGTCTTGTAATTGAAGGACGATGTGGAGGACAAGGAAATAAGAAAATATAAAGTAGCCAGTGGAGATGGTTTTATACACAATCTAGGTCCATAGTAGGCGAAATGGACAGATGGGGAATTATGGAAGTGATAAATTAGCAATAATATGAATTGCAAATGAAGGGAGCTTGAGAGGTGTGGCAATTCGTGGACATAATGCTGAATTTAGAAGTATTCCAAAGGAAATAAAACCCCAAAGTAATGGAGAAACCACATAAAGATAGGTTGGGGAACGTTAGAATATCGTTCTAGCGTTAAAAACTGAACTAATGAGATGTTTCATTATTCAGGTCCATTGACCAAATATTCATAGTGATGAAAAAGTCGATATATACGATCAATCACAGGGAATAATATCCTTAGAGAAGACATTAGATAGCGATGGGGGTATATCAAATGTTTCCTTTAAGGGGGGTTGTAATGGGAGAATAAACGAAGGGAGAAAAGAAAGTGAGCAAGGGCTTAAAAAAAGAGAAAAAATGTGGGGAGAAGGCAGTAGAGTTTTGATTGATTTGCGGATTCATTAAGAAAAGTGTGTAATTTAATCACCACAGTTGATATAAAATATAGGTGAAAAATACTTGAGAAAACAGGAAGATATCAGTTCGGCTATATCATATGGTGATATTTAGACACAGATAAGAAACAAACTATAGTAGTACATTTGCACCTTTTCTCAGGAGCCGATTCAGAGCCACATCATAATTTAGTACTAACCAAATTTGACGTCAGAGAAAGGAGAAGGTGAGTGAGGGAACTATAAAAAATAAGAGCATTATCACGGACGGATAAAAAGAATTCTAAGAAGAGGGGAAAAATCATAGGGAGAATCATGGGTAGGATACAGCAGAAGAAAAATAAAATAGAATAATATTAAGAAGGGAATATCAAAAGTCACAATATATAAAAAACAACAAATAGGAAAATTTCAAGAAACCCAGGGATTTGGAAGAAATGGTTTAGAATATATATATTAGAGGGAAATGGAAGGATAAAAAGCCCAGAAATAGTGTTAAGAAGTGTAATGCGATAAATAAAAATCTGAACGAGGATACTAAAAGGGCAAAAGAGGACACGGTGGAGGACGAAAATTAATGGCTAGTATTTTTAAGGGAGGTTGTTGAGCAAGTGATTTAGTTTGAACAGTGATAGTTCCAATTCTAGAAACAAAGGAACAAAGAGTAAAAACATAATTTTTATATTTATTGAAAGAAGAATTTGATAGCGTTAATTAGGTCAAATGTATGAATGTATTTCAGAATAAAAGAGTAGCTTGGTGGGATAGGTGGATGTAATATGATGTCTAGAAATGGGCAACGTTAGAAGGAGGAGAAATACGAGGATGCCCAAAATCCACCTTTCCTTTTGACTAAAATAGAAGAATAAGTAGGAATAGCACGGAAGGAACTGGAGAGGGGAAGAAATGGCTTCTGAGAATTTTAACATACCTCGTAGATGTGAGGATGATCAAGGTATATATATATAGTCAGTCATTACAGGGTGCATTATTAACTCAGCTTAATATGTAGGGATTGTTAACCAATACAAGCAAAACAAAGGTTATGAGATGATCCATGAAAAAGATCGGTATATCATACGTTAAAGCAGGGTAGTACAAACTGGAGTTGATGGCATAATTTAAGTAACTTGGATATTCATTTGATCAGTATGATCACAGTAGTATGGTTATGAGTAATTCGTTAGACAAAGTATCTTTTATAATTTGAATGGAATTTATGACAGGGACGCTGAATGGAGAGATAAAGAAAACGCTATATACTACATATTAATTACTAAAGGGAAACTTATAACACCTCTTAAAAGGAACGTGTGGGGAATACACTATCCAAAAGAAAGAAATTTTAAATATTCTGAAAGAGTCTTTTAGGACGGTATCTCTCAACGTCGTAGTTTGACAATGGTTGCATATCACTTAAAATATTTTACTTTTGTCACCGCCCATTTGAATTTGTTTTTGCGGTATTACTTCATCGAAGGCATCCATGAGTTGGAGGATCGGTTGAATTATGCATGAATATATGTATTCCTGTACATCAAACGCCGAGCGATTTTAGAAATTGCATTAAGATTCCTTATTTGAACATCTTGGTTATTTTTTATAAACAAATACGATATATTTAATAAACAAATAGGTAAAATGATGAATATTGTATAATGGTTTAACTCGTGAATTGGAGCCCTTCAGAATGTATTTAGAAACATGATTGAATCCCCACCTCAAACTGCTAGGTTGAATCTTTAATACCAGAAAATAAGAGATAAAATGTCAGAGTATTAGAACGCTGAGATTGCAAGAGATGAGCATAGGGTCATCAAAATTTAGAGAGTAGACTTACAGATTGACTAGGTGCAGTGGAGTAGCTTCTAGTCCTTTTGGATGTGGATTTTCTGAGAAGATTGCCAAAACTAACAACTCGCCACGCTTGACTAGAGTAGACGTTATATTTTTAATATCTTCCCGCTAAGAAACACCTTTAATGCCCCAAAATACTGACTTATATTTTGAAAGAACGTAGTTGCACACCTTGTTTATTCATATCACATAAAAAGTAGAACCTGATTATAATCTTCTATTTATTGCAACTCAATTTTCATTTTTTAACGCTTGGTGGTGATGCGTTCGTGTGTATAATGTTACTTATATTACTCTTAACTATATATTAATCAATTTTAAGTGTAATTCAAACTTATTCATTGCAAAGGCAAATATCGCATTTTAATTAAATATTGTAACATATTACCTAATTCATACATCGAAATAAATCTCGCACCACTGGCTTTTTTACAGCTTGAACCTAGAACTGACCCAAAGATATCTTCAAACCAATGAGTTGTATTTCTTCCACACTATTATTCGTTTTAGTCATTAGTTACGTGGTACTTCTTCGCAACACTTCTCCTCTACTTTCTTTCCAAATTGTGTTACCGGGAGTTTCACAGCACACCATCATAGGAGACTCACTTCCACCTTCGCGATGACTTCTTCCAGTTGCTCTCTCGTCGCAGTGGTCGTCGACCCCTGCCCTTGCCTATCATCTCATTCAAGATTTTCTGATTGCGAAATACTTCAGCCATTACTATTGAAATCCGGCGCCGTCACCGTTTGGCGGTTTAAATAGGGAGGGGTTAGCTTCCGAATTATATATATATATATATAATTCGGAATTTTAATATATCTATATATATATATATATATATAGATATATTAAAAAACCTTGATTGATTTCACTCAAATGATTTCAAAATGACCGTCTCTTCCCCACATATCGTAAGGAATCAGAGATGAATTTTCATTAAAATAAATGTTATTTAGATTCCACATTTTAAATTTGATTACGTAGTGTTATCTATTTCTTTAAATAGATTAAATTGTGTTAAAATTGGTAGTATAGTCAAATAATCACACAAGTTAACTAATGCTTTTAAAAAGATTTTTATACATGACATGTTTCCGAGTCTCTTCGCTATTTTTTTAGATTTTCTTTTACATATTTCTAGGGTTTAAATAACCCATTTTCTCTCCGCGAGCATAATTTCCTCTTTGACGCCACACAGCTGGATCTCTCACGACCCACTGTTTTCGGCACCCTATGGACGAACACGCTGCGTAAATATTTCTGGCACTTCACCCGAGGAATAAGTACTCAATTCTTCCAAGATACGCAAAATACTCATGTCTCGTTGCACCGCCAAACGGCTAGAAATCCATTGAGCAGATATAAAGGGGGTTTTTAGAGAGACAAGCGTGAGAGGACGACGCGAAGTGAACCAGCGAGCGCATTACCTATCACGTACTGCTAACAGGGGTTTGAATGGTATTAGGACCCATAAGTTCTGAGCCGAGCGTATGTTTTGAGTCCGTATCCTTGAGGCACAACTGTGAAATAAAGTTCGGAGTTATCCATTCAAAATTCGCTGTTTCACGCTATACATTTTTGTGGTTACCTTCTGTCTGATTATTTTCTGGAATATATTTTGCGGTCAAGTGGTCAGTTAATTCCCTCTGTGCATTTCGCATGCGAGGTACTTCTTTATAAGACAATATCATTTGCATGGTAGTCACCATTGAAGGGTGATCATGCATTGAAGACAATTACCGAGAGTGGATATGTCTAAAAATGCAGAATAAAAGGAAATATAGAGATAATGGAGGTAATGTATAAAATATAAATCCTCATGTTTTACTAAACATGTCATGTCCCATTTTCAGTAAAAGAATTTCTCTTGACTGTAACATTAGGGCACATTTAGGCTTAAGTTTCATATTGAATATAATTGGTAAGTTTTATAACCATCCATTAATCCTAAATTCAGTTTGAAGCAGTATGAAATTTGATAAAATTACCCTTAACATTGTCCATTTTCATGTTATATCCAGTGTTTTTATTTGATATATAAGTTTTGTTTTTCAATAATTTGGGTAAAAACACCATTGAAGTAAATGTGTAAAAACATCATTGAATCTTTTATGCTACTTGGTTTGATACAACAGTTACGGATGCCGTTATTGGATTAAATAATCTTTTGAACGATTACATAGACATTTGTTTGATTGATAATTTTTAATTATTTACAGATGGATCTTTTATGTTTTCGTAGTCAATTTTTTTCAAATTTTCAATGCAAATTTTTCTTGAAAATATTATGAATTGCAGTCTTTTTAGATTTTTCTTTCATATAATTTCCGATGAAAATGAACTTAAAACAATATTAAAACCAATGAAATTTGTTATGATTATCACCTAGTGAGGTAGATTACAGTTTGCCATTAAAAATAACGTTCCCTTAGTAGCTGATGAGATTAGTAAGTATACCCTTAATCATTTTCCTGAAACAGCTGTTATTTTTATTCAATTAAATGAAAATGGTAAAGTTCATTGCTCTTATCTAATACGCCTTCCAATGGAAACTTAGTTATAATGAGATGAATATTTATCTTTGGGCATAATCCAAAGGGAAGACTTCAATTGAAAAAATAAAGACAAATTCTTCGTAATAAAAACAAAAATATAATACCTCTACCTCAGGCTCACTTGGTAAAAATAGCAATATACCTATCATAAAAATATCTTGCTATAATTTACACATAATTTATACGAAATAATATTTTGAATTTCAATGGCTGGTGTTTAAGTTTGAGCCATTCATGTAAAATGTTGTCCAATTAAGATGAGCACGATTAATCAGTCAAATAATTGCTGATTTTCTAATTTTAATATAATCCTAATAATCGTTATACAAGACCAATTAGGCATTTAAACTATAATCGCAGAATAGAGGGATGGAATATCTTTGAATGGCGGTTGCGGTTTTAATTTACTGATGCTCTCAATTTCTTTTAGTTTATCGTAGTATCCATGAAAAAATTTAGCACAGAATTATTAACAGCGATAAACGCAGATTCTTTATATGGTGACGCGGTACTTACAATTTTTTTTCCATATATCAAAGTGATTAGCTGATAAATACGTATATTATCACATAAAGTTCGTCTTTTGTGCAGTTGGCTTTTATTCCCTGATATTCTACATTCTCCAGCAGAATCTCATTACTGTGTATGAGAGAGCCGCTCCAAATTACGATTATGATAGTTTTAGTGAATTTCATTCATTTTATCAAGGAAGTTTCTACCAGGTAGGCTTTGGACACACCACGATGGTCATTTCTGATCATAGCTACATTTCAGCAGATACGATGAATCCATCTTAGTTCATTTTTTGCGAACTGTGTATGCATGCAGTGCCCGTGTCAGTTAACTGTATGCTTTTATTCCGTCTGAATTCCATGAGGCTAAATATATATACGCCTTGCAACCAAAAACTGAAGCACAACTAGATGGATTAAGCACGGGAACGTTCACGATACGGTAAGAGACCTGTCGTCATCGTTCTGTAGCAAGATTGGATCAATAGCTTTCCGTCCAAATTTATTTCCTTCGGTCTCTAGAAGTTTTTTGGTCTGGGGAATTCAATTACATGTTCCGCAGTGAAGAATAAGAATGATTCAGAAGGGGATGCGAATAGAGAATGGCTTGAATCACGAAAAAGGAGGAACGTGATTTTATCCAACGGATTTTCATTGATATGTTTAAATAAACTTAACACATTATGCACGCATTGCACTGTTTGGTCATGAACACTCGGACACTAGACCATGATTAGATCGAAGTGGTGCCGTCAGAGTAAACGTCCATGGACAGCGACCAGAGCGAGATGTTATCTTGATCTCACATTGGTGCCAACGCAAATATCTATCAAACCTTAGTATTATTAGCTTCCATAAAATATTGCTTGGTGCCCAAACTAATATTGTGAGTGGCAAGTTGCCACAACAAAATAGGTTGATTCTTCCACTCATGATAAAGCCGTAACTCCACTAGTCTGTGTAGCAATTGTAGCACCAGCCGTAGGATAAGGTTTGGTGAGTGTTAACGACTGATTTTTTTCCAAGTCAATTCACCACCAGTTTTATCTTTTTCATGCAAAGGTTTCCTTGAAAGTATGAGCCGCCTCTCAAATTCTCAAAGGCCCGCCGATCCTCTTCTCTGGAGATTTTCAAAGGCCTAGGGAAAACCCATGGAAACCAACCCCATTTTGCCTCCCTCGCAAGTACACACAACACTACGCCCTCGTGATCACGTCCACCCAAGCTTGGATAGCATTTCGAGTGTCATAACCTTCTTAGCATTTTTCCTAATTTCCAAACTTTCTGAAATAGAAACAAAAAAGACCTCCCTGGTGTCCCATCTCCTTCAAATCCAGCCTCGAATTAATCTGGCTTCCTCGTTATCCTCCAAGTATCGAATGAGGGGTTTCGCTTCTTCAACTTTGGGCCTCAGCCTTCGGTCACGGGGACTCCTGGGGCCAGCCTCATTGTTTATTTTCCAGTCACCCTGTTGGTCTCCGCCCCTCCCACCTCAGCTCGGACTCCTTGCCACCCAGGTATTCTCTCCCGCCCGAATGACGCTCCGTCCCTTTCCTTTTCCTGGTCTCCCTTCCCACTCTCCCAGGCAGTTAAAATGCACCACCAGGTGATGTCGAGGAGTAATCTACCTTTATCACTCTGTGGGTAACGTCAGATGGATGTCTTATGATTTGGAAGTCCCAACACAATGGCGATGAAATTTTCCGCATTTGCCTCCAATTATGGCCGGCACCTAGAGCCATGCCCTCTCTACTGATTTCTCTACTGATCTCTCTAATGAATAATTAACCCCCTCTCTGTCATGGCAATGATACCGGCGGTATTTTCTGGTATTCTTACCATGGCATCGGGGGTTAATTTATTTGCACAGTTCCTGGTAAATATAAAATTCAATGAAGGTCCATGTAGGTTTCCCGAGGAACTCCCTTCTTAAAAGATACTCTTTTTTAAACAGAACTATTGTTGAGCTGCCCGGAGGTTTGTTTGAACCGTTTCCTTCCAATTTTAGGAGTCTTAAGAATAAGTGTAAAGCCCCCACTGGATAATAAACCATTGATCAGTGATTATTATACTATTGTACCTATTAAAATATTGTTTGTATGTGATGTGGACGGCATTACAAGTTGTATTTAAAAAGTGAACGATGCGTAAACAGGATGCAATTTTGAACGGTATATGAAATTGAAGAGTACGTGATTATGAACGGAGTGTGGCGATGGACGGTGCGTAGTGTTTTCTCGAATGGTGTAAACCTAGCCCATGGGTGATAGTAAATGTAATTATGTAGTTGGCAATCCTTTAAGTGCCATTGTATATAAGAACTTTGTACATCTGTTCTTCTTGTGATGCATGCATGTCCATGTCACAAGTGACAGCAGATCAGACTTAACCGTTCCACCAGGAAAATTGCCTAATTCCAACCATGAAGTCTTAAATGAAATAAATAAAAGCCTTTTCTATGAACCGGCAGTGTTTCCAAATGTTATAATTACCCAGTACATGCCCCTCTGTTCGGTGAAGTGATCATCAACTTCCGGTATGTATATATTTCCTGCCTTTGTTCATGGAAGGGGCCTTCTCGGAAACTCGGGCTCTAAGATAACTTCTTTCCATTGGTCGGGCAATGACCCAGGGGCGCTCCTCTGAAGGTGGTAGAGCGGAGATTTCCTACGGGAGGTGCTTCGTCTTATGCGGCACCATACTTCCACGTCTTTGGTGTTTTATTAGTGCTCTCTCACTATGTCTCCGCATCCGCCCGAGTGGTCCCCGTTGCCCGAGTCTTGCTGGCATCGATAAATATATAATTCTTCTTTCACCCCTGCCGCCACAATAATATGTGCAAGCGATCGTGGTTTATTCTTTCTCCCTCCCACCTTAGACAGAGAGAGGCTTTGACGCACCAGTCGGTCCCTTTGTGTTCATAAACCCTTTGTGTCCTGGTAGGCCAACCCTTCCCTTCCCTTGGGGGGGTCGGGGGTAAACGGTCATCAGTTCTTGTGTTTGTTTTTCGGCTGATGCACCACCGAAAAGTCTGTTAATTGCTCGAGCTAGAGAAAAAATTGTCCTTCCGATTTAGGCAAACATCTTAAACGTAAAAAATAATAATAAACGGAGGGGATCGCAAAATATTTTCCCAATAAAAATTGCTGAGGTGGCTCGAGTTGACGAACACCAAAATTTCACGCCTTGAACGTAAAAAGCTGAAGCATTTGTAAAGCGCCTTCCAGATGCTTAACGGATGTTAATACATGCATCAATCTCCATTTGATAAGACAACGCTCCTCAAAAAACCCATGAAAGGGGGACAGGCTCACGCTTTCTACAGAAAATTACTCCAAAGGCAAATATTATAAAACACCACTCTAAAGAGCGTTGTAATCTCCCGAAGATATAATGTAGGCACCACCATTTTGTGATCGAGGATATTTTTCCTGAACCATGAAGACCAAGCCCTTGAGAATTGTGCTCCATAAAATGTGTCAGTTTTTGTTCATTCTCAGGTTTAATGTCTTTTTAATTAATTAATTAATTTAATTTAAGTCCTGCCTGACTAATACGTACCAATATAATTTTTTCACTTCTGTTGGACTCTCTAGGATCCCTCGCGGGGATAACAATGCCATCTAGGTACACAGAAACAAACTTTTGTCGAACTTCCACAAGCACTGGGTGCAATGATCTCTGTTGCGAATTTTGAAAGGAAGCCCTTTAAATTATTAGAGCCCACCACCGGTGGTAAAGGCTGTCATTTCAAGATCGCTTTCATTGACGTCATATTGCCAGCATCCTGGCGTCGTATCTATTGTTGGGAAAGATGTATCGGAAGATGGCGAGTAGAAAATGTGTCTATATGAGGGAGAGGGTAAGCGTCTTTTTGAGTCACAGAATTAAGACGGCCATAATATGCTCAAAATTGTGATGATTCATCCCTTTTTACAAGCACGATCTATGGGCCCCAAGTAGATAATTTTTCAGTAAAATTGGCCCTCATCATACCCTCTATGGTTCCCAGTACTTTCTCACCTTTGTACATAGCTTAACTGCTAGGTGGTTGCCAAACTGGGAACTCTATCTCTTCACTATTTCCTGTTTTAGAATATTTTTACTTCTCAATCGTAGGGTCCACTCGCCGGATAATATTTTAAGTTCCCTCTCTTCCAAATCAGTTACTGTGGAATTGTTAAAATTAAAAAAGGTAAATGCAGGGGGTGAATGCTCTCTAAAATAAATACAGGATTTTCTCATACCTGAAGTTTTCCTCCATCACGCTCCGAAATAATACTCTTGTCTAAATAAACACAGTGTCCGCTGATGGATTAAGCAAAAGTTTAGTCACCAAGACTCTTTATTTTACGTAAAATAAGGAATTAAATTTGGATACCTTAATTGTTTCTTCTAAGTTTGGGACAAAGAAATAATCAGAATTAAGCTCTTGGGTTAGATATTATATGAGCTTTCACCCCCACGGTTTCTGAACAACGCTATCTTTCGAAGCCCTCCAATCCAACCAATTCACACTGATTTAAAAGATAAATATTATGCCAACCTCTGTGTGTCCATTTTATATGCATTCAGTGATTTCTCCCTTCTGGATTTCATTCGCTATCATTTTATTTTGTTTCATCTCCGTCATCTGTTTTCTCCACACCTATTCACGAGACAGCAAACCGAAGAGGAAATAGTACTATCCGGACTGGACGGTAAGACCGGCTTCTACAAAAAGCTAGTCTCTTTAGGACTATATCACGCGATCGGAGTGTAATGCTTCTTCTCAACTGAAACCTTGTTACTACCTCAGGTGTCATTCCCAAGCCAGCACCCCACAAGAAGACCTTTCCGTAGATAAGTACAATACATTTTCCAGGAAAATGTGATTTGCACGACCTCCGCCAAAGAATATACAAGAATAATTGCCAATGACATTCATCTTATTTTAAATATTTTATGTGACTTACATTACGTAACTTTAATACCAATTATTATCAAAAGTGAGGACAAAACAATTTTTAGGCAGAGAATTAAAAAGTAGCCACATAAATACTCTAGTATACTTGTGAAACCAGGAAATATTTTTGCATCAGTTAAATATATTCAATCGGAATTGCATCTAATGCCATAGTTTGAACATCCTATTCTATTTTAGATAATGGTCTCGAGCAAGAAAATATTACAGATTTTTATATGATGATAAACAGGATATAACTTAAGGGTATTGTTTTAAATATTATTATACCTCATTAGTTACTCATAAAATTACTTGCTTATTAAAGGGAGATAGAACGTTTAAGATAAATGAGATAATTTCAGGTAATGATTTCCTCCGTAATAATATTTGTAACACCAAGCATTAAATGAGTACACTGGTTCCTGCAAAGATTCGATCTGTGTTTAAGGAACAAAATGACTCCGGATTTAACTTTTCATTTGTTAGAAAATAATTCTGAGGAAATATCTTAATTTACATATGAAAACTATGATAAAAAAAACCATAAACACGGTAATCAACCCGAAGGTCGGTTTAGTAGGTGATGGTAGAGCTCACCCATGTACCAAGCCCAACGGCGTGTGAATATTCACACATCAAAGTAGGGGGGCCAGTTCCTTTCCCTGTGCCGGTTATGGTTTCCCAGGAAGACCTGGTACCCGAAAAATCAACTAGCTTGGATGGAGCTGCAGGTGCCTTGCCCGGGAATCGAACCCGGGACCCTCCGGTCAGTAGTCCAACGCTCTACCCACTAGACCACCGCGACCCATGAAAACTATGATATATGCGTGAATTGTTACTTTTTCAGTTTGTTTATTTTATGTTCATTATAGAATTAATGCAAATAAATTGGGTGTCCAATTGACACTTTTTGCATATTTGGCGCTACAATGTCTTAAAAACCTAGCGGTTGAAGGAAGAAAGCTTCATTGTACTCCCGACATTGAACGTCAAACACAAAAATGGTTAAAAAATTAATTCCAAAGAATCATGCGTATAACATGTAGAATGCGAATTTTTATTTAAATCTACGAGTTCTTGTATGGCCATTGTAAAAGCCTGATATTGGCTTAAAATTATTTCAAATAATATTAAAATAGGATTTCTTTCAGTACTGTTAAAATGTCTAGCCTCTAAAATGAAGATTTATAACTTTTTTGGATAAGTTAGAGCGTACGAGAAACGTAGTGACACTTGAAGGTTCATGATTTTTTTAGCACTTACTTTTTAACTATGTTTGTGTTCAGTCCAAATTTGAGTTTCTTTTTTATCTTTATTAATACATATCTGGATGTATTTAACCTGTCATTCCGGGCCTGAGAGAATGTAGGCCCAGTTACTTTTAAAAAGTTAAGTAGCATAATAATTCCAGCCATTTGGCCTACAATTAATTTTTCACAAACTTCGAGAATAGCGTCAAATTTTTCTGTTTTGATGTCCAAGAAATCGCACCGTTTAATTAAGTGTGATATTTCATCCTCATTTGATTGACTCGAGAGATTGAACGAAAAACAAAAAAACATTTAACTTTTGGTGAGCATTTTAGAATCAAAAGGAAATACCGAAATAATTTCATGCGGTATACGAACATAAAATAGTAAGTAATAATAATAAGTAATCTCAAAGAAACCCCGAGAGCTGCCGCGACAGTAATTTTTGACGCAGTCATCCGCCAGTGGGCATTAAAATGCAACGATTTCTATGAGTAAAAATCATGAATAAAATTTACACTTTCCAATCGTTGCATTTTAGGAGATAGTTTGTTTGAATCTAAGCAAAAACATGGCAGTAGTTTCCTAGGTAACATAGGGTGAGAGGATAAAACAACTATTTTATATAACTTTGAAAGTTGTTGTTTTTCTCCTCTCTTATATACTGAGGAAACGGTGGCTAGTGTACTTACATTTCGCGGTGTCTCCATCAATGGTCAAAAGAATGTAAGGTAATTTACAATAGAAATCATTCACAGTGGATAAACGAAAGAAGAGGGTTGAGAACATTAATATAGATGCATCAATCGGGACAATAAGACAAGAGTATTAGAAGGTTTTAGAGAAATAATGAGGGGGAAGTAGATGAATGCATCAAAATCTCGCCATAAAAATTCGTAAATAAAACTAGATTCAGGACACAGAAAAATGACTAGGGAACGACGAGCTATATAGTAGATGAAATTATTTGGAGGATAGTCGAGAGTATGGAAGGCAATGAAAAAAGTAAACAGAGTTAAGTAGAGGAAATTACGAAAGTCTGTAAATAAACAGAAGGGGGAAGTAATACCTCGAAATGCATCGAAATAAGTGAGGTTTATCACCAGATTGGGTGATACGGAAAGTTTACGTAGGAAGTGTAAAATCGGTGCACTGCGCATAAAGGTGATATCACTATGAGGAAGCAAGAAGAGAACATTCGTCAAACTATGAACTTCTCATATTCAAATGAAAAAAGACAGCCTTGAATTTTTACGAAAATGTTTATTCTGCAAGCGAAACCTCTTTTCTAGAAGATTTACATCATCAGGTCAATGATCTTTCTACGCTGGATGGCAAAGACCTTATATGGCTCTTAGGGCGTGTTTATCTAAAAAAATAGATGAAAAACAACACGATTGTGTATTTGATAATTTATTGCACAATTCTAAGCATGCCAATCCCTTTTCATATTTTTAACAGCTAATTTGAGGCTATTCTTTAACAGAAATACGTGAGACGAAGGGGAAACTAATTGATGTTCGAAATCACAAATTGATCACCTATCTAAATATCTAGTGGCCGTATTTAATTCACCTTGAGACGAACAAGCATGGTATAATTCTCAATGTTTGTTGAAACCGAAATATTTAAATGTTACAATATTGTCGATCACCATTCCAGGCAAATTCCATTTGCGGTCAGGAAACTTCGGCTTGATTTTAGGGTTCTATTGAATTCATTGGTACTTTTTAAGGCAAAATTTCCAGAACCTCTTGTTCTAATTCCAGTAAATTTCAGTAAAACTTTCATCTGTCCCTGTGAGGGGTTGACGATGCTAGAAAATGGTGTTAATTTGTCCTTATGCGTGTACCTAGAAAGTATTCATTCAAAAAACATAAAATACAGCAAATATTTTATTTTCCTGTCTCTTGAAGCGTAATTGAAGTAGTGGCAGCATAAAATAATTAAACTTAAATGAATTATGGTAATACACTGAAAACACACCTACAACGTTGTAAAACCTTTTGAAGTTTAGCTGAAATGTGCGCTCGGATGTTTCAGCTTCGTCGACGTTGCCATACTTCCACATCGCCAAAAATATTTTGCACCATGTAGATGAGCTCGAGCGAATATCATAATTGGTACGATTTGAGTTTCCATGCAACTTCACCACTGACACTCGTGCCTGTGCAGCTGAGAATCTGAGGATAAATTCAACTTTGACCCCGAAACTCCATCTTAACTCTGCTCAGGTTATTTCAACTCACAAAATTAAGGAATGAAAAACCCGCAAGCCTGCATTTAGTTTGCCTGTGAGGGCTCTCGTGACTTTGCCCCACTGCCTCTCGCCTTCACTAAAGCAAACCGTCGTCGGCAGGTTTCGGGCGTGAGCATGTTTCGGCGGTCAAGAGCCGGGGGACGAAGGGCCGGGGAAGGGACTGCTGGGGGCTGTAGTGTCGAGGGTTAGGCAGACGGGGATTGGATCGACAGGGGTGGAGGGTGGGGTGGTGGAGAGTCGCGAGAAGGAGTGCTCTGGGCGGGAGGGTGGAGTGTCGAGGGTTGGAGGCTCGGACGTTGCAGGATTGGGACAGGGGGGTTTTGTAGGGCTTGGGGTTGGAGAGGCTGGAGTTGGAGGGGCTGTGGTTGGATGGTCGGGGGAGGTTGGGTTTGAGGAGTGAGCGGTCGGTTTGAATTGCCTGGGCTGGGTGGGGGTCGGAGGATGGAGGTTTGGCAGATGGAGAGTGAAGTCTCCTGGAGAGATGAGTTGTTATGGGCCAAGCGAGTGCTTTCAAGTCCACCAAAACACACATGAGGGGAAGTGGGCGCTTCCTGGCCGTTCGCATTCCATCCCCATCGACCCATAAGCCGCGCTATCGATAAGTCTTCCAGGAAATCCCCCGGCATGCAGTACAATTTCTATTCAGTATATAAGTGGCTTGTTTCTCAGTTGTTAATATGATGAATTGAAGAATTTTGGCTTGCAACAAGGAATATAAGAGAAATGGATCTACATCTACGAAATATGTCACAAGCCGCCGACAGGGCGTGTGGCGGGGGTTGTTTGGTCACCACCCGTAATTAAGAAAAAATAAAAAAATAAACCGCATGCAAAGTCCACAAATTTATACACATATAGATCCAAAAATACAACATGGTAGGCATTTATGCAAAAACCCGTAAACCCCACACAAATGCACCTACAAATATACCTGATATCTATATGACTGCGTAGATTTTCGTGGCGGTGGCTTGAAAAATTCTGCATATTCGGGTTTTCACCGCGTTGTTGTTTGAAACCGACAACAGTTTCGCCGAAGTTTCATCCGGCGTCTTCAGGTCGAAGATGCCTTCGACTTGAAGACGCCGGATGAAACTTCGGCGAAACTGTTGTCGGCTTCTAACAACGACGCGGTGAAAACCCGGATATGCAGATTTCTTCATACCTGATATCTTTTCAATGCTTACTTTTGTTCCGATTTCTAAATTAAATGTTTTTAATATTTCTAAAGTGACTTCGGTTTCATGTTATTGCAATTTCTGATTATTCTGGGAAAGAATGTGTATCTGTACTGGAATCTATCTCTTATTTTATCCTTGTGATCTGATCTACCTAATTAGTGTGGGGCCATTATAATTCCTTTAGTGTCATCGTAAAACTGGTTGGTTCTGAACCTTTCTGTAAGTCTAAGTCTCGCTTGTCCTCTTCGTATTTTAAGTGACTCGCAGCCTAAATCCCCTTAGAGACCTGTCACACTTGTCTTTTTATTGTACACAGATTTTAACCAATATGGCAGATTTTATGTGGACTTTATCGTATTCTTTGTGCCATATTTTCTCCCAAAGATCCCAAATTTTTAAATTCCGGATCTTTCGACTTACCGGGTGATCAAATCCTGGTCAAGGAAATATTTTTGCGCTTTTGATCTGCTCGATTCCATCTTCCAAACCTCTCCTGTGCATGGCCTTTACATATGCTCCTATCCCTCTCCCTTATGTCTATTTCCTTGTGAGTGAATATATATATATATATATATATATATATATATATATATTTTAGTTGAAGAATGTTTTACTCAATGTTGAAGCAATCATCAATATTACCGTTTTATTTTATAAATACAACTAATTTTTAAACTAAAATTTGCCAGCATAAATAAGAGAGCAATGCGTGTGAGTTGGGATGAAGACTTTTTGTCCGAACGGAAGCGGATGGAGAATTCCTGACGGCGCCAAATGTATTAACGTACGGATGACTTCTCGTCGTTTGAACATTGGTCGTTTAAATCATCAAATTAAAATTCGAGAAATATGCACCAGAACTAGCAGACTGAAGGGCTTCTTCATCCCACGGACAATATGTGATATTAACTGGAGGGCTGGAGCTTACAAGACTGCAACTTGCCAACTGCAGACCATAATAAGTTTTTATAATATGCATGAGTTTTACACTAATGTGGTGTGTTCCGTTGGGATGTTCCTTAACTCATGACCGAGTGTGACTGATATACAATGACTTAGTACGTGTTACCACACTCCACAACCGTATTTTGTAGTATTTTCAAGTTCCATCTACAACCCGTCGTCCTTCTCCGTCGGGGAGATGCCCCACGCGATCCATTGCTAACAGTAAGGTGACACATTTTCCTCCCATTGCGTCCGGTTTGGGGACCATAAGTTGCGTGGATTGATACGAATAGAATTTTTCCCCTTTTTGCTATTCAGTTTTGCATGACCTAACTTGATAGCAGCAGTGGTCTATTATATAAGTGGTTATGGTTCATTTTTATTCCCTCCTTTTCAGTACACACGAGAACTTTTATATTGGGTGAAACTCACACTTATATTAAACTGTTTTTTTCGCTAGCATGTACAGGGCTGGCGATTCCATGCAAGTCTTTTTGGGGATTTTGAGTGAATGTATTTCCCTTTACCCAACACTATTCCTTTCCCCTATTCCTTACTATTCTCACCTAGTGACTATACTCACTGCTTCACATCCCTTTGGCGGATCGGGGATATAAATGTAGACGCAGGTGATCGTACTATAGCCTCTAGAACGTAATACCTATGTTGATAGATTTTAATGGTTTGAAATTAGTAATACATCATTTAGATGTGCCTTAGAAAGTTAATCCTTAATCAAAATAAGTAATGTACTCATTTTTCATTTAGGAAATTATACCAATATATGTATTCACGAGTTGATGGACATGAAAATTAAATTAATGTTGTTTGAAATAATTGTTTACTGATCATATTCACGAACTCCTGTTATATATACGTAGAGGTTAATGATTTTTAAATGCAGAGAATCATCTAAGACCACTAAGAGGTTACAAATTCGCTTTCAGGACGTAGCATTGTTTAAAATGATTTTATGTTCGATTGTCTTTCGCAAGCTTGGTCATAAAATGAAGCCATTAATGTCCTAATGCCGATACAGCATTAAAGAAGTGAAGCATCTTTGGATGCAGTTATTACCTGAAAGGACTGGATTTGTGCACAAGAATTTTTTTTGAAGGATTTTACCTAATTAACTCATGGGCACACTCACTCAATCTTTGATCTTGAGCGCATATATCAGGACATCAGCCCTGTTTAACCGATCGCGCAGTGCGCACGTAATGTAAATGGCGGGGAAAACCAGCATATGTCATGGGTCGTGGGACGGCCAAGATGCCGTTTTATCCTTTTAACGAAGCCGAAGTAGAAAGAGAAATTAACTCTCCGGCGCGTTACTTTCTAAATTTCAGTCAAATGTTGATTCAGATAGGAAATCGTGATCTCTTGTATTATGATTTACTATTCTACTGGTTAATGTAGGTTTGGGGTGGACATAGGCTACAAAATGGTAAATTGATTATTCCCTTGCCTCTTTTAGTAAAACACAACGTTACATCCAACACTATAATGGTTCTCTCTTCAATTAAACAATTTCCCTTCCTCATTTAATTCGGTCCAACATTCCCATTTTATTTCCACTCCTTCAGCATGCGCCTAACCATCTCCACTTTATCACAGTCTACAACATCCCAGTTTCAATGAATATGCTTTGCACCCGTCTTTCCTGCTTCCTTTGGATTTCTCCAAGTAATCTCCTCTTCTCCTCACCGTACCTACAAGCACCATACATACTTATAGCACTTCCTTGCTTGTTTTCCCTGCAAATTTTCCATCTTACTCTACAACCTTGTTCAAATGCCTCCAGTCTGTGCTTTTTCTCTTGCTTCAATGACCATGTTTTTTGCACCATACAAAACCTTAATTCATATAAAAGTTTTGACGAACCTTTTCTTTATATCCTTACTCAACGTTTCTGTCATCAATTCCTTCCTCATTATAAAAACTTCTTTGTATAGCGCACTTTTTATTCTTTAATACTTTGACTATATTAATCCAGAACACTTCCTAGATAGGTAAAGTGTTCTACTTGCTCTAGCTTATAAGATAGGGAATGATAAGTCGATTTCGCACTCGTCTCACAATCTACAACAGAATGCCCCATTCAGAAAAGCCTAATTGGGATGAAATGGTGCCATTTATGCCTCGTTTTCATGCAACTGTTGTTGTGTCGCGACAGACAGCGCAGCCCATCCGGACTCAGATCACCAGGTGAAGGGAAAACGGACGCTCTCTTTCAATTGTTCACCTCCCATCAAAACAAGCAGCGTACGGTTCATTTCCGTCTTTTACCAATGCAAGGTGCTACCGCAGGCATCAAAACGGGGCATGACACCCGCCAAAAAAGCTATGAACATGAAAGCGTGCCTTTACGCTATGTGTATAGCTTATCCGATGCCACGCACTACACATACGATCTTGAATCTCTTGGCTTTAATTTTGCTTCTCTGGTACCATCTGCACAGCGCTGGAGAAAATTCATATCTGAAAAGGTTTCACATGCATAATTGGACCAAATATCAGCAAAACACTCACGCAAGAGGTTTGGGTGAGCCTGTTCGTGTTTGTCAGTTGCCCCAAAGATTGCGGGGTTATAGCTCGCCTTGGACTTTAGTATGTCATTGGACATAAAAGCAGTTAATGGGAAAGAAAACTTCATCTCCTTAAAAATAACCCGGAGGACGATCGCCTTTAACTCTCGTGGCAGAGGTTTCATATCGGGTCCTTAAAACTACATATCGGTGGTTCCCATGAGCCAATCGGGCCCGTGGAATCACAGAGGGGGTTCAGGGTGGACATTTCTGGTGCGGGGTAGGCACTCCTTTCAACACGACACACCGACTAGTGGATTTCTTGTCGGGCGCTCCCGGAGGTGAGTTCCCTCGCATCATGCGGACACGTAAGCGAATGAATGGAAGGATGATTGCGGCGTGCCTGCATAGAGTCCTGATCTAGGGGCGTGCACGTCCCTCGAAATCAATCCTCGCATGTGCGTGCGTATGGAGGGGAGTCGCGACAGCAGACCGACTTGACCTCTTACAATACCGAACCCCGGGAAATGCCAAGGCCTCAACGGGCCACGTGCCCCTTGTCGCGCGAACTTATAAAGCAACGAAGGATGAGGGTATCATTAGTCGTGGGTGAGTTTGTGGGTTGCCCTCGGGGATACTAAGAATTGAAGGCATCAAAAAATCTCATTGGAAAGAGATGTTCTTTTTCCAAGTTTCATTTCATTATATTTTTACCAAAATATTTCCGTTGATTTGCAAAACTTTCAGTATATTTACTCGGTAATTGTTAAATTTATCTGAACGCCCAGTTACGAATTCATCATGAAATCGAACCATGTAGTTTTTTTAGGTATCGCTGAATACAGCAGACCGAATTCCATTGCATAATTAAAAATGCCTGTATCTCTTTTAAAAAAGGAGGGAGGGGGCTTTGAGAGTAATACTCTCGCCAGCAGTGTCATTTATATGTGTGCATGGTCCTCTGGGTGTGGTGTAGATCTATGAATAACTGGAAATATTTTAATAAGAGCATGCTATATTCTGGTGGGCTAATTATGTCTTGATGCTGTTTCTTCTTTAATCTTATTTTCGAATCGTCCATCTTGGCAATAAAATATTTCATTCGTCATTTATGATTTCATAGAAAATATTTCATTGGTCTCCATACTCGGCCCAAATGATTCCAGCTGGAAGCATCTGAGGGAGTGGGTATGTTTTTCGGGCATCAGATTGATTCATTTCAACATTTATTCAATTAAAGATTAATGAATATATAATGCATTCATGGTTTAAAAACAACATTCTTAATTTTAGGGAGTTCTATGACCATACGTGCAAGCTCTTTATAATAATTTTGGTTAATTTCAACAATAATCGTAAAAATTATATGAATTTAATTGAAAAAATTATACTTAATTTACATGTATTACTTTAATGTGCCGCATTATGATATTTAGGTTTGTATGAATGGCAGAAGTTTTCAAAAGAGAATAGAGAATGAGAGAATAGGAGAATTTAGTATGTATATTTTGGTAAAATTTTTAGCATATTTATTTTGAAGTAACTTTCTTCAATCAATTTTTAATATTCTTTTTTTTTCGCAAACCTAATTCATCTATGAAAAATCTCCCGAGATACTTAATATCTACTTTTGTAAAATGTTAGTGATTCATACAAGTAAAATGAGAACTCTTGAGATGGGTGAGGCAGAAATCCTCGTGATTTTTGCGCCATTTCGTTTGACTTCTGGGAGTGAAGTGCAGATGCCGGGAGCAAAACGTCGATAAGTTCTGCTGTCATCACGGTTTAATCGGTAGATGGAAAGAACTCTTCCGTTGATAATTTGCCCCACTTCAAACAAATTCCAGCAACTCTCTATTTTCTGGTTTACGGCAGTTCTCATCAACTCCTCGACGCCGTGGATTTCAGGGGCGTGTCTTTTCTTCCCGAAGGAAAACAAAAAATAAGAACTGATGAAAATGGATGGATTACGATCAGACAGTTTTCTGGGGATGGTTTAAAATTGGCTCAACTACTACGTGTGAACACTGAAATGTAAAAACAAAGAATGTAGCATTATATAGAGTCAACCATTATTTTTGGCAGCTACCCAAAAACATGAGAATAACTCCCATATCGAAGATGTCTGTGTAATTTGTGAATGTTTTATTTAGGAAAAATCGAATAAATCTGTAGACATAACTTTTACGTATTTAACAATTCCCTGTACTCTCTGATGTTCCGCGGCTGAAGAACTTTGAAATATTTTTATATTTTCACTAATTTTCATTTACCTTATTTAATATTTAATTTTTTTAATGTATAATATTTTCGATTGTCAATTAAAACAACATATAATGTTGTTTTGCCAAATAATGTTATATCACTCTGATTTCTAATTCGTCGTTCGGGTGATGGCTTTCAGTAATGTCTCATAGCAATAATATCAGACTTTACCGATTATCTCTGCATTAGCATATTATAATTTTCTAAATATCCGCTCGAGAATACCTCCGTTGTCCATTCAAGAATAAAAATATCTCCAAAGTCTTTAGAATGTCGTAACTGAACATCATGAAACTCATTGATACCTCTTCACCAGAATATATTCTATCAAATATTGGTTCTACCAGCAATACATGTAGTTATCTTCTATCCAGAATATTGGTCGTTAGTGAAAAATTGGCAATCGGCAAAAGTGATTAGATTTCGATGACAGTCAATGAATTGATTGCTACAATTGAAATTCTCCAATTCTACAATTGAATTTTATCCAAGTACTAGGTGCATTGAAGGTAAAAGGGGTACATTATTTGGGTAGTAATCAATCAAATCTTCCGATGAGTATTTACCTTAATAATTTATTTAAAGTTTCAATTGTTACTTAAGTATAGAGTTATAGTTGACCTCGAGCTAAGACCCTCACAAATTGTGGCAAATTCAGACATTATCGGTGGGGCTGGGGGAGAGTGAGTTCGTTTTTATCGACGGCACCTTCGATTTCCCGGGAAAGCCGTGCCCTCAAGGAATCTCATCGTTTGAATTTCGGTTGGCCAGGTCAAAGAACATTACTCAGGATTTGACCTTGATCTTCCGGTCAATAGCCGATGGCATTCTCCACAAGATCACTTCCCTGCCCAAACGATGCATACTATATATATATATATATATATTTATATTTATATATATGTATATATATAAAAAACCATAAACACAGTAATCAACCCGAAGGTCGGTTTAGTAGGTGATGGTAGAGCCCACCCATCAATACACGTTTGAATTCGCTGGAACCATTTTTCGTAACACGTTTTCCACTCCGATTGAGATATCATGGTTTTTTAATGCATTAACAGTTTCTTCAGGCACCGAAAAATGTTGGCCACGAAATTTATACTTGATAAACGTGAGTAAAAAGAAGTCATTTGGTTCTAAATCAGGACTGTACAGAGAATGACCCATCAATTCGACGTTTTTGCCAGTCAACTAGGTAGTTGTTTCAGCCGATATGTGAGAGTTTGCATTGTCATCATGATGAAGAATGATCCTTAGTTGCCGCTTCTATTTCCGCTTTTCACGAAGCACTTCTGGCAAACAAATTCTCGTGTACCATTCAGAATTCACGGTTCTGCGTTGGTCTAACGGTAGGGTTGCCACACATCCAGATAATCCGAAGAAACGCGATCGTTTGTGTCGATGTGCTTCGTGCACGAAAAACTTTTGTCGGATTTGGCTCGTACAGGGAGACCCATAGAGTAGATCACTGTTTTGTTTCGGGCTCATACGCATAGATGCCAGATTTTTCACCTGTTTAGATGTTGTACATAGCTTTTGATGCACCGCCATTGTATTTGTTGAGCATTTCTATGCACCAAATGACACGAGCATCTTTTTGAGGTTTTGTCAAATAATGTGGGATCCGACAATAATCTGAATGTTCATGCAATACCTTATTGATGCTCGTCATACTAATCCCCAAGCATGCCTCTATCTCACGATACACGATAAGTCACATGACGATCCTCCTTTACTAGTTATTTCACATAATCAATGTTTTCTGGCACAACAACTGATTTTAGACGACCTTAGTCGCTGAGTGAACGGTGGCCATAATGGAATTCGTTATAATAGCGTGTCTCAGCGGCAAAGGATGGTAATTCATTGCCAAAAGTGGAAGTAAGTTGACCGATGCACTCCTGTCTCGTTAATTCACATCGAAAGGAGTAAAAAATCATCGCACGAAAGTGTCCACGAGTGAATTCGAGTTTTTTTCCTGAGAAAAAACTTTCAATTCACTGTAAAGAACACAAGTTTAATCAAACGGCAAAATATTCTGAAGAAATTATGGGGTTAAAATAATTCATCTTTCAGATTTTAACGTCAGGTGGTGCCTAAAGCACTTAATGCTGTCAGGGCTCAAGATATAAATAGAACAATCGTACTTCCCCCTGTCCCTTCCCCGAATCAGTCTTCCCTCCTGTTCGTAGGTTGTCATTTTCCTTGCGTCCTGTCGAGATGCATACCAATCCTCTCTTTCCATTAGCCTCCCCTGAATCCTTTTTTCCGCGACACTGGAATTTCCACTCCAACGGTGTCCTCATTATGCTTCATTACGGTAAAACCACTTGCTATCCCATCACTCCTTACTGCAATGTCACTCAAAGCGGTCCTTTAATTTTATAGATTTTTTACTTCTCAGACTCCTTAACTCAAACTGGAGAGCTTTAAGTAAGTCAACCTACACGTGCTCCATTAGGCTTAAACTTCAATTCCTGTCTAATTAATACTAAATATGCTCTTTGCAACTACCCGTAATTCGAACGCTTCCCGGTCGGCGTGCGACACCGAATTTTATACCCAGATTCGGATTGATCGTTGAAATTTCTCCTTCCAACTGGAATGATAGGCTGATCCCGCGGGGCGATGGAACACCTAGGAAAGGAAAGAAATAATAGGACGAGTAAGCGAGAGCACATTGAACACTATAATACATGTATCACAGTTCCATCACCCACCACCTATCGTGTTACATTCTTGGGAGTTTCATAGTTTCCCTTGATTTTTTATTGCCCATTTAAAAGACGTTTCGAAAAAATACCGCACGCTTCCCAATTGAATAAAATTATAATCATAGGTCATGTATTATCTCTTTCGGTGTTCTTGTTTACATTCCGTCAATTCTTTCCGTCTTGAATTATATCTATTTTGCCAAAAAATTTTTTTGATAGTCAAGAAGTATGCTTTTTTTTTGTAAAGTTTATGCAATTTTATATTATAAATTTTCGTTTGTTGGTTTTGCTGCAGGCTGCCAGTGAACCATCAACTTTTTCTCGATGTCTCACTGCTTCTTAATAGGATATTTTTGACGTGATTACGTCACCATATTGCTCGTTATCAACAAGAATCATGATATGAAGAACTGCAGCAGATTCCACGGTGGTATCTTTAACGGAGTCATCCGCCATTGTGTATTAAAATGGAACAATGTTCAAGTGAAAAAATATTTCGCCGTGACCGGGAACTGGAAAATGTTCTCGTGAAATGGTGAGAGATGAAAAAAATATGAATTCTCACCTCAGCTATATAAAACCGTGAGAAAGGGGTTCCCACGATCAACTGAACCATAAGTAAGACGGTGGAGGAGGAAAGGACGCTGAAAATTTCCCCGCGTATTCATATCTTTTCTGCTGTAGGAAGCATATTCAATAATCGGCCCATCGCCGATAAAAAGAGAGCAGGTTTATTGCCTTCATACTAGAAAATCCCATTAGTAAGTGAAGGCGTTTTTGACTGCAATATTTGGTGATTCCTTCCATGGAATAATTGCCTGCCTGACATAATTGATTCTCGTCATTGTTGATCAATACATATCAGAAATATAGGTTACATTAAAGAAGAAATACGTCTAAAGCGGAAGAATTTTAATCCATGACTCAACAACTTGAAGAGTCAACTGTCCAGAAAAAGTTCAAAATTTAATATTTTTTATTATTTAGAATGGCATTAGAATAAAATCTAGATGGAAATATATATAAAACGTTATTACTTTCATACAGTTATGAAAATAAAACCATTTGAATATATTAAAATAAAAAGGATTTGACTTGATAATTTTGGAAAAATTAATTTGAAATAAAATGGAATAAGACCTTTGTGCTCTTTAATTCATTAGTTTTTATCTTTAAGGAGGGAGATTTTGGCATTGGAAAATGTCTTTTGAGTGAAGGTAATTGTGCATGTGAAGGAAAAGAGGTTTTTATATTTGAGGAAAGATAATAGCTTTAAGTGGGTCCATACCTTGTTGCCAAACGAGAAGAATATCACCATGTATCCCAGTCAATGTAAGAGGTTTTGATATTTAATTTTTGAAAATGTTTGTTGTAAACGATATAAAAAATTTACGAGATTCTGCCAATGTTATTGTTATAAATACCAAATGTTTTTAAAATATTCCCAAAAATCGATGATAGATATGTCAACCATCATAAATTCAGATTGGTAATCTTCGTCAGTAAAATCTCCGGTGATTATTTTATGTACTTTATTTTGCTATTTACTACCTTATTCTTGCACTGTCTAAATTTTTCCCAATGTATGTAGTTTCATTGATCAGAGAGGGAGAGTGAAGTCTGTAGCAGTAGACAGGAATCCTCCTTCCTCGCACGTCTGGGGGGTTTAATCTTTATTTGTGCCATACAAAGGAGATTCTCCCTCCTTCCACAAACTTCCCTAGGCACTCCAAATAGACTGCACCACGCGCACTAAACTCATGAAGAACCTACTTCCCTAAAAGTATTTTTACATTACATTAAAAAAGAAAAGTGAAATTTTTACATTAAAAAATTAGCAGCTACACCTGTATTAACGGTTTTTCATCGTATAGAACCAGAAATTCAACATTACTGGACCGAAACAACATCTTTAAGCTACCTTGTTTCTGTGTTCTGAGGCGCAATCAAGTTTAAATGCAATATTGTATGAAAAGCTTCTTTTTTAAGATCCCATAAGGTTATTGACACTTCAACTTTTAATGTGACACTTGATTTGTTTTTTTTATTTTAATATTATCGACGATTGTATTAGAAGAAACCGTTTTATATGCCTCGAACACCCTTTCGTACTACTCAGGGTTGAATTTTTTCAGACTCCGAGTTTATTGGGAGAGATACAATGTATGCAATGTATGAATTAGCAGAGGGGCAAAATCCCAATTAGCCCAACTCGTATTAACGTTTGCGGCATCATCACATATGAGATGAAACTTAACGCGCTACATTGCATAAATTTACAATTTATTAGAAAATGTTTTTAGGAAGTACATTCAAACTTTCATGATTGGATCACTTGGAGGATAGTTCCAATCAACAGGAACGTTGATGCTTACTAATTACTGAACACGGAGATAATATTAAGATGCGTACAAAATGTACTCGTAATTTGGGCAAACATTTTCTAAAACTGATGCTGGAAAAAAACTCAATATTGAGTATTTTCCCGGCAAATCGGCTTGCGTTTAGAGATCAAAACTACGCGACGAGGTCTGCCTGTTTACCCCCGGTCCATAGGACGTAGGGTGATTTTGGAGCACGTTTGGTATTAAAGAAAGTGCGTCTTATAGGCCGGGAAATACAGTAAAAAAACTCCACTAAAGCATTGTTAGCATCTCTTCTTACCACTGACCATCGTCCTGCAGACTGTGGCTGTTGTACATGTCCTCTCATCCCTTCCTAACCCTCCCTCACACACCCTCACGCCACCTGTCACTCCCCTCCCACACCGACTGCCTCTCTAAAAGTTGCCAACATTTAAAAACGTCCTCATTGCAACCTCCGCTTCTATTTCGTATAATATATTGGAGAATTGGGTTTTCTTCCCTCGTAAATATACACCCTTTTCCAGCAAAATCAGCACCCTTGTACACTGTCACTTTGAGGGTGGCGACGCCATTTATAGCAATTTTCGAGCAATATACACATAAATCAATTACTTTTAGATACACTCTTACCTGGCTTGCGCCCCCGCCCACTCTTAACTATCATCCTCCTTCTCAAGATTTATTTTTTTTTTGATATGCAGAAAGAAGTGTGTCAGCATACCATACCATTACTCAAAAAGCTGTGAATTTAGCGAATATTTATGAAGTCTATAAAAAATGCCATTTTCAAAATTACCAGGCTGATTACTACACCGCAATACTTCACGTTCTGCCATCGGAAAGTTTTCGAGGATAATTTCAGGAAAAATCACTGTGAATTGTGCTCCTTCTCCGCCCTATGGTCCAGATCTTATCATCATAAGAAGGAAGCTTAATTACGCGAAGGGAACATCTTTCAAATTACCGATGACGAAATAATGGAAACAAATCTCACTCTCTCTTTGTCTCTCTTTATTTCTCTTTCTCTCGGCCTACGTCACGAACTATTTCTTTCTCCATGCTCTACCTCCTGGACTTCCACGACTTACACACACACACCCACACACACACACCCACACACACACACCCCCACACACACACACACACACACACACACATATATATATATATATATATATATACATATATATATATATATATATATATATATATATATATATATATATATATATATATATATATATATATATATATAGAGCGTTGGAATACTGACCGAAGGGTACGGGTTCGATTCCCACTCACTCCAAGTCACTATGGGCACCTGCAGCTCCACTCAAGCTGTGTTGTTTTTCGGGTGCCAGCTATTCCTGGGAAATCATGCCCAACACAGGGAAAGGAACTGCCCCCCTACCCTGATGTGTGACTTTCAAACACCGTCGGGCTTAGTTCTGGGCGAACTCTACCATCACCTACTAAACCGACTTTCGGGTTGATTACTTTACTTATGATTATATTTATACAATTATAGTAACTCTAAGTTAGATGTATTTCCAAAAAAGTGCCGTTTTAGTATTAATGCTAAATAACTAAGAAACAAAAACTAAGTCTCTAAAATGCTTTATTCATGCGTCACCAATCTCTCTCCCGGCTATTTCCCTCCTGCTGTATTTTCCTCCCTAACCTATCTCAATATCTCTCCTTAACTTATTTCCTTCCTAATTTGTTTCTCTAGACTCTCTCTATCTCTCTCCTTTCAACTTCGTCCCATCCTCTATATCTTCTCCTATGTATATATTTCATCTACCCATGTCTCTCTCTCTTTATTTTCAAACTTTCGTATTTCTTAAGAGCAATGCACCAGCATGAATTTCCATTTTTCATGTAGCCGCTAGCAATTTATATTCGTGGATGGGGCTGATATATTAATCGTATGTCTCAGCAGATTAGATGCAGGCAGTTGTTTCTCCTATAATTTCAGTTAAACAAAAAGAATTTGGAAAAATTTTCCGCGTCTGGTTTGTCAGTGCCTAACTTTCTCCCAGGTCCATTAATCAACTTGCGGGTATTCTTTAGATAATATATTGATATTCTGTAAATTTATTGGGCAAATGTTGGAAGCTATCCACGTATACAGAAAGGGTTTCCTTCACCAAAATTACAGTCACGTTAGTTGACCTATTGTTCATAACCTGGGTACGGACAAAAGATTCTTTCAAAAAATAATTATTTATGAATGAGAAGTTAAGAGATGCACAATTTAACCTTCACCTTGGACTCCCATTTAATCTATTAAAATCCCTAAAGTAGTCGAATATACCAGCTACATACCTGGCGGCCTTGGACGTCTAATGAGCAATAGGCTCTGATGTCCTTGCACGAAATGACGCAACTTCTGATCAATGCCATCCAATCTGCTATAAAGCATAGCTCCACGATCAATCCCCGAGACAAGGCTACAGATCGCGGTCGTCATTTCGACCAACTTGATGCCACTTACCCTTTTCACTTCACAGTTTAATTCCCTTAGGGAATGCAGAATCTCTTGGGAACCGCATCGTTGACGTCTACGTGAACCCGCTGCCTGAAACGCTTCGTGCTCGAAGTCACCGCTCCAACCGCCTTGGTCACCTGGGAGACGCTGCCACTCGGAGTGCATATCAGGCGCTGGTTCGCACCCTCATTGCCTGCCCTTTCCCTCAAAAACACTGAACTTGCTTCTGTTTTTCAGTAGTTCCTTCACTTCTCGTATTTTGACTCCTTCCGTTGAGTACTCCCACACCTTAGGAAATACGGGTTGCAGATGCCACAAGACTCTCCTTTGATAGCATCTGATACGTTCTGTAGTCGCGAATGAGTTTTACCTTCGTATCTCTTCTTCCACACGCGTTGTCTTCCAATGGACTGGCACCTCCCACTCACCGAACGATCGGGACACTGGGATCGTCCTACCGCTTGATGTATTCTGGCGAACCCACTCAGTCGGATTGATATGGCGAGTTTTCATTTTTCTCCCTAAATCCATTTTATTTTCAAGAAGAAATGCTTTGTTTTTAAATTTGGAATTATTAACAAAACACAGGTACTCTTTTGGCGGGGAGCGCTAGAGAGACCAGCGAAGCACACACAAATATGAGTTAGTAGAAGCACCTAAAAATATACTTATATTTGGTTATTTACACAAGCACACACACGAATGCCTACGCACGCAACGCAATGCATAGTGTGACTGAATAAATCTCTTTTAACTAAAAATAGCCAAACAAATGCAAAAAGAGCAATTGTAAAACTACCTATCTCACATTTTTTGGACTTTTATTTGTTTCGTGTCTATTTTACTCTTTCACTTGTCCTTTATTAGATATTGTTATGAACTGCCCTCTGCCCCCCCACAAAGTAAGCCTGCCTTGTTGTCTCAGTAATTCTTTCAGGCAGTGTATTGAATTTTATTAAACAGATTCCCTTTCTGAATCCCTGAAGTGAAACGTCACACTTCATTACCACTGAATAGTAATTAAAATTCTCATCTACTTCTGTAAAACATGTGTAAGTTAATGATGGTATCCCTACATGTATTCCAAATCATAATATAATCCAACTGGATTTATTAGTTGTTTCACGTGATTTTCGGAGCTTGAATAAGTTTGGGTGTTTGTGTTTCGTTTTTAATATAATCAAGCTCTTTCTTCTTTAGTAGTCTATTTATTTCTCCTCTTGACTCTTCATTTCTCCTATATTTTATTCTTCTACCTAAATCCCGTCCGTCGCTTGGCCTATCACCGCTTTCTTATCCCCATCGCTAGCCACAGTTCTCTTTCAGGTACATTCGCATTCATTGCATCTTAATAATCGCACTCGCTCTCTACTTCTTTCTACCTATGACTGCTTGCCGGCCTGTACGTTTGACATTCCTTTATGCTGATGTATGCCTATTAATAATATTATAAATCCGCCGTTCCACGTTTAGCACCCTTTTCTCGAGTTTTGTATTCGCAGTAATATTGCCCCTCTCTTCTTCATTCCGCTATACATTACTCTCTAATTATCGCTCCCATTATAATGTCATCTAGAATCCAACGCACTTCATTTTGTGGGATTGTGTGATTCGTCTCCACTCATGCAACATTCGATGTTAATATTTTACTTGAATGTTAGTTGTGAATGTATGTTAAATATTTTTTTAACGGATATAAAGGTAACTATTGGTATATTCACTGAGATATCTAAATGTAAAATACTTCTACAAGCATGAGAAACGAGCTTCCGGCATTTTTCTCATTTTTTTATAAATTCCTTTAACCCAGTCTCATCCTCACATTTCATTACCTTCATTCAAATGAGAGTGCTTCTCTCAATCTATTTCTGTGCCGTAGTTACTATATGAAATACTTAAATATAGATTTATGTATCATAAATATATACGTGTAGATGTTAAAAAGCAGATAAAATATATCGGATTATTAAGTCCGCAAGGTAAATTGATAGGAGAATAGAGAGTGCCACATGAAATTTAAAGCACGACCTTTAACCCATGGTTTACAAAATTCAAGCATCCGGAGATAGTCTTTTACTTGCGATTAGTGCTGATTCTCAGAAAGTTATACTAACCCTTAAGAAACCAGCATAAGACAAAATATATTTCTCAATAGAATCCATTTCTATTACTTCCATCATTCTGTGTACTTTCTCTTATAATTCCGTAATCCATTTAAAAGAGTTTATGAGTCCTCCGTTTGAAATTGAAAACGTTTGTCTCAGTCTCTATCGAGGAACGTGCCGGCCGTGAAAATCCGTACCCCAAAGCAAGTTGGAAAGGTCCTTCATGCACCAAACGCTTTTGTGAAAGAATCTTTCGACTTTGGATATTCGGACGCCAATTGAGGAGGAGGAAATATCATTCTTACCCTCCTCCTCGAGCGACCCTAGAAGCGCTAATCCGCAATGCCCCCTGGGAGGGGGGGTGAGCGAGTGGAGGCCGAAGGCAAAGGGGCGTGCCGCAAAGTTTTCCGGTGGGATGCGTCGGAGAAGACGCCGCGGAGGGCAACCAGGTGGCCGCGAAGGCCGCCTCAGCAAGAGGACCACGCGTGCCTCTTCTCGCCAACGATCGAGCGCGTCGTGGGCGCGTGGTCACTTTCAACATCCCCCCACTCCGAGACGATTTCACCCCGCTGGCGCATCAAGGAGCACTGCGGTCGCGAGCACCACGGCCGACCAATGACTCCCCGTGCACAACAATTCTCGCGGCACCACGCACCGCCCGACGCCGCCTCACTCCCTCCGAACCCGCGCGAACCCCCCTTCCTCCTCCTTCCCCCTCCCTGCTCGCCACTCTCAAGCATTCGAACCCGGGGCGCGTACAATCTGCGTTGTTTCGCAATGAGAAAGCCGTGACGTCAAGCGGTAGTCAGCTCGATCGATTCGAGGCTGCTTTAGGAACAGAACCCAGATCTCACGGCAGACCCCGCTGCCCCGTCGTCCCGCTTCTCTCCTCCAGCGCACTCAAACCCACTGACCTCCCCTCCCCATATTATCCCCTCTCCCGAATTTCTGCCTCACCCCGCCGCCCTCCCGACCCCATCCTTCCGCCTTCCTTCCCTTCCTCCTTCCCCGCCCCTATTGCTTTCTCAACTCTTTTACCGCCCCCTCACCCCAATGAAGCTCAAATGCGACGGATGAAGCAGTTGCTTATATCATATTTTTTATTTGGTGCCGAACTGCCAGGAATTTCAGCATTTTACGCATGTTCCAAAATACATCAATTATACAGATAATGAATTTTATCATAGTAATATAAAGCTCGGATAATCACTAAATGATCGGATTGCATGTGGTACTCATTATTGGAAGGGCAAAGGCAAGGCAACTTTGTGTACACGAAATATTGGCTTCCAAAAGTAATAGCATGGAGCGAAATTTTCCGAATGATTTCACTGTGTATTTGGATTATACTCGTATACAACCACAAACAGATCGATCACTCTAACCAGAATATTTTTTCCAAAACCAAAATTTAATCATTTAGTCAAACACAATTATGATTTTTTCTATGTATACGAGGGTTTGGATATTTATATGCATGTATGAACTAACTTTTGTGCTTATATGACCGGCGCCTTATGAAAGGTGATATTGACATGCGTATGGGTGTTCAACTATGTGACTCTTGGCAGCGACCAAATTTCATTGGGTTGATTCTGACGATGGGACACAATAATTGTGTGTCTCCCTGAACCTAAATCTCTTCTGTGTAAGCTTTGCCTCTCTCGGTTACTGACTACGGTGTTTAAACAGTTAACTGATATTCAAGAAAACATTCCACATATAACAATGTTAAAATCATAAAAATGAAATGATCATACAATAGATGATCTTTACTTATAGGTTTGTGACGTAAATGATAAAACTATTGAGACGACATAATTTATCAGATAATCTGTTGCCAAATCTGAAGTGGAATTCTAAGTCAAAATATGACACCTGACATTAGGTGACTATATTTCTGATATTTATTGAGAGAATATGCTATATGTGGGAAAATAAAAAAATAATATAATAGTTATATAATTATCCACCAGAATAATTTAATAATTATTAAACTATTCTGGTGACTCCAATATTGGTAATTTAATGTCAAATCCATTGCATAATCATTTTATTCAATAGAAATCTTGGCAATTAGTAATGATATTGTGTTTTTTTGGAGCTTCTCAAGAGAAAGAGGCATACAAAAAGTATCGAGTTTACTTATCGCACCGAGGGGATTTTTATGGTTTCGCAGCCTCTCGCATTGTCGATTGAGGCCAATTGGAGATTAAAGAGATATATACCAACAGTTACAGGTTCATGTACTCTTTCTTTACTGGCAGGATTCATAATCAGATCGGACGTAACCTATCTTGCTTACTAAATCAATAAGTAAAATTTAAAATTATTCCCGAACGCATCCACTGCTGCATAATTTAAATGGGAATGCAATACGGTTAAGTGTGCGTGGGTATATCTAAGTGAGACATATTCTTCCTTTTGTATATAAATGTTTATTTTTACATAAATGTCTGGTGTGCTTATGCTTAACGCAACACGCCCGTCTTTACGATATACTTTTTCCTACGTGGTATTTTGTGGACAAAGCTGTTAATGCGAGGGTTGCTATTTATAATCTCAGCTTGGTATTGAAAAGACAGTACTTTATTTTTTAAATTGGCTTTGTTGTTTTTCGAAGTATTCTCAACGATAATCATTACACCTTTACATGCACTCGAAACAATTTTCGTAACTCTTTAACCACTCCGATTAAGGTACTTTCAAAACATGATTTGTGAATGCATCAACGGCTTTTTCAGGCGCCGAAAATTGTTGCCCACGAAATTTTTCTTGATAAATGGGAATTAAAAGAAGTCATTGGGTGCTAAATCATGAATATACGGAGGATGACCCATCAATTCGACGTTTTGGCCCGTCAAATAGGTAGTTCTTTCAGCCGATATGTGAGAGCTTGCATTGTCATGATGAAGAAAGATCCTTTGTTACCGCTTCTTTTCCGTATTTCACAAAGCACTTCTGGCACACAAATGCTCGTGTACCATTCACAATTCGCGGTTCTACGTTGCTCTAACAGTATGGTTGCCACATGTCCAGTTATTCTGAAGAAAACGGCGATCATTTGCTTCGACATGCTTCGTGCACGAATTACCTTTGTCGGGTTTGGCTCGTATTGGGAGACCCATACAGTGGGTTGATGTTTTGTTTCGGGCTCATACGCATAGATGCCAGATATGTCACCTGTGTAGCTGTTATACATAGATTTTGATGCACCGCCATTGTATTTGTTGAGAATTGATTTGCACCAAATGACACGCGCATCTTTTTGAGGTTTTGTCAAATAATGTGGGATCCGACACTAATCTGAATGTTCATGCAATACCTTATTGATGCTCGTCATACTAATCCCCAAGCATGCCTCTATCTCACGAAAAGTCACATGACGATCCTCCTTTGCTAGTTATTTCACTTTTAGACAAACTTGGTCGCTGAGTGAACGGTGGCCATGATAGAATTCGTTATACCAGGGTGTCTGAGCGGCAAAGGATGGTAATTCATTGCCAAAAGTGGAAGTAAGTTGACCGATGCACTCCTGTCTCGATAATTCACATCGAAAGAAGTAAAAAATCATAGCACGAAGGTGTCCACGAGTTAATTCCAGTTTTTCTCTGATACAAAGCTTTCGATTCACTGTAAAAAACATAAGTTTTGATCGAGCGAAATGTTCTGGAGAAAGTTAGATGGCTAAAAGGCTCAACCTATTAGATGGAAACGTCAGATGGCGCCTAAAGCATCTAGTGTTGTCAGGGCTTAAGATATAAACAGCAACCCTCGTATTTTTTATTTTTGCTTTTATAAGAGAGGAGGATTCAATTGAGCCGAAATGCATTGAATATAAACTGAAATAAGCTTAATATTGTCATATTCTCATATTTGGAAACGTGATCCTCGATTTGATGTAATGAATGCTCCCCGGTATTAGAAACAACACCTTTTCATACGTTTTATGGCATGGCTATTTTAAGTTTACAGTGGGACAGTATTGAGAAATAATGTAATTTATACTTATTTATCAGTAGGACATTTTAACGTGAAAAAGTTACCGCACTTATAATCGAATATTTAATTTTGTGGGAAACCAACAATCGAAGGAGAAATTCGTAATTCAGAAATTATGGCTGGCTTTTGAAGGGCCGAGAATATTTATCAGATATAATTTTACCTCACTTAAGATCAGCACAACAAATGTACTGAACGGTAGCATGGATCGATTTTACAAAATAATTACACATTGTGATTCATTTTTTCTGGATTTGTTTAAATATATGCGCTATTAACCTAATATAACGTCTCTCATGAGGCATGCCATAAACAAATTTTGATATGTTCGATATTTTTTGCAATTGTTTTCATTCTCCTTAGTTATCGCTTCAATTATTAGTGTAGGTCCATCAAATATCAATAGGCTAAGAAAACATTTGTATATAAATACTTAAAACCAGTATTAGTTTGAGAATTATATCCTGATTGGATGTAAGACAACCAGAATTAACCACAATGAACAGGAAAGCGACATATTTATCTCATTACTTGGGATTTTTTGTATTTTATCGGCTTAAGCAAAACAATTTCAATTTTTTTGTGATTCTAATTAAATAAACTCATTATGTCCATTTGACATGAAATGAATGAAGTACACTCGGTACGCTAGTGATGTATTCGGGAGAGAGATGCTCAACGATGTATCCTTTAAAGTACCCTACTAATTAGTGATGGGAAATTTGCGTAACCCAATTGACGTGGGCTATCAAGAACGTAACTTACGTTTCGACCTAGAGTGGTGATGGATAGGGTTAGAACTACCATCCTGGTGTTTAAACAATTCTAAAATCAGTGCGTATTCTACTGTGGTAATGTACAGAGGGTAGTTTTTCTGCTTTGCTCACTGCAAGCTGTTAAAAAGTGTTCTGCGTTATAAAATACCGCGAGTGGTGAAGTGCGATCCGCGATCAGCCTTTTACTGGCGAAGAAACACAAACCAATTGAAATTCATGGGCAACCTTCTAAAGTTCACAGAGACGGAATTATGAGTGTTCAGGCAGTGGCGCATTCAGTTTAAAAATGGCCAATGGTCACGACGAGGCCTACAGTGGTCGACCTAGTCTTGTGACAAAAGAACTGACGACTGGCCAGTTCTTGTACATCATGGAGATTTGTGCACTATCACTCATCACTTGAAGAAAATTTCCCCATGAATATCAACAGCTTGAAAGTTTATTTCCAGTGGAAACCTTATCACTAAACGGATTTTACACTTACGGGCTTTCCAATTGTTTATTCACTTTGACTAGCTACTGTAAAGAAACGACAAGCGGCACGGCCTTCCAAAAACTGCAGCTCAAGACGCACTACTCTAGTGTATGTGCCAATACAGCAAGCATCCGGCTCCTCCCACTAATTCGATCACTACACACAAATGGAATTTACTTTCTGGGAATGAGTACAGATATGAATGATTCATAGCAGTGAGACTTCAAAGATTTCCGCTCTACAACACACTATTCCATCGCATTAAAAAATGTGCAATGTGTTTAGGAACGTGTTTAGTGTTCCCTCACTTAACTAGATTTCGTTTGAAAGTTTACTAACTTCACGCAAATCGAAAGTGAAAAAATATATTTCTACGAAAGCGAGAGAAAATAAAATATTACCTCTCTTTGGAACAAGACTTCGGGGAAATTATTTACTTTGAAAGTTACACAGTATTTAAATCGTTTTATGGACACTAGATGGCAGCCATTTTACTGGTACCATTTTCTAAACGGGGCCTGTCCAATAAACAGGCGAACTGAGGCCATAAAAATTCTATTTTGCAAAGTTGGTCTACATCTATTTTGTCCCCTTCAAAATACTCTCCATTCTTTGCTTTGCACATATTCCATATTCCTTTCCACCCATTTAAGCACACTTGGAAGTCCGTGGCAGTTAGGCTTTTTAGTTTTCTCGTCGTTTCTTGCTTTATTGTTTCCACATCTTCCCAGTGATGCATCATATTTTTGCATTTTGGGAATAGGAAAAAGTAGCTGTGGGCGAGATATGGGGAATGAGGATGATCAAAGATCGTGGTTGAATTATTTGCCAGAAACTGGCAAACAGTCAATGCTGAATGTGCAGGTACATTGCCATGGTGAAGGATCCATCCATCATGTTCGGTTAAAATAGTGTGCTCCGTTTATTTTCCTAAATTCCGTTCTCAGCTATCTTTCGGATAGTTTTCCGACGATCAGTAAGGGCAAGCGACCATACACGATCAATGTTCCAATCGGGACCACCTTCAACACAGGCGGTTGAAGGTGGTCCCGACCTTGTATCATCCATGGAATCTTGTCGGCCATATTTAAAACGCTTAATCCACTTCACAACGGATGTTTTCCTCTGAGCATTACCACCGTAAACAGTAGTCAACATTTCAGTAATTTCTTGCGAACTTTTATACCGTACTTCACCAAAAACTTGCTGTTGATTCGTTGCTCCGTGATTTTGACAATTTCCATTTTTGAAAAATAGTAAAAGCAAGGACAACCGTAACTGACATAACTGGCATTGTACGCACAGCTTGACAATCCACAAATCAAAGACTGGGTCTTAGGTAACCAGAGCCGCTGGTGGGTGGAGATATAGTCCGCGTCTTGGCCGCCAGATTGCACCAGTTCGCGTATTTATTGGGCAGATATCGTACGCGTAATACTAAATGATAATAATAAATTTGTTCGTTCTTTGATAATTCCTTGAAAAACTCTCTGGCTGTTGAGCAAACTGTATATACTAGCAAACCAGAATTAAGTTTTTGAGCTGTTTCACCTACCAAAGGAGAAATATACGACACCTACAACTTTCAAAAATACACCTTTCAGAGTCACCTGGCGTTTTCCATGTATACCTACGCCTTTTGTGGCATCTAAACCAAATGTTGGCGATAATGTGTCCTGCAGAGATCAATTGCTTTCTCCCTGCGGTCATTCCTCGTGACTAAACTGTAGTTCCCCACCTCATCACCATCTCTTCCTTCGCCTACGGTCGCATTCCAATCCCCCATCACTATCAAATGTTTCCCCTCTTTACGATTGCTCGGTGGCATAATATACTATACAATGACCAAGTTCGTTGGTTCTGATTCATAGTTATTATAATATGAAATATATTATAATTATTTTCTTCACAGTTATTATATTATTATTTTTCACAGTTATTTTATTATAACATGTTTTTGTTTTTACGATTATACTGAAAGTCGAACCAGGATCTCTTGTTTTCGATCCAAAGATTTAACCAGTTAAGCTACAGCTACTTACCTCATACCTTTCGACCAATTCTTCTCATAGCTTTTACCAATTTTGTTCTCTTCATCGGTACCTGGTATTTGTTTTCTTCCTTCATGCTACTTTAAAATTCAGTACGAGATGGGTTTCGGTAGATTAAATGTTTAGATCTTCCATATATCATAGAAAATATGATTCGAATCTTGAGATAAGGGAATGGTTTACTAAGAATGACATTTCTCGGATTTGTGTAACTAGCGAGATAATACACCATAGACAAACGCTAGATCATTTTACATAGTTTACGAGAATGTATTGCATATCGTTCATGTTGTGATGATTATCTTATATTCCTTTCTTCACATGATTCATGTTACGTAGAAGACTAGTACTAGATCTAACTAAGTTTTACGTATACGTAATCCAATTTCTTGTTCTTTTAACCATGGAAATACCTTTTATCATTCTAAGCCTCCAAAATATTGGTATATTCTTCTGTTATCCGTTCTCAAGAGGGTCAATTTTTGTATTACGAATATGATTTTATTTCTTTTGCAATCGTACAGAAACAATTGTGACTAACGATTAATATCAAAGTTTATCTCCATACGCCATGCCTGTAACCTTTATAATGCCATTACTTGTTTTGTTTTTTGATGGGAATTCAAATTCTCCAAGAAAAAAATGAACATAAGTGTTACCATTCAAACTGAAATGTAATAAATCTTCTTTAACTACAGAGAGAGGGAGATGGAGAGAAAACGGGGTTTGGAAAGAGGGAGGAAGAGGGGAGGGGAGAGGGGGGGAAGGGGGAAGGGAAAGGGGGAGGGTCGAGGGGAGAGAAGGGGGAGAGAGCGCGGCGTCTCAAAAAATTGATTCCTAATTTAGCGAAGAGGTCTCACAAAATTTAACTTTTTTAGTGAATCATAATTCAATGAGCTTCTGAAGGCCTGATAACAATCTATTTCTGAAAATCAAACCCTTTTTCATCAGTGAAAATTAAAGTAAAATTAATTTAGATCTCGAGGACGAGGAATCACTAATGGATAGATTAGTTTATGCTTATGTTTTAAAAAACTGTTGATGTATTTTTGTCGATATTTCGCTCTTTACGGAATTTTAAAATGCATAACTTCTTATTTGGCTGAAAAAAGAGAACATTCCGGTGCAATGAATCGAAATCCGATGCATCATTCAGAAGATTATAAAATATATTGATCGATTCCCATGTTTCAAAAGCTTGGAATATAATCCAACGAATTCAAATCTTTTTTCAAGAATAATCCCTTATTGTCTTGACTTGGTGATCTACGCAAATCTGATGGAACTGGCTTTGAAAAGCCTGTTCCATCGAAACTCAGTTATTGAGGGTGAAATATTCACCCTTAGTGATAACAAGGGTCAGATAAATCACTGAAGTCTATGACACATTTCTAAGAGCTGTGCAGGGAACCGAATAATTATGTTCGAGCAAGATAAGCTGAATGAATGAAATTGGTACGTTGCCTGTTAATTACACGTCAGTCGGTGTATAAGCCTTTCCAATTATAACTCGTATCACAGATCTCTTAAAAAATTGAATTTTTGAAATAAGAAAACCACCTCTACACCACGTAGAAAAATTGTGGAGGAAATGGCTGTATGAAACTCAATGAAAGGTAATTTAAAGAACCAGCACCATGGAAAAAAAGGCTTTGATGCAAACGCCTAGAATCGAGTGATTTCCGCGATTGGAAATGTTATTCTACATTATATTTTTCTGCAGACACCCCGTGTATGTACTTTTAAAAAATAATTTAAGTCTTCTGCCTATTTATGTTGTTCCCTAATTCTAAGTATTTCACGGTTAGATATTAGACGAGGTGGAAATGTCACTTCTTAACCGAAAACCGATCAGTTCTGGTTTAGGCAAATGAACAATGGCAAAAAGGAGATAATGTAAACTAGTTTGACAAATAATGCATGAATATATTAAAAAGTTACTCCCAATAATTTAATTCCATTCAAACAAAAACTGTCCAAATTTATAGGTTTTTTTATTTATACGTAATTTTAAATTTTGATGCTACCAAATACTTTCTCGTTGGGTTGTTTTTATTAATTTTAAAAACGTTCCGGTTGACAGAGGTTAATATAATTTACGTGGCAAATTAGTGATATGAATTTCATCGAATGATACAGTTATAATAAAAATCCGAGAGAATTTTTTCGAACAATGACCAACCGTATTAACTAAATAAAACTTGTTAAATTCCGACACGAGCTGGTGGGTCCAAGTGGTCGAGAGGTTATTACACAAATTTAAAATCCGTCTCGACCAGTTGGACCCACTAGGTCGTATCGGATCCCTATAGCTGAAGCTATAGGCAGTAGGCAAAGCCAAGGCGTTAATACAAACTAATTGTACTCAAATTACGTTAACACAAACTATGCGATGGCAGAAGAAACTGCATCCAATATCACTATTTCTCGACGGTGATATCTCCTGTGATAAGGCTTAGGTCTCACATCTCTTTCGTACATTTGAGAACGACATCTTTCGCCCGCTCGACCGGACAATATGTAACCGTGAATATTCGTGGGTAGTATTTTCAGTGAGCAAGAGACTGCCATGTTTGGGGATTCCACAAGAAAAAGAATTGCTTGCTGCCTGAAATAAATTATTCTCGCCATTTGTCGATCGCTGCTTATGAGAAATCCAGATTATATTAAAGGAGAACATTTCGTCGCAAAATAAAATTCAGTTCATGAAGTAAAAACTAGGAAAACTGACCAACAGAGTATAATAGGATTTGGCTTTTGTTTTTTATTCATTCAAGGATACCATTGGAATTTATACTATTGGAAATATATACATATCGCTTATATAAGTTTAATGAATTTATTTTACGTGTATAAATGTCATTTGGAATACCTTTGTTCTAGTTTTGAAACATTGATGTTTTCCTACATAATACCGAGTAATGAGTTATTTAGATATTGACATTTTTGTATCAATTCTGTATTTTTCTCTTTGTATAACATGTCAAGAGATTTACACTGAAATAACGATGAGGCGTGACAGAGGGTCTAATACGTTTAATGATGATACAACAGGTATGGCAAAAAATGTTCTCAATGCATTGGATATATTGCGTAGGATATTTTGAATAAAATAAAAAAAACACATTTTTTAATTTAGCAAAAAATATTACTCCCAGTTAAATTCTAGAAATTATTACTTCTCACAGTAACGTGAGAATTCGCCTGTCATATATTTCTTTGGTTATTGCTCCGGAAACTATTCTTTATTGTGTGATATAGGTGCAAAATAACATTAAAAATCCAAAGAAAGAGTGAAACAAATCCCAGTGTAAAAATTTTATTGGAAGAAATATGACGTTTAAGGCAAGCTCACGATTTTGTTTATTACAGCACAAGGGATATTATATCAGGGAAAGCCTTTTTCTAGTTCTTTTACAAATATTAAGTGAAGTTTCATTTTAATTTGAAACAAAGATCGTTGTAATTGAAAAATGTAACTGTAATTTAGGAAATGATCCGTCAATTTTTGTCATAATTTTCGCACAATTCTTATTATCCTCCATATAATTAATTACAGTTTACCTAGCACTTTAAAAATAGTTTACGCCGTCCTTGTTATAAAACCCCCGGTGATTATTTTTGGGCCCTATCATACTGCAACGTCTCCATTATCTTCCTCCTTGTCATCAATTCTTTGGCGGCGATCAAAAAAATTCTTTTCGTTATGTTCACGTTCAGAGAGCTTAGCGGAAGTGGGTAGGCTATCACAAGGGAAGGAAATAACCCTTCCTCTCGGGACCTGTGTTGGGAGGGGAGGCCATAAAAACAACATCCACTCAATCTCAATTTTGAATAAACTCAAGGTCTTTTGCTGTTAAAGCCCCCAGAATGGTATCGCTAAAACTTTGATTGCCGAATCAATACTCTCATAAATATAACACTCCATCCTTGGCGGCACAAAATGTATCCGATATGAGCGTGGGAAAGGTTCTACCATCGACGGAATGAAATCATTGGAAGTCCTCCCTCCGAGGTGAGTACGTGAGTGAGTGGGGAATGAGGGGTCAAGTAGTGGGCATGCGCGTCGTCCAAGTTGCCTTCGTCTGCATTGCTCACCCGCATCTTCTTTGGACGATGAGTGGCGATGACTCCGGAGCAGGTGGGGATAAAATTCCCTCACCTTGACAAGAGGCTTGGTGTTGGGTTGACATAGCTGTTCATTGCGAAACGTACGCAGGGAAACCCTCCTTCTCTTGCATCAGATCCCCCACGGGAGCGGGCCATCCGTAGGGTTGAACGAGGGGGAAGCCCTCCACGACATCTGACTGCTCGGGTGCCGGCTCGGGGAAACCGGGGAAGCTCCTCCTGCGCTCGTGGAGTTTTCCGTCGCCAGCTCCCTCGGCTCGTCATCACACGGATGGGGGGACAGCTGCAAAAGAGGCCGAAGTCGGAAGGAAGGGTTTGAGGATTTTGAAATGGGGAGTTGCCTTTGAGTTACGATAAGATCTGGATCTTTACCAGGACTTCAATCTCCGGGAACTCATCGTCCATGGAAATTCACTTATTCACTCTTCTGGACGCCCAAGTGTAGGGTAAGGGCGACCAAGATGTGGGGACAGCATGTGGCGTTTCAGATTATGTATGGCGCACGTACGCCATGTGCACCAAGTCGCCGTACGTGGTACGCCACGCCGTACCACGTCTGGCGTAGTATGTTATGATATGTGTATATGTCTCATCCCATCGCTCCATAAGGAGAAATTCTGTTTCCTTTTTCATTTGGACAATTCTATGGCACTTTTCAATGCGTAATAGTTTTTTGCTTTCGTATCGCTTTCACAAGCGCGGCAGATTTTTGCACATGACTGGAGTTAGTCAATGGTTTGACTCAATGGAGAGGCCATGGATTTTAATATTTATTGGACACCCTGATGTCTCTTTCTTAGTGGTTGTTGTTCAGTACATACGTAAACGTGGAAAATATAATTTTCTATGGTATTTATCAGCTCTTGGTATGCTTCAGAAGAGTTGTGTGACAATGAATTCCAACTGAATGGCTTCCGTGTCTACAGGCTTAAGGCTTAAGTATTTCTTATACGAGGCATGCTCATAAAGTAAGGGCCGTTTGGCCACAGGAAAAAAATCATATGAAACACATTGTATTGGCACTTCTAGTTAGCTACAAACCTACTTCACTTCTCTATATAATCGCCGTTCACTTCTTAGCATTTTACGTACAGCTCCACCGGCTTCTTTAACTCCTCTGCAGAGAAGCTCGCCGCCTGTGAGTTGAACCAATTGAGAACGCCGTTCTTGAGTTCCTCTTCGGCTTCGAAACGTTGTCCACCGAGCCACTGTTTCAATTGCCAGAAGAGGAAGTAGAGAAAACAAGTCATCTCCATCTTGATGGTAATGGGCCAAAAACTCTCATCCACTGAACATTCTTTGCTCTTTGTGGTGGTCGGTGAGCGTTATCGGTACCCAAATTGCACACAATTTGTGGTATCCGAGGTTTTCCGTGACAATATTGTAGACAGTGGTTCGTCCAAATTGAGAAAATTGTTCAGTCAGGCCATTAATCGTCAATCGACGATCACTTCGCTGTTTTTATTCCACTTTTGAAACAATTTAATCGGTCAGAATACTGGGCCTGCCACTTCGCTCCTCGTCATGGACATTAGTTCGTCCATTTTTAAATTCACGGCACCATTGTCTAACCTTCACTTCACTCAGAGCTGTAGATCCATAAACTAGGCATAACTCCCGATGAATTTCAGCAGCCGGAAATTCTTTTGCAAACAAGAATCGTATGACAGAATGCACTTCAAAGGTGGCGGGATCAATGGTTGTCATAGACGTTATTGTTTGCATGCACGGACAAGCGAAAGACTTCTGCAACAAAAACATACTGCTATAGCTTCTCAATGAATCAGTAGATGGCTCTGCAGCAGTAAAATTGTGTTCTGAAGTGCCAATATTTAAATATAAGCAAACGGCTCTTACTTTATGAATATGCCTAGCAAAATAGGTAGACTCCTATGGGAATCGGATATTTCTCTCTTGTTCTCCTTGCTGCACTGACTTTTCTCTTTTGGTGGGCATATCAAAGTAAGGAGAGTCGAGAATAACTACATTCGAACGTGAAATAGAAAAAACACTTGCTTGCCACCCACTGCCCGCAGCAACAATGAATACTCATTCACATTGTTTCGAGAGAAATTTTCGAAACCTTCCAAAGGAAACGTGATTGTGTTAAGTCTAAGCACTTCTAGCGGAATTAAAACAGGGAGAATACTATAATACAACAAGAAACGCCTAACTTCAGGGCCCTGAATAATTGTGGAATATATATATGTTTTTATACTGAGGACAACACATTGAGACGGCCACAAATAAAGCCAAAGAAGAATGGTGGAAAACCCAATGTGAGGATATGGAAAGTTTACAGAGGAAGGGTGAAATTGGTGGTTTATACAGCAAGGTTAAGTTATTGTCGGGAAATAAGAAGGGAATAACTGTGCTAACAGTTAAAGATAAGTGGGGTAAGATAATAGTTGAACCAGGAAAAATCCAAGAGAGATGGAAGGAATATATAGAAACACTGTATGGTAAAGATCCTAGGCCAACAAGGTTAGACATAGAAGAGGAACTTGACGCAGAGGAAGATAGCTTAGGTCCAGGCATACTCGACGATGAAATAGAAAGGGTATTAAAGGAGATGAAAGTAAATAAGGCCGTGGGGGTGGACAACATCCCTGTAGAACTGTTGAAATGGCTAGGAAAATGCGGGAAAAAGACTATATGGACTGATTCGTAGTACCTATGAGGAAGGAATCTGGCCGGAAGATTTTATGAGATCAGTGTTAGTTCCTATTCCGAAAATGGTAAAGGCTACGTCATGTAAGGACTACAGAACAATGAGTTTGATATCCCACGCAGCTAATGTTGTTCTCAGGATCATCAACAAAAGGATAGATAGCATGACAAATGATTACTTAGGGAATGATCAGTTTGGGTTTAGGGAGGGAAGCGGTACACGTGATGCCATAGCAATAATGAGATCAATAATCGAGAGTAATGCAGAATACAATCAGGACGTATTTGCCTGTTTCGTGCATTTCAAAAAAGCGTTTGATATAGTGGATTGGGAAAAACGAATGCGTATATTGCAGAAAATAGGACTAGATTGGTGGGACAGGAGACTAATACCCAACCTGTACGTGTCTCAGACTGCTCAGGTGCAAGTGGGGAACAGAGAGTCCGGATGGTCAGGGTTAGGAAGAGGTGTAAGGCAGGGTTAGCCATTATCACCGGTGCTGTTCAACGTATATGTGCAGGAAATGGTTAAAGAGGAATGGGAAGGACTGAAGATAGGAATGAAATTCGGACGGGAATTGGTACAATCTGTTAGGTTTGCCGATGACCAGCCTTTGATTTGTCAGTCGGGCAAGGGATTGTAAGATAATGGGAAGAGTAGAGGATTGTAAGATGTTCATACGAGAAATATTAAAACATGCTATTAAAAAAATGGGATTTGTGAAAAGAGTGCTAGGTAAATGCGATGATAAAGTGAAAGAACGATGTTTCCTTGCCTTGGTCAGCCCCTACCTAGAGTATGCTGCCAGTATATGGGATCCTCCTAATGCAAATTTTATTTCGGAATTAGATCGAGTTCAGCGGAAGGGGGCTAGATTTGTCAAACATAGTTATGACCAACTCAGCAGCGTGTCCACTCTGCTAGACAATTTAGGTTGGGATTCTCTTACACAGCGGTGTTTCCAATAGAGATTAAACTTATTAAAAACATTTAAAGATGGGCCCTTTTCCGATGACATCACAGATATAATACGAACCCCAACGTATTACGGTCGAAGGGATCACGAATATAAGACTAGATAGATACACTGCCAGACTGACAGGTTTAAAATGTCATTTTTTTCCAAGAACGATAAGGTACCAGAATGCTTGCAGCCGAAATTCCCCAGGACATAGTTCATTACAAAAAGTATTAACATACAGGTTAGGGACTGCGCGAGGATATGTATACATATGTGCATGTGTGTGTATGTATGTGTATGTATATATATATATATATATATATATATATATATATATATGCATATATGTATGTATATATATTTTTTTTCTTACAGGTTCCCCCCACCTTTCCTCACCTACCCCTCAACCCCCTTAACCCTTACCCTTCCCTCATGGTGCTACACCCCCTGCCACACACCTTTTTGGTGGCCCGCAGAGTGTTTATGTAGATGTAGATGTAAGCATTGCTGAGTGAATTGGAAATTCAGTGCAATAGATATGGGATGAGAATTAATATTAATAACACAAAGGTAATGTGATTTTCCAGAAAGAAAAAGGCTAAGTTAAATATTAAAATAGGAGGGCAAAAAATAGAACATGTGGAACAGTTTACGTATCACGGAGGCGTTTTGGACCAACACGGTAAAAGTAGTACGGACGTAAGGAGAAGAATTGCGCTAGGCAAAGAGGCTTTCACAAAGAGGAGGGAGTTGGGAGAGGGGACGTACTCTAGGGAGGTTTTGAAAAGACTCGTCAAAACTTTTATATGGAGCGTAGATATGTACGGCGCGGAAGCGTGGTCACTGAAGCAGGAGGATAGTCGCAGTATGGCGGGTTTTGAAACGTGAGTGTAGAGAAGAAGGGAGAAGGTGAAATGGACCGAAAGAAAAACAAATGAGGAAGTACTAGGTATGATGGACGAGGAGAGGGGTTTGTTGAGAGAAATTATATGGAGGCAGGAAAAAGGATGAAAGGTGTAATGAGCGGTAGTTAGATGTTGAAGACGGTAATAGAGGGGAGAATGTTAGGCAAACGTGGAAAGGGTAGGAACAGGATAGGGATTTAAATATTCAAGTTTACCATCCCGGCATTTTTTCGTTTACAGGATAGGGATGTTGGACGGAATGAAGGGAGAAAGACCGTATACAGAGATGAAGAGGGACCTGATGTAAATTATTTTGCTCGATTGTGTTTAGTTTGGAGTCACAAATTATTAAAGTGATAGTTTTGTCCATCCTAAAACCTACCTTATCTGATAGATTACCTTATAATTATAGTATATATATATATATATTAATATATGTGTGTGTGTGTGTGTATATTTTTTTAGGTAATCTACCGGTTAAGGTAGGTTTTTGGATGGACACAACTATCAAATAAACATTTTGTGACTCCCCACCTAGCAAACTAATCTATATCAGGTCCCTCTTCATCTCGGTGTACTTCTTTCCTCCCTTCATCCCGTCCAACAACCCTATCCTGTTCCTACCCTTACCACGCTTGCCCAACATTCTCCCCTCTATTACCCTCTTCAACATTCCACTACCGCTCAATACGCCTTTCATCCATTTTTCCTGCCTCCATAGGATTTCTCTCAACAAACCCCTCTCCTCCCCCACCATTTCTAGTACTTCCTCATTTGTTTTCCTTTCGGTCCATTTCACCTTCTCCATTCTTCTCCACACCCACATTTCAAAAGCCTCCAATCTACGTCTATCCTCCTGCTTCAGCGACCACGTTTCCGTGCCGTACATAGCTACGCTCCATATCAGAGTTTTTACGAGTCTTGTGTTAACATCCCTACTCAACGTCCCCGTCATCAACTCCCTCCTCCTTGAGAAAGCCTCCTTGCCTAGCGCAATTCTTCTCCTTACGTCCCTACCACTTTGACCGTATTGGTCCAAAACACTTCCGAGATTGTTCTACCTGCTCTATTTTTTCCCCGCCTGTATATATAAATATATATATATATATATATATATATATATATATATATACAAGATGTGTGTTTGTGTACATGTATATGTACACAAACACACTGGTACAAAGAGATTTTATAGCTTCCAATCTTGCTTAAATACTGTGTTTCATTTCACAGTTAGTTTCATAAGCAGCACATATTGACGAAAGTTGAAAACATGTACAAAAGTTACTAAAAGAACTTAATCAGTCAGTTTGGTAAAAAATTAATCTATGCTAAGTACGCTAAATAGACTGGTCGTTATCTTCGATAGGAAAATGGCCAAAAATTCTCTGTCCCCAAAAGTCAAAGAATTGTACAATAAGAGGACATTTCTTAGACCATCCGTAGATAATACTCGGCTTTTTTCCCTTCCATTAATTGTTCAATACAGATATTCTATAAATAATAACTGGCACCAACTAGTGAAGTGTTCATCAGGAGATGTTTCTAATGTAGGTGTAAGAAAATCGGAGAAATTTCTTGAGGTGTTTTTGATAGACCAACTTTTTAACGTAAGGAATATTTTTCGATTGCTTATATTAATGATCATGCTACATTAACTCTAACTGATTCCTAAGTACCTAAATTATGGATCGGGATACCACTGAAAAAATATCTGTCGGCATCAGGTTTCGAACCCGGACCCTTTGGGTGGTAAGTAAGTTCGCTTACTACCGCACCAACCCGATTGCGTTCTATGTTACGCTCTACTTGAAAATATCTCGAGCATATACTGGCTAATTAGTTAATGGAGTACACGGTGAATATGTGAGGAAGTTTTACACGTATATATTGCCGCTATGCTTTGTGAAAAGAGTTGATATTAAAATATGGAGTTCGGAGTGAGCATCTGTTTGAGTGATGGGTACTCTAAAGTGAGCATACATGCATGAATAAAAATTCTATGAATTTTGACTTTCACGTTGAAGTAAACGCTTTCTATATCATTTTCGTCGCATTCATTACGGTAATTACTGGATCTTGAGTTTTCTCAAATTTTGATCCTCCAACAAGCCTATTTTATCTCTATATCTTCTAAATTATGAAAAGTTATGGAAATTATTCTCTTTCACCTGCATTTTATGTAGGAGAACAAGAACACACACACATAAGATTTTTTCATTCTTTTGAATATTCCTGTCTTTATAAGACGTTATCTATTTTATCTAAAATTTTATGTTCGACAAAGTATTCTGATAATATTGAATCAAAATTACCATTCATGTTTTTTTGACAAGGTAATTGGAGTTTTTCTTCTGTGCTAACGATTTCATGAACAAGATTTGAGTGTAATTATTCTGATTGGTGTTGAGATATTTTAATTTTCGTTCATTACCTCTGAGTAAAACCTCCCACAAATGCTAACGCTACGCTAAACTGTCGTCATATGTCTCTATAAATTACTGGGTACTGTCTGCAATGCCTCGTTCATACAATGGACTACCGAGTGATTTAGTGGTACCTGACATGACTCAACTAGATGGTAGAGGTCAAAAAATGAAACTCCACAGAATGCCAAAGAATTCCCAAAGTCTCTCATATCCTCCTTCTACTCATCTTCAAATCATTAAATCCCAATTCATGATTAGGGGTTGTTTTGCATGACTTAGCGATCGTAGATGCGTCACTAAAATCTACATGTGTGGAGAATAAGGTCATAAATAGTAATTCTTCGATCGCGTGCCCAGAGCACCACCATAATTGCCTCTCATTTAAGAGATTTATTTCATTTCCTTTCGTGAATTCCTTCTCCAGTTTTTCTCTTGGTGCTTTTTGTTAAGGGGATGCGGAATATTTTAAAGCGCAAAATTTTCCGTTTTTTTATTTCACCAACATTTTCTCATTCCTAAAAATAACATAAATAGAAGGAATTTGCTGTGGTATTTAATTTTTTCTTACGTTTGCAACGGTTATTTTTGTGAATGCGGGTAAGCAAGTGTATAACTGAGGTTAGATAAGCTGCCCAAATTTGTTTATACCTACTGTTTTAATAATAGTTAGGTAGTTTAAAAATGAGGAATTAAGTTGAGTGGGCTTACGCTACACGCACCTTAGTTTTCTTTCGTCATCAATCAAAACTGCAATGAATTAACAAGTTTTGTTTGTGATCTACAGTTATGTAAAAATTGCCTTTGCAGTTGGATGTATCTTGTGATAAAGGTACACTATTTTTTTAACTAGGCATCCTCAGCAAAGGTGTGAAAGAATTGACAGCCCACGGAAATATTTCCGTGGGCTGTAAATAAATAAAAGGTGTGGTTATTGTACCTGTTGTTAACAAAAAGTTTCCATTTATTCTTCAAAATTGTGTGGTCTACTAACTGTTTGCATAGCATATAGTTAATTCACCATAGTCAAGTTATAAGCTTATCTTGATCACCTAAGATTGATATTAAGGCTAGTACCTGCAACTAGGTACCAAAATTAGAGGTAAAATTTGAAGTAATGCTCTCAGAATTTATCGTATCCGTGAGGAATGACAAGTGCACCATGGTTATTGCTTGTGGACCTTAAACAAATAAAGCACACTCAAAACATAGATTTACCATGGTGTATGAGAAAATTATATTAGTATTTAGTTAAAATTGGTAATACGATTTAATTCATTCCTTCTACGCTACTGAAGTTGGTATGCATTGAACATGTCTCATTATGAATATTGTATTAATGATATGCCTATTGAAAATGTTGAAACACATGTTGCGTTGCAACATCATGCAGATATCGTAATCCCATTAAATTGCTGCTAATTTTTGCAGCCTTCTTTGAGTGTTGAAAGTAAGTGCAAAATTTTCATCAATGCCCCTGAAATTTAGAATAGCGGGGAACAATCTGAATTAATTTTTTTCCCAAAATCGGGTGTTCTTTACGGTAGAAAAATTATCGACCCTGAGTTTGATTGACACTTTTATTCTCAGATGTATATATAATTTTTGAGATTAAACCATAGGCAAAGTTTGTAAAATCAGTGGTTGGTAAATGATTGTTCTCTAGTATTGGAATGCATAAATGTGATGTGTATTTTGATATTAACAGGGATGGTAATCGTCGCATGAATTCTGTTGGGCATTGTTTTATCACATCCGATGGGGAAGATCTACGCGATGGATTGGTTAGAGGAGTTGAGCCTCAAGTTGGCGATGGCCGAGAACCCTAATGGGTGACTCATTCTTTATGCGATGGTAGGTGATATTTGGGTGGGCTCAGAGGAAAGGACAAGTGCCAGGTGAGGGGATCCCAACTTTCACTTTGCTCCTGTGCTATATAAAGGGGGAGACGCTCAAAGACCCAAATACTGAAACTCGTGGCAGCACAACTCGGTATTGACCGTGGAGGCCGAATCGAAAGCATCTCGGAAGACACCTCTGAGGTCGTCAGGACATTCCGTATTCATTGTTCGTAAAGCCATTTTATTTCTCTTACTTGTAGTCATGCGGGCCTGTTGAATACGGGGAGGAAATGGGATTGGTCCGGAAACATCCTTGTTATTCGGGTGATGTATGAGGGAACAAAGGGTAAGAAATTCGGGTGTTTTGCATTTGAAATACATCAAAATTCAACAAGCAGTGGGATCGCCGCGTAAAAACCATCTGTAAACTGTTTTGACTTTTTCTCCTACGGCATTCTCATCTAAGATTCTCCCTCCTTGAACTGTATCTTGGATGGTTGAGCGTAAAAAATAAATAATATATTGCCATTTTATAGGATCCCTGAACATACCAAGTTAAACTAGCTACACGCAGTAAGCGCTATGAAGTATTTTGCTATACTTAATAGAAAAAGGAAGTATTATTAAAAATGTTGAGATAATTAGATAGTAAAAAATAACATTTTGTTAATCTTCATAAACGGGTATATGTACCTTCACAAACGAGTATAATTTTTAAGTCGCCCTAAGCGTGTATTGCAGGGAGTGTCAATTGATCAACGATCAAAATAATTAGATATTTTCCATAGATAAGCGTTCTATAATCTTATTCGTTTGGGTAATCCATGCACATGATTTTTCATACTTTTTGCATATTTGCTGAATGATAATATTGGGAGGATACCAAATATTTTTATCCGATGAGATCCAGTTCGGGGACTTCATGTGATTTAAGCAAAACTTTCCAATACATTTTCAGAAAATTGTGCTGTGTTTGAAAGATTTCAATAGACGGATTTAGCGAAATGTAATGAAATGGTAAGATAGAGATATTCGTAAGCTTTAGTTAAGCAAAATTTGGAGTAGATCACAAGTACTCGGGATCCATGGGAGTTAACTTAAAATTTCTGAAATAAATAATTAAACGAAGCCAGATGTCCGGAATAATAAAAAGAATATTGAATAAATTTTCCACAAGCATGGTAAAAAAATTGTTTACTTGTCGATTGTAAAAACTCAACACCTCATGATTGGATGATACCTTAACTCCCCTCTACGAAGTCGTTAATAAGGAGGACTTCATTAATTACAGTTACATTTCTGTAACATTGATATCTTGCAATGTCTTAGAACAAAACATAATAGCAAAATGATGGCCTAACTCATTTAATAAGTCCAGGAACTAACTAAGAAAATAATATTAGTTTTGCAAAATTCATTTTTATTCATCAACATAGTCACCTTCAAGAGCTATACAACCATTCCAATGCTTTTCTAACTTTGTCATACCATGCTTGTAAAACGTTTTGTCCTTGTCCTCAAAATAAGCTTAAGTTGCAGCGATGACTTCCTAACCAAATCTTTTTCCCTGGAGCATCGTCTTGAGATCAGCAAACAGCCAGTAGTAGCTGGGGGCTAGCTATATCTGGAAAGTATGGTGGGTGGATAAGAAGAGTGAAGCCCAATTCGTTCAATATGGCCATTGCTTTCATTCACTTGTGGCACGGTGCATTGCCTTGATGAAAGATGATTTCTTTATTCTTCATGTGTGATCGTTTCTTTGCGATTTCGCCCTTAAAAAACACAAATAACTCAATGTAATAGTCGCTATTGATAGATTTTAAGTATTCAAGGTGGTCGATGTAAGCCTTGCCTTGCGCATCAAATAAAATAATGCCCTGTTCAATAAGTCCCGGAACCCGGGGCTGGACGATGAATTACCTCGAAAGTAGAAATACATTCTGGCATAAATGGCAGTGGTTTAGCAAAATATAATGCGAAACACAAATGAGTCTTTTTATTCCTGATTTGTTGGAATCAAGACAAATAAATGAACTAGAAGATGGTGTACTTGTAAATTTCAATTATGCCTGCGACATGCTCCCTCACATAAATTCATCCAAAAAAGAAGACGTAATGGCATTAATGGAATGTAACTAAATAAATAAGAAACTCCTTATGTAATCAAAAACAAAAAAACAGTGATCGATTTGTTGAGGTAATTAGAGGCAGACGTAACTTCAGGAATGCCGCAGAAAAATGTTTATAGTGTCACAATTAGTTTTAATGACGAAAAGGCCCAGAATAAATGAACACATTTGTCAACAAATACTATGAAGAGAGAGTAAGAGCATGGCTTAAGAAGTAAGGGTATGCTGAAGAAATTAACTTTGTAGCTTCTTGATCCTCGAAGAGAGCATACAGAAATAAGCTGTAGACTTTTAGTTAGTCAGACTTCAAGAAAGGTACAGATCAACATTGTTTTCTTGCGACACTGAGGCAATTAATATGGTTCTAAATCACACATGTGGGTAGATAAGACCACCAGGATAAAATAACAGAGGTAGTCACGAGAATAGGTAGATTCAACTAGTGACCTGATGATATTAGGCTACAAAGAAACCATTGTCGTAAATTACACTTTGTATGTGAAGAAGCAAAGTGTTTCCATTCATTGTGAAGGATTTCCGCCGTTCCACACCACAAACTGTGTTGTTTATTCATATTCAAGTACTCGTTTTTCCCTCGCACGATACGTGATCATGATAATACATGTACCCAAGTGCCGAAATATGTTAGCTATAATACTAAAATTTAAGGATTAAGTGAAATTATCCACTTTTTGAATTATGAATTTTATTACAATGTCTGTGTAAATTTGCAAATAGACAATTTTTGCAAATTATGTAATGTACATTATAATGAATAAATGAAATAATATTTCTGCATTGCTGGCATCCTAACAACCCATACCACATGCCATAGTGGCAGCTTATGCGTAGATCTAGATGTACTCATAATCAATTCCAAAGTTCATATGTTCGTGGATAATGAGCAAGTTATCCTACTTCGTGCAATCTATGTTAGGTAACCTGTTTGACCTGTGTCAAAAGTAATTGGAAAATAATACCAGAAAGGTTTTTCGGATATAAATAACTGGAGTCCTAATTGTGATTAATTTTAAAGTCTGCCGCTGTCATTGATCCCGAAGGCGAATACACGCACTCCGTGTAAACACTTCAGTAAAATATCAACGGGGAAATTAAAAAATTCGCTTGATTCAAGGAGGAGGAATATTGCAAATCCTACCCATTAGATATCTCGCTTAATAATTTGTTCTCTTTTAAAAGAATGAGTAAAAGGAATGTGGAAATAAAAGGTAAACTTTAGGAATATAAATAATAGGAAGGAACTATAAAATGGTTTCTCTACATCATAAAATTACGCAATTATTTCAATTGTCATTGGTTATATATATATATATATATATATTTCTAAATTTCTACTCTGGTACTCAGAACACATTAATTTCTTGTTGACTGTTGTCAACTTTTCCTCTCCCTTTACTCTGTCTGTCAATCGCCTTTTTTACCCGTACCTTGTACGATTATTGTTCTCCCCTTATCAGAATATTCTTAATCCATCTTTAATTAAAATGCTTTGCTACTATTTCCCTACGTTTTTGACTAGATTAACACTTATCTTTGATAAACAGTCAAGTTACGCGTACAAAGCTCCAAGTTAATAGCTTTACGAGTTACTTGCTAGCAACTTTACTCAGCGTCCTTTTAATCAATTTCCTCTTAATTTTGTAGACTATTTAATCCTTTTTGTTACTCACCTTCTTTTACCACTATGACTCATTTCTTTTCAAATATGAATTAACCTTTCCATTTGGTCTAATTTTTGCCCTTCAATTTTAACGTGTAATTTACTCGTAGCCTTTCTTCTTCTCTAAAACCTTATTAACTTTGTTTTATTCACTTTGAGTTACAATCCAGACCAATGACACTGATTTCCTAATACAACCAGCAGTGATTGTTACCCCTAGACTGAATTGAGTAATCATTTGCAAACGAAACAGATTTGACTGATTCTCTACCGACTTTATAATTGAAAATTATCAAATTTTTAATGAGTATAAAATAAAATTTTATCATGCTTAAATAAGTTATCAAATGGGTTTTTCTGTGTTTTCATGAACTGCAATTTTAATTTTTTCCTCTCTTCTTTTACAGGTAAGTGCCTCTTGGAAATACGGACTTTTTTTGGACAAGGGGCCAATTGTTTGAGTGAAAGGGAAGTAAAAAGCCTCAATTGAAAACAAAATTGTTGGCAAAAAATGTGTTTTTTGTGGTATTGTTTGTTTTTCTCTCTTTTATTTTATACATCGATAAAAATACTTTTGAATTTTCATTACTCTTTTATATTTATATTATTACGATTGACACATTTAGAATATTAGTTTTCCGTATTAGGTTTTGGAGAATTGGGTCGAGATTCCTATGATGCCATAGAAACGAACATATTATGTCTCTAATTGGATTAATTTTGAATAATTTTTATAAATATTTTGTAAAATTTGCATCAATATGAAATTAAGACCTTCTATGGAAACTGTAAGGTTTTGTTTTGGGATATTATGCTGTCGATGGAAGACATTATTACGAAAGTGTTCAGTTGTCACTCATGCTCAAAAATATTACTCGAATTTTGATAAGACTTTTAAATGCTAATATTTATAGAATTAGTGGCGTTCAAAGTTACTAACACGCATTCCCACTCTTACAATTATATTGTCTGTTTCGGAAATACTAAGGGACAGGTCGAACACCTGGTCTATTGTTGTGTAATTGATAAGGGATTTCGATATAAATTGTGACGCAACGCGTACAGCTACGAATGCCTGTGGCAGTGTATGAATGAGTAATTCCTCATAGCATCTTCTTCCTTTAAAGCCCGCAAAATTTCGGAGTGATAGTCAACGCCTCAGTAGCTTAACTGGCTAATGCAATCGGCCGGACATCGAGGGCATGTAGACAGGATGGAAAATGACAGAATGCCCAAACTGATACTTAATAGCAAGATGGAAGGAGTCAGAAGAAGAGGTAGACCAAGGAAGAGATGGCTACAGGATGTGGAGGATGACTTGAAGGCAATGGGAGTTACATGATGGAAGGAAAAAGCAAGAACAAGAACTGAATGGAGGCATATTATAGAGGAAGCCAAGGCCCACACCGGGCTGTAGAGCTGCAGATGATGATGTAGGCATGTACTCATTCACTAACTTACGCCCCACAACCAGGATACTTACTAGACCGAGATTTATTCAACAATGAGTAATTTTCGAAAAAAACAGACCAAATATATTTTTAAAAATAAAACTTCTAAACGACTTATTTCAATAATCAATTTTGGAATTACAAAACTGCGAAATGAAGTTCACCTCTGATGATTGATGCAATCGAAATTTATAGCTGTGATCGTGTGTTAAGTTAGTGAAGTAGATAAGTCGATTTCGAGCTCCTCGTTGGTGAAAAGGAGCCGGATGAATGGTAATAGTTCATCGAAATTTAAATTAAAAGTGAGAGGGACAATTGGAAAATCATTTTTAACATTTATTGTTTACAAATTGTCACTAGGAATCTAGGAGTTTGGCCGAAATTTGTACGTAGCAGAGTTACTCTAGATAACTACCAACAGGAAGATTATTAGTTCCAAATAATGCAACTAATATGGTTCCCCCAAATACCTCTTGTATATCTGTTGTGTATATAGTCAACGGTTTAAGTCAGGTTTTGGAATGGCGCAAGCTTTTAGCTCCTACATATCTCAGTTTCATCAAAAAAGACAATACCTCTACACAAAATAATAAACCCATTATAAATTCTACGCACTTACTCCCTCTCGTCAATCCTTGCTTAACATTCCTACCCTATTCAGACTCCTTTCTCGCTTCCCTCTAGCCCTCAACTCTATCAAGTTTTCGGTATCTATCGTCAATCAAAATGCTTGGCATCCAACATTCCTTCTTCCTTTGGACCCCTCCCAACAGCGCTCTCCCCTCCAACTTCATTCCTAATACGTCTTCGTGTAATCCCCCTTACACCCAATGTACCTTTTCAACTACTCCTTCACACTCGTATTCCAAAGGTTTTCAATTCACACCCATATTGAGATTACTATTTGAAACTTTGACTTAGGAATAAGTGTTTAAGATGTTGAGTGTTGCATGGACTTAAGTGTAGTATTTCAAAATAATACATTTTCTTCACAAAAAAACCATTCAAGATATTCATAATAAACATTTTTTATATCTTTAAAATATTTAATTGCATTCAGAACGGTATTTACAAGAATTGTTTGATAAAAAAATGAAAATGGATCATAGAATTTAATTCAATGAATTCCTTGGAAAAAATATAATCCCTGATATGTGCTAGCGTATCCTAATACGTGCATGCACATATTTCATTGATTTAATGCTAGTATTTCGTCAAGGATAGCTTTTGAAATTTGAGACATATGTAGTTCGCCTCTGATGATCGTTTTCCATTTAGGTCTCCCTTCATATTGAGGAAAAGGAAAGTTTCACATAAGCTCAGTTCTGGATTATATGGAGAATGGCGGACACGCTTGTTAATTCAAAGAACTGCGGGAGATGCTGCGACAGTAAATATTAACGGAGCCATCCGCTAATATGCTTGAAAACCCAGAAATTTTATGGACTAAAAATCATTCGCCTTGGCCGGGATTCGGACACAGATCCCTCGACGTCCAGCTGAGTGCTTTAGCCAGTTAACATACCGAAGGCATTCTTACAATCCGAATTATGGGTACTTTAATGGGACAGGATATTACGACGACATATGGTTGATAGTGTCAGAGGTATTTGTAATTGTGTGCATTGCGCCAAAATTCACAAGGTGAAAGCCAAATTAAGGCCAAAGCTAAGTTAACAACACATTTTCAAAGATTCTCAGTGATCTAAGACACAGGTTTTTTCCGTCAACTCACAATTCCTTTAAAATGTAAAACTATCAATTCAGCCCAGCTAATTAAGTAAATTCATTTCCTGCCTACCAAGCCGGTTGGCAGGAAATGAGTTCATGACTTTACCATAATCCCTGCCTCTATTCTATTCTCCATTACTCTCCGACTCACTTACTTCGGATAATGTTAAGCTCTGAACATAAAAACGCCACGATACCTAATCAATAACCGCCGAAGTCTCTGTGAGGTGTGGCAACTGGGCACGGTACGCCAAAGAAGAAATAAGTTCGGGATTGACAAACTTATCCTCCATTGTAGAAAGATCGAAGAAACATTCGTACATGTCTTAAAGCTGACGCTTGGTCAGAAGTCGGTTGTCAGAGACGCACAATTACTGACATTAATTTTACTCCCGCTAACAAAGACACCACTCGCCGATCCAAACGGAAAAGTAGATGAGCTTCACAAGTGTATGTCTCCCGCACAGAGATAAATGCCTATCCAAACATATGCATAATTTTTATATTCCCTAGCTACATGATACGTACTACAATGTATTTTCATTGACAAAAATTAACCAACGCTATAACGCCAATTCTTTCCAACGCTATAATTAAGTCGTAAATTTCACACATTATAATCACCATTCATCTGCATCTACATGTGCTCTGCAAACAGCCGCAGCCTTGTGAAGGGGAGGGGGTGTTAGGTCAACAGGTCGAACAAATTAAGCCACTGAGAAGGAAGCTACTGCCATGCACAAATATTCAGTACCGGGAAAATTTTGTAATCCTGTGGAAACGATACCACCAGTACTAAGTAAGGTAATTTTCTTCGTGCCTGCAATCATTTCTATTTTGATCTCTAATCACATGAGGAACAATGACATTAAAATTATCCGTACAACTACCACTCTCCCTCATTTTATGTACGTGTTCTGATCTACCATAACAAGTCGGGGCCTGTAATATGCTTTGAGCAACCTCGGATAAGTGACTTTCCTCGCATTTACACAGTTAATTTTAACTGTGTTTCAACAAATGGTCAACTAGTGACTTCCATCCTAATATTCCCAATAGTTTTGCGGCACTGCTACGCTGTTCATAACACCTTCAAAAAACTTAGCTGCTCTACGTTGCCCTTCATTGCACCAACTATATAAATACATTTCATGAATACCAGTTGATATGTGGTGATATAGGATCTTCGTCAAACCAGTACCTGAAGTTCATTTATTTCACATCAATCCGAAAACAGCACTTTGGGCTACATCGGACTTTTAACAATTAAGTAATAACTGAAACAATTACGAAGACCCAAGCCCTAGATGGAATTAACCCACATTGGCGGGAATTGAACCCGCGATATCTGGGATGGAGGGCTAGGACGTTATCCCCCCGCCACCGGGGCCGGCAGTTCGGATTTTTAACTATTGATTTAATGGCCAAGAGATTCCCGTTTTCCTGAATGACCGAATTAAATTTATTTCCAAAAGTTAATCGACTGGTCCGATCTGGCTCCTTCAATTATTGAGTCAACTTATTTTTTTAGGAATGAAATCTTCTTGTGAACTACGACGAATGTTTCTGTCTAAAATTTTTAACGCAGGCGCGAGTGTTGGAGTGAAAATCATCATCGCAATCTGCTAAGCTACCCCTTACAAATTTTCGGGGTTGTAAATATAGCGACCACCACAGGAAAATGAATGAATCTAACGTTATGCTTGTCGAACCAACTTTCCTGATCGAGGTAATAATGCGAATTTGGACTATTCCTTCAAATGACTGGAAATATCAGGCGATTTGCAAGAGGCAATACTGAAGTTATACAAAATTTTCTCGTCACTGTTATTTTCGTGCAACTAATATCTCAATCTCAATGATGTGTATATTAGAGGGAACACTTCGAGTTAGGACGTGTAAAAAAGTGTACCTTAATAATTTTAATTACTCTTTGCCATTACATATAAACTTCATGCTTTTAATTTCTTTAAAAATAGCCATGACCCATTAGCTAGGTACACACTCATGTATATATCTAGATTTTTTGATCATAGCTGAAGAAAAACTTCACCAAGACATTGAGATACATTGTTGTTACAAGTGCATATTTAGCAAGACACTATTTTAGCTTTTTCATTCGCTCCAAAACTGAATAACGATACTACATAAACAATTATTAGTCAATTTATTTTCATTCAGCTCTATTTTTTATTCATTTCCTGCAACATGTAAGTTTGATAGCTCTAATACTAAAAATATTCAATGATTATTGCAGAATCAACATGCTAAGTATAGGATGAAAACTTAGAAAGTGAAGGTAATGAGATTTAATAGAAAAGAAAGGATGTGGAAAACGTAAAATTTTGGAGGTTATTAATTCAAAAAGGTACAACCATGACATCACCAGAACAGAAATTGTTGTAGAAGAAGGTGGGAAAAATAGTAAGGATAGTAAAAGGTGAGCTACGTTGGTTGAGAACCTTTCACATAGAAGTGGGAATTGATGACAGACATACTAGATAAGGATAAAAGGAAAAGACTCTTGACAGGAAACATGGTTTTGAACATACACAAAGACGGTCGTTGAAGCAACATCAGTCACGAAAGCCTCCAAATATTAAATCAGGTGCTTTCGAAGCGTGTTTGGAGAAGAATGGATGAAACAAAATAAAAGGAAAGGAAAACAAAAGATGAATCTCTCGGCATATTAGAGGAAGAGAGGTTTCTCTCCAGTAAAACTCAAGGAATGCAGGAAAGGTGAATGCGGGTGATGCTAAAATGCAATAGGATGTTGAAGACTGCGTTGGAGTGGGAAGTCCTGAAAAAACTGGGTAGAGGGAGCCACATATCAATATTTGATTTTAAAAGTAGAAAATATGCAGAGCTGAGGTGCAAGTAATTGTAATTAGTGGTAGGGGCGTATCATAGCCCTTATTTGATTAGGAGTATCACAAAATGTAATTCCAGGGTCCATCAAAAAGTTGTCTACCTAACCAGGTAGACCACTACCTGATAGGTAACCAATGAATTCAATTAACAGTATTCGACGTTTAAATCTGACGGATTCGACAACTTCGCTAAGTGATGAAAACACTACAAAATGGCAAGGAGTGATGAGGAGTTATGATTCTTCTCTATTTCAACTGAAGCCTGTAAGTTAAGTCAACTAGACTTGCTGAGATGCGAGTGTATAGACTGCGTAAATTAAAACACAATCAGTGACTTTTGATCGTCGTCGCATTTATTGTGACATTATCGTTTAAAGGCACCGTTGGAAGGTGTTCCTTCGTGAAAAAAATTAAAAAAATATTAGATGCGTATGAGACATAGTAAGGTTAGTGTATAACTATATGAGCTGAAATCGTACTTTGATTAAGTTAAAATATTGTTGTACCTAATATTTTCCTATATTATAATACAATGTTATGAATGTGTAGTTTTAAGCTATATTAATTCTCTTTAAACTAATAACACTAAAAATCTGATATGATGTTTTGTTATCTTTCGATGAATTTCTACAGTATTTGGAGCCTTTGATTAGTTTCACTATTGCATTGATTTCACTATTCTCCCCTGGCTTTAAAGGTAAAAACGTCTTACTGAAACAATGAAAAATAATAAATATAATTAATGCCAAACATAAATGTTAAATCATTTTCACCATTTGTGATTTTGATGTTAATGGGCATTACCTGTCAATTTTTAAATTTTGTGCATTCAAACAGTTTACAGAGTCTGCAAAAAAAGAACATCTTCATGGTCTCAAGTATATAATGATTAACACAAAGGTTGACGCTTCCTTAAAATATACGAGTACGTAGTGACAACATTATTGCACATATACTGTTTTACCATGCAATGAACTGGCTGCGGGAAACGCTTTCCACCCATGTACATGAAAATTCGCCTTTTTGTCTATTACTAGATCCCGAAAGGCATGCTTGGATCGTTCAAATGATCAAAGAGTCCATCAACACTAAAATATTATTACAAATTTTTAATTTAAATTTAAAGAATACACACAAACACAGACATATATATATATATATATATATATATATATATATATATATATATATATATATATATATATATATATATACACTTTTTTGGAAAACCCACAAACGTGTAATGTAAATTCACTGATAAGTCATAACAAACACAGAAACCAAAACACAAAAGAGGAAAAACTCACTGGTTCTCGAATTTTCGGTGGTCCAACCACCTTTCTCAAGAGGAATTAGGAACAGAACTGTTCTGTTCGGTTCCTAATTCCTCTTGAGAGAGGTGGTTGGACCACCGAAAATTCGAGAACCAGTGAGTTTTTCCTCTTTTGTGTTTTGGTTTCTGTGTTTGTTATGACTTATCAGTGAATTTATATATATATATATATATATATATATATATATATATATATATATATATATATATGTCTGTGTTTGTGTGTATTCTTTAAATTTAAATTAAAAATTTGTCTGCTGGTTGGACATATATATATATATATAAAAAACTTAGACAGCCACACACAGCACGAGAAGAAATAAAAAGAACACTCACACTAATATCTTGATAATTTCTACGGATTTGAACTCCATCAGTCATATCTTATCTTCAGAAGAAGACGGAGTTCGAGTCCGTCGAAATTATCAAGATATTATTGTGAGTGTTCTGTTTATGTGTTCTCGTGCTGTGTGTCGAATAAAAACGAACGGCCTACTCCGAGGCCTTCTTAAGGTCAGGCAGAGGAGTCTGATCTGAAGAAGGTCTCGGAGTAGGCCGAAAGCTTAAACAATCTACAATGTGTCCTTTTACGTGTAATATATTTTATTCTGTGTTCTATTGTGCCGTCCAAATGTTATATTGCTCTTGTGAGTGCTTCCACATCATCGATACAGGGTTCGTCCGGAAAATAAGTGTACTGAGCTCAGGAAAAAAAATTTATTGCACTTTTACATATCTTAAGCTAATATTCCTCAAAATATAACCCTTGTGAGTCGATACACTTGTTCCAGCGGCGTTCCCTATCCTGGAACCCTCCCGTGAAGGCATCTTCGGGAACCTCTCGAAGACACGTCGTCACGGCCTCTTTGACGGCGTCCAAAGTCCCGTATCGCGTTCCTTTCAAACTCCTCTTTATCTTCGGGAACAGAAAGAAGTCCGGTGGTGCCAAGTCCGGGCTGTAGGGCGGGTGCGGCAGCGTTGCCACGCCGTGCTTGGCCAAGAAATCCGAAACGACAAGCGCGGTGTGAGACGACGCATTGTCGTGATGCAGCCGCCAGATGTTTTTGATCGCTGGCCGGACGCGGGTGACTCGTTTTCGAAGCCTGTCGAGCGCTTGGACGTAAAATGCAGCATTTACAGTTTGTCGTTCAGGTACAAATTCGTAGTGGACGACTCCCCTTTTGTCAAAAAAGACTTATTTGTCAAGACACCTATTTTCCGGACGAATCCTGTATACAGGTATATATATATATATATATATATATATATATATATATATATATATATATATATCGTTAGCGAATAAAAACACAGACAAACGCATAAAAATGGAATATTTATTTGCATGCGCTTTTGCTCGCTTGCAATATTTCGCTTATCCAATTATTAATATCTACAGCCGTTAGAATTTCCTATATATAACCATAAACACAATATACAACCCAAAGGTCGGTTTGGTAGGTTATAGTAGAGTTCACTCAGTATTATCATTTTCTACGAGGCATGTTTTTTAAGGAAGTACCGTTTTGCGATTCTGCCGCCGCAGCGCTACGGTCGGCGTTCCGCGCGTGCACGCTGGTTACCTACATGTCTTGTCTACGCACTGACGTCATTACAGTCTGATTCTTTATTGTATACGTTGTTTACTGAGTGTTTAAGATGCCTCCGACAATCGTGAGTCCCGCGGATTGTGAAGTACGGGATGTTATAAGATTTCTTAGTGCTAAAGGCGTAAAACCGATCGATATTCATCGTGAGGTCGTTGAAGTTTACGGACGAAACATTATGAGTGGTGGAATGGTAAGAAAATGCGTGAGAGCATTTAAAGATGGCCGCACAAATGTGCATGATGAAGAACGGAGCGGGCGTCCTTCGGTCGTAAATGAAGATTTGGTGCAGAAAGTGGACGAATTCTGCCTCGTAATGATACAATCAATGCAGCGTCTCATTGTGAGACATTGAAAAATCTGCGTCGTTCAATCCAGAACAAAAGACGTGGCAAGTTGAGTAAGGGTATCGTTTTGCTGCATGACAATGCCCGTCCACATGTGGCTAATCAGACCAAAGATCTCATCAAATCATTTCAATGGGAAACTCTAGATCATCCTCCATACAGCCCTGATCTGGCGCCCAGTGACTACCATTTGTTCCTGCACTTGAAGAAACACCTGGGCGGTTGGCGTCTTCAAGACGATAACAAAGTCAAAACATTTGTGATGCAGTGGTTAACAAGTCAGGCGGCAGAATTTTATCAGGAGGGTATTCAAAAACTGGTACCACGTTACGACAAGTGCCTCAATATTCACAGAAATTATGTAGAAAAGTAGATTAAGGTAAAGGCTTTCACGTAAAAATAAAATTATTGCGATATCTTTGCACGTCTTTTTTTAATTCCAAAACGGTAGTTACTTAAAAAACATACCTCGTATATATATATATATCCGGTCGAGAATTCCTCCATTGTCCATTTAAGAATAAAAATATCTCCAAAGTCTTCAGAGAGTCGTAACTGAACATCATTAAACTCATTGATACCTCTTCACCAGAATATATTCTATCAAATATTGGTTCTACCAGCAATGGTTATCTTCTATCCAGAATATTGGTCGTTAGTGAAAAATTGGCAATCGCCAAAAGTGATTAGATTTCGATGACAGTCAATGAATTGATTGCTACAGTTGAAATTCTACGCTGAATTTTATCCAAATACTAGGCAGATTGAAGGTAAAAGGGGTACATTATTTGGGTAATAATCAATCAAACCTTCCGATGAGTATTTACCTTAATAATTTATTTAAAGTTTCAATTGTTACTTAAGTATAGAGTTATAGTTGACCTCGTGCTAAGCCCCTCACAAATTGTGTCGAATTCAGACATTATCGGGGGGGGGGGTGGAGAGTGAGTTCGTTTTTATCGACGGCACATTCGATTTCCCGGGAAAGCCTTGCCCTCAAGGAATCTCATCGTTCGAATTTCGGATGGCCAGGTCCAAGAACATTACTTAGGATTTGACCTTGATCTTCCGGCCAATAGCCGATTGCATTCTCCGCAAGATCACTTCCCTGGCCAAACGATGCAAAAATATATAAATATATAAATATATATATATTCCAAGAAAGTGACTATATATATATATATATATATATATATATATATATATATATATATATATATATATATATATAGATGATTTCTTCGAAGTAACACGGAAGTGTTGAATAAAAAACTTAGACAGTAACACACAGCACGAGAACACATAAAAAGAACACTCACAATAATATCTTGATAATTTCGACGGACTTGAGCTCCGTCTTCTTCGGAAGACGGAGCTCAAGTCCGTCCGGAGCTCCGTCTTCTTCGGAGTCATATCTTATCTTCCGAAGAAGACGGAGCTCAAGTCCGTCGAAATTATCAAGATATTATTGTGAGTGTTCTTATGATGTGTTCTCGTGCTGTGTGTTACTGTCTAAGTTTTATATATATATATATATATATATATATATATATATATATATATATATATATAACCATAAACACAGTAATCAACCCGAAGGTCGGTTTAGTAGGTGATGGTAGAACTCACCCATGCACCAAGCCCGACGGCGTGTGAAATTCACACATCAGCGTAGGGGGGTCAGTTCCTTTCCCTGTGCTGGTCATGGTTTTCCAGGAAGATCTGGCACCCGAAAAATCACACGGCCTGGGTGGAGCTGCAGGAGCCCAGACATGCTTGCCCGGGAATCAAAACCGGGCCCTCCGATTCAACGCTCCACTCCGGCACTACCGCGACCCACTCTTGATTAAAACCAGTTTGAAAGGCCTTCCCCAACTCGCGAAGGAAGGGAAAACTTTTCTCAGGTGGTCTCTATCCGAGAAACGACTTTTTTGATGAAATAAAATAAAGAGAAAAGTAAATCTTTATGATGTATATAAATATATATAATATTATATTAATAATGATATTATAGTAACATAGTATTTATAATTATAAGTATATGATTATAAATACATGTAAAATAAGGTTTTAGTTGGTCGCGGAAAAGGTTTACGTCACATGAGTTAAATATTTAGTTCAAATGTGCCGCATATTTTGTAAGTGAACCTGGTATTTTTGAATACATTAAAACAATTGCTCATATCATCCCAGCGGAAAATGTGTACTATAATGGCTAATTTGCTGGTCAAATGTCACCGCGGGATTAGGTAAAATTCGCAAAATTTTCAGTAATGTTCTCTTTGACGCCGGTTCCCATTAGCTTAATATTATGTACTATATATGTACACCCAGTATTGCTTCGCAATTTTTACCTACTCTTGGTTCGCATACCTTTGAGACGAAAATAGTGTTATTACGGCCACAATGTTATAAAGCCCCAATAATTGGAAAGGTAAATATTTTCTCACCCCTTTCCTTCCATAGTAAATTTAGTTTACTTTCTTCCTCCCATCGTACATAATTGCTAAACTTTCGTTCAACACGGATTTAATGAGTGCAAAGATGTAGTGATATTAGTTTTTTTGGCATTTTTGAAACATACGATTGGTTACCAAACATTCTGTTCTCAATAGGAGTAATTTTTTATCAGTATATGCCTATATTTTGTGAAAAACGGATGGGCACTCTAGCTCTGCTCTTATCTTGAAGCTTGGTGGGAAAAAGCAAAAATATAACAGGTTTATTTCCTAGCACACTGAGATTTTTTCGACTGGAGAAATAGTAGCAAATAATCGACGAGCTAATCCCCCCGGGCAACTCAGGCCCTGGAGGACAAGTTACGGAGTGCTCGGGGCATTCGCGAGGAGAAGAGGAGCTGCTCGCGCGGCGGTGTCACCCCTCCACGCCCACGCCCTCCTTTCACTAGACAAGACCCGCATTTTAACTACCGAGCAGCCAAGAACTACTCGGAGGTGGCTGGACCCTGGCCTCCACCACGTCTCCCCTTTTTCTCCGACCGCCACTTTCCCGACCTTCTCTCTCCATGAGAGAGACATACGCTCATGGATGGTTCAACCTAATATTAAAAACATCACATTCTTATAGTTCTCCATTTCATTCAAGGAACTTTTATCCAGTTTATATTACTAAACTACCTAAAAAATATACTATCCTCAGATTCGAATAGCAGGATCACTTGTTTAATATCACTCCTCGTTCCTCATCCCAAAACAAAAAATCCAGATGAACTACGTAGATGAATGACTTAATTTTACTAATGAGTTTTTCGAGGTTAAACTCTGATTTAAATCCGGCCACGGTCGGGCAGAACGGCTCTGCCGCCCCAAGGGCCCGCGTCCATCCTTAGCCAAACAAATGAGTGCGAAGGAGAGTGTTTTGAATTCCATATCGGTGTGTGGGTGTGGGAAAAATGGTAATCTAGATGGCAAAATATCAAGTGGAAAGGGGTCACCGTTAAGTATTGTGTCCGCGGCAAATGTAGGGGGTTGCTTCCTTCATTCGATCCCTTCCACTGCTATTATTCATTCGCATCCAGCACCAACCCCTGGTACCCTTTCCCCCGCCCCTGCAGAACTAACCAATATCGAGCCCACTTTCCGGTCGATTCCGCGGGGTCCTCAGGGCAGCGGCCCTCCGCCCGGGGAACTGTCGTCCGCCCTCCCTCCGTCTCCCAATCCCCGTCGGTCCCCCACCCCTCACCCTCCCTACGTCCGTCCCTCCACTCCGCCGCGCGGCGACCTCAGAGACTCCGCGGCAACTCTCAGTCCAAACAGATGTTTTTCACGCACCCTCCGGCCGTTTGAGTGCTCGGTGACCGACTCATCGCTCCGTGATGTTCTCGAGGACGATATTCGCTGTCTACCAACATTGAGACATGGGCGATTAATAAGCTCGGCAGGCTGGTGCCGTGGCTTTCTAAAATATTCTGTTATAATTATAATCAGATAAAGCGTAAATAAGGCTAATATCCTAAACTATTTATTTCAGAACCTCAACAGCAAACATATTGCTGCAGAAAAGAAGTCCCACAAACTTAACCTGAAATCTCATGACTATCATATTGTTGTCCTTGGAAGGAATAGAAAAAATATTTCCAATTTATGAAAGTTAGGAAAATCCCATGGTTTGGAGGGAACTCATAATAGAATCCTGGAAGTACATGCTGATGAACATTGCAACTTGCTTGAATAGAGTTTACAAATCGAAAAAAGAAAGTTCAGTGTCTCGCGACTGGAAAGCAGCCTACACAACTAATATAAATACGGTAAGCAGGATATATTTATTCAGTTTGTTAGTGCGGTGAATGAAAACAAATTTGAAAGGCTTCGCACCGAAAGGGGTGAAAGTCGAGTTGCATGAATTTCATGGCAAATCTGCTCCTGTGTTTGTAATTGTTTGCGATTGAGCAAATGAGTTTGAACGTGACTGTAATTCCATAAATAACGAACATCATTCAGGACTTTCAGTCGAAGTGACTTCCTCCGTATAAAAATCATAGACACAGTAATCAACCCGAAGTTCGGTTTGGTAGGTTATGGCAGAGTACACCCAGTATTAAGCCGAACGGCGTGTGAAATGCAGACATCAGGGTAGGGGTGCCAGTTCCTTTCCCTGATCTGGTACCCGAAAAATCACACGGCTTGGGTTCAGCTGATAGCGCCCAGAGAGGCTTGCCCGGGAATTGAACCCGGCCCTTCCGGTCAGTAGTCCAACGCTTTACCCTTGCACTAACGCAACCCACTTCCTCCGTATATGGTTGATAAAATCCTCTTTATGATTTTGAGTGATCGACAAATTAGCGTTTGCGAAATAGACGACCCACATATCAAAAAGTATAGAGTTTATAGTTTGGCACGAAATGTTAGTCGTAAAAAAATTCCCGGCAAATGGATACCGCTTTAGCTCTCAGTGGAGTATAAACGGAATTTTGTGGTTGATACAGAGGGCGGTTTTGCACCTTTCCGTCCCAATCCGAACTTGTTTCTGCGTCGATGCGAAACTATGGACTTTGCATGGACACACTACTACACTCCAAAGACGAAAGAATAGTCGAAACAGTGAGTTTACAAAGGTGCTCCTGCTCCAAAAAAGAGGAGAACGGTGAAATCGACCGTAAAGGTCATGAAGACGGTTTTTTTAAGACGCTCAGGTAATCATCTTCATCGATTACTTGCAATGGGGAAAAACGATAAATTAAGAGTAGTAAGCCCTATTATTGCACCGGTTGAGACAAGGAATAAAAATTAAAAGGTCCTCCTTCGCCAAAAAATACGCATACCCCCAAAAAGATAATGCACGGGTGTAAATTTTCGCAAATTCAATGAGGAAAATTATGGAACTAATGGTCGAACAACAGCAATAACACAACATCCACCGTGTTTACCAGATTTTCCATATTATTTATAATATCATAGTTGAAAAGATGGCAGGAAACGATTCACGTCGAAAAAGGAGTTAATTGCCAATTATGCAAAGCCTATTGTGAGGACCCTCCGAAATACTACTCTTGGACAGCTTAAAGAAATTGGAGAAACTGGGAAAAGTTTATCCAACCAAAAGGAAATTATGCTGAAAAATAAAAAAATATACCAAAATAATTTATGGTTTTATTTTTTCCTCAGAGCTTATTGAACGACTCACCTAGGAACATACACGTAATATAACCATTCTCTAAAAGTGAATCATACCCTAGCGTGACCATGATGGTTTTATGAAAATTAGACCAAGATAAAAACAATCGGGTCTCTCCATTTATGATTAGCTGAAATCGGGGGAAGGGAATCAAATATTGGCTCCTGTGTTTTTGGATTTCCCAAAATGAACTGAAAAATGGATTTATTGAGAAATTGGTGTAAAAAATGATATATTAAGATGTTAATAAGAAAGTGACCAAATGGATTGGAGTCTTTATATCAAACTGCAGTCAAAATGTAGTATTCGGTGGCTCAATTTCATTTGCGGAAAATGTAATTTCAGCATTACCATAGAGCATTGTTTTATGGCCCCTATTTCTTTCGTACATTAATGATTTAAGCCCCCATTTCAGACGTAAAATAGATAGGATTGAATTAATAAGCTCCGATATGTCAAATACATGGGTGTTACATTTACATCGAGCATTAAATGGGATACCCAAATGATAGAAAAAGCACTTTTATAAGAAAGAGAGAGACAGGGAGAATATATACTTCACTTAAATCATTTTAGGACACCTTTAAAATATACAGCAAGTATTTAGAATCCATGGGAGAGAAGTTTAATTCAGAATTTGGGAAATGAGCCAAGATATGTCGTCAGATTTTAAAAAAATTTCTAAGAGAAGAGAGTAAGCATGACAGGTATGTTGAAGGAATCAAATTGGAGCTGGTTCATTCACCAAGAGAGGATTTTGAGACATTTTTACTGGACCATACAGAGTAGGCAAGTTTTTTTGCGACATCGAGTTCGTGTATTATGGTTCCAATTTTAATGGGGTAGTGCCGGCTAAAGCGAGAAAATAAAACATATAGACACCGTCACCGATAGCCTCAACTACTCCTTCACTCGAAAAAGGTAAATTCATGACAACACCGGTGCAAAAACATTTCTATATTTCAAAACTACAATTTTTTCTATCAGTCAAAAACATCATTTTCTTATTCATTAACAAAGGCATACACGTGTGTGTGTACGTGAGTCGGATATTATTGTGACTGTATAAATTAATTAGTTGCATGTTTAGTGTATGCTCTAAAAAACTGCTCTCACTCTTGCGTTGCCTTTTTATGCACTAAAAACCACATTTATCAGCTACTATATCTTGATAATTGAGGTTAGAGCTCACCCTATACTAAGCCCGACGGCTTGTGAAATTCACACATGCGGTGGAAGAGCCACATCAATGCCCTGTGTCGCCTATAATTTCCTAGGAGGAAGTGCACAGCTCGGTTGTCACTGAAGGTTCCCCGGTAGGCGTGCCTGGGAATCTAACCACGGCCCTCCGGTCAGCAGTACACTATACGCAATGCACTACCACGTGCAATCTTCTGTATATTGAGTAGTGAAAACGAAAAAGATGTTATGTAGAGCAGATTTTAGTAGACTTAATGAGCTTATACAAGTATGTGGAATCAGTTGGAATTGGAATGTTATGGTACAATAATATTCATAGATAACAGTAGCACTGCTTGAATTCCACATCGTATTCAGAATTTTTACGACGATATGAGAACTTTAATCTCCAGGCGAATGGCACGATATATCTCCATTATTTCCTCAGCAGTCAGGATTGTTGTTTGTCTACAAAATATCGACATTCAGTTTTATAAAAATTGCTCGTCGTCACCCAAATGTCTTGGTGGTCTAAAAGAGTGGTCTTGGTGGTCTTTAGAGTGTAAAACCTTTGACTATTGATCCGAGGGCATGGATTCAATTTTGGTTGAAACATCCGCACACGGCCGCCTCTCTCCAGACGTGTAGTTTGTGGGTACTACATCTTCCTGGGAAACCACAGGTGGCACGGGGAATAAGGGACTCTCCCCATTATTACAACGTTAGTGTGCGAGTTCCACATGCCATACTGGTGCTTAGTTCAAGGGGATCTCCATGGAGTACCGTGGGTAATATATTTCCAAATTATTCAAGCGTTACTTTACGATAATGGCCAAAGTATCACTAGGTTCTCTTCAGAGCTCGAATTTTACGAGCACTATTACAGCTCGCTTATTAGAGGATGATAACTTTAATTTTTTAAAAGGACACATTTGGCTTAATATAGAATCCAGGAGTATTTTTTTGTTTAATCTATAATATTTCCGATAGAAATGAGAACTATAGTCCTCAAAGGAAGATTTTTCATGTCATTAATCTAAAATTTTTCTAAATCTAAAATTCTTATCGTTGCCAGGAAAATTTTATTAGAAAATATTGCTGGTGGACGTGATAGCCCACAGGTAGTCCAAAATTTCGAAATATAATATTTCAAAAATATTTTTTCCCATGTTATAGGTGGCACGTAATGAAAGTTTAAATATATGTGATAGGGTTAATGTATTTGAACGTGGTGGTTCACGGGGTAGAGCGTTGGACTTATGGCCGGAAGCTCCGCATTGAATTCTCGAGCACACTTCTCTGAGCGCCCTCAGCTTTACACGAGCTGTGAGATTTCTGCCATTTCAAGAACTTCCTTGGAAACCCCATGTGGCACAAGTAAAGGATCTGGCTGCCCTACACAGCTAATGTGTTAATATCATACGCAGGTAGGCTTAGTACTGGGTGAGCTTTACAATCAGCTAAGCCAGCCGTCGGGTTAATAATAGTAGTTTTTTATATAAGTCATTATAAGACGGAATGATTAGGAACTAGATTAGAAAAGGGAGTAGAAGAATATAAACCCAGATTTAGGTAAAAGGAATTATGTAGATGTTCATTAAAAACTGACGTGGGAATGTATTTGAACGAAATACGTGTGGTAAAAGGCACTGTGAAAGATCTAAAAAGTGTAGGGAGAGGTGTAAAGGACCGACAGGAACGCACCCAAAAGTGGTAGGACTGATTTTCTCTGGCGCGAACGGAGCGATGGAGGGGGGTCTGCCTGAAAAGGTAAGGTGGAGGGGGCTCTTATCAATAGACAGACATCAACCTCAGTTGCCTTCGAGCTGTCGTTAAGTGAGAACACCGTTTTTAGTAAAGCCAGTTTTTTGTCCGTGGCGAAAAACAAAATGAATCTGAATTTAGAACAACGTTATTCCGTGAAGTTTTGTGCGAAACTCGGGAAGACGGCAATTGAGAGCCTCGATATGATCAAGCAGGCTTATGGGGACACTGCCTTAAGCCGTTCCACAGTATTTGGCGTCCCCACGTCCAAAAACGGCTCGCATTAGCAAATCCAAAATCAAAACGATGTTGATTGTGTTTTTCGACTGTCATGGAGTGGTTCACAAGGAGTTTGTCCCACCAGGGGAGATTGTGAATGAGAACTTTTACGTGCAGGTGCTCACCCGCCTCCGAGAACGCGTGAAAAGAGTCCGACCGGCCATCGCAAACTGCTGGGTGCTTCATCATGACAACACGCCGTGCCATGGCGCGCTCGTCTTCAGACAGCTCCTGGCCAAATACGGCGTTGCCACGTTGCCGCACCCGCCCTATTCTCCCGATCTGGCACCACCGGACTTCTTCTTCTTCCCCCTGATGAAAAGACAGCTCAAGGGACGACGTTTTGTCTCGATAAAGGCCGTTCAAAAGGCTTCGACGAGGGTCCTCAACGGCATCCCCAAAGAAAATTTCCAGCGGGTTTACGGGGGATGAAAGCAACGTTATACTAAGTGTGTAGCAGCTCAAGGAGCATACTTTGAAGATTATTAAGTCGATGATAGTATATCGTCAATAAAATTCTTGTAAAACAGTCCTACCACCTTTGGGTACGGCCCTGTATTTTACTAGCAATTGAAATACTGATGAAGAAGTAAGATTGAGAAATCCGTTCTCACTATCACTGTATCATCGCGGCGAGCACTAACATTACGGACAACACCTGCTGTTTTCACCACTCGCCGTCGAAAGCTTTCACGTCATTCAGCGTGCGATAGTTAAACTGAAGAAACTCTTCCCTCGCCTTTAATGCAAATAATCTCCCTACATAATATTTTTGACTTCAGGATGTAATTTACGTGAAATTTCGTATTCTCCCAATTCTCAATACTTCCATCAAAGAACTACGGAAGATTCCGCGGCAGTAACTTTCGACAGAGTCATCCACTAATAACAATTAAAATGCTAACATTTCAAAGTTTAAAAATCATTTGTCCAGGAAACACTTGCCTTCGAGCCAAACCGCCTGCACGCTCTTCCCGAGAGAGAAGCTGGCACAAGAAACTCCACATTTCACTGGCACGATTTCATGCTCGTGGTGAAGTAAGATAGTGGCTACTGCACCGGCCTGGGATACGCACGGAGCGGACTCTCTAACGCGACTTCTGGGAGTCAAAAGACTAGCGAACATATGGATGCGATCGAATCGTAATTTTCCTGCGCCCTACTTTACTAGAGGAAATGAAATGAGCTTTTTGCCAATGGGCCTGTTGTATATGATAAATTTTTAAATTAATAGTAACCTTTAAATTTTAATAAGTAATAATAACCTTTTAAATTAAAAGCCTATTTAGTGAAATGCGTAATGAAAGTAAACTTGCTTCAAATGAGTTCATTTCTAGTACGAATGTTTTAGGTTTTAAAGCGAGAGTCCCTGGTAAATCATACATCAATATCAATTATTTATCTCAACGGTTTCTAATACAAAAATAGCTTCTTGGTTTATGATTTGGTAATAAAATTTTCACGCCGCCATACATATTGGAAATTGTTATAATTAGTAAGCTCTTGAAATGGTTGAAAACGCGATAAATTATTTGTACTCTTTTTTATAGGCACAATTTCATCGCAGAAGCTCGTTATTCTAGTTGTTATGACAATCAATTTTATCCAACCGATCCTCAGGAGTATAGGTAACAATAACAGTTGCAGTACACGGATCTCAACTTGGACAATGCCGTTTTAATTACACTTGAAATATCTTTATTATGCGCTTATTGTATATTTTGGGACGATAGATTGTTTACATTTCAAATGGAATCGCTCTCATAGAATTTGTACCCTATACACTTCATTTGATAGTCACATCTTACATGCAACATGCTTTTGTTATTTGTAACCACTTGATTAATCCATGTACACGCCCAGTTCTATGGTTATTTCCTTACTATACTTACCTGTACTTTGTCGCATGCAAATGTCCTCAGTTTTTGATCAACAGAAAAAGTTAATAAATAAAAAAGGAATCAGTTATCGAATATGTAATGATTATTTATCGGCAATATTTGCTTTAAAGGAAGGAAGAATATGAGAAAGAAGATGGGAAAATTCACCTACAGTCGATACTAGATTGTCGAATCAAGCCATCAGTATGCCTAGAAGATGCATCATTATGCCTGATAGGCTCGCGAATAAAATATTCCTTTTAGGCGCAACCATCAGACGCCTCAGCGGAATATGACTTGACCAAAAGCGAGTATAACGCTCAAGAACCTAATTGGGCCTAATCATTCTCTTGTGGTAAATTGGTTGTGGTAGATGTTCAGGAAAGAACTACTTGTGTGTCAAAATTTCATCAGTAAGCGTAATTCTAAAATACCATGTGTTATACCAAAGTTGTACTGCCCTAAGTTTGTCTACTAATGAAACTTAACCCCAGAGAAACGGATATACCTTTTTACGGATATATACCCGGATTCTCTGACATTCATTCATTCTATCTTTATGAAACTTGATGACCTCTCATAGATATAATTAACTTAATAAGAGTGCCTTTACTGAACTCCTGTTAATTTTTTCCCTTTTATCCTTTTGAGTAAGTTGACTCACTCAAGTTGAGTGAGTTTGAAATTTGTCCCCATTGACTAACCTACATGAGGAAAAATTTCTTTTGGACTTTTGCACACACTTCTGGATTTTTCTTATCTCTTGAATTTTCTTAGAGCTAATAAATACCCTTTTTTGGTATTCGCCTAAGATATTTTATATGGGTGAAAAATTAAATATCGTCCTTTACTAAAGACAACATTTTGTTTATATTTCATGCTAGCGTGACATGACCTTTAACGTCATTACGATTTACTATTCTTCGCTTTTTACCGTCCATTTACCGTGTAATATACTATATTATAAATTTTCCTTGAACAATTTTAATTACTGCTGAGCGTGTAATGTGGAAGTGACTCAGCGTATCATCAGTGTTTCCGTCTTCGTTATTATTCTTAATAATAACAAATTAACTCATTGATTTTAAGCTACTATGTGCTCTTTTGAAATAACTTCTTCCATCAAGTTTCGTATTTCTGACTAGCCTTGGTTAAAATGTATCTGCATCTACACAATTCCAAGTAAGCCAAGTCGCATGTTATGTCAGGGCACCAGCCATGCATACATGCTATTACCTGGTATATTAGTTGTTCTAAACGGTAGCTAAAATAAAAATATCAAATACTCCGCTCAGGTATACCTTAATAAAAGCCTGACTGTTCCTGACTCATTTACAGAAATAGAGGTCTTCGAAACTAATTTCTCAAACCTACCCGTCTCGCTGTCTCCCTCCTAGTAGTCATCTAACAAGCCTAGAGAATTTTCTCCAAATATTATCCAATAGCTTAATTAATGTTTTCTCCTATGATTACGTTCCAATTTTGTCATTATGCACGAGGTCTATTTGGAAACTATCCAGCCACGCAATATTTTGAGAAAAAAAAGTCTACCTAGAACAATTAAGGCGTTAGCCTCTCCTTCGAAGCTCTCCCCTTGGCACCACACACCCTTTTCCCTTAGCTCTTTTTCGGAACGGTCATAGCTGCCCCGTTGCAATCTCCTTTATCTACTTGACCGCATTTTGGGAAGACTGGGCTTCTTTTTTAAGGTCATAGCATAGACCCAACCATAGCCATTGACTCATCTCTAGTAATGCCATTTTTTAGAAAACCTCGGCCATCGTTTGTGGCTTGGAACAAGTCCCCTGCAACTATCGCACGAAGTTCTTAGCGTTGATGAGGCAAAAATGAAGGATTTCCCGGTTGTTTTGAAAGGTGGAAGAGACAGACGCTGGGATAAGTGGGTGAGATCCCAATGGGAGTACTTCGAAGAGGACTAAGACCTCATTGTTTTAAACAGGCTTTTTTCTCGACATATTTCATGACTGAACCCTTCCCCGACACACTTATAATTGTTTAATTTAAACAGGCATCCTTATTTCTCAACAACTCACTACGTCGTTTGCCAATAATCTCAAGTGGCTGCTAAAGTGAAGGCTTCGTTCGTAAAAGTACGTGAAAAAGAATTGGGACACAATATCACCTCATTTTGGGACTCCAGGAGTTAAATCTGTCTTTAATGAGTTCACCCCATATTGTTATATAGGAAAAGTCCAATCTATTGGCCACCTTATCTTTGATGGCATCATATTGTAAGTTTTTTGTCAGGTTCTCATAAGAACCCTTAATGAAGGCCTTTACGGAATTCCACAACTACGGTACCAACTTTTGTATTACTTTCCCTCGATTTCAGAGTATCTTGAATAAAAATACCCAGGCGCGTTCACAATATCTGCTTTTTAAAAGGCAATACTGGCTACGGAAAACTTCTTACTTTTGAGATAGGCAATTGTACTGTTAGCTATGAGCTCTTTCAAGACTTTGTGGGAAATCGCAGTTAAATTAATTAAACCTCTTTATCGTTGAACTTTAATGTGAGTCAGCTAAAAATATATGTATGGTACTAAATTTTATTGTATGTATTTGTAAAAACTTTCTTTCAATTCTTGGTTGCAAGTCTTCCTTAAAGTCTTTTTATGAGTTGCGACGTCTTTCGCAAGTTCCTTTAGTATTCAAGTGAGAATTAACAGGACATTAGGCTTTTTAAAAGGATTAAAGGGCTTATTATCATATTTTGGAGCTGTTTTTCTATTCCTTCTTGATGCACAATATCTTTAATAAGGTCTTCAACTGAGTGGGGGGCTTCGTTTTGTGCACTATAATTTTTAATGAAGATGCTGTGGAAAAAATGTTCAGGATGCTGACCTAATTCAAACTGTTTGTAAATACTTTGCTACTCTCTGCCTTTAATAATGCGCGGCAGACCTTATTTTTCCCTAACGTAAGACCAAATTAATTTTAAGTTATTCTATAAATATGTACGTAAAATGTTGATTTTAAATATACGCAAGGCATATTTGAAAATTTCTTTCCGTTTTTGCCTAAAATTTAATATTTTTTTAGTTTTGCGTTAATTTTTGTCATTTTTAAACTCTTTAAATTTTATGTGAATTTTTCTCTAGGTCCTTAACGCCGCCTTTGTCGGACCTCTCTTTTTATCATCGTGTTTCCTCGTTATCTCGTTGGATTTCTTATGAAATATAGCTACTCCTGTGTACTTACGTATAAAATTGAAGATTGCGCTCTGAGAGCGCAATCAGTTCCTAACCGCGATTGTTTGCAGTTCGTGTTTTTCTTTACGTGTTCCTTTTCGTCAATAATTCCTTTAAAAGTTCCCGCATTGAAGATATTTTCATGTACGTTCACTGCAAATATGTTAAGAGAATTATTATCTCGTTGTGGGCGAAGTAACAAGTTGATGCATGGTGCTTGTCATAAAAGAATATGATGGCGACTATCAGGCATCTTTATCTTTATCCACATCTATATGTTTTACGATCAATAGAAGGGACATTGACATCTCGACCACTTGTTATATATATCGTACGATGTTTTAGGATGAGAAACTTATCATATGCTATAGGGAGCTCGCAGGGATATACGTTGAGTGAACATTTAAAAAAGTTAACTCTCGCGTATAAGATGGCATGAAAGCATTCGACGGCACCCATCTGACCTCGTTTTGTTCGCTCCACCCCAATTTCCGCCAGCCATTCCTTTCCATCAAACTCTCGAGATGTGCCAACGTATGGAGGCACAACCGATCTGACCGTTGTTTTTCCTACGCCTAACTTTTCTGGCGTAAATTATTTCAATTTGTTTTTGGCGATTGATCACTCGAAAAAGAGTTATTTTTGCTTATGCTCTTTATTTAATGGGCATATTTTTTATGATATTAGGGGAGATAAAGTAATAATAGGAAATTAATAATCATTCCATGAGGATTTTAGATGCCCCAAAAACTTCAACGACCGTCACTCGAGTATCCTTGCTCCAGAATAGTTGATTATTCGTCAGAACCTTCTTTTTGAAGCGTATTCATTAAATGTATAGGGCATTTAGGTAAGTCAGAGGATTTATATTTTTAATGAATTGTAATGAAAATTTAAATGATTGGCTCGAAATCAGAAAATAAATTCATAGTTTACGATCTTATAATAAAATCTTCACGTCGAATAAATTATATTTAATTGGAAATAAGATGCTCCACTAAAAGAAATACATTGCAAGTAAGATACTCGTACAAGTTTGACTTTATTTTTAAACTTACAATGGTTTGGACATTTCCACATTAACTTACTATTTTACGTAATATTACCGAGTGGAAGAGTTACATGTTTCTTCCCAATCACCGTTGTGTGTCGGCGTTATGGTGCATGTATGCTTCGACCTACCTAATGGACATTCTACTCAATGTTACAGCTGATCTGGTACTTTCCCGGAGAATAATGTTTTCCAAGATTATTCGGGTTTCCCACCGGGTACACTTTCGTAGGTTTGCCGACGTTTCGATGGCCGAGTCGTCCATCGTTGTCAGGGCATGAGGACGATGAACGACTCGGCCATCGAAACGTCGGCAAACCAACGAACGTGGACCCTATGGTAGACCCGAATAATCTTGGACAATGTTACAGCTGATTTGAATGCATTTCTCTGGCCCATATTGAGCTTTCACCTCATTTCTACTTTGAGGTGAGCATGCCAATCCAGGATTTGAATTTTCAATTTTTATGCCTTTATGACACCAGAAATTGATGAAAGCCTATATTAATGTACCGGCAAAGGTAGGTATAGCGCGGACACATCAACCAAATAGCTCTCTAGTCTCTTCTGAATAACACAACCCAACATCCCATTCTATAACCAAGTCCCTCTTCTTGACCATGTACTTCTGCCCTCTAGTCTTGACATTCTCTCATTTGCCAAAAATTATCCCTTCTACCATAGTCTTCAACATTCCTCTGGCGATTAATATGTTTTTAATCCATTTTTCTGTCTCCTTATGATTTATTCCATCCATTCCCTCTCTTCCCCACTATACCCAGAACTTCCTCATTTGGTTTACTTTCTAATCATTAAACCTATCCATCCTTATCCTTCCACGCATTGCAAAAGTATTCAATCTACGAATGCTAAAAAAATGAATTCAGAATGGCAATATTAAAAGAAATACATTTTTCTTATTAAAATATTTTGAAAAGCAATAAAGACAATTTTATGAATATATAAAAAAAATAACTTGGGATATCGAGGACAGTGAATGAAGATTTTGAGCAACCCTTTGCATAGAGAGGCAACATATTATGCAAATACTTTTTGGATAACCTGTACCGGTTCGGTCTTCCGCCATGCAAATGAGAAAGCTATACCTCATTATTTAAATGCATATCGGCAACATTTATAGGAATTCAAAATCATAAACAATAGCTCTAATTTCACCGTCGCACGCCATTGAGACGGCTTGCAGGATGTTGTGTAGATGTAAATGCTATTAAACAGTGCTTCACCAAATTTGAATTAATACTATTGTATACATTCCTAATCTGTTATGAACAACTACATAATTATTTATTAGGGTTCATAAATCATTTTTAGTGGTAGTGGTAGGAATGTAATAATATTTAATTAGGAGCTATAAAATCAAATTGAACGCAGTACGAAACCTTTAAGTTTATATAATATGTGTATATATATGTATATATATATATGTATGTGTATAATGTTTGACAATTAAATAATAAATCAATTAAAATAAAACGACATTTATATTTAAATAATAATAAAATAAACATAATGTTCAACTGAATCGCATTGGACATCATTCTAGGGTCATAATAAAATTTAAGATTCTTGATACAAGAAAGTAGCAATCCAAAACATAGGTCACGATTTCCGTAGAATAGGGCAAGACTTAAAATTTAGATACTGAAAAATTCTCATTGTTAAACAATGTGTTGCTTTTAATTATTTCTAAGGAACGATATTCCCTAAAATATTGCCCCTGCACGAGAGTGCTTACATATATGTTTAACAGCACTCTGTTTTGAAGAAAATATTTATTACCTTCTTAACATTTCTAAGAACTTATATTGCGACAACGATCCGTTATATGTAGTCGTTTTTGTAAATATGTGACTCTATGCATTGAAAATATATTTTTTATTACGAGAATATTATATCATTGATTATAAGGGAGACAAAAAATTACTTCTACTTAATATGCTCGATAGAGTACATGATCAAGGTACGTGATGTTTGCTTGAACCAATATCCATAATCTGCCTAACCTCTGAGCCTTAACTAATGAGGTACTAATAAATATGTTACGATGTACCAATTTTTCAGTTCACATAATTCCTACTGTCTTTTTTCCTCTACTGTTGTAACTCAGTATTTTCGCTGCTATACCGCTATTCAAAATTATTTTCGGTAAATGTGGTCTGTATCCACTTTTCCTATCTCCTCTCGATTTCCCCAAAGATACCTCTCCCTATCACGCCTACCACGCAATCATTTGCCTGTTTCCACTTACAATTTTTTCATCCTCATCATCTGCATTTTAAATGCCTCTATATCTAAATCCCTGTCATCCTACCTCACAAGCAGGTTTCCCAGCCGTTTTCCAAACCAAAACGTTTTCGCTTTATAGTCTTCTTTATGCAACGAAATTATTCTTTTAATGAACTAAATGCTTTTCCCACATTATTATAAACACTTCCTAAATTGGTGAATTGTTCTACCTGTTTTATTTTATTTCCCAAAACTTATAGAATAATCTTAATGCTTCCTATTCCAGGAGAAATTTATTTTCTTGTATAATGTACTTTCATTTTATTCTCCATGCACTCATCCCATGCTTAAAACACTGAGTCTGCAATGCGCTCAGAAATAATTGCCACACCTGGCTTGATTGATCATTTACATTAATCATCCGCAAATCTAACTTATTGGCTAAGTATTCTAACAAATTTCCTGCCTCCAGTCCCCTTGTTGCCTCTCCTATTATTTTCTCCTCGTATAGGCTGTAACTCACGGGTGATAATGACACTACTGCATGTATCCCTACCAAAACTGCTCATCCATCATTTGCACTTGTACAGTCTAAGATATATACCGATAGCAGAAAAATCGCCTGCCCCTCCAATAGACTGCTATTTTCTTCAATTAGTTTGTTATTCTGTCCAATTTTCTCCTTCAAATCCACGTCATGGCAAAAACCGTCTATCCAATCGAATTGAAACAACTTATATAGTTATTCCTTGAAACATTTATTTGAATTCGATCTGGGTTTCGGCGTAAAACGCAATTTCTTGAGCCATTTTCTGTAGAAGACACAATCTCTTCGTACATGTCAGAGGTTAGTTCTAAACCAGGCTCGCTATATACAATTTAAATACATTTTAGACTTGATTTTTATTTGCTAATAAATATATAAAATATTTCAATAATATAGGTAATATTAATGCAACATTAAATTAAAAACGTACTATCATATACTGTAGGTACTCTTAAATACCTTGATTACGATTATTCTTCCTTTTTAATTTCCATCATATACTATTAGGTATGGAATCTATATTTCTCTCTTCTGTTGATTTAAAGGAAGCATATTGAAAATATGATTGCTTCCGGGAATATGAATTTTAATTACCAAGTTTACTTTTTCTTACCAATAATTGGAGAAATCAGTTTCCTAACACACGTGTACACTCTCGTGCATCTAGAGAAATAAAAATTTTTAAACAAGAATATAATTAGTGGGTCTTCCTTGGATAGAGAAATCAAAGTGAATTTTGAAGCTTGTAACGGCCTTCTTACGGGGCTATACTTTAAAGTTGTTTATTATTTTTATCGTCTTTGCTGTAGCACATCCTCTTCATAAATGCCGGAAAATGTTTAAATGTAAGGGACGAAGTAAATGAAAATGCCATTACACGATACAAGTACACTCACACAATCTCTTCGCACATGTCATCGGATACTTTTTCAAAAGTAAATGATCAAGGAAGTGCTAGAATAGGCTTTGAATCGATTCAACATATGTGAGGGAAATAGTTGGCAAAAAACAGTGCTTGGTCTCTTGTAAACCAGAGTCACATATTCCCAGAGGAGATAGGGAATATTTTATGCAATCAAAATTATCTCCATAAAATTGTTTGATTTGAGTTTCTAATCCCTGGTGTGCATCCAATTATTTATTCAATATTGGTTCAATGAATAAATAGAAAATTGGGGCGGTTATCTAAAAATATCTGTAACATCGATTAGGAAGATAAAGATATTTCACAACATACGGTGTTGTGGAAAATTAACACTCCGATACGTAGTATTAAGCGTTAAGCATTGACCTCCATAATGATTAAATAAAATATTTTTGGATTTGAAGCATTTAATTTATTCATATGCTTCAGCTTTCACCGCACAAGTGAAATCTCCAGAGGCATCTAAAGTTATTACTCAATCTTCAGTAAATTATTTAACGAAGTGGAGCCTGGAAGCGTTTATTTTTCTGAATTCTATCTAAACAAATAGGGGGGGGGGCAATTGCGTGACAGATAATGTTCGTTTGAATATGGTCTACCTCATTATTTTCGATTTGTCACTATGGTTCAGAGTCATTTGAAATCGTAATTTAAACATTTGTGCCATCGCGGTGATTAAAACAATCGAAGTGGAATCGTATGCACGGACACACGGCCGATGGTCGCCTGCCCTCGCTGCTACCTGCCGCTTTCCCCCTTGACAGAGACAAGGGGGGCGGCTGGGGCGGATGGCGGGCGGGGGCGAGAGTGTTTTATTGTCGGTGACGGGCGCTCCTTCTCCCATGTCAACACCAACTCCCCACCAACCCACTCCACACACCCGACTTCCCTCCCCACCGCAGATAATGCCCCTCCTCCGCGTCTCAACCTGCTCCTCTCAAAGCAGCTATTAATAGCCTAGCGGAAAAAGATCGCGAGCGTGAGGAAGGCCGAAGGGGAAGGGGGGGGTGATGTGTCGGTCAGCGGGGGAGAGGAGGAAGGCATGGGACGCTCGAGAGTTCTCGAGTCACGCCACGACGCGCCACCAGACCCACCTGCCCTGACCTCTACCTCCGAGCTCCCCTCCTCACCCCCTTCTCACGAACCTGGCCGAGCCCCCGGCTCCTCCCCCGTCCCCCTCGCCACACTACGCCCGCGAATCCTTCCCGCGCGCCCCGACGCCCCTCCTCGCCTCTCCCCTCCGATCCCTGTCAACGAGCCACGCGCCCCTGACATCTTGTCCCCTGAGCGCCCCCCACATTGACCCGAATGCGAACAAGAGTCGTGTATGAGGTCACCGGAACCAACAGTGGTTGAGACCCCATTTACCTGGCCGCCATTTATATTTTAATTATTAACGGAATACGACTCAACTTTAAAAACTAATTAAACGAACTGAAAATACAGGTAGTATTACTAGGTGCGGCAATGACTATACCATATACCCGAATCGGAACAAATAATTTCTATTTCCACCATTAATAAACATATTTTGTCTTAAATTTTTTATTTAGAGATTATTGCCATTCGAATATAAAAATACTACGTATTGACTTTATAACTTCAGTAATGGTATTCCAGATGAATATATTATTTTTTCCACCGTTAATTGTTACGCGTCACGTCATCTAAGCCTGTAAAAGCCACCTTCCTTCACCAGAATACATTGTGCCCGACTTCTTTTCTCCGATGCTCCTGGATGAAGGTTCAACTCTTTTGAGTTCACGAGAAGCGCTGCGCTGAGGCTCCTCTGTGAGGGCACGACCCATAAGTACTTTGACACCAAAGACGTGTTTTTCCTTGCGAAGTCCTTCCCCCTCCTTTTCTAAAGTGTGTCCAATTTTCTTTTGAGGATTAGCAGTTAACATGGACGTTGCATAACAGACAGTGAGCTCTTATTTGGCCACCAACTGATGGAAGCCGCTCTGTGTCACCGAAGTAGAGCCCCATTTTTTCTCTTCACCATGGTTTCTCCGTATTTTTTATACTTACTTATGAAAAATCTATCTTTTGAATCGACTATTTAGGTAAGGTGTGGTGGTAAAGAATGCATTAAGTGGAATGGCAACATAATCTGAAAATTCCCAAAACCCAATATGCGTGCCGTCTCTCCCTCATTGTCTCCATTTCACCTGCATTACAATTACGTGTTCGCTGTTGCTTCACTGCATCACTCAACGCATTTCCTCCTCCATTTTTACACAAATATTACGTTCCCAAATATCTATGCATTTCTACTGCTATTATTTTATTTTTGTTAATTAACTCTGAACCACTGTTTACTCTACAAACCTATATTTATCAAAATATAAATATAGCCATGCAGCTGAACACTATTACGCCCACCTTAGAAATTTTTGGCGGCCAGTACGAGGTATTACCGGTTTCTTAGCACCTGCATGTATGCCTAAAACCCGGATAACGATTTTCCCAATTTGCATCAGTGATAACTAGATGTTAGAGTAAAAAGAGATGTTTCAGGCGTGATATGATGGAATATCATGAAAGCCTAGTGAGATGTTGTAAACTCAACCTAAAGAAGATGTGACTTACAAATTGGACTGAAAGATATATGCATTGCTTAAGCTAATCAGCCATTCATGAGTCTTATGCTCATAGTTTTTTGGATTGCTTTCTATTCTTTTTTAATTTTCTTCCCAATAGGTAAAGCATGACGATCAACAAATTAAAACTAGTTTTGAATTGAATTTTAATAGAAGAATCCACCTTTGAAATCCAAACATTATTCCAGGGTGAGAAATCGTCCTTTCTGTGGGTGCCTCGACCTTGTGCATTGTCACTTAGTTCATTAGTCATTGGTGAATTATGCTGTGTGTAAGTGAGCCCTTGTTAGAAATATAGTATAATCAACTAGTTGAGAGTGGGCTCGAAGGAGATTCAGTCAAGTGGTGAGTGAAAAAAAGGTTGGGTTGACGTTAAACCAACTTGGGTGCTCGTAATTTGACAGTGATTGATCCAAATTCCCCGTTCTAAAATACATAGAATTGGTTTCAATCCCATCGATTAAATATGTACACGTATAACAAAGTGAAGTTTTGAAAAATCACCTGTTCACTATTTGTATGGTCTTAAAAATTAGTGAATCGCAGAATTTTTTCAAATATTGACTTTATATTTTCTTTAATTGGTAAACCTTTGTAAAGGGTGAAGTAGGTCAAAATTAAGACTGTCGGCTTTGTGCTTTTTCTTCTTAATTTTGAGTTATTTCATATGTGCATGCATCAAAACTTTTATTATGGGCATTATAGCCTTAATACGTTTGCATTTTGTGTTATGCTGTAAGTGCTGTTTGTGCTGCAGGACTCGATAGACTTTTATGCACTGACGGAATTTAAGCTTAAAGCCAAATCGTGATGATGAATTAGTTATTCTGTCGGGTTTTTCAAGTGTTATGGAAGGAAAACATGCTAAATAAATTTGAGATCCTGAAGGCGGGGAAGGGAAAACACACTATTTAAGATTTCAAGAAAGGGATCGACCGGGTCCTTCATGAAAAACTGATAGACTAGCTAAAATCCCACTCCGCCTCAAATAGCTCCGATGGATGAGAAAATTATCCAACCCACCAAGTTCAACCATTATTTTGAAAAGTAGTAGGCTAACTAGACGTCTCTTCAGTTAGTATCCCTGCGACTGCAACCTAATAATTGTGTTCACCTTTTCCGGTTTTTCATTCAACTTCATTTACATATTACCATAGTGATGTTGGGATTAATTCTGCCGCAATTAGAGCAATTTTAATGCATGGGCATCTGAACTAAGCCCCGCAAGTTGCCACAGGGGCGTATGGCTTCCGGGAAAATAACATCATATGATATCTGACTTAAAATAAACATCAAATTTTAGTATAATTAGCTTTTCCAGAGTAATGTGAAGTATTCATTTGGATTCTCGCTACAATAAACCTTTCAAATTACTCAGGAGGGGCATTGGAATTGAATAAATACCTTACTGGTCTTAGTTTATAGCAGGATCACCAATGCATGCTGAAATAATTTTGCTGGGAGTCCAGGTACCTTTTTTAGTTGTTGATATTTTTTTACTGCGTGGCCTTTTATGAATTATGAGTCCCAAGACATGAATTCCTTGGAGCCAAAAGTTTGAGTTTTATCCCTTTGAGTTTATCCCTTCCAATTACTGCTTCCTTCATCTACATTTTCTATGAATGCTGGAGCCTTTGGAGGGACCTATTTTGAAAACCAGATGAGTGCATAGATATTTGGGGCCAAGTTTTCCGTTCTTGCTTAATTATGATATGCATGCATTATGTAAAGACCTGAAGCAAAAAAAGATGAAATAAATCATTTTCCCCTAACGGAACGGCTGGCTGATGTTGACTTTGCGAATTAGGTGGCGAATAAAGGCAATGGAGAAGAGAAGTTTGAATAAATGAGACGGGATGACCCGAGGGTTGTGTAAACTTTGTCAAACGTGTACCACCAAAGATCACCCACGCGCATTTACCACTATTTTTTCCCTGTGAATTTCCACGGGCAAGGGGGGTGGCAGAACACCACCGTTTATCATGTAAACTACGGCTTCTTCTACGTTTACTTAGATTAGGAACTAAGATTATATTTTAATTTTCCTATATATTGTTTAAAGAGTGCTTTTCTTGTTCCTTGAAGACTTGGTCAGGTAGGAAATATACGATTATTAATTTGGATGGGTTGCGGTAATCCACGGGCATATCATTAGACTACTGACCGGAGGGCCTGGGTTTCATTATTGTGTTAATGATTTTATATTAATTATTCTTTACAGAAATCATTTTTAATTTCTCCAAAAAGATGAATTATTGTTTTCACGAAAAATATGCATATTATAGCAAATTATGTACTCGTATCTACAGTATATTTTAAATGATGCCTCTAGGCGCGTAGACACTTTTCGATCATTTTCCGAATAATTTCTGTCCGTGTTGCTATGAACACGTGATAAATTCTTGTCGGTGCGAGCACAAAAAAATATTGACATGAGTGACGCAGAACTTTATGACTAGCATCGGAATGTGTACAATAATGAAAAAGAAATCGGCGGAGGTGATCCTTTCGCCTTCTTCCGAGGAGTAACAGTGGTTTCGCCACAAACACGGGTGCAGACATGCGGAATGTCTCAGGAAATTTTTCCACAGAAAAACATGTCTCTAAATCCAGGTAAATATATTCTACGAGTGCTGCTCCAATGAAGTCATTTCACTGGATTGATTCATCTGACGGCTATTTTATTTCAAAGATATCTAAGTCAAGATCCCCGTAAGCCACTATAAGACTAAGGCAAATATGGGGCAATTGTGAGGCCATTGTGAGGCAAAGGTGTGCTCGTGTGCTTGTACTCTAGACAGTAATGCATTCACATGCACATAATATAGAAATGCATTAATGCATAAAATATGAATAGTACTAATATTACATTAATATCTATGAACCAGGAAGTGCCTGATGCGGGGTCTGTTAGAGGCGGCTGAAAATTAATAAATTTAAAAAAATAGGAATATATATTTGAACATGTCCTAAGTCAAGTCAGCGCGGTCACATCTCCTGTGTTCGTCCTTTATGTGTGTTCCTTTCCCCTTTCCTTATATCTATTTCTATGCGAATATATATATATATATATATATATATATATATATATACACACACACATGAAGTTAGCACTAGTGGACAAAGGCAAAAACACAGGAACACATAAAAAAGAGAAACTCACTCAGTATCGAATTTTCGGTGGTCCAAGAAACCTTTCACAAAGAAAGGACAGAACTGAGGAAAAAGAGACCCTGGAAACACTGGATGGAAGTGGAAGGTGGGGAAATGTTTGGGGGGGGAGAGTTTGGAGGGTAAGAGTTAGCCCCTACTTTAGTGCATTACACGCAAAATGCTGCCTAGGGTATATATTTATAACACCAACTTGAAAAATAATTCAAGGCATGCCTCGGCACCAGGCTGCTCGGCCCATTTTCTGTCCTTGCCCTCCCTCGGGGCATGTGGAACCTCTGGTACGTATCTATCGAAAGATAGTTGAGCTGCGTTAAATTGGAAGAGGTTTCACTTTCACACTTCCAACTCCCCCTTTTACCCTCTCGACGCCGAGAGGGTAAGGGGGCTACCCTAGGGTTGGGCCTGTGGGAGTGACATGGAAAAGGGGGGGGGGAGGAGAGAGATTCGGGATAGCGTGTTCGGCGCCACGTCGGCTTATTAGCGAGACGAACTGCCTTCTCATTCTCCCCCTCCCGGCATCCTCCCACCCGTTCTCCTCCCCACCCCACCGAGCCAATCCCGCACTCGCCCCCAACTGACTCTCACTTGAACCACGTGACTCTTAAAGCTCCCTCGCCCCCAATCGATGGAAGGGCGATACTCGTAGGGGTGCTAGAACAACCCTGCGTGTTGAAAAGGTTTTCTTCACTACTTCGCCAACCTCGGCACTCCCCACGACCCTTCTCCCTCGCCGGCCCTGTCGCTCTCTGCCGCCCACCCTCCCCTCCGCCATCCCCGCCTATGAAATCAAATTCACCCCTCCTCAGCCGAATTCGCAGCAGTGGCTTTCCACAAGTCTGTTCCATTTTTGATTTCCTTTTATTGCAGATTTCACACTTCCAAATTATGCAACCTTGGTCTCCATGTTCCCCCGTTCATTCATTTAGTCTGATAACAACCAGCTAGTGCAAAATATGATTAAGTGCCGGTGGCTTTTTAGTGTTTTCAATTTGGACTTCTCCTTTCTCCCCACACTTTAAGGATGAAATAGGAAGGTCGTTGGAATCAGATATCAAGCATAGCAGAAGTATTCCAAAAATGCCATTTCCATTTATCTAATTTCTTAATTCCCAATGTTGCAAGAATGGTAGCGTAATGAAGAGTTGCTTAAGTATCAGTCAAAGAGAATTAGTTTTCTCTGCATGATATCTATGTGCTTATATCTATCTGCATGATATCTATTTTAGTCCCCTTCTTTGAAAGCATTTCCGGCCGACTACATTTTTATTTCTACATTCCATCTTCGCCTTCTCAAATTTTATCCGGTTTTTTAGCATGATATCTTTAGTTAATGGATTATAATAAAACATTTTTACTAACAATGAAAGTAAATATATTTAATATATTTTCTCAAATTGACGCTTGACTCTCCATTCGCACTTATTTGTTTAATGCCTCAATCAAAAAAATAAAAGGGTGGTCTGAAAAGTTTTCGACCTAACAAAGGTACAAGACATTTTTCCTGAAATTTTCTGAACTTTTTTAGGTCGGAAACTAACAAACCTAACAAAGATACAAGGTATTTTTTCTGAGATTTTCCGAAATTTTTTAGGTTGGAAACTTTTCAGATCACTCACGTATGGACAAGGACATAATGTTAGGCCTAGAAGTTTTTGGGCCGTTGAGTACTATCATTTGTACTTGTACGCATTGTTTAAAATATGAATTATTTTCCACATGCTTATGGATTTTTTGATTTTAACGGAATTAACTTCATATGCCCAGACATAATGCTAACCAATGAAAGACGTGGAATCAAAGCTATATCAGCTTAATTAGTCCGTAAATTTGTTTCATTTTTCATCTAAAATATACTGCAGTTCTTCTCAAGATGTCTTCAAATAATGAGGCTAACTCTTCTAAATCACTCAAAATCTCTGTCCTTATTCCCGTTGAATGTAATTGTTTAAATTTTGGTAGTCCATTGCATTATTTCAGTGCGTTCACCTCGGACATAAATGAACTCATATGAAATGCATTATAAATGCGCTCTTTTTCAATGTACTCGACCATTAAAGTTTTTTCTGCTCTTTTAGAATATACTCCTTCTCATATTATAGTACTTAACTGGAATTTCATTCGGAATCATGATATATGATCAAATCTTTCTTAGTTCATCGAATTTCTTCCTCTTTTAATATTGTATGTGATCCTGGTATTCTGATAAAATTATTAGAAAAGTTTATTAAGATAATAGTTACGCTCTTTAAACTACTTCCTATGACGTTACCTTGGTCAAAAAATTGTTGAAATCACTTGTTTAATTCAAAATGTGTCTGAGTAAAATTTAATGACGTTTTTCAAAATAGGTTAGCTCATGTATCCGAGATTACCTATTTTTTTTTAAATTTAAGAGTGACATTATGGCTAGTAGAAACCTCGGCTAAATAAAAATATCTATCATGGACAACAAGTTACAGCTACACTTTTAGCGAAATATTTTTACTTTTGGGTAAAGGCACCAACATCTTTAGGGTATCGCCATTTTTTTCGTTGATACGTTTCATTTATTTTTCCGTTTCTGAAAAACAGCTAATACCCTAAATTGTGCATATGTAACATATTTTCTGCTTCATTGTGAATGTCGGCTTAAGAGGCCCTGGTGTATAATTATGGAGAGTAGTAAAATATTTGACTGTTCTTTCATATATGTTAAATTTAGACAAACACTTAAGTACAATTTTTCTGCCAGTTTGCGAGATGAATGTTTGGAAGTACATGATATGTTTTTCCCAGCCTAATGCAGCATTTCTTTTCTTCGTCTCTACTACACATTTGGTATCTTAATCCCTGCGTGGGTGTTTTTCCAATCCTTCTAGAATATAGCAGTAAAATATGTTATTAGATTGTTTCAAGGTAATTACGATAAATAAATTCATAATCAAAAATAATTCGTCAGATTTGAAACACATTTTACAGACCATTAATACTGACAAAGTTGTAGAAAAAGTAAATTAGTTTTTCGAAGTTATTGCAGAGAGTCCAGACTTTGCAAATGTAATTCGGCGTACAGGTTCAGATACTTACGCACCGTCTTTTCGTAGACGACAACAACATAGAGAACATTCAGAACAATAGAGCATAACATTGCTAGAAATATAAGGCATTTTATCGTCAGTAGGAATTTATTAAGTCGTAACCAGCTCGGGTTTCAGAAATATCAGGTAAAACACATTTGGATCTCTAAAATCATGGAAACGTGAAATGGGGCAAAGGGAACAAGTAGATGCTGTAATTTTAGATTAAAAATAGCCCATGACAAAGTCTCTCACGACCGGGTTATGCTCAAACAATACAGCTACATAATACCCTGAAAACCGCCGCAAGGGCCTCTGGCGGAAGGTGTTAGATCACCACACGTAAAATAGAACAAAACCACTCGCAAAAAAATATTCATGAAAACCTACACCTATATAAGCGTATATTTTCATGCAAAATACTTTTTCAACTTACACTCATGCAAATACATATACTATCGACTAACATACACATGCCCATTTACCTAAAAATTACTAAAAATCTATCTAACATCGTGCAAATCAGAATTGGAAAGTAAGAAGAGGAAATTCTACTATCATATGGACATAGAATTCATGGCCTATAACCCCAAAGACGCAGGCCAGTAAAACACACCGCCGTGGGCAGGCAGGGGATGCGTGCCCCCCCTCCCCAGCAGAGAGACCAGGGATGGAGGGGGAAAACAATACTGCAACGAGCATATAATGGCTTCAATAAATAATGACAATCTAATGCGGCCATGCGGGAAGGGTTTTGACAAAAAAATGACGAAATTGGTGAAATTGCATGCATTTGAGTAAACATAATTATTCACTAGAGGCTGCCATGGTAAGTGGGATTTTTGCTATCCATGACCCTAGAGTTTCTATCCCGCATTGTGAATGGGAAGAAGTCTATTTCTGGCATCTATTTCCCGAATTTTATATACATGATCCAAGCAATCAATGTACCTTGGATTGCGAATAATTTGCGAGACCTCGGTGCTGAAACATACGGATCTGAATTTGTTTAGTAAGTTCAAACTACCATTGAATCGTCTTTCTTCTAATGATTCCCTCCTCAACTTCAGAAGCATTTCAGCGACGCTTTTCGTTTTATCGTAACAGTTTTTAATGAAACTGGCTGCCTGGCGTTGAACCTTCTAAATTTCCAGAATGAGACCAAATAGTCGAGTCGAATTATCTTCCGAAAATGCGTCTAATGAATCCCAATCTTTCATTTGCTTTCCCGCAGAATTTACGTATGTGTCTGCCTCAAGTTAAGTTTTTAGTGTTTGTAAAACCTAGGTGTTTTTTACCGTATGGGCTACTTCTTCAAGATATCCCTGATAAAAAGAAACACTGGTAAAGGTATTCTTATGAAACAGCAAAAAAAAGTGGTCATTAATGGGCGGAAATCTTCAGAGACCAACGTAACTTCAAGGGTGCCGGAGGGAAATGTTGTTGAAATGAGGAATTATGAGTTTCCTACTATTATTGATACACCTTAGCAAATCAGATATACCTTGATGTACCTTAGAACAAATCCTCGGGGGTTATGTTGACAACAAAAATTTCGTGAGACACAGACATTAGAAGACTTGAAATGTCAGCCTGAATGAGAATAGGTTTCATTAGACGAGTTTTAGGAAAGCGCAATGAAAAATTCCAAGGGGGGCATAACTATGCTCTAGTTAGGCCACATTTGGATTACTCGGCATTTAATTAAGAGAAAACTATCTGGAATAGGAATATCCTCGGATAATATCCTCTAAATTGGTTAAATTGCTACGAGAAGTGTGTAAGGGTACGATTATATTGAGGGACGAGGTTTAGAGGTAGTTTTTGCAAGAAGGGACTAGGCAACCCCGAAACTTTAGAAAGAAAGAAAACCGTAGACGCAATGGATTTCCGTGACGCCAAATTATGCTGATAGATTGGACCAATAAGATAAATAGGCAAGGTAAAAACCGTCCCCTTCAGATTTAGGTTAACTTTCTTCCCTCACATGACACTAAATCATATCAAAACGTACCAAACTACCCGGCTATATTTATTAAAAGAGAAGCATTTAACAGTTAACTCAGTGATTGCAGGATGCGCATTTATGCCTGAATGTTTGTACGCATGCGAGATTTTTTTGTGAACTTATCTATCTGTTAATGCGTATGCAAAGTAATATTTTGATGTATGCTCGGTAAATTAACATCCGCAATACAGCTATCCAGTGACGTTTATTTAAATTTATATCCGACATCCTACTAAAGGGAGGGGATAATACTCAAATGGGTATAATATCATTGGACTATAACAATACCTTATGCAAAGCCCAGTATGTTTTCCTAAGACTTCTGCATTACGGCAAACCTATAATTAACTAAATTTGTCCAAAGTACCCTCATCGCATTGTAAACATAATAAATTAAATTTATAACTGTATCTACATAATACCCCGCAAGCCGCCTCAAGGACGTTTGGTGGGGGGATGTTAGGGCACCACCCCTAAAAGAGAAATACACCACATGAAAAATTAACATAGCCATGTGGATTTTGCATGTGATTTGTACTAAACCTAGTGGCTATACATTCATTCAAAAACCTTTTCCACTTACACGCATGCAAATACTTATGCTACCAACCAACAAAAAAATGCACCCCAGATGCAGTAGAAATCTATGTATACATATACATATATATATATATATATATATATATATATATATATATATATATATATGAATAGAAAGCTCGTAGTGCATTCACATTCAAGAAATTTTGAGATTTCGGCCTTCTTCAGCTTAGGCTAAACACTTGTTACAATAATTCCTAAAAAATTATAAAATCGGGGTAGAATGTATGGGGTAAAGACCAATGTAAAAAATAATTATTTGTAAGGTGAAGTAAGGGAAATCTGTTAGAATGAACACTTCTAGTTAAACGTTTTATTTGCTGGGAAAAACCACACCAGGTGAACTGAATGTCTTCTGTGTGTTTAAGACCAAGATGGTAAAAGCAGTTTAAACAAAAAGATCGGTTGCAATATGAAAATAATGCACAAGGAGGAAATAATAGATCACATAAAAGTTCAGTAGGTGTGTTAAAACAATTTGTGAAAACTTTTATATGAAGGAACATTCTGCTTAGAGCGGATTCATAGTCGTTAAAGAGGGAGATAGGCGTAGATGGGAGGCGTTTGAGATGTTGTTATAAAAAGGATGTCAATGATCAAATGTATTGAAAGGAATACAGAAAGAAGTCCTAGCATTGATGGAGGAGATGAAGGAAATGTCCGGCAGTATACAAGGAAGGTCAGAGGCTTGGATACACACTATTTTCAATAGCGAGGGGCAGTTGAAGACTGATTGAGAGGAAAACGATAGTCAAGCGTGCTAGATAGAGGGTTATAAGAGATATATTGGATGGATTGAAAGAAGAAAGAAGGTTATAGAATTGAAGGATTTTTGTAGTGAGGAGTACAATGTTGCATCTTGTTGTGCGAGGCTTGGAAGTACAGCGGCGTTAAGTCTGTTTTCATCAAAACCCTACCGTGAACAGTGGACTTCCAGAATTGGAACGCGTGTGTTGGTACCTTAAGCACAAGAATTGAATACGGGAATCATCTTTGTTTATTAGCAAAAATCAAAACTATCAAAATATTTTTGCCTTTAAAAATATAAATGTGAAACCTTAATGTAATCCTCAGCTTAGCAGCAGTAGAAGCCGTCATTGTATTACGTACTCAATACTAAAATGGAAAAACAGAAAATAGTATAGTCTATCACATCCCGAATAATATATAAAAGTACAATTAAATTCGCAAAAGCAACAAAACCTATAAAATAAAAATTACGCTTAATTAGCATAGAAATTTAAATATTAAACAATCTTAAGAATTAGATTTAACAATTAAGGAAATTTTATATAAACGAATTTAGCATATTTACACTTAATTGAAAATTCTTTAAAGGGTAACATTTTTTAAAAATGAGTCTCAATTGAAAATGGACGTTTTCTTTGCACACATATCTTGAAGGAACGATACCAAAGACGAATTTACGAAGCTACGAAAGATTAATTTTTTTTCTTATTTGCAAATTAAAAGCGTAAAATACTACAAGAATGTCACTGTTAATTTAATCACCGTCTTTCCACATGTATTAGTCCTTCAAATTTAACGCCCAACTTCCAATGCCTGAAGTCACCCATCATGACTCCTCATTACACATTTCGACCAGATGGGGATTTGAAGATATTTCAGGAAATTTAAACGGATGGATAACTGACAGATTGGGCAGCCGTATACTGAAACTCAATAGACATGACCTTAGCTGACCGACCAGCTCGGAGTAGATTCGATCAAAAGTGTAAATTAGAGCGTCATGGAAATACCACTGGTCGAGAGAAAATAATGGACTTCGGCTTTCGGCTTCAGAGACTGATGAAAAAATCAAATTGTTATCCCATTAGATAAAATACCTGTTCCAGTAAGAACGGTTTGAAATTCGTTTTTATTTCGGCATCAGTGATAAACGGTCGATAGCTAATTGGCTATAGTAAACATAGAGAATAAATGAAGGACAGAATCACGTTGGTAGAAATTCTATTGAAGGATATTGAGGAGGTCGGATAAATAATTTTGTTTTTGTGGTAATTTGAAGTAAAAATCACACCATGAGTGACGTTTGTAAATAATTAGGGAATTGTTAATAAGTCAAGATATAATTTCTTTAATTTTCAATTATTACACAAGTATACTGCAATGTAACAACGCAAAAGGTGATCGGAAAAATCATCAACAATCTATCGATTTATTCCATCGATGCATTGCCAAACTAATAAATTAGAAACAAAAGAAAACATTGAGAGTTTTTTTGATTTTTGGTTGCAAGTGAGAGATCCCTTGCAACTCCACCGTTAGCTTCCCCTTAATGGTGATTATATAATGCCAGTGCAGGTTATTTGATATCCTAGCATTTCTGCATGAGTGAAAAGGAACTATTGTGCTGGAGGTGATAATCGCTCCTTCATCACACAGTCTCAGAACCCGGAAGGAGATCAAGGTTTGCACTTTTCAGAGAATAAATCTAGGGCATGAAATTTCTCCTCTTAAGAGTTTAAGCTTTCTTCGCTGGAAAAACTGCTGAATGATTTTTTTCCCTCTTTTCAAAAAACATTTTTTTGCAATTTGAAATTTTTCTCCTATCTGGCGTAATTTATTTTTTTCAATGATGCACATATTACCATTTCATTATTATTTTTTTAACCTGGCAGTCGGCCTGCTAAGTCTGGTTTTGGATGGACACAATCCTAACACTCTACATGTCTTAGGTTCAAATATTAGCCTGACAACCCCACTACAATATGTTCTTATTCATTCCCGCAAACGTTTACCTCCATTCCGATCAATATTCTTATCCTTTTTCCTCTTTCCATTTCGCTTGCTAAGTTCTCACAACACGTATCATAGTCTTCAACATCCCACTGCGCATTAACATTCACTACATCTACCGCCCACGCTTATAATTAATTTCTTCCAACAATTTTTCCTGGTAACCCCACCTTGCATACCAGTTATTTGCTTGATTTTCTTTCTGTTCATTTCACCTTTTTCATTCTTCTCCACACCCACAAATCAAAAACTTTCGATATCAGCCTATTAATTTGCATCAGTGACCAAGTTTACTGGCCGTTAACAAAACACACTCCGTGTAAAACTTTTGACAAATATTTTCTTTAATTCCTATTTAAACATCGTTCTCATCAATGTCCCCCTCCCCCTTGTAAAAAATTCTTCTGGTAATCATCTTCTGATGTCCCTACTACTTTGAACATATTGTTCAAAAACTCTCCCATGATTGGCAAATTGCTCCACGAAGGAAATGCTTTCTGACGTTATATCGTGGAAGTTATCCATCATGGAAATCAAACTAACATGGTCAACTGCACATTGAATATTTATTGGAAATACCTGTATTTGGACGCGTTCAATCATCATCCGGGTAGGATTCTTAGCCTGATACGTTTCGGAACCAAGGTCACAGAGCTGCTTTTATTTGGGTAAAATGTCCCATCTGCCATATTTTTTACCCTTTACTTTTAAAAGCTTAACTTTAACCACCTGCTATTCTAAAACCTCATGACCATTGTTTGACACAGTTATTAACCAAATACCTTTCAATCTAATTTCCTCTCACGTTCAGCAATAATTTTAACATTTTGACCGCCTCAGTAATGTTTGATTAACCATGGTTCTAAATAATTTTTCTACACCTCCTAAATGTGACCTTTTTCGTGTCACATTTACCATTTGCCTCCCATCTATGCTGAAAAGCAAGTTTTATGGAGGACTCCCCTGTCTTACTTTTTTCTGCTTCTAATATATTAGCTATCTCCACACCGTTATTCATGAATTTTCCCACAGATGCTGGTATTCATTTAATTTAATTTTATCTCGAATGATTCTGCTGCATTCCATACCCTCATCCTTCCAACCTCATTTATTCCCTTGAATCTGACGTTACATCTCATTGGTACGACATTGTTATCTGAATTAGAATTAGTTCCCTGGGAAAAATTTGTGAATAAATTCAGCCCATGTCTGTATCAAAACCATGATAAATAATGCCTGATATCCCTCTTGAGTCCCAAGATATATTCCACGTAAACCGACTTCTTTTGTGGTATTAATTCCACGAGGAAATCGTTGTTATTCTTATGTTGCTGTTGTGAGACGACTGTAAAGAATAAATTAATGCACTATGCTATGTCTCTTCTCGTTAACGATTTAGCTCACTCTTCAAACCGAAGGTTGGTTCGTATAGACTGAATTTCACTGTTGACGGGCGAAAAGAAAAGCATGTCAATTACTCTTATTTCGATGGTCCATTTAAATCGTGCTGGCCAGATGCGATAAGGTCCAGGTTTTAATAAGCTTTGTGCAGTATACAAGGATTTTCGTGGCATTAAAAAGGATATTGGAAAATTCACCTCTCCAATGAATAGTTTTTTCCTGAATTTGGAATTTGCGGAGGATGGAGCACGATGAGTGATATAACTTTTAGTTAATGGATACACGATTGTAAATACATTATTTCAAAGTAATAATTAAACAATGTGTTCGGCTGTATGAACGGATGCATTATTTTGAGTGAAACCACTTTCGTTCCATTCTAATCATGAGTGATTAACAAAAAAAATAATTGATTCATACGCTGTAAACCACCACGAGATATTTTGTGTGCCAAATCTTTTGTCAAAATAAAATCAAAAGTTTTGCTAAGGGAATCAATCCTCATCATGTTAATCGAAGTTTCGCAATCCAGGTTATTAATCCTACCCCAAAAATAGACATTGGAGCTTTATGTCGCTGTCCGGTTATTTTTCATGACCTTTGGTCGACATGTATACAGTTACATTCTGCAAGCCACTATAACCTCATAAATTTAACTGTAGTCATTTACGGCATAAATAATGTTTTGGTATCAATGTTGCTATTACTTGAACAGATCAGTAAATCATTTCCTTCTCCCTACTCCCTCAAACCTTTATATCCGGAACCACTGCAGAAAAGAAGATGTTATACCATTCCGTTTTCCATTTAAACCATTCGTCCAAAAAGGTCATTGATTTAAGTTTTTTTCGCCGTGGAAACCTTTACAACGGACAGCACAGAGTAGGAAAATAGATGGAAGCCTTTAAAAGTGAGAAGGCGTTTGTAATGCGTAATTTAAACTTCTACTTCAGAACGTTTATAGTTCAGAATTTTTCAATCCTCCATACATGGGAAGTAGAAATGATTAGAGTTGTTCATACAGGAGATATGAGGCAATGGGGATGGATACTTGGAATAACAATCTAGACTTTTCCGAGAGCCTAGTGTCTACTCTCAGCTTTGACATGAAGCTCCTATTAACGAAGTGTGTGGAAGGAGCAAGGTGGAAGTATGTCTGGTTTTAGATTATCGGAAGAAGCTTTCAAAAAGTTATTTCTGAGAAGTTAATGAGGATTCGAATACCACTGGACAAAGTTTTTTTTAAGAGCTAATGCTCGTTCCATTGAAATTTTTAGGAGAAATAGGGGTATTAAAAGAATTTTCATCCCTTCTACTTAGTCCCTCCAATTATTTATTCTTCCCATTTCCTTCCACGCTCCGCTATTTAGGCATTAGAGTTTAGGATTAACTGAAAGTGTATTGGGAAAATTTTACATGAGGATTGACGAGAGATGTTTTTTCCTCACCAATGTCTCTTTTCCCTGCACCTACCAGGTTTGTTTTGAACAACCCATAATGCGTCTCTCTGTTATATCCGGAAGAAGGGTTACAGTGGGAGGGGTAATTTTTCACGCTCGTATTGAGGGATTTGCTGAATGGTCCAATATGGGCAGAGTTTGCAATTCAATCATTATCAAAAACTAAAAAGTCTTTTTGTGCCACCTAGGGCATCTACACTATGTACAAGATTCCTCATAATGGGTAGTCTCCGTGATTCTCAAAACGTATTAAGTATTTCCAACGCTAAAAGTGTATTTGCTTTGGATCTTTTTCTATCAGAATCGTAGCTAATTGGTCACATATTCGATTTTAGTAAGAAATAAAAACAGATATGGAACAATTATATGACCCTTAAAAAGTGAGGAGTAGAGAAAATAAATTAAGTATGAGTTTTCCACCATGGGTCCAGAGAAGAAGATATTATTGCTGTATCTAGCCCAAAAGAGATATTTTGAAATTTTAGGATTCGAGGAAGGTGCGCTCAAATTGGAACCAAGATACTCTTTATGTCCGTTGTGGTGCCTCTTGTCTGAAGGCTCACATTGTGGAAGAAGCGCAGGCACCTTACGCATACACCAAACAGCATTTTCACAATCAAAAGCATACCGTTCGAGGAAAGAAAAATATTTTCTTCTCTAGAACGGTATGTAATTACAAATAAATCGTACCAACACCTGTGAAATTAACCGAAATGCTAAAATTGAGTAAGTTTCCTAACGTAACAAATATTTCATGATACGCATAGGCAGGTATGGTACACGAGAGTTTTTGAATATGAGAAAACATATATCCAATGAATGCGTAAACTATTATTTCTGAGTGTAAGACCGATACTCACTAGAGTATCGGTCTTACACTCAGAAAACCCCGGAACACGCCTTTGCAGTGACTTGCTGAGTATTGTTTGGATGTAGATAGACATGACATATTTTGGTGTCCACTTTATGTTTACCCACCAGACTTTAGCGTCCGGACTTAAAAAAACGCCTTCCACAAAGGAGCTTCTTGGATATGATGATGTAAATAACAAATGAGACAAAAGATAAAAACCGTAATATTTAACAGCACTGGCAAAGTAGATATTGAAGTGGAGAGTATGATCTTGCACGACGAAATTTACATTATAGTTATTTTAGTCTTTTACACTTAAATTGCTAAAATGGTTCCATATGTTACATTAAATTATTTGCTTATGCGATTACGATTGGAGATACTTAATAAACTTAAAATTGACGGAAGAGTTTCAAGTGTAACTTGAAAGTGATGTATGTTCAAAGAAGCAAACGGTTTGACAATTTTCCACGTGACTTATTTAAAAAAATATTGTAGAAAAGCAGCACGCCAGCATCTTTTTGACTCATTGGTTTTGTTGTTTTGATGAGGAATGAAGGCGATAATAATACTAACAAGAAAAAATTTCTCACAAAACGTAGAAAATTGTAGCGTTGGGGCTCGACCAAAAACTAAATTATTTTGCGGAATATATTGAATGAATAGCTCAGTATTTTCTCTTTGTATGTTTCTAAATGTGTTAGAAATATCCTAGCGTCGTCAATACTTTACAATATTTTTATATCTGTGTAAGGAATTGTTTTGAGACACAGGATAAGTTAATATGTAGCAATTCTCTTCCAGTCATGAAATGTAAGGCTAGTGATATTAAAATTTAAATCCCTGGGTGCGATTTTAGTCGAATATTAGAACATTATGATGCATCGAAATCGCGATGGAAAGAAGAGAGAAATTCACATAAGCAAATAGTATATCTCATTCATATAAACCATAGTATATCTCATTCAAATAGCAAATCGAAAAACCATTCGTGTTTCTAATATACTATTATATTTAAATACCATCTTTAAATTATGTTAATTTTTTTACAGATTTTATATTCTGTAATACCTCTAAATGATACATAAAATTGTCTCTTGGGTCGGAATTTAAGATTGATAAAAAGATTAAATATTAATGAATTTATGGCATTTTCGCATAATTTTACGGCCATTTAATAGTAAAAATGGTCATAAAATGTGTAATTATGATTTGTTTGCAAACAAATTTCCAAACTGAATGGGTTTTGTATCAGAATTTTAATTCACACTTCCGACTTCGTAGAAAATTAGGAAAAGGACAACAGTTTATATTATTAATATAATATTTTGAGACCATTTAGCGGAAAAGTATAATATAGTGACTTAAAGGTGGTTTTTAATTATGCGTAGTAATCAAGAAAATCCCACGTCATCTGCCCTGAGGTCGATGTACGAGTGGGGCATCGAAACGTCGCCAAACATGGAACCTCTGGCTTAATGGAACATCCGAGAAAACTTCATCAAGCAGATACGCCGGGAAGCATCAGATCTTGCTCAATCTAGAAAATATCTACGTCATATTAGAATTCATCTTTTTATTTTCGAACCTAACTTTTATATTTTATTTCATGTTTTATATTGGATAAAGTCAAAATTTTAAGAATTTTTGGCTCTGCGTTGTTATTAAACGGTTATTTAGTAACGCAAAGCCACTTTAATTATTGAAGCTTAGACTGTATTTGATATAAAATATGAAATTGAAAACAATTCAAAATATTTCTGGTATTTTTTTAACGAATAAATATTTTGTAGTTCCTTAATGAAAAAGAAGAGGATGAAAACAATTAGTTAGTAGAATGCTTTAAGGATGAGGGAGTGCGACGAAGGAACTCAGAAGAGACAGATTTTGAATAGATAATCAAGGAAAGGAAAGTTAATTGTTAAGGGTATTGTATGAGGAAGGAGTGCCTGTTATATACTGTTTTGGGGTGAATGGTAGAGGGGAGCAAAGGACGAGGGAGGAAGAGAAATATGAGGACGGATGTGGTTAAAATTTGAGGAAAATATGGAAACATCAACAGAATAGCACAGAACAGAAGACATGGAGGTCAACCTTGAGAGAACCTGCCATAAGGCTGAACAACGGATGATGATAGGAGAAAATTTCCAAATATCCCTTATGGAAGTTCACCCAGTGCTTTTAAGACTTTTTATCCTCTGCGCATAAAAAAGTATTTCGCTTGAACTGGGAAATAAGAGAGATTTAAAGAAATGTTTTTTTGAGAAATTGCTTTTTTAAAGGTTCTTACCGTTTTCAAAGAGGCGCATTTAACATGCCGATTCGAACGGACGGAAAGGAAACTTTAATTCCTCGCTCTGCCACAACGTTTCAAATACATTCTAGTTAATAAAACAGATCGAAGATACTTTGCTGCTAGAAACGTACTCTTTATGCCATGCTCAACGTTTCGTTTAAAATGTTCTTTGTCCTTAAGTTCCTTCCAGAAATTGAGGAGATTCGTACCGATAGAATTTGTTATGGGATGATATTTTTAGTATCGTAATTTTCTTGAAAAGTTATCAAATAATTTAGTGTAGAAAAAAATAGAAATTTAAAAAGGTATGTAAATATTTACATGCTGCTCTTTGGAAATCACATATTGTGTGACATTATTGCGCGCTATATGTACACCTACAAATTACCCCGAAAATAATAGAAAGGGCGTGGGCACCTGACAAGCATGCAAACAGAATATTTAATTCATACACTCATTTAAATATGTGTTAGCTCATATACTGACACACTCATGCACACGCACGCATGTGTAAATTATGTAAAAATTTGTTTCAATAATTCATTAATTTTTATTATTTGAGTTAATTAATTGTTTCGGGCTCTTAGGTTCCATTTTGTTATGAACGCGTGTCGTGCAAAGGGAGAATGAGTATTTGAATCTGTCACTGACGATCTTTTATCTATTCCAGTGGTCGAATCTACACTTACGTATGGATGCCATAAATATTCCCTCTGTTACACAATAAAGCAGAGGTGACCCCTTCTGCTTCCATAGTCCTTTCGACAATTAAGAGGTTCAAATCCTAGTGCCTCCAGTATATCAGTGACTCTGTTCCCAAAGCAATTTTTAACATACCTAGCCAATTTATTCTAAACGTTATCTAATTCTTCAATTAGCATTTTCTCCTGCAGAACCCAGATTACATTCCACGTAAGCTAAATATGTTCTTTCTAGAAAGACGTAACATTTCTCTCTCAATATTATATTTAATTTTCGCATAAGCTATTTAATGAAACCTAGTTTCTTTAAGGTTGACCCAAATTTTGAAAAATCTTTGGGCACTTAAAAAGGACACAAAATATACTGTAACATTTAACTCGTTAACCTGTTCTGAAGTGTTTGAATTGATCCTATTTAATTTAATGCTTTGTCTTTTTTATCCTACTCCAAATTTAATTGCTGTTGATGTTGTCATAATTAATTCTAAACATTATTCTTTCCACCTTTTCGATATCTGGTGTGAGTTCTCAGAGAGCGGTACTCTATTTTTCTGTTTACTTAATTCTTTATAAATGACTGTGTCCAAAAGTGCCAATTGTCAAAAAATGCTGCCAACATGAATATTTAGTTTTTAAATGCATATAAAAATAATAGGAACCCAATAAGACTTCCCAGCGGCACTCTTGAAGTTCAATTTTCTCAAATAAGCCCATAACATCGATAATTACTTTTTTTTAAAGATTGGTTGTTAGTTGGTCACATTCTCGTTTTTATCATATTGTTTATTTATTTATTATCGACTTAATTGGGCGAGGTTGGGACTAAATAGTCCCTTCTTCCACCTAACCCTTACATTACATACATTACATTGAAGACAATTACATACAGCCAAGCCCTGGATGGAGAAAAATCCACCCAGACGGGAATCGAACCCGTGACCTCTCAGTTGGTAGACGAGGATGTTACCCCGCCGCCACCGGGGCCGGCATTATATGCGTAAGAAAGTAATACGTATACCATAATAAATGGTATGCGTATTACTTTCTCGTGCTGGACTTCGTCGGAGGCTCTCTTGAAACCTAAAAACTCAGCGCCCACTTGGGTATTCATTTCCCCCGACTTTAGGATAATATTTACCCAATAATATACACGCCTATATAATACAGTTTTTGCTAATGATCTACTTTTCATGAACATGTGCTGATAATGGTAGAGTATATTTCTACTCTCGATAAATGCTCTTTCTCTACTAAAATTGATATTTTCTTAGATATCGCAGCATAAGCAGACACTCGTACGGGCTTCATACGGAGATAAACCATTCATTTAATTAATCGAATGAATTCTCGACAGAGGTTCAAGTTCTTCTACAACGGTGAAAAAATGTATCTTAATTCCTCAGTGTTATCCTCACTCCTTGCTTTACGATATTTCATAATTAATAGGATTTTTATTTCCACTGAAAGAGAAGGAATACGTTCTGAATGATGAATACAGTTAAAATATTAGGGGCATTGCAGTCAATAAAATACTCAGTTCCTCTAGTAAAATTAATTGACACATGACATCTAATAATGTGTGTATACATGTGTGTATGTATGTATGTATATGTATGTGTGTATATATACATATATATATGTATATATATATATTTTTTTCCTACAGGTTCCCCCCACCTTTCCTCACCTAACTCCCAACCCCCTCAACCCTTACCCTTCCCTCATGGTGCTACACCCCCTGCCACACACCTTTTTGGTGGCTCGCAGGGTACTTATGTAGATGTAGATGTAGATGAATGTGACTTTATACAAATACCAAACTTTTTTAACGCCTCAAATTTTATTTTTGACGGGCACCAAATGCACTTTATTTTGAAAGTTTGAAAACATATTTAACTAACTAGAAGCTGGATTACAGAGAGACATTTATTAATTGGTTGAAGTATATAATCATTTATACCATCATTTGTACATTATACAAACTTCTATAATATTAAAAGGTTTGACGACGTATTAAATTTTAGAATATGGACCTCTCCGTTCATAATATTCCAAAACAATAGCAATTTTCTTGTTGTGGCTCCAAAAATTAGAAAAGAACTAGAATGTGAAGCTAAAACTTTTACGCTGAATTTAAAATATGTATATGCTGAATAAAAACCAAAAATTTTCTTTTCCGAAAACAATCTAATTAAAGAAATGACGATGTTATCGGATTAATTATTTTAAAAAATGTTAATGATAGCAACATTTTTTTCCTGTAGTAGTCCTTTTGGAGATATTTAGATAATAAGTCGAAAAATATTTATTTATGCGTCAATAAGCTCTTTTTTTATTCCATTATGAACTATCTAATAACTCGTCTAACCATTGTTTGGTCGACTAACGTGAACATCTTTGGGGAAGTTTCACATAGACGCTTAATCGTCAGTGTGTCCCTCCGTAAAAGAAAGCTGTTTCCTGAACCGTGGATGTCAAGCATTGTTTTACGAACTGTGTATCTCACCAGTGTAGTGCAGATTCCACGTTAACATCCAAAATAAATTCTTGTATTGAAAAACTTGAGAGTAAACAGAGAGATAATTTGTAATTATACAATATTTTCACCTTCACGACGAAAGTATCAACCCTAGGTAAGGCCATATCACAAGGCCCCAACTCTTCACCTAAAGACCACGACACACGATTTACAAAAGAAGTTCATGAGAATCAAAAGAGTTGGTGGGATTACAAATTTTTTTTTCTTTTTTCCTATCCAATCGTTAGAAGTTTTTTTAAAGTTAAACAGGCAAACATAAGTTTCTTTCGGTGAATGAAATGTTGAGACGTAACGGCATGAATTGAATGTCGAGCAATTTGTTAAAATGCGATAGCAATATAAAACATAAGTCTAATAAACACGCAAACAACCTCTTTAGCAAAAACGAAAAATGACGTAATAAAATCAGTGGATGTAAATACAGTTAAAAGTTCCATGGAACCTTAAATTTTCCAATTTATATTAACGAAACTTTAAACCATCAATTTTCGCACTTCTGAGAATTTTCTGTAGATTTCTGTCATTTTTCAGCATTTTAGCGGGAGATAACTATTTTTCTGATGTTTTGATATGAAGTTATAAAAACATTCTTCTATGACTAGTTGCAATCGAATTTTTTCTGTATATTCAATTTTCGCTTCTGCATCTTCGGTTAATTGATCGTTTGATTACTTGTTGTTAAAATTGATTACTTGTTGTTAAAAAACGCACCACTCAGCCATTAAATGACTTGATTGAAACTTTTACTTAAGGCATATTTTAAATACTGTATTAATATTCCGAAAAATATATATTTTAATACATATAAATTTGGTGGAAATGGTTATGTCTTTCTTTTTTACCCGTCCAACGTCGCGTGCTCTACCATGCATCATTCCTTAGAGCCACATGGATCATGGACGTCGACAAATTATTTTTGTCCTCTGCCTGTATTTGAAAGCTTTATTAAGTTTGATATATTGTTATAACACTCAGGGCTGCTTGCCTTGAACATTGATTTATTAATTGGAATCCAAGAAATTGATTAAATAATCCGTAATAATAGTTATATATAATAATTTAGAGTTACGGTTGTTGAAAAACGACCGCGAACAACTAAGTTCCCAATACTTTCGCACAAAGAAGGAAAATTATTAACAAAGCAATTTTGTCAAATTTGTAATGAACAAATACTCATAATTGTTAATTCTGAAATTATATTTCAATTTTTGGAAAATCAATATCTGCGATCTCTTAGTGAAAATTAAGATACAACTTTCTATTCAGATTGGTATTTTAGGCTTTTAATATAATTATTATGCAATAATTCATAACATCCTTCAGGTAACCGGTAAGCGTAATTGCTGTGACAAATACCTGAGATTCGGGAAGGGTTACTTGTTTCCTCACCACGTACTTCACCGTCAGATGAATGGATAAAACCCTACGGTCAGGTCTTGCCTACGCAGGAGGAAAATAATCCCTAACAGTCCTCTTTCGCATATCGATCGCTAGTTCATCCGTCCTAGCTTTTAAAGCTGGGATGAACTTGATATTCCCTACCAATGCATTCTTTACGCCAACGAGTACGCTTACGGTGAGGGATACGAGTTTGGTGGAATGTTTTGGGCAAACATACAATGGCTTTATCAGTATATATAGTTTTATTTTGCCCGATTTCTCCATCGCCTTATCCTCCGGGTTCCCCTCGGCCTGCGCTGAAATATCGCTCACAAAATGTTGTGTGGGAGCTGATGGAAGAGATATCATGCACCGTCACCGACAGCTGCTTCGTGGTGCGTGAGGAGCGATTAAATCAGATCTTACATTTCTCATTCTCCTCAGGGAATTTGATTTTTCAAGGACATTGTGCATCACAGGTGTCCTGTTAATGCCACAATTCTGTCGAAGATGGTAATAAAACACTTGTTTGGTGGTGTAATGCCGATGAATGCACGCGGATCTTGTATCGTAGCCACAGCGAGATAGTTGGTGTCCTAAAACCTCCGGCTGGGCACGGCGCGCCCGGTACACCACGTCCGTGTGCCTCATGGTCGCTCCAAAAATGAACTAACGTTAGACGAATGCATTTATGGCCCCATCTTAAACTACCAGGACGTAATCCTTTGTAGCAGATGTCAGATCCGCAGGTCGTAGAAAAGCAAACATTCTTTCCTCGACCTCCTTCGATATCGATGAGTTTTTATGTGTTGATAAAAATTTCCGGGCATGAGCTTTTCCGTTTGCTCTTGATCAAGACCTTCTCAGCTCTATCAGGACTGAGTAGTAACTCTAAACCGCGGCGGTACCCTGCTCTTCTGCCCATATTGAATAAAAACGCCCCAGCAATGGCAAAACTGTGTTATTTTACGAGGTACAAGAGGGTGTCCGTTACGTAACATACTCTACAGGCAATGAATAATATCTTTAAGACAATTTACTAGGGTCTATCACTGAGATATTGAGGAAGATATATTCGGGCCACGAAAACCCTAGGATTAACATTTCAATGAAAGATATTCCTCTTCCTTGATCCCCGACCGAGAATCGCAGATCGATGTTCTGCTTTATACAGCCAAAAATGAAGAGCAGTACCATACCCATGACATATTCAAGGGAAGAATCATTTTCTTGCGGTAGAGTTTAGAATTCTAAATGTATCTGAGAGTCTGTCCAAATTGGTGGTGTGAACTTCATTTTATTCTTTCTCCTTATGCTTTCAACGTAGTGGAACACCGAGAAATCCACATACTCTCGTCATTAAGATGTCGGATGAAATTGCAGTAAAATATTTACCCTCTCTCTTGCTTTCTTTAGCTATTCCTTTCGATATAAATGTCTCGAACATTTGTCCAACCCGAAATCTATTCCTATTTATCATTGTACTTCCATAGTATGCTTATTGCAAGACTGAGGTCTCAAGAAAGCATCAATTTTAGGTCATCGAATTATATAGTAAACAGGGCATGGATAGTATAGGCAGTTAAAAACTGTTACGATAAAACGAAAAGCGTCACTGAAATGCTTATGGAATTGGGATGGGAATCATTGCAACAAAGACGACTTAATGCTAGGTTGAACTTAATAAATAAATTCATATCCGCTTATTTCAGTACCGAGGTCTTGCAAATTATTCGCACAGTAACATACATTGGTCGCTCGGATCATGTATATAAAATTCGGGAAATAGATGCCAGAACTAGCAGACTCAAGGACTCCTTGCCACGGATAAAGGGGGATAGCAACTGTAGGGTTATGCTCGTAGATAGCAAAAATGCCACTTGCCAGTGGATAGCAAAAATGCCACCAAAAATGCAAAGATGCCACTTGTCAGCCTCAGCGTCTAGGGAATAATTAGTTCTATTCAATTGCATGCACTTTCACTAACCTCGTGTGGGTTGTTGTCACCGCATTGGAATGCCATTGAATAGTGTAGTGCTCTTTACAGTATTGTTTGCTCTGATTTTGTTTGTTTTTAAATTTCCCTTTCCACCCCTCGTCCCTCTCCATGGGGGAGCCCTCCTGCTACCTGTAGCGTTGGGTCGAATTCCCTTCCTGTGTCCTTGGGGAGGAGAGCGTTTTATGTTGAATGTTCATGTGGTAGTGGAATTTCGCCTCCTTACTTTTCATATTCTGCCTTGCACGTTGATGGATATATTTAAAACTGCATCCTGGGGTGCAATAATTTGTTGGATGATAGTGTATATGCTTGCATGCGAGTGGGCTGAAGGGATTTTTGCATGAGTGTATACGCCACTGTGGGTATAGTTTTGCATGTATGTGGTGATTTGATTTCGCACGTGGCTTTGTTCCTATCTACGGGTGGTGACATAAGACCCCCTGCAAAACACCTTTTCAGCAGCTTACGGGTTATTATGTAGATGTGGATGTGGATATCTGGCTAGCTGGTGTGACTCGTACGATGGTTCTTTGTCTCTGAGATGGGCTTCTGGAAATATTATAGCTTTGGAGTAGGTGGAAATATTTTGAGAATGGGCAGAAGGGGCCCGATGAGAATGGCCTGCTGAAGGAAGGAGGAGTATACTATCCGGAGCCTCTGCCTGTTTACCAGAACCTTCTTGGCCACTGTTAGCGTATTATCTGTTTTATCTATTTCAGGTTACCGTTATGACCATTTTTCATTGCATCAAAATAAGTCAACATTTCATGAATATACATAATTCATTATGAAAGTAGGGCGCATGATTTTAATGTGGCACGACTATCCGTGGAAGTGCGGTAAAACCGGTCGGGTAACTAGGTGGGGTGTCCTGCCTTCCAAAGCAGCCGGTCGCCAGTTTGCTATGAGCAGTCCAAGCGAAAAGTCGTGCCTCCGCGTGAAGTTTTTTGACTTTTTAATGCGGCGCGATGGAGCGTTCGCTCCACCATGATGATGCCCCCCAGCCACGTATCCTTCATTGTTACCAACTTCCTGGCCCGAAGCGCTAGCTTAGGACTGTGCGACTTCTTATTGTTTTCCTAACTTAAGACAGAGAGAGAGAAAGCTGAAAGGAAAGCATTGGGAGACCGTAGAAAATATCCAAAACCATGTTATAACGTTCCTGAGAGACAATCCCGTTGAGGATTTTCAGGAGGAACTTTGTCATTTGGGACTCTTATCGTCAATCATTGATCAGATCACCTTGGTCCACTTGTTGAATGATTTCATTGGTGTGGATATTGGGCATGCCACTCCGTCCTTCATCATGCACATTTGCCCAGCCATTTTTGAAGTCTCGACACCATTGTCTAACGTTTTCTTCGCACATTTCCGCAGGCCCAGTTAATGGTTAATGCACAACTCTTGAATTGTTTTGGCAGGTTTGGGGTCCTTTTGTACACAAAAATCAAATCGCAGCACGCTCATCTCAACTGGTGGGAGTAATAATTTTCGCGGACATTGTAATTCACTGAGAGGAAAACTTATGTTTAATAAAAATAATAACTTTAATAACTGCAGAAGTAATCATTAGATATGCGTGCAACTTTGATCAGACACATCAATATTTAAATGTAAGAGAAGGGCCTCTACTTTTCACATGCGCTTCGTGAAAGAGCATAAACTGTTTAAAGTAATATGAAAAAATGTCATAGTGCACAAATCATTCACCTTGACCGGGACCCCGAGAGCAGTTCCACTTACTCTGACAATAAATAGAATATAATACTATAATAAATAATGTTTTTGATATTCTTAGACAGTGCAAAAAACTTTTCCATTAACAAGATGTACATTGTAAAATATTTATGTAATATTCCTGGACTTTGTAGAGGGGAGTTATGTGCAGTAGCTTCCAGTCACAAAGAATTGAACATTCTTCTATCAACTTGTAACCTAATGTTTATAAATAATGTTCGACGATTGCCTTAAGTGTGTTCACTATATGGCAGGGATATTTTATGGAATAAGGGTGCCTTCCGTGCACGGTCTGGCAGCGTGTCCTCGGTGAACGGCTCCCTCTTAGGCGCATCTTCGGTTGGTAAGTCCCGGTAAAAGTGATTCTTCCGATGAGACTGAAGGGCAAGGTGAGAAGAATTATAATACTATTATTATACGTCCTTTCCGCGACTTAGTACGCTTACACAGCCGCTCCCTCTTTCCCCCTCCCCAACCCCTCTTCAATTACATCCTCCCTAATTCTTCCGCACTTCTTTTCCTTAGCTGACACCGCCGCGACGGCGCGAGCATGCCCACACCGACTGAGGGCTGCATTTACTTTATTCTTAAGCTCTATGACCATCACAAATTTCAAATACAATCGCAAATTAGGAGGAGGTAAACTCTTTGGGACACGATAAGGGCCCTTCCACGGCTTATGAAAACTTTTCACTCTCCTCTTCCCTGCCGACGGGTGCGAAAGATGCACATACGTATTTCCCTCCACGCATCGTATTTCTCCACCCTGTGGTTTACTGATTCACTGCATTTATTGTATTGTGCTGGCTACTTCGTTTGTGTCGTCTTCAACCTTAGCAATTTTTCCAGACAAATTAGAGTCAGTAGTCAGGAATAGGACACTATTTTTTATTGTTGCTGATTTTTGCTAAATGTGTTATAATTTTTAATCTATCTATATTCTAGAGCTCCTTGAATGTTATGACAACATTTTATTGTTCAAATTGACCGTTCGTTAATCACCTAGGTTGTAAATATCAGATGGTTACTCGGTATAAGCAAATGTTTACTAACTTTCTTCATCAAAGTAAGTGAAAATTTTCTCATGTTCCCCTTAAACCAAAGTGAAAAACTTTTGGGTGGCGAACAAATTGATACACGCTAATTGTATGTTCAGCAAATTCGGAGTGTACAGTTCTGCGTCCGAATTGCTACAACAATCAAATGAGGAGGGGAATGAGAGTCAAAAGTGATTTGGAAAACTAATTTTTGACCAATCACTTTTCGATCTCATAGCCTGACCTTGGTCACGAATATTTGGTCCAAAGGTTTGGAATTGACTGGAGATACGAGTAAATATATAATTTATTAATAAATCCATAATTTTTCGGAAATAATTTTCTCGTGTAATTCTCGCTATTTTTTCTCTTTTCTGTATGTTAATCAGATACTTATTGAAGCAGTGAATAAAAAATTCGTTAATTTTCTTGTGAATTCGAAGAGTTCAAACACTTAACCAGTAAATTTTTATTTTCGTTATTAGTTAGTCTACGGTTTAAGGTGGGTTCTGGTAAAAAAAGTCTGAGGGCAACTAAATTTTTTGTATTCGCTTTAAAAGACAATATGTGAAAAATAACCTATCAACGATGCAAAAAGTCTACCTTCCATCTAACATGCATCTAAAGTTCCTTCTGCCCTCTCTTTTGCCAACACCATTCCTTCTAATAAATCCCCATTTATTTATTATCTTTTGTGATATTGATTGGATTTGAGATTTCATGCTATTTTTCTAAGGCAAGTTTGAGTGTAATACTTGGGACTTGTGTGCCACCTGACATTGTCTATCAACACTTTTGAGTTTTAATAATAATAACAAAGTCTAAAATATTCAATTACCCATTAAAACGATGTGAACCAAGGTTCTACGCATCTTCTACATTTCCCCATTGACTCTATACTCTCTCACCACGCGCAAATGTTTTCCTAGTGTTTCCTCCTCTCATTTCCTCCGTCCATTTTATATTTTCCACCATCTCCACACCCACATCTCCAAAGCCATGCATTGATGCGAATCATTTTCTTTCAACGACCATGTTTCCACGCCATACAAAATCATACTAAATATCAGGGCTATACACTCAATCACTAATCTTTTATTTACATTCCCTCTCAACTTCATGGTCATGCAATCATCGTGAAACGTCTTTTCCTAACACATTCTTCTTCTGTTTACGTTCCTACTTAGACTCTTTTGGTACAAATCATTTCCAAGATAGCTAAACTGTTCTCCCTACTCTAATTTTCCCTCCAATATAAACATTCAACTCACATCCTTCTTTATCAAAAACATCATAACATTTGTTTTGTTTACGGCTACAAAACACCCCGGACACTGCCTACATGACGTGTGGTAGGGTTGTTAGAACACCAAATGTAAAACAGAATGTAACCACATGCAAAAAAAACAAAACCACACCAATTCACACCCACACAGGCGTATATATTCATTCAAAGTCCAAATTAAATTCCCCATATGTAAATGCATACACAGGCATCAATGTACCAAATGTCTACGCATCATTAGTTCACTCATAGTATTCTAATTGTTATTATACTCATGTTAAATGTTTCAAATAGATAATTGCGATTAGAGCATAAATTAAAAAACCTTGGTAAATAACATTATTACTGCTATTTTACCCTATATCTCTAAAGGGAATAAATTGTTCTAAGAGGGCTTCAAATAGGAGAGGCAGTTACCCTGTCAAATTTCTGTTGTTAATGAGGTACTCCATTTACTTCAAAGACCCGCATTTTTTCGGGTTTCCATTGCGATCGTCGCCTTCAATAGATAATTGTTTTCCAGTGTCCCCGCTAGTGCCTTGAGACAGAAGGTAGATTACTACAATTTCAGTCGCCTTTATATAGGTCGTCCCGACACGTCCATCCCCTACGATTGGTCGATTGTCAGAACAACTTTCCACAGATTGTAGTAGGTAGAGCTTGTATCTGTCTTCTCAGCAGAAGATTCATGATGGTTCCCAAATTTCATTTGTCTCTTTATTAATATGAGATAGTATTGCTTCTTTTTGGGCATTATTCGTGCATTTTTAAAGTGAATGTCCTACCTTGACATGTTCTACGAATGTTTGGAGTCGTCGGTTGAGATGGACTGTTTTTCTTCTCAACTATCTGGCGTTCTTTCACTCGGGAAAACATTGATCCGCAGGTATCATAGGTTTAAAACTTGTTGCAAGGGCATTCAGTTCAATGTGAACAGTTTTGCCGTCTATTTTTTCCAATATTTGCCAGCAAACAACCCTACATCAAGTCCTTCTTGATCTCTGTGTACTTCCTTCCTCCCTTCATCCCTTCCAACATCCCTATCCTGTTCCTGCTCTTTCCTCGTTTCTCAAGTACAGTATTCTCCTTTCTATTAAAGCTTTCAACATCCCACTGCCAACCAATATGCGCTTCATCTATTTTTCCTGTCTCCTTGAATTTCTCCCAACAAACCCCTCACCTTGTCCACCATATCTAGCACTTCCTCATTTGTTTTCCTTTCCGTCCGTTTCACCTTCTCCATATATGTTATATAATATATAAACCATAAATACAGTAATCAACCTGAAAGTCGGTTTAGTAAATGATGGTAGAGTTCACGCAGCACTAAGCCCGGCGGCGTATATATATATATATATATATATATATATATATATATATATATATATATTCATTAATGTTTTCAAAAATGAATACATCATTATATCACTTTAGTGAGATAATTCTTCATTCAATGAAGGAAAAGGCGACATGGTTGCACCCATTGCTCGATCTGATAATTTTTTATCAATAAGTGAAAACTTTATCATAACAATAGTCCTAAGGGACTGTAGAGATAGCCCTCTCAGATTCACAAATTGGATTGAAAGTAATGATGAAGCCTCGGTCGAATGACGTCACATCAGAAAACCTCGCGGTAATAGAATGACCCCAAGGAAAACCAAACGCAAAATGGTGATTAACCTATAGAATCCTGACACTGCAAAACACCCAAATTAAGAGCCAAAGAATGTAATTCTTCGAAAATAATAAATCATATTACCAAGCTATGGTGAAATCAGGCGAGGATTGGTTGCGCGTCGATGCATCTGGGTGGAAAAAGCGTGAGAGTAAGCACGTATGAGCGTGAGAAAAGCAGTAATGGATTAAATGGAAAAGGAAGAAATTTCATCAAGGAAAACATTACATTGTGCCGACTACAACGTTGTAAAAAACATGCAAGTAGAGAAACACTTTCTTAAGCACACGAAAAGTACGTCACCTGATATCTCCTCCTAGATATCTTGTGATAGCAACATAATGACAGAGACGAAAAGTCTTGCAATTTTCAACTTAATAAAGATTTATTTTTAATATTTCGAGAATAGTTTTGAAGTGCCACATCATTTTTCATTTTAAGCTGTCATTGGACAGTCATATAAATATGTATATAAATATTCAAACTCGAAAATCACGCCATACGGCGAACAAATATTATTTTCGCACATAGAAATAGACATATAAGGAAAGGGGATAGGAAAACACATACAGTAAAAGACCAGCACAGGAAAGGTGGGGAAGGCGATTTTGAGCAGATCACAAATGTAAAAATATGTCCTTATCCGGGATTTGAACCACGGACCTTCCACTTTCCGGGCGGATGCTCTACCAATTGAGCTAATAAGGAAACCTGATTTTTAATATATATATATATATATATATTAAACATAGGAGGCGGGGAAACCAGAGTGTCTCCACGTCCTAGGATGGGCTGGGGGAGTGGCGGGGGAGAGACGGTCAAGCAAAGTGATGCAAAAGGAAATTAATAACGAAATAGAAAGAAACCGGAAAGGCATCAATTCAGCATCCAGATTGACACTCGCAAAATTGTGGTTTTACGTGAAAATATTAATAATTATAAAAACTATTATCACATGAGTTTTAAACCACATATAAGACCATTATATGCTAAAAGATTCGCATTTACCGGATACCGCATCTACACCGATGCTTTAACGGTTATAACTCAAAGCAAACAAAATAAACTTGAACACCCGGCTTAATAAATTCCAAATGACAATTATCATTACAAAATAGGTTGCAAGGTAAAATAGAATCAATAAGGTAAAAATGTGGACACAGTATGCAAAGGAAACCAAAAAATTATGGCACTTAAAACGTGTCATGTACATGTAAAAGAGAATGGCACTAATGGGCTGCAACAAAAACTATCAGTACGCATGGTTTGTATAAACTGTAACTGGAAAAGTTTAGGAAAAATGGATTTATTACAGAGATATGCTACAATGCCTCCAAATTCTTCAAAGTAAATCCCTCGAGCGTGGACACATTTTGCCAGCGGCTTTTCCACGACTCGAAGGCCCCCTGGAAGCTGATTTCCGGAAGGTTTCCGAAAGAGGGGTTCGTACAAGCTTCATTGACGGCACTCAGGGTCTCATAGTGGTCTTTGATGGACGATTTCACTTTTAGGATTAGGAAAGAGTCTGCTGGTGCTAAGTCGGGAATATAAGGGGGTTGGGGAATCGTCGCGATGTCGTTATGGGTCTTCGCAAGCTAACAGTCAACTCTGCTTTTCCTCGTCCGTCAAGATCTTCGGGATGAGTCGGCGCAGATCTTTCTTATCGCCAAATTTTCAGTGATAATGGTGTGCACTGTCATCTTATCAATTCCAATGAGATTTTCAGTCATGTGCACACTAAACCGGGGGTCTTCATTTAGCACTTCACGAAAAGAAAAAATTGTTGCCAATACTTTTTATGCAAACATTGTATTTCACAACTCCTTGAAGAAATAAATGAAGCAAACGGAATAACTATACAAACATTATTAATAGAGATAATATATACTCGAATAGAGAAAATAATTTGAAAAATATGTGACCGACCAAGACCACTAAGCATGCGTCAATCACTAAGCTGCACTAAATATACAGCAAATTTTGGTTACATAAACATATATAGTCATACAGACCACATGATTATAGTCGAAAAACTATTAGAATCATTCAAAAACCCCTTTACTAGAAATAACTGGAAATGATCATAAGCATAAGTCATGGTACAAAAAATACAACGCAAAACATAGATATCCTACAGAGCAAGTACACCAATCCCATGCCTTTGGAACCGCATTACATACCACAATTTCCAACTCAAGGGGAAAAGTACGTACCACAATTTCCAACTTAAGGGGAAAAGTATGTAAAATTAAACAGTGGGGAGAAACTATAAAATCTATTGTAGATCACTTGCGCCTTTACCCACTCAATAACGAATAATTACGCCCACTATCGGGCCAAAAATAGATAATCATCTTACCAAATATGCCATACTGAAAGAGGATCAGAAATTATGTCGGGAATGCTTAGAGTATAAAGGACAAGACAGTGTGGGCAAGGTTATCATGTGACATATTATGTTACAAATGAGAAATGCGATAACCTGAAAAACATACAACATAAAGATATTTGATTCCATTGCTACCTGATCAAAGCCACTTAAGTAAGAATAGGAAATTAATGAAAAACTATTTCCTGCTACAATTCATGCACAGCGGGTGGAAAATGATATAAAAATACAAGACAAACATGGAGAGAAACAAAAACAGGAAATTAAGGCAAACAAAAGAATATTTCAAGGTGCCCCCTTAAAATTCGCTGAGATTAAACATATGTGAAAGCACTTTTAAAAATTACAAAAATACGCAAAGGCCCAAACGAAATTTTTTCCTTATAAATGAAATTCTGTACATAGTACGTAATAGCACTAAATCACATGCAGAATCTGACACACTAAGCAATTATTTCCTCTAGAACAAGAGACTGGAGGAAAAGAGCAAATACATGCGTTTTAATTAAAATACAAACATGAACCACATAAAACAAGAGACTACCTCACAAGGAAATATAATAAAAAGAGGATATATATATATATATATATATATATATATATATATATATATTCTACATTATTAAAACAATTTCATGAATATCTGTAAGGTAATAAATCCATATGGCAAACCAATCATCACCGACAATTTCAGCATAGTAAAATGGCCAAACACAGATCTAGAAGACCTCAGCCGAATAAATAGAACGATGATATTGATAGAGTTAATAATAATTTCTTAAATCTTAATTATTATTATCAATTGATTAATATTACTGAACTACCCTGGTTAACGTAAGTTTTAATTTGATGCATACTATACAATGGTACTTTATTTCTCCCACCAAAGGACAGCCAAACATCCGACATTAAACCCCTCATCAAATCCGCATCTTTCCTTCCTACCTTCATTCCTTTCCAACATGCTAATCCTACTCCTACCCCTTCCTCGCCTATCTAACTTGCTCTCCTCTTCCACACAACTTCGAAATTCCATCACCAATCCACACGCACTGCATCTATCTTTCCTAAATCCTCTGGATTTTTCCAAATTTTTTCTCTCCTCCTTAATCAATTCCTTGTTTCTACTCCTTTCATTTACTTCACCTTCTCCATCCCTCTCCAAACAAATTCAAAAGTTTCCCATTTACGCCTATCATCCTGCTTAAACTACCATGTTTCCGCGGTCTACCATGCTCCTAATCAAAGTTTTAACGATCCGTTATTTAAAATCGTTAGTGAACGTCGTTGTCATCACTCCCTTTCTCTCGTGAAAGCTTCTTTGACTAACGCAATTCCTCTTCAATGTCTCTTCCACTTCCACCATCTTGTATCCATACCAAAAAAAGGAAAGAAATATTTGTACTTTTCCACAGAGTACAAATATTTCTTTCCTTTTTTTGGTATGGATATTAAATACATCCACGAAGTGAAGCCTGAAACAGTAGAATATAGTATATCCACAATCTTGGTCAAAATCCCCTCCCCGATAGGAAAAATGTTTTAGTTTATGAAACAAAGATTGTGTGAACCATTGACGTCTTAATATATGAGGTGTCATTAAGTTTGCCAATATTGCATATTTAAGAAAAACTTACACGCATATTTCGGTCAACGTTGATAGAAATATCTGTATAGATTTTTAAAAAAATATTCAATATTGGCTAAAGGATTGAAATCTTAATGCTCTAGTTTATGTCACTTACTCTAGTTTATGAAAAACTATTTTAACATTTAACTTACCTTTAATCTATTTAAAACAGCATAAAAATTAGTTTCGTCGTCATTTATTCTCATTTCATATCTATTGCACTGAATGTCCTATGCGATGAACAATACTAACAACCCCTTAGCTGACAGGTTTACTGAAGCTTGATCATCCGCAAACATAACTGATTTTATAAATTTGCCACCGACTTTCCTATCTCCAGTTCTTCCTGTGGTCTTTTTATGAATTTCCTCCAAATATACGCTGTGAATCCTTAAAATTAAAACTATTAGGGTAGGCTGAAAACTAATGAACACATGCTTGTGGACCACAAACAAAATGACCTTCAGAAGCACTCCTGGTGGCATGTGGAAGTAACAACATTCCCCTTAAACACGCATGCGCAGATTTGGGATCGTCACATTCACCCAGTGCATTTTGAGAAGCGGAGGTATAGAGACGTGCTCTAGTTCTACAAGTATGCCAACGTGAGTTCAACAGCGTGCTGTTATCGAATTTTTAACTTCTGCCAAAGTGACTCCGACAGAGATTTATCTTCGTTAAAAGGTTGTTTCTAGCGACGATACTGTTCATAGGTCTACTGCAAGTCGATAGGTAGTAATATTTCGTGATTGCGAGCCTGGAAAAGGCGTAATAATTGATGAAACAAGCAGGGGACGTCCAATCACTGCCTGCCACTGACAATAAACATCGCAAACTCGTCCAACATTTTATTCAAAAATACCGGCGAATCACTCAAAAGCGTATCACAAACGATATTGAAATATCCAAGGAATGCGTCGCCTTCATTATTGAACAATTAGGGTGGCCTAAAATCTGAGCACGATGGGTACTACGTCTCACAGACGAGAATATTGTCATTCTATTGCTAAGCCTCCTTATTCCTCCGCTTTTGCGTCTTGCGATTTATATTTTTTTATAAACTCAAGAGATAACTCAAGGGTAACCATTATACCTTAGGAGGTTTTAAGGAGGTAAAGGCAAACATTCGATAACTTTTCTTACACGATACATCTTAATTGTGATATTCCTCTCCGAATATATTCGACAAATAAATATTTCATTGCGTAATAGTACAGACGTTGTTTTGTAACTATCAATATTTTATTACAATGGACGAGTATACATCACAAACAATATACCTTACATATACCATACATAGACCGTACACATACCTTACATTAACTGTTCAGTTATCTACCAGTTAAAGTAGTTTTTGGATGGACACAACTACCAAATAAATATTGTGACTCCTAACAAAAGGTAATCCAGCAATCTACTCTGCATCAGGTTTCTCTTCATCTCTGTGTACTTTCTTACTCCCTTCCTCCCGTCCAACATACCCATTATGTTCCGGTCCTTTCCTTGTATGCCTAAAATTCTACCTTCCATTACAATCTTTAACATCTCACTGCCGATAAATACTCCCCTCGTTCAATTTTCCTGCCTCCTTAGGATTTCTCCCAACAAGCCCCTCTCCTCGCCCACTTCCTCAGTTGCCTTCCTTTCCGTCCATTTCACCTTCTCCATTTTTCTCCACACCCACATTTCAAAAGTCCCCAACCTACGTCTATCTTCCTGCATCAGTGACTACGTTTCCGCGCGATACGTAACTACGCTCCATATCAAAGTTTTAACGAGTCTTCTCTTAACATCCTTACTTAACGTCCCTGTCATAGACCCCTTCTCCTTGTGAAAGCCTCTTTACCTAGCGCAATTCTTCTTCTTACGTCAGTACTATTTTGACCATGTTGTTCCAAAATACTTTCGAAATATGTACACTGTTTTACCTCCTCTAGTTTTTTCTCTCTTATTTTGATGTTAAGCTTAGCCTTTTTCTTTCTGGAAAATCGCTAAATATTTATTTAATTTATATTATTCCTCACGTCTAACCCATCGCGCTAAATTGCTGATTCACTCAGCAATGCTTGCAACCCCTTAGCTAACTGACAAATTAAGAGCTAGGTAATCAGCGAACGTAACTGATTTTACGAATTCCCCTGCGACTTTCATTCCTACCTTCACTTCTTCCCATACCTCTTTTAATCATTTCCTCCACACGTACATTGAACAGCACCGGCGGGCAACCCTACCTACAGCACTGCCCATCCGGACTCTCCGTTCCCCACTCCCACCTGAGCAGTCTGAGATATGTACAGGTGGTGGATTAGCCTCCTGTCTCTCCAAGGTATTCCTATTTTCTGCAATACACTCATTAGTTTATCCCAATAAATTCTAACAAACGCCTTTTCGAAATCTACGAAGCATTCAAATACGCCCTCATTGTATTCTCAATTCCTCTCGATTAGTGATCTCATAACCGGAATGGCATCGCGCTGGCATCTCCCCTTCCTAAAACCAACTTATCATGCCCTAAGTAATAATTTGCCTTACTCTCCATCCTGTTGATGTTGATACTGAGAACCACTTAGCTACATGGGAAATCAAACTTATTGTTCTTTAGGCCTCACATGCTGCAGCCTTTTTCATTTTCAGATTAGAACTTTCCACTGATCTCACAGAGTTCCGGGCAGATCCCTTTCTCATATATACTACGAATTAGTCCATAGTCTCTTCCTACCACTGTACCTTACGTAAACTGTGCATATCAATGGAAGAAGGGACTGTCACTGTATCAATCTCACCCGAATATGGCCAAATTAAGAATTAGTATTACATATACCTTGAATTATTATAAACAATGAACAGGCCAGTTTTCATCTGATATACTGGTGCAAGAATTTGACCGGGGCCTGTATATTTGGCGGGGTTAGCTATTTTCAACTGACCCACTACTCCACAAGAAGATATCTTTCTTTCATTCGTCAGCTTTCATTCTCATATTGAATAAGTAAATACACGTTAGTCCTCATCTGAGAAGGAATGAATGGACTTTGAAAAAAGCAATTCAATATTTTTTTTCTGAATAAGTTTCTCTAAGATAAGAATCAAATAAGATGTTCTGAATAAGATGTTTCCTTTGCACAACCATTTTTCAGCGAACTTACCAAAGACATTTTCCAGAAATAAATATCTCTAGCTATTGATCCAAAGACTGGTTTGAGGTATAAGATTCAAATAAAATAAACGATATAAATAAATAAGTCGAGGATTTGAAGAACTTTTCGCTGAATAAATTCAAAATAAGTTGTAATATTTGTAAGTGAACTAGCTTCGTTTGATCTGCAAAGAAGCTATCATTTAATTTTTAAATTATCAATAGCCTTTCTGTAGCAATAATATTTAACTCAGTTTTTTTATTAATTATTTTTTTATTAATTATTTTTTTATTAATTATTATTAATATTAATAATTATATTATTAATATTAATAAATAATAATTATTAATTAATTTTTCCTCTATTTACAGGTAAGTGGTATCTCGCAGTACCGTATTTTGCATCCTAAGGCAGACGGGCGAGTATGTAAGTTTATCAAAGTTAGGTATACCACATATATTGACTCGTTATTCTGCAATATTGAACTGGACATACTAAGTGACTTTATACTATAACAAATGTACATATGCATGATATTTTCTTAAGGCATTGAAGAATTTCGAGTTACAAGAGTGCACATACTCAATGAAATATTCATTACTATGACATATATACAGAGGGTTTACTCACTGACACTCTCATAACTATTAATTTAATATTTTTTTTGGAAATACCTAGACGAAACTCCATCAATATCCTTATTTTTTCGTTTTGGTTGTAGTGCTCATTGACAAAACTTCTTGTCCACAAATGTACACTTATGCTGGACCAATACCACTAACGTGCTCTCACAAACTGATAAGCACTCAATGATATATATTTTGAATAGTTAAAGGTGATACGGACCTCTGCCTTTTTTTCTTTGTAGATTGACCGGAAATCAGTGAATGAATTCATCTGCTAAAAACTATCCTTACTTCAGATTGATACTTTACACGTATGATAATTATGAATGGAAAGCAGAGTAAGAAAATATAATGTAATTATAATAACTCAAGAGTAATAAGAATAATAATTTGTACGAAATATTAAACCAACTCATTGCTGGTGATAAGGTGCATTATTTATCCACATAACGTACTAAAAGTGAACTAAATTTCGATTTTAGACAAAATTCTATTTTTGGCTATATTTGGATTTTCCCGTGAAACCCCTTCATAAAAATGCCAAGGGATTTCAGTAGGGAAGAGGGGAGGAAGAGGGAAGGGATGTACGAGGATGGGGCAAATAATAGCGAAAGATAAGGGAATTACGTTCGTGATAATCACGCGTTAGTCTTTGGTGAAGGAGGAAGAGGAAGGGCTGGTTGAACCAACGCCGAAATTTTCCTCGACTGCCCGAACGGGCAAGTTTAAACCGTCCCGGTGAGTGATATCTCACCTTTACCGCAGTCCACAATTGCTTGTGACCAAAGTTGGTAATAATATGTTATATGGGCTATTTCCACCAATTACAGTTATTAAAATGATATTGTTCTCACGTTGGAAAACACGCATCAATATATCTGAAAGTGTTATTAGAAAGAGTAGAAGCCGGCAAAAAAATCTCTGACGAAGAATTCCATTTCTTGTTCATATCAAGTTTTCAATTGCAGTGATGATATCACTAATCGAGAGGATTATAGAATAAAATCAGGACGTATTTGCCTGTTTCGTAGATTTTGACAAAGTGTTTGATAGAGTGAATTGGGAGAAAGTAATGCGTATATTGCAGAAAATAGGAATAGATTGGAGGGACAGGAGACTACTCCGCAATGTCAGACTCTGTGCTCAGCAACCTCAGACAGCTCAGGTGCGAGTGGGGAACGGAGAGTCCGGATAGCCAGTGTTAGGAAGAGGTGTAAGGCAGGGTTTCTCATTGTCACCAGTGCTGTTTAACGTATATTTGGAGGAAATGATTAAGGAGGCATGGGAAGAGCTAGAGGTAGGAGTGAGTGTCGGAGAGGAGTTCGTAAAATCGGTTAGGTTTTATGATGCGGCTTTGGTTTGTCAGTCGGGCAAGGGGTTACAAGCATTACTGAGTGAATTGGAAATTTAGTGCAATAGATATGAGATGAAGATCAATATAAATAAAACAAAGATTATGCGATTTTGCAGAAAGAAAAAGGCTAAGCTAAATATTAAAATAGGCGGGAAAAAAATAGAGCAGGTAGAACAGTTTTCGTATCATGAAAGTGTTTTGGACCAACGCGGTCAAAGTAGTAGGGACGTAAGGAGAAAAATTGCGCTAGACAAAGAGGCTTTCACAGGGAGGAGGGAGTTGATGACGGGGACGTTGTGTAGAGAGGTTTATAAAATACTTTGATATGAAGCGTAGCACGGCGCGGAAACGTGGTCACTGAAGCAGGAGAAGTCAAGTAGAGTGGAGACTTTTGAAATGTGGGTGTAGAGGAGAATGGACAAGGTGAAGTGGACGGAAAGGAAAACAAATGAGGAACTACTAGGTGTGGTGGGTGAATAGAGGGGTTTGTTGGGAGAAATCCTATGGAGGCAGGAAAAATGGATGAAAGAGTATTGAGCGGCAGTATGATGTTGAAGACTGTAATAGAGAGGAGAGTTTTAGGCAAACGAGGAAGGGGCAGGGACAGGACAGAGATGTTGGACGGATGAAGGGAGAAGAAAAGTACATAGTGATGAAGAGGGACTTGATATAGAGTAGGTTACTGGATTGTGTTTTGTTTGGAGTTCAAAAAAATTTATTTGATATTTGTGTCCATTCAAAAACCTGGCTTAACCGGTAGATTACCTTACAATAATAATCTAATTTTAATTCAGTAAATACACTCAAAAATAGCCTTTTTGGCTAAGTTTTGTGGCAAGAAAACATTGTCGCACCCATCCAACTCACCTAAAAACTTAATTGATACTATTAAAAACGAGTTGGAATCTGTAAACTCAATGGCACTGAGAACAGAGCTGTCTGGATAGCACAGACAGAGTTAATATGGAGCGTGGATAACCTGCACATTTTATGAGGACAACGGAAGCAAAGCGCTGAGCACCTTCTAAAGAGCAAACAGTAGACAACTCTAGGTCGGGCAATGATCACGCGTCAATATTTGAAGGAAGCTGATTTCGAGAAGTTTCGGAATTTTGGAAATATCAATAAATTTCTGTTGTCAAAAAACTTGTATACCCCTCTCGGTCTCCACGCCAATATTTCTCCAGTGACTCCGTCATTTCTTTTCTTGCTACCATTGAATTTATTATTCTGTAGTTTTCAAAGTTTTTCTTGGTGTGTTAACCCAATCTTAATAAATCCGAATTATAAACTTCGCAGGAAGGTATATATGAAACTTGCTTGTGGGTATCATAAAAGAACTTGTTGAATACCTTTAGGTACCTTACCTTATGTTATTTGGGATAAAATAATCCGATTCACTCTTTTTTGGTTATCATTTTCATTTAAATAGCATCTCTACTGATTTAGTGGATGAAATTTGCACGTTAGAATAGCAGAACTGATAAATTCATTGGCACTTTTCCACTTATTTAGGTTTTAATCGCCCCTAGTTTCGAAGGACTCCATCATTTAAAAGAGAATATTTGATGGTACTTGGGAAATGTTGAAAATAGGAGAATTGGGTGGGAGAAGGGGCTAACGTCAAGTCTAGTTGGGTGTAGAGAAGCGTGAATGGAAATATCGGACCCCGTGAAGGCTCAAAAAGCTGCAATCAGAGGGCGAAGGTCAATGTGTGCCACTAATTTTTAAAGGATTTCTGTTTAGAATGAAACAAACACCATTGAACAGCATACAGATTAAATATCTCATGTAAATGTAAGGCAATTAACCGTTTTTTTCCATAGGGGTTCAGTATATTTTAATATCTTCTACTATGAAATTATCAGCATACCTTTATACTCGTCGAAATTGATTAAGAAAAGAATAGTTTCAACATTAAATTTTATCTAACAAAGATAAGAGAAAGAAAGAGAAGAAGCAGGTATGAGCCAAAGTAACAAGAAATACGAAGTTTCATTAAACACCGTGTGGGCAATGGGTTTCATTTTTTTATTATCTACCGCACACTTCGTTTTTTATTGCCTGTAGCACCCTTCCTAGGCAATATTCAGGGTCGGGAAAAAACATAGATTTTGCTGTATAATCTCTCTCATGAGCTTTTCAGGTGTCTATGCGAATTCATTCGGTGCAAACATTTTTTGTGCAGGCGATATGAAAGAAATTAAATTTTAATAATGTCGTCATTTACGCTGTCGTTATCAAGTTAAGTCTTTTTCTTCGCTTGGAGAACGGAGAACTTTATGTTTTCTTTTTTTTCTCGCGTAGCACCAATATTAATTACGGTTATTCTCTAAATGTTTTGCTTTTGAATGCATGTAATGGTTTTCGAATCATATTTTCATGTGTGAATCTAATACGCCGTCGGGCTTAGTACTGGGTGAACTCTGCCATCACCTACCAAACCAACTTACAGGTTGATAATTATGTTTATGGTGGTTTGATCAGCCATCAGCCATCCCACGCATCCTCGACATTTTTTTTGTTTACACTTAAACTTGATGTCTGACATTTTACCGAAGGGAAAAGATAATGCTAATAATTATTACTTATTCATATGCAGTGGTATTCGATAGTATTCTACCGTTTCCGTAGGTGGTCTATGGGCACATATTAAATCGGTATATATATTAGCTTTGCTAAACAGCACACAAACTTACTGTTTGAAAATAAATTAATATACGAGAGTAGACTGAAAACTAATGCACACATGCTTCAAGACCACTAACAAAATGATCTTCAGAAGTACTTTTAGTGACATGAAGAAGTAATATTCCCTCTCAGCACGCATTCGCAGATTTGAGGTCGTTACATTCATCCAGTGTATTTTGAGAAGCGGAAGTATAGAGACTTGCTCTAGTGCTACAAGTATGTCAACGTGAGTTAAACAGCGTGCTGTTATTGAATTTTTAACTGCTGATAAATCACTCCTACTGAGATTCATCGTCGTTGAAAGCCTGTTTATGAAAACGATACTGTTGATACGTCTACTGTAAATCGATGGGTAGTAAAATTTCGTGGTTGCAAGTCTAGAAAAGCCGAAATATTTGATAAAACACGAAGGGGACGTCCGATCACTGACTGTCAGAGGTGATAAACATCAAAAACTCTTTGAAGATTTGATTAAACATTACTAGCAAATCACTCGAAATCGTATTGAAAACCATATTGGAATATCCAAGGAACGTATCGGCTTCATTATTAAGCAAATTGGGATACCGTAACATCCGTGTACGATGGGTACCTTGCCGTCTCACACACAAGAACAAACAACCTCGGCTGGAACACTGCCTGCAACTTTTGCAGCGCGACCTTGACGAAGGAGACTACTTTCTTTTGAATATTGTGACGAGTCATGGGTTCACCATTACGACCCGGAAGAGAAAAGACCGAACGCTGAATAACGAAATCCGTCTTCTCCACAGGCGAAAAAATTCAAAAGACAACCATTCGAAACAAGAACTTCTTTTGACTGTGCTTTGGGATGCTCACGGAGTTTGTATGACCGATTTTCTGGATCGAGAGGAAACGGTCAATGCTTATCAGCATATTATTATTATAAGGTAATCTACCGGTTAGGGTAGGTTTTTCGATGGACACAACGATCAAATAAATATTTCGTAACTCCAAACAAAACCCAATTCAGCAACACACTCTACATCAACTCCCTCTTCATCTCTGTGTACTTCTTTCCTCCCTTCATCCCGTCCAACATCCCTATCCTGTTCCGGCCCTTTTCTCGCTTGCCTAACATTCTCCCCTCTATTACCTTCTTCAACATTCCACTACCGCTCAATACGCCTTTCATCCATTTTTCCTGCCTCCATAGGATTTCTCTCAACAAACCCCTCTCCTTACCCACCATCTCCAGAACTTCCTCATTTGTTTTCCTTTCCGTCCACTTCACCTTGTCCATTCTTCTCTACACCCACATTTCAAAAGTCTCCAATCTACGTGACTTCTCCTGCTTCAGTGACCACGTTTCCGCGCCGTGCTACGCTTCATATCAAAGTATTTTATAAACCTCTCTACACAACGTCCCCGTCATCAACTCCCTCCTCCCTGTGAAAGCCTCTTTGCCTAGCGCAATTTTTCTCCTTACGTCCCTACTACTTTGGCCGGATTGGTCCAAAACACTTCCGAGATACGCAACCTGTTCTAACTGCTCTATTTTTTCCCCTCCTATTTTAATATTTAGCTTATAGTTTTTCTTTCTGGAAAATCGCATGGCCGTTGTTTATTAATATTGATTTTCATCCCCTATCTATCGCACCGGAGCTCCAATTCACTCAGCAAATTTTCAGGCTAGCTAGCCACGTATAATTAAATTCCGCTTACTTTCTACCTCCCTCCATTGCATTCTCCTTTTCCTCATCAACCTAACTAGCCTAGCCCAAAGTTCTACCATATCTTCTATAGTCTTCAACTTCCCACCTCCATTAAAAATGCTATTTATACACCTTTCCTGCCTCCTCAGGACATTCCATCAACCCTCTTTCCTTTCACCATTGACTATTTTCCACGTATTCGTTTGTTTTCTGTATTAAAAGACTTTCGAATCCCAAGAGCTTCCAATCTACGCCGATCATTTGGCTTTAACGACTATATTTCCGCACAGAACAAAGCTACACCCTTATTGAGGATTTAATGAGTCTTTTTTAACTTCCGAAATCAGCGTTTCATATATCAACTTTCTCCTTCTTGTGAAGTCTTCTTTGCCTAGTAAAATTTTATTCTTATTTCTACCGCTATGTCTATATGTTTAATTTTGGTCCTAAACACTTTCGAGAAAAGTTTCCTGTTCCACCCGTTCTAATAATTACCTTCTTTTTTCAAAGTTTAACTTAGCCTACCTCAATCTCTAAAACCTCAAAATCTTCGTTTTGTTTGTATTGATTCTCATCTCATGCGTTTCACATAAAATTTCTATTCAACTCAGCGATACGTATAACTTCTTAGGTGATTGACTAGCTTTAGTCTGATCATCCGTAAACCTCAGCAATTTAATGAAATTTCTGATAACTGCGTTTTTGTATAAGAACTAGATATAGGAATTAATCCTATTTCTACATATTTCCACGTATTTTTAGCATTTCCTCCGTCCATCCCAAATTTGTATCCGCTGCATACACCTGAGTAAACGGAAATATGTGCAGGTTTCGATTAAGTCGCGTTTCACTCCAATTAACTACTACTTTTTGTAAAAAATATAACCATTACTCTTAATTCTACCATTTTTCACTGCATCAAACGCTTTTTTGAAATCTGCAAAACGAACCAACATAACCTGATCATATTTGTTCCTTTCTATTAGTGACCTTACCACTGCTTTGACATTACTCTTACCTCTCCCCTTCTTGACCCCATATTGAGCATCCCATAATTTATCATTTTCCCTCCTACCCATTCTATTATTGATGTCCCCAAGTTCCACCTTGATTACGCATGAAACCAAGCATATTGTTCCATAGGGTTCACATATGGCTATCTTTCCCTTTTTTCGATGAGGCATCACACTTTACTAACGAAATCTGCCGACCATATTCCGCTCTCATAAATACTGCAGGCTAACTCATAAAAACTCTGGAATACGTGGGAATTTTTTTTAAATATTACTCGAAACGAAAGAGAGAGCTATTCAAAGCAGACGCGATTATTAACAACCAAGATAATAGGAGAGAGAAGTTAGAGTTGCGTTAAGGGTATAGTAAAATGTTATATTTATAAATTTAGTTTAACAGGTCATTAACATAAATCTACTGAATGCTTCCGAAGGGAAAACGTAGAATATTAATGAAAAACTTAATGATATCGTGATAAGATTTGCCCACTCCTTATGGGAATGTTTTGGTGAATGTGATATCTGAACGTTATGGAATAAAAGGAAACCTATTGACAAGCCCCTTTGGGCTATAAGATACGTTATATAGTATTAACACAATGTAAAAGATATTATCTTGCAGACAAGGATTTAGTGACTAATGGTTTTCCAAAGCTACAGTTCCCTTTGGCGTAGAATCAGTTCATCAAAAACCACATTTCAGTGTTCAGATCATAAGCAAATGTTGATTCTGATTGTGAACTCTTGGAGCCAGATGACCAGACATTAACTTCATCCGTATTTTCCCTTAATTTCCAATCTCCATATCACCCAGTAAGCTGCCGGAGGTGAATGTGGAAGGGGGGTTTAAGTCTCTACCTGTGGAAGAGAAAAACATATGTCCAGCTCATCATTTCCATTGTTTCAAAATGTCAAATATGCGCACTTTCCTAGGCTACATGTTAATAACTCAAGCCTAAAACTATATCAGCACATTAACTTTGGCTTATATGGCCGAGGTTTGTTCTCTTATATTTTAGGCTTCTGCAGTTTAATACAAGAATAGATAGGTTATTTTTATTTGAGTTGGAATTGGACAACGGTATCTGCACCACATGTGGTCAGGAATAGCATTCACAGAAGAACTAGAAAAGCCTATCGCGTTAAACAACTAAATTTTCTTCCTAAACTTTAAACGACTACTGGGATTTCCCAACACAAACTGCGACCTAGGACAATCCATACCAGGCCGCTATGAAATACCGGAAGCAGCCATTGAGTATTGATGCATCAGCACGAACCCCAAATAAATAAATCTTGTAATCCTAACTGTAAGAAGACCCAGTTATCGGCCATGTCAAAACTACTAAAATTTATTTACACAACACACTGTGTTAATTGAATAATTTAGGTGCATTTTTGCACTACACTAAAGCCTGTCTTCAACAGGAAATCTTCATAGCTTTAGGTAGCTTTAGAATCACAGGAAAAATTCGTCGAAACCGGTTCCTCAGCGAAGCGAAGTTTGCGAAGTGAAATGCAAAGATAGCAAGGATTATTGGTGCGATATTTATAGAGTTATCTGTAGCGGAGGGGAGGGAAGTCAACAACGTTGGGTAGCATTTCTCTTTTTGACAAGATGTTTTGAAGAATGTAATGCATGCAGATAATGGCCATAACAGAATATTATAGGCATTAATAAGAGAAGACCTGATAGTTCTAATGGTAATCCGTGCGTATACGAGAAGCATGTACCCATGAAATGCCAGAGGGTGAAAGAAGTAGATAGCGGATTCGAAGATATTGCAAATACATCGAAGAAAACATTTGAGAGAGACAAGAGGATTGCAATGCCTTTGTGGGCGAGGAGAGTAGGCGGTAGGGAAAAGGGAATGACCGCAAGAGAAAGTTACAGACTTTATCTCGAAAAATTAATTCATCTACTACCAAAGTTGATCAAAGTATCACTGAAAATGTCCAAGGATACAGTAAGATTTGACTAAGACTACATAATGGTTAGGTAAAAGGTCAGGAATCATTGAACATGCAGTTTGTCCGGTGAAAAGACGAATTCCGATTATTGTTTAATTTTTCCTAAGTTTTATGTTATATTTAAGGGAATAAAAAACTTAAGAAATACGAGAGAATATAATTCAGAAGACTTAAACGGGGATAAAGTGGAAGAAGGAATACCTTAAAAAAAATGATAAGCAAATATAAGTTAATGGATACAGTAGAAGAAATATGGGAATATTTTGAATAAATAGTGAAGAAAGCGGCGATAAAAACAATTACAAATGTAAAGAGATAAGGAAAAGGAAGCCATTCAATCACAAAGCCGAAAATATAAGGGATATGAATTAAAGAAAGCAATTAAAGTAGGTGAATGTCGAAAGTTAAATTTAAAATAAAGAAGAAAATTAAAGAAGAAAGACAGAAATCTAGGACAAAAAAATTATAAAACATTAAAAATAAACTGAGATGGGAAATATTGATCAAATGATGCATGCTGGGAATGGTAGTACGAAAATACGAGGAGTGTAGAGAGAGAGGGCGAAATGGGCGTGCTATACCCACAGGAAACTGAAGGAACTGTCAGGATATGGGAAAGTAAAATTTTAATTATTACTAAAAATAATCGTGAAGAACTTAATTTTTATTTGTTATTCTTAACACGTCCCTACATAGTCATCATCCGGAGTTGTACACGTTGACATGACATGAGTTGAAGTGAGTTGTACATGTGTTGACCTTTCAAAGGCCATCATTATTGAACTGGAAAACCATTGTTCCACTTCTTGAATGTCGTTATTCGTTTTGTCAAATCTCCGAACCTGCAATGGTTTTTTGAGTTCTGGGAAAAAGTCACAAAGGGAGAGATTGGGAGAATAGGGTGGATGTGGCAAAATTCAAAAGGCATACTTTGATTGCTGGTTGCGCCGTGTTTGCTTTTGAGTGCGTCAGTAGCCGTAGAACCAAAATTATTAGTTTGGAAATTCCTTTTCCACCTCAAATTGTGTCATATATCAGGCTATTATTACCATGAGCAGCCATAATTTCATCTTGTATTTACCGGGCACTGTAACATTTCAAATGAAGTAAATAGATGCTCACACTGCGAGCCTCTTATTTCTCCATATTGCGAGTTACTTCAATCTTCGGTTTTATGAAGCAAAGGTTACCAATATTAATGATTATAATTTACAAAATTATATACATAAAGATCTATTAAAGCGCAGAATAAGTTTTGTCCAAGTATCTTGGTTATTTATTAGCAATAATTACTTTATAACTATACCAACACGTAAATTCCATGTACGCTCTTAGAGATTATCCAGTAATAAACTAATTGACGAAGAAGTGGTTCTTATGTGATGGAAACAACATGTATGGGGAAAATGTAAGAGATAATATTTTACGTGTTGTATAATTAGAAATATGATTTTAATTGTAATAGCTTAAGAACAGGTGTACTTGACTTCGAGATAGAGAAAGCTTTTAAGGGAATCGCATCGAAGGAGAATATGGAAATAGAAAAATTCCTGCAGAATTTTTCGTAAATGTTGGCATGCAAAGAAGAAAGAGTTTTTAAAATAGATGGAAGGGGATCATTTTCAGGATTTCTTCCAGGATTCCATAGAGGTATTAGGAAGGAAGACTTCGTTAGATCAGTATCGACGTTCAGTAGTATATGAGATCTGGGAAGCAGCAGAATATGACGTCTGTAGGACAGTAAGTTTGGTTTTACTCGCGGCAAAGGTAATACGTTACCGAAAGATGTAATATTTAAGTACTATTTTTCCCTCATCCAAAATTATCTGGTACTTTGTGACTGCGTTAGGTTCTACCTCCGCAACTAACTAACTCGCGTTACTGGTAAATATCCCGACTTGGTGTAACTTCTACGAGTATTATTATGCCAAAACATGACCAAATAATTTTTACGATCTACGAAGAGGAGAAAATGCTTCATTGATCGATACAGGCTCAGGTAGGTCTGTAACTTTCCCACCGCTTCTTTTATTTGGGCGAACCATTGCAAACTCATTGATATGGCGAGCTTTCGAATTCCTTCCCTGAGCACCATCCCATTCGAGAGAAGACACCACTCTCTCGTCAGAAAAGAGCTCATCCAACACGGTCACATGAGCACATTCGCAAGTCTTTCGAATATATCAAAAGCATAGTTACAAGGTTCCATGCTTTGTTATTGTAATATAGCAAAAAATACTGCTAATGTATCATTCATAACTCTAACATTTCCGGAAACAAAGAACTTATGACCTAGTACTTTAATTATTTACGTTATCCAATGAATAGAGATATCATAGACCTGTATTAGTTAGTTGTAAGATGAGAACAAAAAAGTGACATTAAAAAAATGATTTAATTTACATAGGAAAATATGTGTTTAGCAAAACGAAACTTATAGTATCAATACGAATAAGCACTTGTGTCCTAGGAGAGACAAAAAATAAACTATCCGCTCCATTAATCAGTTATGGTTATTATTATAGTTATATTATAATTATAGTATGATTGTAGGCTTCTTGGAATTTAAAAAATATTATTTTCCCTGGTTCGATCTTTTGCTGCAATTGTGTTCCCTTACCTTTCACGGAAAAAATGGCGTAATTTATTTTTCGGTTCTACACTTGGTCACACTAATCCATTCCCATGTTCCCTCGTAACCTAATGATATATTTTCAAGACCATCCCTGAAAAGACCAGTTTTCAATCTATGCAAAAAAATTAATCTGTAATTTAGCCTTTGCTTAGTGAGGGATTGTCCAAATTATTATATGACTTCTCTACGACGTTAACAAGTTAATGGTAACAATGTTTTAAATTTTTTTATAGCTCCGCTTCACTGTGCATAATTAAATCAATCATGGCAATCAAGGATATGGGTCCAATATTTAACTACCATGTTCCAAATAATGCCCAAATAAGGGAAAATAATAATGCATAGCACTATCGTCATATTTCACTAATATTCTTCAAATTAATTCTAATTACTCGCTAGTTTGTTCTACCGTTATCCCTGGTTGATGAAGTGAGAATTTATCCCATGGAGTTGGAAGTTAATAATATAAAATCAGCTCACTGTCATAGTCGCTTTTATCTACTGAAATACGACTGTATGTGCTCAAATCAATAAATAAGACTGAAATATCAACAAATATTTATGTCTTTTCATTATTTCGCTAAGAAAATCTTTTGAATTCCTTCTAACATTGAATCATGTGTTCTGTAAAATACGAAATCGTAGATTTATTTGGTTCAATGACTTATAACTGAAAACCTTTCTAATCAATTATCTGTATATATTTGAGCAAAGATAGTTCACGAGTAGTTTATAGAAAAATTAAGGGGGGGTGGTATTGTTACAGTATTGTATTTCCTGAATCCACCAGATGGCGCGTGCTTATATCCGATCGTGACGTTTTAGTGGAGGCCTGAGGACTTCTTAAAGAAAGCAGTTACGTATATTGCTGAACTAAGAAACCAAAATGCCAGCAATCCCCCTTACCCAAAATATGCCGAGAAGGCAAATTCCTCTCACGGTGGAAAAATCTCCCTCCGTCCATGCTCAATCAGTAAATTGGAGTGAGGACATCAAATGCTTTCGTTTCCTTCAGACCAGTGGATTTTTCTCGCTCGTCTCGGACTCATGACCTAACCTTCCCGTAGGGGTTCGACTTGTGCGTTTGTGTGTGCATGGGTCTCGCATCAAATAATATAGCAATATTATTTATGGGATCTCTTAACAAAGGAACGCGTGAATATTTATAATTGAGAGTAAGCAGACGTTTTACACCCTCCACCCCGAGAAAGATGAACAATGCCTACCTCCCGAGACTTTTCGGGTAAGAATATTCCCCGCCGCATGCACATGGCTTCTTCATTTGCTAAGTTTTGCGAACGTTCAAGTATCGGCAGACAATCACTCAGTTCACCATCAGGGAAAAGATGAGTTACGATAAAAAGGAAGGTGAGGAGCATAGTGGGACCCGAAGTAATCACCGAAGGTTTTGAACCCAGATGGTGAAGTATAGTTTCTAAAGTTGAGATAAATTTTGTGGTTTCAAATTTATAAAAATTATCATTGGTAATGTTTATAATTATAAACACCCTAAAATATTGAAGGAATATTTTCGGATATATCCATGATATGAATGCCAATATCATCACTGAGAGTGATTATACGTGAAGGGAACGCGTGCCTTCGTTATTTTAGTGGGAATCGCTTGAAGTAGTAATCCAATAGCGAAAATACAGAATACATTTGGAAAATATCAGTATGGAAATAAATCCAGCACCCTAATAATTTAACATAATTAGGTCTAATATAAAGCGAATTTTATATATTTATATTAAAATAAAAAAGCTATATAAATTCCTATTCGTGATTTATTCTTATGCCCATCCAAAAGTAACAAAATAAAACCAAGTCCAATAACATTCTGTTGGTCGGTTATCTCTTCAAGTTCCTGCTTCATAGACTGAGATTTCCTCTTGTACCGAAATATTGCTTATTCTTTGTAACCTGGCTATCTGATAGGCATTAATACACAATTGCGAGAATCAATTCTTTCAAGCAGCATGCAATTGTTCTATGCGTAAAATCACCCAAATATCGCAGTCCATAACGCAGCCACTCACTAATGGACCATCCACCACGAAGGCAATAAATCATCTCTCTCTCCGTAGGAAGGGGATGGGTCGATTTCTCATTGGCTTTCTTCGGCAGACTACAAAGCACGAAGGCTCAGGTACGTTTGAGGCGCTCTCCTTTAAACCTCCTTACCAACGCTTCAGTCGGCCATCTTGGTCTCTTTTTCACGGTTGTTGTATGGCTGAGTATATTTTGATTTCAATTTCTCTCCTTTTGACTCGTAAGTATAGAATTTTCCTGTTCTCGTGACTTAGATAGTCCAAGGCTAACACATATAGCCATGTGACACAGGTACGATCAGTAGCAGCAAAGGAATAAGAGAAAAGCCTCAACTATTTGTTCCACCATGAAATAACGTCGTCAGCAAAAATCTGGTTTTCCTTTTCAGTAAACAAAGAGACAAAGTACTATTATGATATATCTTGGGTTGTTACGAAAACGTTCCATTGTAATGAATTCCTAGGATTGCAATCTTAGATGAGGGGTAATTAAGAAATTAAAGGAGCAATCTGACGTAGAGAGATACCAGATATTTACATCTATAAATGTTCATTGTGATACCTGTTTTTGTTAATATGCGAGTAACCATAGCGATGAGGTTGTCAATAATTGCTTGGTCGAGTGGAGGAGAGGGATTATCTTAGAGGTGCACTTTAATATTTAGGAAGCCAGATTTAACCAACCCGGATACCTACCAAAAAACAACGCTGCAGTATTTGTAACTTTTCTCGATTGCTGTGGCACCAAAATAGAGAAATAATTTCTGTTTGCACCATAATTTTCTAAAATGAAAATTCCTTCTTGAAAAATTTTCAATTTAACGGCAATAACTCATTGAAAAATGAATTAATTTTTTTAACAAAATCACCATTTTTCGATACCTGAGAAAATTCGAAAGAGTCAGAATTTATAGATCCAATATAAATATTAACAATCAAATCGCGTCCCATGATTGTTACTTTACATATAAATAATAAAATCATAAAAAACGGGACACGCTTCGTTCTTTTTGACCAAAAATGAGAGCTCTCTCTCTCTCGGCCTTACGACACCATAAAATTTAAGATTCAACTTCCGAACCTTTCCCACGATCACCCAGTCACGCCTTTTGTGTAGCCGAAGTCAAGGGTGGACATTTACCGGATGGAAAGATTTGATCCCCGAAAACCCTCAGAGGTAGTAAAACGTTAAAAAATTATTTGTTATTTGGTAGTCTACCGTTTTAAAGTAAATATTTGGCAGAATTATAGTGTGTTGGTAGGTTTTCATTGTAAACTCCTACATGTTTTCGGCTCACCTCAAAATGAAAAAAAACTCACACACGTCTGCAATTAACCGTTTTTCAATTTTGTAATAATTCCATCTTAATTGACTCCGTTTAAATTCGCATAATATTTTACCCATATTTTGTTTGTATAACGTCTTTCGTTCTATTAGAGTCTTCAGCATTCCATCAAAAATCAAAATACTCTGCATTCATCTTCCCAGACTTTTTTGGATTTTTCCCAAAACGATAGAGGAGATCGGACCCTCCCACAATACCAAGATTTTCGTCAATTGATTTCCTATACACCCATTTTAACTTCTCCATCATTATCCGCACATACATTTCAAAAGCCTATCACATTTCTTCAAAAAACAAAGCTTCCGGGGCACACAAAATCTCGCTCGATATCAAAGTTTTCCCTGTCATTTTCTTTCCTCCTTACTTAACGACCCTGTCAATGAATCCATCCTTCCAATGACATTTTCTTTATCAAGAAAAATGCTCCACTGACCAAGGGACTTGATAGTTAACTGTTCCATCTGCTTTAGTTGTTGGCCTCCCAAATTAACGTTTAATATGTCCTTTCTTTATTTTGAATGCTTATATAGAAATATTTTGCTTCCAACGAATCGCAGCCTGTATTTATCCAATTGATTTTTATTCCCTCAGCAATGCTTGCATTCCCTTGGATAACTAGCAAACTGAAGCATGATCATCCGTAATTGATTTAAATGATTCCCCACCGCCTTTCATTCTTATCTCCAATTCTTCTCATGACATTTTCACCAAGTCCTCGACATAGAAGTTAAAAAACAAAGGTGGTAATCGACAGCCCAGTCTTAACCATCTTTCTAACACTGTTCATTTCGAGTATATATACACCACGTCCACCTTTGTAATATGGCACGTGTACAAGTTATGGATCAATCTCCATTTCTTTCAAGCTACTCCTATTTTTCGCAGTGCATTCAGTAATTCTATTTACTATCCTATTCTAACTTCTGTAATACTTTTATTTATTCTACCTAATTTACTCCATCAAGAGTCTTCTCAAAACTTACGAAAAGCAAATACAGCCTGGGTCTTTCTATTCCTTTTATATGGAAATAGGAAGGGAGAAGACATTCACAAATTGATACTATACTTTTTGGTTTCAAGAAACACTTCGACAAGGTACCGCATCAAAAAAATGATAAACGGTGTGAGACATTATGGAGTTAAGGAGAAAATGGACATAAAACAAATAATTACGGACTTCGCATGTGACCGTAAATTCAAAGTAGCCGACGCAAAATTGATTTCCTTTGTGGAAGATGAAACTTTTGGAGTGTTGCAGTGTAGTTTTATGGGGCAATTACATATCTTGATATATAATATATAATACGGCCAAAACTCAAACGTCAGAAAAACTCTGAATAATTACAGCCGAAAAGGTGAATTATAAAGGAATAAGGACCCCCACAATTCGCGTTCTAAATCATATCGACTGGATATCCGTGTGGTGTAAAAAATTAGGTTATTATTTAATATCATAAAATATACAACACGAATGCCATCGGTTTTTCTACCTTGTGATAGGATCTTTTACGGTTGACCTCCATGTCTTCCTGTACTGTACAATTGTATCTGAAAAACAGAAATAGTCGATACGTAAATTAAAAACATCGATGGGTTTGAGTTTAGCCTTTCAGAACTCGTCAAATTTTTGGGTGCTACGCAAACATCACACGATTTCATGAATTGAACAGATTCACGAGAAAAATATGTGGGTCAGCTTAAAGGGCTCTCCAAAAAATGATCTTCGTTACATTATAAAAATACACTGGAGGGGATGAAGTAAATTTATTACTTTCATCTCAAAACTACATATCTCTACTAATCTATACAAATTCGCCAAACAGATTTAAGCATTTGTCATATCTCTGAACTAGTTTTCAAATTCCTTCAGCATAAAATCCTGACGCATGAGATCACACCCTACCGATAATAGCATCTTGAAAATCCACGTCGAGACGAGTCCAAATCATGTAGTAGCCTAACTTTTCAGTCGTGTTTCTTTGCAAAAGAGTCGTAGAAATCTAAGGTAAGACTTCGTATACCTGTATCGTTAAATGCCGGTTTTCACGAACTTTTCGTCAATTTTTAGGCGCAGTTTATTGTTCACCATAGTCGGGCGGACACTTCTATGATCATCGGAGACATTTACAGGCATGTAGTTTTGAGATGAAAATATTAAATTTACTTTATCCCCTGTATGCTCAATTTTAAACGAACGAAAACACAGACGCACAACTCTTGGCACTAATCACACTTGGTCCGTGCAGAGCGTACATTTCCCGATGAATTGCAGATTTGAAGTTATAAATCAGTAAAAATCTTATCACTTAACGAACTTCACATTTGGCAACGATTTCCATAATATTGTTCAATTTGACTCGCTATTGAAAACAAACAGCCAGCGGCGCGACCTTCCAGCAGGTCAGTAAGCTCGAGGCTTACTGACCTGCTGTGTACCTCAATAAAGCGACCATTCGGTTCCCTTCATTACTTCTCACGCTACACGAAAACGGATGTTACACTCTGAACAGGGCTTCCATTAATAGCATTTATCATTTCCTTTGATTAATTGTAGGAAAATGTAATAAAAAATGCACGGAAAACTGCACGTAATGAATATGGTACCATTAAAGTCAATGTTTTAGACTGTTATTTAGTGAATATATAAAAATCATATTTCTCTTATGTAAGGGAAGTGTAAAGGGTAAGGGGACGCACCATTCAAATCATTACACAGTCCTACAAAAAAAAATTTTCTTTGGTGCCGGGAATCTTTGTGATGATTTTAACTATATTTGTAGAGCTGAATCCAAGTATGAAATCCGTTTTTATTTAACAGCTCTACTTTTTTAGATTTGGCAAATCTTCCGATTAGTTGTTTTAATATTTGATATATTCCGGAAAATAATTTTCAAAGTTAAATAAATCTATAAGTATACTAATTTATAACCACTCTGCGGTGTTCCTTTTATTTTCAATAAACTGTCAATAAGTTTTATGTATATTTCTATATTGTAGGCTAATGAGATAATTATTAATATAATATTCCCATATCATCATGTAGAAGATTTTTTAACGTAAGTAACCACATATCTATATCTTGAAAACTATAGCTGATAGGAAAGAACTATTGTCATAATTGGATTCAGCACCCCAATTGTTCTTTAAATCAACATTAAAAGCTCCGGCACCAAAACCACTGTTGGCCTGTGTTATTAATATAATTCCCATATCATCATGTGGAAGATTTTTTACGTAAGTAACAACATATCTATATCTTGAAAACTATAGCTGATAGGAAAAAAACTAGTGTCATAATTGGATTCAACACCCCAATTGTTCTTTAAATCAACATTAAAAGCTCCGGCACCAAAACCACTATTGGCCTGTGTTATTGACCGAAAATGGTGATTAATTACAATTAGTGCAAACATATTTAATAACTCTTCAAAAAGCGTCTTGACCAAAATATATGTTAACGTTCAGTGCAAACATATTTAATAACTTTTTCAAAAAGCGTTTTGGTATGTGTCTGTGTGTGTATCCGCCGCAATTCTGGAAAAAGTGAACGAAATGCTATCGTCTCATTTAGGAACGTAAAGGGGCATATATTATTATAAAAAATAGAGGTCTTTGTCTGTAAATAATCCTGGCTAGAATACTGAAAGATGTTGCTGAAGACATCGCATTTAATTTAGAAACCGCTTCTTACAAGTCGATTGAAAATTCTCATTACATGCCTGCAAGTTTAACCCCAAATATCCCCTTAGCAAAGGCAACGCTTGGTAGTAACACCTCCCAGATCGACTTCTTTGTAATTGATAACCTGCAAAACCTAGAAACATATCTTTCTTATGAATTATGAATATAATGACCATTCCCACAGGAGGAACGTACGCTGTCGTAACCGGAAAAGGTTTAAGAAAAGAAGATTATTTGAAGCACAACTGAGTTTTTTGACACGCGCACATCTAAACAAAATCCTAAAGGCCATGCCAAAGTGGCCGTAGCCGGGAGTGCAAGGATATAATTCAATCATGCTGAAATTTCAATTTGTACATTAATTGGAATATGTGAAAGCTCACATAAAATATTTCTGCTTACACAAGATCTATCCCAAAAATAAGTAGAATAAATATGGGGGAAAAAATTATTGCAGATCAAAGGACAAATTGCTTTGATTTTTTATAGGATTACCCTTATGCATTGACACACCAATGCCAGTGGTTCCGCCAGTTGTGGTATGCTTCCCGGAAGGCATCAACAGAACCCTCGTTCGGACACCTCGTCATGGCCTCTTTGGCATGATCCAGTGATCCAAAATGGTGCTGAAAGGGGTTATGCTTAGTTCAAAGACCAATCTATAGTCACCAGTAACCACCTGTTCTAAAACCGTGGGGACACTTTAACCGTGGTCCATTAGTCCCAAGGCAAGATTTTCACACAAACAGCTCCTGACAACACCTTGAGGACCATCTTGGCACAACTTTGTCAAGACTAAATCCTCTGCAAGAATGCAATGAACTCTATTTTTCTAAATATTGCACTCTTCTGATACATGCTGACACTTGAAGGTCCATTAGAATTGAGCATGTATCTCACATTTTAATCGCTCTCTATTGTTGATGGATGTCCAGGACATTCCTCGTCGTCAACATCCTCCCAGAACATCCTGTGCAAGCAGACAACCAACACTTGGGGCATTTCTCCGTCCCCATAAGCATGCTTAACCATGGTCATAGTCTCCGAACCAGATTTCCCAAGCTTAATTCACAATTTTATCACATATAATGGCTCTGTCAATCGTGAATTCGTGACGTGGCCATCGAACAGGTGTCCAGTCTAGCAGCAATCTGCACACTGTAAATGCTCACGGTTAACTGAGATGGGTCGCGTTTATTTCCCAAGATCTCCCATTACCTTTTCAACCACAAATCTTCTCATACAGCCATATGGTTCGCTGGCAAACAATCAATCTACTTCTTTTTGGGACACACCCTGGACAAGCAGTAATGTTTATGCATATGTAACTCAAGAATTGTTGCTATTGACTTATTTATTATTTTTTGGTTTTTTGTTACTTCTGGAAATTGGGTTACATTTAGTTATGATTGCATATTGTGCAAAGAAGGAACGAGTACTTGAATCTGTTATTGATATGTATCAATCCCTCTTATGTTATCCCAGTGCTTGAATCTAGCATAATAATTTGGTACCATAATAATTCCCTTCTATGTTGCAAGGAGATTAGTGTCCTACACCATTTGGAAACCCTAAGTCTTCCTTGCTTTCTTCGCGAATGAAGAGACTCCTAGCCTAATTACTCCAAATACACCCGTAACGCTCACTCTCGTAACAATTTGTAAGAATTTTAAACAAAACCAAGTGAACTTTCTGTGGACATTATCTAATATTTAATAACTTTACCCATCATGGATCCTAGATACTCGTCGTGTATTTCAAGTGAGAGTTAACTCTCTGAATATTTCATTACATTTCATAATACCCGTCTAATGGAACAATGCTTCTTTAAAACTAACCCGCATATTATTCTTTTGTGAGTGCCCTTGAATAGCTTGTCTGGTTAACACCCAGGTATTTGCCTAGTTATGACTTGCTTTAGTCGATGTTATCGATTTTATGAATAATTTCTTCTTTATCTTTTCTTTTACTCCAATACTTCAGTGTCGTACATATTCTGATAATTAAATCCGAGCCCCATTGTCTACACCATGCCATTATGTAGTATAAACCGTTAGAGACTAGAACCCTAGCCGTTTCTCTATAAATCACTCGGTCGTCTGCAAATAATCTAAGGTAGCTGCTACTATTGTAAGAGCTTTGGTCGTTAATGTATACCGTCCGTCAAGCGTAGGCGATTTAATTATTCCCTGCGGCAATCCTGAATTTACATCTACTTATAATCAGCTCAACCTCTCTACAACTACTTAATGTTTATAGTTAGATATGAAGTCCCTAATTTTATTACTTATGTTCACGTAAATATCGCAATATCCCAGTTTGTGCATCAGTTGTTCGTGAAAGTTTTTTGAAGACTTCCTTGTAATCTAAAAATTCAGCATCCACTTGGCCATTATCTTTCCCCAATTCTTGGGAACCATAAATAAAAGACCAAGCTTTGTTTCGTTTAACCTTTTGCTGAGCCAGTGCTGATAACGGCAAAGTATTTTCCCACTGTCGAGAAAGTTCATTATAATGCTAAAAAATGATATTTTATAGCCATAACAATCAACCTGCAGCTACTTGGGTCTTTCCATTTTCCGTCTTTGTAGAGAGGAGTTCAGTGACTTAGCTTTTCAATTACTCGCACATCGACTCTTGAAAAACAACTGTTAAATAAAGTGCGCAATACAATTTTGACTTCTATAAGCTCAATCATTATTCTCAAGGGATTTCTTCTTGATTTTGGGGCTGTTTGTTTCTATAATTCAAAGCCGCTATTCTATTTCTTCTGGGAAAATAACATGCCACTCATGAGTTCTTCAGATGTGAAGGGGAATTCGTTTTGTACACCAATATTTTTGATAAAGACGAATTGCAGACTAATTTTTAGAATATTGGACAATTTTTTTCTGTCCTTAACTTATTCGCCGTTTTCTGTGCTTAAAGAATGCAGAGACTAACCTTGTGTTTTCTTGACTTAAGACCGTATAGAATTTGGATGGTTTTCCAAATATTCGTAAAAAGGTTTGCTACTGAATGTACGTATGATTTAGTGCATAATCGTTTACATGATATCTCAAAACTCTACGAGTTTATGTTCTGAGCTCTCCCATAGCGTTTCGTCATTATTATTATTTCGTCTTTTTGTGAAATAGTCGTATCTTCTAAAATCCTCAAGCTGTGGTTCGTTACTATTAAACTGCACTTCATATGGAATACTCGTATTAATCCCTTAATCGCCAATGAAAGAAATTTTACAAATGTACTCTACCAACGCAGTGACTTAAAGTCACTGTAAGTAAAGTCAAAGTAACCAATATACGAGTAGCAATATCGTATGCATAGAATATATGTAGTTAGATTTCATTTCTCTCTAAGTTTGATAAATTTCCTTTTATTGAATTAAAATACCTTTCTCTTATCTCTTACCTATCTTATTCACATTCAAGAAATTAGTTTTCATTTAAACTAATATCCCAACACCACGATATTTTTATCGACTCATGTGGCAGTGAGGTACCGACTAGGCGTACCAATCCAAGGACATGGGTTTGATTTCCCTCATAGTTGGGTTTTTCTTCTTTCGAATTTGGGGCTTCGTTGTTGTTTTTAAGTTTAAATATCCGATTTAAAGGCAAAAAATGTTTTTGGATTAATGACAAATAAGTTTAATTTTTTCATCGCTGATGTCTTCAGATACTCTGATGAATCTCTGAGGAATTAGTTGCTTCTTACATCCTGAAATTACATTCGCCTTTTCATACAGCGCACTAATTTCATACTTCCTTGTAAAATTTCCTTGCAGATTTCTCTGGTGCCCAACCATCTCCATCTCTTGTTAAAGAGATCAATATTGCCCCTCTCCAAATGGATCTAAATAATTTTGGCTAAAAGTTTGAAGGGTCGGGGAAAATCTACCAAGAAGGGGGTCGTAAACGTAGGTCGTTTCTTGTTGCCACGAGATTTAAACCGGTCTGGGTTGTTTTTTCACCTAGCATTCCCGTTCTAGGGTTAATTATCCCATCTCTACGCACGCTGCTTTCCAGGGCATATAATTTGATTCGATAGATTGTTTCTCTGTTTAGGTAAATAAAAGACTACCCGAATTCACAATCAGCATAGAGGTGAGCATTTGCGAGATGGCCCGCATATGGGAGCTTGGAATTCGTATTCAAACCTCCAAGAATCCTTCGCGTTACATTGGTTCCGTATTCAAAAGAGCGCGATTACCACTTTGTAATTATCCCATGTTCCATTATCCCTAAAGAGATATTGGGAGAATTGGAGATAGGAATGAAAGTCGGCGGGGAATTCGTAAAATCAGTTAGATTTGCTCATTATCAAGCTTTAGTTTGTCAGTCAGCCAAGGGGTTGTCAGCATTGCTGAATAAATTGGAAATTCATGTGTGATAGATGAATGAGAAAACATGCAAATAAAACCAAGGTTATGCGTTTTTCCCGAAAGAGAAAGGCTAAGTTTAACATTAAAATAGAAGGGCAATACTGGAGCAGGTGGAATAGTTTACGTTATCTTGGAAGTTATTTGGACCAAAACGGTCAAAGTAGAAGGAAATTAAGAAGAATTGCGTTAGGCAAGGAAGGTCTCACAAGGGGGAGAGAATTTATGACAGGAACGTTCAGTAAGAATCCTAAGAAAATGTTCGTAAAACTTTGATATGGATCGTAGTTTTGCTCGCAGCGCAAATATTCAATCACTGCTCGAATCTCTATTTTTTCCGCCTTGACAAATAATTAGTCGGGAAAAAACAACAGAGAGGCGACCGCACCACAGGTCTCTTCCCAGAGTACTGACTAGTTACGTGTTTACTCGTAAAGGATTACTTATTACTACTCGGAAAACCCGTTGCGCTAGCATGTGGTGGTACTTCCGAGAACATTTCAAAAAAGGCCTACACATTTAGGAAGATATCATTTGGATGATATTTCGGTTAAGCATAGTTTTAGCAACAGCGTGGTTTATTCGCAAATTATCTCGAGAGGGGTTGCTGGAAAATATCATAAGTTAGTAATAAAGAAGTGTAGCGTCCAATTCAAAACGATAAAAACAGGGAAGAGGGTTTAGGAAATGGAATATGGAAGCGTCACCGGGCACGTCAAGAAAGGAGTATTACAAGGTTTTGGAGGTAAACATAAGTGAAGAAAGGGGGCTGGGTACTATGGAGGAAAAATTGGAACATAACAAAAGATGAAGATCTAAAACCGTAAATGAAACTAAAGAAACTGTAAGAAGGAAAAGGAAACGATGAATCACGCGCAAAATGATAAGAAAGATAGATAAGAGAAAGAAGTGGATGAATATAATCAAAGAGTGAGTTGGAAGGAAGTCTTGAGAGTTCAAAAATAAACTTAGGTGTGAAACAAATAAAGCAAAAGAAGCTTGGTTAAAGATGCAGTACGAAGATATGGAAATTTTGCAAAGGAAGGGTGCAATTCGTGCGCTATACAGGAAGGTGAAAAAAGTGTTAGAAAGTGAGACGGATAAACCCGTGAAAACAATCAACGATAAGTCAGGTAAAATATTATGTGACCTAGGGATGGTTCAAGAGAAATGAAAGTACCGAAATTGAAAAATTCTGCCTTCCTTCAAACCCCGACCAAAACTCCTTCCGTCGGCCATTAAGTTGAAATTTTAATGAACTTCCTCAACCAAGTTTCCAACAAATCCTTCGTTGAATCCCTCAATATTAAAAAGAACCTTTCCACCAACGAACGTGTTTCCCTAAGGTTCAACCCCAAAATCAGTCATCAATGCTTATTAAGGTTCTTCGATAGTAATTATAAACACGTAAGACTATAATTCGAAAGCTAAGATATACCCCCCCCCAAATCCTAGAACACCCCAGTTTTATCCCCTCCCAAAAATACGCTAACTCACTCCCTTGTCGCCCTAGAGTCTCCGGTTTCAACCCTCTCACCGAAAGAATCTCCGCATTTCTTGACCGTCACCTATAAAATCTAGTACTACCCCTGCCTTCCCTCAGTCTTCTTGCATGCCTGAATTTCCCGGTCTGAACACCGTTCTCCCTCTCAACGTTAGATCCCAATCTTCACTTCCCCCTTCCAATCACACCCTGCGTCCCCCACCACGCAGCCCTCGCTTTACTTCCTCCCGAAACCTTAAACAAAAAATCTTAAATACCTAAAAAATCAAATTTTGGGCGAATACTAAGAGAATGATTTGAAACCATTATGATCTTACTCATGGGAAATCCATGAAAAACGTCACCCTGTCAAATCATAAAATGGCGAACCATGACGAATTGCGTGAACAAGGACAATTTACCAAACAATTTCTTTAAGAATGAAATAGGAAAGAATGGGAACTACGTATCTAGTTTATTTTTATTATTTATTGAATAACCTTAGCTAATAGGGCAATGGAATATTCTGTAAAAAGCTAAAATAGCATGAAAAGAAATAAGTTTAAATACGAATTACCTCTTCCTTACCAGAACTAAACATACGCGTAATTTTACAAGGGACGGAAAATTGCTTGCGAATACTGATAGAAATACGTAAAACCTCAGTAAGAAACAAGACCGATAGTTAACATCAATCAAAATGTGCTGTTTTTGGACTAAGATTAAATAAATATAAACGGTATTATTTTAACGTGAGCCACCACTACACCTGAACAAAATAATGTGTATAAAAGCGTAAAGGTCGTTGTAAAACCGGATTGTGAAAATGCTAGTAAGGATACGGGCATGTACACGTGCGTAAAAATGACAGGCACCACTATGCACAAAACATAAACATTACAGAATACGACAAGCGCTGCCGAAAGAGAACCATCCGGCAAAGGAACTAAGTAAAAGCTAAAGACGAGGAAATATTTTAGCTCTACGCTAAGCTGATAACTCTACGTAGGCTGATAACGGCGGGAGCGTACTGAAAAAGAAGTAGCTTGAGAATAGCAGAAAAATGCCTTTTCACGAGGAACCATGGTAAGATAATGAAGGCCTATCTAGAGGTTTATTGCTATTCTAATAGAATGCAAAACCACACCATTCTCCATCATTTATAACGGCAATGAATCTTGATGCTTGACTTGCAAAAATCGTTACAAAATATATCACTTATAATTGTTAAATTGAGAATCGGATCTTGATTTACATAGCACTATGCAAGTCACGGCTAGTATTTGTGGCTGAAGATGATTCTACGTGTCAAATATTCATTAAAGATAATGTTATTCTTAATTTTAAATCAAAATATATCTGTAAAATAATTCAAATGACGTAGATATAGATAAATAAATTATACTACCATGATTTCAAAGTGTGACACGCTATTATACCCGAAAGGGACAGGGCAATAAAAGAGGGGCAATAAACTAGAAGGGCAATAAACTAAGGAAAGAGGAAATAATGAAAATATACAAATGTTGAGAAAATGAAAATAAGTACTACGAGAAAAATACGAGAATTTTCACCTTAATTCGGTTGCAGATACTTATTCTTACGCAACCCATGGTTTTTGGGAAAAATCACATCTAATGCACGTCGCTGTCATACTTGATTTCTCTAATTTTAGTGCCACAATCCGTAGTACGAGGGAGCAAATAACTCATTCTCAGTATCATTGCTAAAAAGACGATATTCCAATTTATGAAAGAGAATTTACATAATATGCAAGAGACTCCTTGATCCTTCACTGATTCCCAAACTAGTTCCTATGGACATTAGTACAAATTTTGATCCTGTACATTGCAGGTCATCTAATTCGGCAATCAATAGTATTTGATAGGGCTCACATACTACCTTGATCAAAAAGTTCCCGGAATTTATTCAGAAAATTAAAAACACAAGTTTATTCATCTAAATCTATATTGTCCCCTTCAAAGTAATCCCCATCGACTGCAACACACTTATGCCAGCGCTTGATCCAATCCTCGAAACATTTTTTATATTCGGTTTTCGGTATGTCCATCAGTGCTTCCTGCGATTTTTCCATTACTTCCTCTCGGCTGCTAAAACGCGTTCCCCGTAATGGTTTTTTAACTCGATTGAACAGAAAGAAGTCACAGGGAGCCAAATCAGGTGAATTCGGTGGCTGTTGGATGGTATTTGTTGCATTTTTCGTCAAAAAATTACGAATAATGATAGCACTGTGCGACGGACTCGACGCACTGTGCGACGATTTCTGGTATCTTTCGGCGAATTGCTTCACGCACACGTCTAATAACGCCCAAATAATAACCTTGGTTTACTGTCTGGCCTTCTGGCAAAAATTCATGATGCACTACACCGTTGTAATCCATGAAAACCGTCAGCATTGCCTTCTTTTTTGACTGAAAACGACGTGGTTTTTTTGGTCTCGGCTCATTTGGTGAACGCCATTCACTTGCCTGATGTCTGGATTGCGTGTCGTACTCATAAACCCACGTCTCGTCTCCAGTAATGATCCTTTTGATGAATGTGGGATCGGATTCAGCCTCGCAAATCATGTCTTTTGCGACGTCAACACGGTCTCTTTTTTGCATGAAATTGAGGTCTTTTGGCACCAACTTTGCTGCTACACCACGGAAACCCAAATCATTAACCACAATGTCTTGGGCGGATCCATAGGCAATGTTCAAGTCCTCCGCTATTTCTCTGATGTTTAATTTGCGGTTATTGACCAACATTTCTTTTACTTTATCAATTTTTTCACCGACTTTCGATGTCGATGGTCTGCCACTGCGTTCATCATCTTCCATTGACTCACGACCACTTCTGAACCGCTCGTGCCACTGGTAAACGACCGTTATTTTTAGAGAATCGTTGCCGAAACACTTTTCCAACATTTCCAACGTCCGTGCGCCACTAAATCCGTTTTTTTACGCAAAATTTAATACAAGTTCGTTGTTGCAAATTTAAATCTATTTCTGCAATTGTAAAAAATCGCCAACACACACAGAGATAGATGTACTCTTGGCTACGTAACTTTTGCAAATGTCAAGTTATGACACTAAGATTTAAAGGGAATATCAACAACAGATGTACCAATTTAACAAAAAAACAGAACTCAAATCGGAACGATGGGAGCGCGGTGGTTATTCCGGGAACTTTTTGTTCAAGGTAGTATGCTATCAGCTAGCTCCAAAAGAGGCCAGAAAGCTAATATTGCTCTTTGAACTTATCGTCACATTTCCCCACCATGACCGCACATACCAACCTAGGTTAGCTTGATTGGTGAGCGGGGAGCACTTACTACACTTAATCAAACGGCATGAAAAATTCACAAATTAGAAGAATAGGGAGGGCGGTTCCTTTCCCTGTGGTTTTTCAGGAAGATCTGGCACCAGAAAAATAACACAGAGTGAACATTTCTGCAAAACTCTTCCAATTAATTATAATTTCTTTTCCAAACATACAAGATCAGTCCCATAAGTAGTGGTTTGAGTTGATTAAAAAAAGTTACTGCCCAAATTGATACATTCCCTCAAGAGTCTTCGAAGTAGCACCCTTTTGCGTCCACACACCGCTCCCAGAGGGTTTTCCACGCATCGTACACGCCAGGATTACTGCAAAGGTTCCTCGTCACGGCCTGTTGTAACGCTTCTACCGAGCCGTGGTGACATCCTTTCAGCACGAATTTTGAGGCTGGGGAAGAAGAAGAAGTCTGATTGGGCATTGTCTAAAAAATTGGATCCATCTGATCTATATGATCGAGAAGTTCTTGGAAGATTTCCTTTTGTTCCTCCGAGAGCCCTCGCGTCATCAACTTCGCACACACCTTTCTCATGCCCATGTTTCCGTCACAAGTCGATGTACATCATTTTTAGGGATGCCAAGTAAATCAGAAACCATGCAAACACATCTGCGATCCCTGTCCAAAAAAGTCTTCACTCTTACAAGATTTTCATCAATTTTTTAAGTACAAGGGCGTTCTGAACATTCGGCGTTTTCAACATCGTGTCTACCCTCCGGTAACCATTCGTATCACTCAAAGTCACCTGATCTACCCATGGCGTTTTCACCATAAGCTGCCCTGAGTATGCCATGAGTCTCTTTCCCGGGTTTTCCCAGTTCCACTCTAAATTTGATGGAGTAGTGCTATTCCAATAACCGGTTAATGACGGAGTGTAACGAATTCGCGTTATTGAGGTTTCGCAAACGAATTATCCGCAACCCGCAAAGGCTGTGCGCTAACTACCATCAGCCCCTAACCTTTTCTCAGACTCCCCTCTCTCGAACACAACTAGAGGGACCGCCGCCTGTGCGTTCCTCTATCTGGGAAAAGAAGTTCCACTACCTTTGGGACAGACTTTGTATTCCCAATATCTGTTTAAATCAAAAAAGGTGGTTAATAGACGTAACGTCTTAATATAATATCAAGTCTGCATCAACTATTTCAGTACTTTTAATCTAATAGGTGTTCTCGAGGGAACTTACACTCGCCTAAAAATTCAGTAATGGACAATTTTATGAGTTTAATTCAGATTGCCATGTGTCGCACCAACCTTTTGCTGAATCAATATCTTCCGCTCATGTTACTTAATCCTCAGACCTCTAAGGACATTCGAATGCTAGTTTTTTAAATTCGCTTCAGTCTTTTTGAAATTCTCTCAGACATTATTATATCTCGTTCACCGTTGACAAACTTTTGATCTACTTGTCTTTTTCTAGTGATGAATATATTTTCTAATATTTAGGACTAGAGATACCACAGTACTATTTCCGCTAGTACCTGATATTTTTTTGGGGAAAGGGATGCGGTTTCCATTTGCTTCTGCCATCCTACGCTACAGTATCAACTTCCCATCACTACAGTCAAACGACAGACACGGAAAACTTTTCTTATGATTAAATCCATTGTCTAAATCTCCGTCCGATACATAATGATTTACGTTATTTAACCTTTTGTTCACATCTCCAGCACGAACACTAACGTCTATTCACGCTATTATTTGGTAAAGAGAAGTTATGAGACCAACTATTTGGTCTACGCGGCGAGGTGAAGTGACCCATCACATATTTTTCCCGGAATCAACCATTCAAGATGTTTTGCGCCTTAAAGAGAAAAGACGTCAATGTTGTAGTCCACCTGCCCCGTGTATGTCAAAAGAAGTACATAATGTGACTTCCTACATTTCCTAAGAAATAATTTTTTTCCATTTTTGCCTTTAGCATCCAACACTACTTAAGATAAATTTTATTTTTAATTCTTTGGAGGTCCAATTTTAAAGCCTTTCACTTGACAAATTTTCATAGATATGGACATAAAATGTTAGTTATTTGGCATCTCACCGTGGTGTTTTGATGATTTTCACTAAGTTTTCCGGTAAAACCACCATTTTACAAGGGTAATTTTGTACTTGTAAATTTGAAATTGTTCGGAGAAACTTTTCTTTACTTCTATTTGGCTTCCATGGGCCTTTATATCCATTTATCTTCATGAGAATTAATTAGCACAAGCTCTTAAATCATGTTTTCCCAAATGAAATACCTTTTTTAGTAAATGGTTTTCATAGTTTTCTGTAGCCTGTGAAACCATTGAATCTTCTTTTTTGCAGGTATGGTGACATGGTACCCAAGACGATTGCCGGTAAAATCGTGGGAGGTGTTTGCTCTCTCAGTGGAGTACTGGTGATCGCTTTGCCGGTGCCTGTTATCGTATCCAACTTCAGTCGCATCTATCACCAAAATCAACGGGCAGACAAGAGGAAAGCGCAACGGGTACAGTACCCATATTATGGAGTCGGCAGCCATCTAGCAGTTTCCATTGGACGCGAGCATTCTCTATCGAAGCTCAATTTAAATAATAACCTGCAATACCTTCCCATAATCCAAGAAACCACTCCCGTGTTCTTTTGTCTTAATGAAATCCCACGATTATATTTTTTTAGGGGGCTCCCATGAGCTTGAAAGGCACTGGGAAATAAATCTCCGCGTGTCAGCCATGCGCGAGAGCGCTGCAGGGACGTTTGATCGTTGGGCACATGCGGCTTCCTTTGTTCCCGCCTGACGGTCATTCGTCCAGCAGTTCCCTCGTGCATTTAAAAAAAACCTTCTGCCTCCCTGCTTTTTCCCTCCTTTTCAACCACACCCATTTCTTTTTCTCTTTAAATTTCCTTTCTTACTTACTGGAATCCATAGGTCGCCTTGTAAAACACGTAACGTATACTAATTTTTCCAAGTTTTGAAAAAAGCGCTAAGTTGGCATGTCTGTTCTTTATATCATTCTCTTTTCAAACATATACTTTTTGTAAAGAATAACTGCTTTAGATTCACTTTTACTTGCTTGACGTTTAACAATTTCCTGGTGTGTAATGCGCCTGTGAATGTAAGCTCATTAGTGAGCTATGCTCCTATTGTATCTTTTACACGTAGCATGCCTTCTAGACATTATAGTCCTTTACAAATAGTTTCAATTCCTAATGCGTAGTTAATAAATGCATGGATGGTATATTTGAAAGATTGCTTGCGTTTCATTATAATACTTAATTCAAATACCAGTTTCGTATCATTTCAGCATGCATCTACAATATGTATCATAGAATCGCTAGTCTTAAATACATTTTATGATCATACAATAGGGGCACTTTGTTGATCTTTCTAGTATTTTCTGTGATAGACCTATAAATTCATGCGTCAAATATTGCACTGTAGTCATATTCAAATAATGGGGTTATGAAATATGAAAACATAACATTTTGAGTATTTTTCTCTTTGAATAAGGACTTGTACTGATTCTGAAGGCAACTCATATGAGCTAAATACGTAAGTGCTACAAAATTATTTACACGTATTACATTACGGATTCAAATAGAGGAAATACATAAAGGATCATTGTACCTCTAATTGTAACTTTTTGATACTGTCTCTATCACATCAAAAAGAACAATTTTTCACTGAAGGCAGAGTTTTAGGAGTGTCCGTTATCGACTGAGGGTCTGTTGCTTTGGAGGTTGCCACGTAGGTCTGCCGCTATGAATGATCCTTCCTTTGAGGGGTCACGGTAGATAAAAAAAATTACTCCTGTCTAAGTGTTAAAATAGTTGCAGCATCTTCAAACTGTGAACATCACCAAGCAAATAATTTTCATCCACCTTCCGTTGCTCGTAAGAGGGAGGGGAGGTGGGACGGAAATTTTATGGAGGAAGGGATGTGACGAAGCGGCAGCCGCATCATGCTGATCGCAAGACAGAGGAACCGCGACGCAAGTCCCTCTCGAAACTAATTGGAGACGACTTTCCCTGGTCCGCCGGGTGCTCCTCTAAAAGCTCGAGATAAGATATGCTGCTTTCTGTCATTTGCCTTTGTTGTCATCTTGAAACACCCTGTACGAAGGAAGAGTTGTTTCTAGAGTCACTGGACCATTGCCCACGTCTTTCTTACGAAGAATTCACAGCGCGTCTCGGTTCTGAGTATTTACCGCTATCATTAAAAGTAAACTCTGAGACACCCAAGTTGAAAATATGTATATTTTTATATTTATATACATACACACACACACACACACACACACACATATATATATATATATATATATATATATATATATATATATATATATGTATGTATGTATGTATATATATATATATATATATATATATATATATATATATATATATATATATATATATATATATATATATATATATATATATATATATATATATATTCATCGGAACGTAATCAATTCTAGTATCGTGTAAACCGAAGGATTTTATCTCTCCATAATGCTTTATGGAAGGCATCCTAGGATTCCTTACAACATTACTTACATCGCAATCCCGAAAACGAAAAAATGTTACAGCTAAAAGCAATTCGTCATTTTGTGTGGCTTATTATTATAAAATATTCGAGCAGGATGTTATGTACTCATCGGGCGTAGGATTGACCATCCTTTTGTTCATATTTCATTAAATGCACCAAAATACAGTTAGCTAGAATCAGGAGATGTCAAGAGTATTTCAGGGAAAGACAGTGATTCTATATTATTTCATCATAAAATTTACCCTTAAAAAGGAAATCGTCAGTTTAAATGTTACTGCATTTTCAGAATTCAATGAACTATTGAAATTTTCCGTGTCAGCGATTTTACTTGTCAAATTCTAGAGATAAAACTGACTAAATTTCAAAAAAGAAAATGTAGGGTGGCAACAGAAATTACCAACAAAACAATACGAGCCCCAAGAGTGACACCTGCCGTGCATAGCAGATGGCCTTATCGTTACACGGATTTAGTTTCACAGATTTCACGCTCGCCTTCCGCCATCTCGTCCAACTGTGCCCATTCCATGAAATGGAAGCGCAGTTTCTAGCATTGACGTATGTATTAGTCCGATCCCATTCTGAGAGAAGGGAAGATGGGTAAGTTTCCCCCTCCGTTGCGTAGCGAGGAGCTAACAAGTTGAAATAATTCTTTCGACAACTAAACAACCCGAATTTTAATCCGTTCGCAAATAACCTACTATTTTCGCCAAATATTCAGTAATTCCTGCGGCGATCTATTTTTGGAGACAATAAAAAAAATTGTTACCAGAATTTGTGGATATCCACAAATTGTGATCTCACTACTCAGGTTGGTGGATTTGAAAACTACGTGGTAGTGTTGCGCCAAAGGGTTGTTTGAATAATCAATGACTCGCAGACCCCTGCAAATCTTCTCAGTTCACCAATAAAACTTTCTTTTTCGTTAGATCTGCGTGAAGAATGCATGGTTAACGCTCCTTTTCTATTTTATCTCTCTCTCAAGGTTATGACATTTTTACCCATTAGAGTAAATATTTAAGGTAAATATTGTGAAATGCAGCCAGAAAAAATAAACTATTTAAACTTCTAAATGCTTTCTTGCTACATTTCATCTTTTTTTTTTAAAATAACGTGGTCATTTGACTATATGACTAGACAGTACAAATTACTCCAATGGGAGTTGGGTCGCTGAAGTACTTTCGTTCCTGCCCACTTTCAGGCTTCCTTAATGGAAAGCAAGAATTAGCATCTTCACAAATCGTTTGTTTCACAAGAAATAATTCATTGCAAATGTAAAAAATATTGTTAAATTCTTTTTCTATTGTTAAATATCTTAAATATCTATCTTCATTCATTCAATTAGGCTAAAAATTTTCCTCATTTCTTTTTTATGTAGAGTGTACCAACTCACAGAAAACCCTTTCATTCGTCGGAATACTTTGAAAGGCGTACTAAAGGAAAAAAAATTATGATAGGACTCGCAGTTCCCATACAATCACCGCAGCACAAGTTTCACCTTATTAACATGTAATCGTGTTTTTATAATGTGAAATAAATCGAACGATGACTACACATATTCGCAAATATTACAATACGAAAATTATTTCATATGCTGTTTAACTTTCTAAAAAATGGCAAGGTTTCAATATCAAAAATTATTTTAGAAAAATTGCAGATTTGTTAATTGTACTTAATGTTTTAACCTTACAACCCGGGTATTAATGTATAGTATCATCTTCAGGTATCTTTTCAATCTTTACTTTCAAATATATACCTTTTAATCATGTATGGGGGAGAAAGACCGAGTTTTGTGATTTCAGAGAAAAAGGTTTTGCCCATCATATAAAATTGGAAAAGTATATTTGTATTGTCCTTTTGAAAAAGGCTGACTGGGATGACATTCTCACTTAATGGCATATTTTTCCAGGGAAGGGGGTCTTAAAGTGGTAGAAGGTAATTGTGAAAACACCGCGGAAAGGAGGTCCAAGACCCTGGCGGAGGGTAACGTGACTACAATGAAGTCCTTCAACTCCTATTTCTTGGGATTATGGAGATGAAACTATGCATTGGGACCCAGGCCGTAAGATTAAAACTTCAAGCGAACGGGTATAAATTATCTTTTCATAATGGATAATTTCCACAATTTCAAGCCTGAAAATACTAAATTTATTATAAAGATTCAAACATATGCGTTCTCATTATTGTTAAGCATACCGAAAACGGAAAGTGAGTTCGTTCATTCGTATCGGAGCAAATTTCCACGGAAATATGTCTGTAAAATAATTATTTACTGCGATAATTTAAACACTCCTGCCATATCTCATTTTCTGTTAGTCACGCTGAAACTGGGCTGTTTTTGGCGTGATGAAGACTATCCAGAAAACGTCCAAAGTAATCGGTAAAAACGCTAATTTTGAAGTTTTAGTCCTCATTATTGTTGTAAAACTTTTTCCATAGAACATTGAAAATTATTTAGTTTCATTGCATGACATATTAGAAGATGCATGTGGTATGGAATATGCAATGATTATTATTGAAGCAATCAATATTTATTCATGACTCGATCATTAGCATTAGTAAGCATCTATCTTTCTTACTTTAGTTGTGTCATTTTTAATACCACAACAACTCATTTACTATTGTCTAATTTTCATCTCATTAGATTTTCGTTATTTATCGGTCCATACGCGCGGTATTTACTGTTTAGATGTTATTGAGACACAATTTACGTTAATGCATCGGTGACTGATATTTAGTACTAACACAGCTTTCAGAATCTGTATAGTTTTGGTTGACGATAAAATGAACCTGAATAACAAATGTTTAGATTTCGCGTTACTGTCATTTTTTACCCGACAATATACATTTTGTAGATATATAGATAAGATATTAGTAATATTATTAACGCTAACATTACTAATAAAATTGCACTAAGAGCAGTTTTCTTCTCATTACTAAGTATCTATTTAGTGATTTTCCAACGCCTGTTCGCTAGTTAGAATTGACAGTAAACTCACTAATATTTGATATACTATATTTTAATTCCGAAGGGTTTCGCTAGTCAACGCAAAAATCAATTGTGATTCTAGGATTTAAAGCTTTCTCGGTGAACCGCGTTCTCGAACATTTCTCCGGCATAAAATAGAGGAGCGTAGAATAATGTCTACGTTTCAAAGCCCGAATTGGCCTTCGCAGAATTAAATCATTGAAGTGTTTTTCTTCGACGCTACCCAATGTGGAACCCGAGAAATTTACTGAAATATGTTTCCTCAGGAAATTCTTCAATCCTAGTTTCACATTTGATTTTTGCATTAAATAAAGAACAATTTCATCTTGTAGACGATTTTGGAGTCTGCTATTTAAGCATCGATGTTCTATAAATGCTATCTGGTCTGATAACTGAGAAATCTTTGTGAATTATTTGAGAGTGGGATATGTTGGCTACTCCTTTTTACAGTAGAGTATTAAAAGATAGAAACTATCCTTTAAAATTAGGTTAATTACGGGTCATTCATTTTTCAAAGTACTTAATTCCGCACATTTTGGAAAATACCTAGATCGCAAACTTATCAGAGACTATAATTACAAATTTACATTATCACAAATATTGGTAATTTTTCTTTGCTCTTTTATGAAATGCGGTTAGATCATAGACTTGGAACATTACCAGACTTTCAGACATTTCCTCTGTGTTTTTACCCGAAAAATTCGCGATACTTATTCTTCAAATTATATGAATTACTAGAATGTTGTTCTTTCAATGATTTTCAAGAGTACATTTTCTGAATTACATAAGAATGTCATTGTATGTTTGTATTGCCACCTCTCGTTCAATTTTAAAATTCTTATATAAAAAAGAAATTGCTCGTAAATTTGTAGAAGTTACTTTTTGTTAAAAATAATAAAATTCCACTTATTCTCGTCTTTATGGCGCTGCTTAAACAACGACACTTACCATGTAGAACGTTTGTTATTTTGAGGAGCAGGACAAAATTTTCATATAGTCAGTCAACTCGCTGCTATATAAATGGCCAAATTCATCAAAAGCATAAAATCGTTGTTACTGCTATAATTTGAAATAAAAATTTCAATTTTGGAGATATTTGTTTTATCTATTAGCTTTGTTGAACATTCATTCAATGTTTAAATGTAGAGGAAGTTACCAGTCAAATACATATCAACCTAGGACGTGGGGAAAAATACCAACTACAAAGAAAATTTTGCTTTCCGAAGCACGACAACACTTTCATGATAACTTGTAATCAAAGAAAAATTACAGACCATTTGAACTGAGCAGAGTTATAAAATTCTCTAAGCATGATTAATAAAAAGCTAAATATTTCTGATATGATTCACAGCTAAACATAACATGATTTCAGTATATTTTACTTGGCCTTCAATGTTTTTTAATGATTTCTTTCAACCTGAATATTTTTCGCGATGTCACGCTAATGTCATTTCTATATTGAAAAAAAAACGTTTGTGTCAATTTAGGTATGAGTTTTGAAACTTTTACTTTAAAAAACATCTTCATTAATTGAAAGTCAATAACGTTTCGGAGTTATTTAAATATTTTCATAAATTTTTATGGTTATGGACGATTTTTTTTCGCAAAATCTTTTGGCATATTTTTATTTATTTTTGCATGTAATATTTTAATGAAACTTCTCATGGAATTACATGATGGGATTAATATCTTGTAGCTGCATGTGCACTCTGTTTTTGTTAAAATATAGGCATTTTCCTTATAATGTAGAAATAACATTCTGTATAGTATTCTTTAGTAAAATATATTTGTATTCTCTTTGAATTTCTCTTCTAGAGTTTCTTCCTCCAGTTTCGGCTTGCCAGCTGTTGACAACTGAAAACTGACTTTATAACTATTGTCTTCAGTTGCTGTGATTGCATTCAATTGATCCATCGCTCATTTATCGTGACTTACTACAATAAAATACGTTCTATGACAGTTCATCTTTCACACTATCATACAAAGTTGCTGATAGCGTAAACATTTTAACACAGTTTCAACATATCCACAAATTACATTTAAAAATTCGTTATTAACATACCTCTTTTCTTTCTCTTACTACTTGTCATTCAAAATACCAAAGAATTCACAACCAAAATCAATTTTCTACTTAATCACTTGAAAATAATCCCTTCGAGCATACTGATTTTTCTGTGACACGTTTGTGTCAATATCTTCACAAAATATTTCGCTGACTCCATATGCTTTAATATCTTCAACGGCTTAATATTTCCAAAATTTATATTATTTTTTCTGATATTTTAAATTAACCAACAATATCTATGCCTATCCAAATTCCCATTAGTACCCTATTTTTAATGTCTGGATGCAATCATGATAATATCTTACCTCCTTGCCGAACCCTTATTAAATACGTGAAAATGTGCTCTGAAATATGCTAGAGTTGTTTAAAATGTGAAATAGAAACAAAAAACGACATTGGTAAAATACATTTGTATAATTTAACCCCTATAATTAGCAAATGAACTTTAATAAAGGCATATATTCAATCAAAACTCACGCCAACTTTAAAATCTGTGAAGTTTCAATTTGAAAACTGGTCAAAAATAAAACAGAATGAATAATCTAAAATTTATATATTTCTTTGAGCTAATTGACATTAAGCAATACATGTAGATAATAATGTTAATAAATCCATTTGTCATATTTATAAATAAAAGGTAATTTAATGACTTTCAGATTTTTTAGTTACCTTAGTCCATTAAAAAAATATCATTTCAACATATCCTATTTTACACTGAATGGAGTAATACATAATGCTCATTTGAAAAATTATTTTAGAAAACATTGAATTAATAATTAAAACATTTGAATTTTGTTCGTGCCAGATTTCGGAAATATAATACATAAACGAAATCAATGTCAATTCAAATCTGACTTTACGATATAGAGATGTGCAGCAAATATTAATTTCTGTTTCCTTAATTGCATCCACGTTGTGTTGTTCATCGATGACGATAAATAATAAATGACACTATCTCACACAGAAAGACCAAAAGACGCAAGAAGGATAACTAGAGAAACTCGTCGTCAATGGGCAACGCTACGCGGACGGAATCCAAAAAGCAGAGCTGCATACTTGGACATGCATTGGAAATTTAAAAAAAAATCAATTAATGTTTTTTTGCTGCATTCATACATCTACCTGGATATTTCTGCCAAAATAATGTTTTTGATTCTTCATTTCAATCCTCTTAAATTATTTATAATTGATCAGATACCTTGTCGTTCATTCAGACTGATCCCGGGGTTCAATCTGGGTGTGCTTTTCACCATTTAAGTTCCATAGTTGAACATTTTTTAACCATCCTTATTAATAAACTCTAAAAGTCTATTGATATGACCCCAAAATGTTTCTTTTGGAGCAACGCGGTCAAAGTAGTAGGGACGTAAGGTGAAGAATTGCGCTAGGCAAAGAGGCTTTCACAAGGAGGTGGGATTTGATAACGGGGACGTTGAGTAGGAAGGTAAAGAAAAGACTCGTCTCGTAAAAACTTTTATATGGAGCGTAGCACGGCGCGGAAACGTGGTCGCTGAAGCAGGAGGATAGACGTAGATTGGAGGGTTTTGAAATATAGGTTTGGAGAAGAAGAAAAGAGCGGGTGAAATGGACCGAATGGGAAACAAATGAGGAAGTAATAGGGATGGTGTGCGAGGAGAGGAAATTGTTGCGACAAATTCTGTGACGGCAGGAAAAATGGATGAAGGACCGGCCTTGATCGGCAGTGGGATGTTGAAGACTGTAATAGAGGGGAAAATACTAGGGGAACGAGGATAGGTTAAGAACAAAATACGAATGTTGGACGGATGAAGGGATAGGGAAGTACACAGAGATGAAGAAGGAATTGATGTAGAGTAGGTTGCTGGATTGTGTTTTTTTAGGAGTCACAAAATATTTATTTGGTAGTTGTATCCTCCAAAACCTACCCTAACCGGTAGATTACTTAATAATTATACCCTTAAAAGTGCGATTATGCATGATCAATAAATTGAATAATGAGAACTGTTTAAGAAATTATAACAAAAATCTGGAGGTGTTTTTTCCACACATTGCTACAAATATCATCGAAAATTTAGTAGCATGATACCTCTATATCTCCACACACAGTGATAAATATTCTTAAATAAAATATTGTAAAATTAATTCAAAATGAAAATATTAATAATTTGAATGTCGCCCTGCATAGTTTTCAAGTAAAAAAATTAAACTAATATCCGTATTTACCTTAATGCGATCAAAATTATACTACGCATTTTACGCTACAATGGTCAACGAAATGTTTAATATTTTGAAAGTGGTTCAGGAAGCATTTAAAAGCATGTTGAAATTCTTGTTGGCACAGAAATAAAGCATCTTATATGCAGCTGGATTACAAACCGTGACGCAATTGATTTGTTTAATATCTTTCGTCATTGTAAAAATATTCCGCCTCACTTTAACATCTTCACCTGAAAGGGGAATGCAGTTTGTTTTGCACCCTGGAACTACTTGCTCTTGCCATCATTTGATTGGTCTAGCTTCAGAGCAGTGGGCCTATCTAATACTAGTCCGCGTGGCTTGGATTAATCACCTTGGAATTCTTGGCAAAAGGCAAGTACTCATTTTGTTGGACTTGTGTTTCATTGCAGAAAGCGCGTCTGGCACGCATTCGAATTGCCAAGGCGTCCTCGGGAGCTGCTTTCGTCAGCAAAAAGAAAGCTGCGGAAGCACGGCTCGCTGCTCAGGCATCCGGTGAAGAAATGGATGACAATTATCGTGAAGAGGATATCTTCGAGCTTCAGCATCACCATCTTCTACGCTGTCTAGAGAAAACCACAGTGAGTATTTGCAGAAAGCAGCCCCTCGACCGACTTCAATCAGTCGAGGGGAAGAGAGTCAACTTCAAATTACGCTCATTATTTTATCTCATTTCTATTGATAAACATTTACATGATATTTCAATATAATATGGATTTTTTATTTCAAAAATATTTCAAAAATAATTTTTAATTTTGTGAAGAGTTGTAGTATTAGATTCTTCGTGTTGTCAAAAGAGATTTTTGCAAAAATGTTTTGAGATTCCGGTGCTTGTTAGTGCTGAAGGAATAACTATCTTGAAATATATGTGTAAGGTATTTCTTTAAATTACTGTGCAAAAATCTTAGACTAGAGCTGGTGGTGGTAAAAATGAAGTCAATTCTATTTTATTATTCAATAGTTAACACAGGAACACCCAGTCACAAACAATAAAACGAATTATAATTAAATGTTACCCTTAGCATTGCACTGTTCATAAACACAAATGGATGAAAATCATGTCCTATGTTTTTTAGAGTAAAAATCGCATATTAGATTTCATTGTTTAAAACTTCCATAAGCATACACAGAATATTTGAGGTTTTAATGATATATGAGTAATGTCTCTCTTCTTTATAGAAACTCTTGGCCAATTTTCTGTAATAAATGTTTATGGAATAGATTCACTATCACATCTGTCAAGTTCCTGAATTGAATAATTGTTATTCAAAATAATCTTTTTAAGGATAGGCCTCATAACTATGAGTAATATTGGGAAACTCCGCTCATTTTTAAATTTGAAATATATTTATTTGGTCATTGCTAATTATGAAATATAGATTTTGGACATTTTGAATCTGTATTAAATTTATTGGTTTGCATCATTTTTTAAGGAATCAGATGACATAAAACAATGTAATCCTATATAATCCAACCAAGACATATGCTACAATGGCTACTCTTAAGATATTCATTTAATGATATTCTGAGAATATTTAACAGCTGTTGCAGAATGCCATTTTCTGCATTAATCTCTACACTAAAATTTCTCACTGGGGTGTACATATATGCATATTATGAGTAAATGTCTTTGTAACCATCTCTCAAGTTAAGTCTTTTCATTAATATCATCTATAATTTGCAAGACTTAAAGTATGTTATTTGAAAGGTAGTAGTCATTGAGTCCTAGAGCATAGGCCAAAAAAAAGAAAACATTTTCTAAGTGCACAGGATTCTCCCAAAAGTTAAAAGTTCATCAAAATAATTTGCAAATAGTTTCCTGTGAAATTCAACATCCCTGGAAATGTTTCCAGAGAAATATTATATTCTCAATTAATATTTCAGGATCGTGAATTTGTAGAAATGGAAGTTCCATACAATGGACAGCCAAAGAGGCCAGGATCGCCATCACCACTGGCTAGCCCAGCTCACTCAGCTGCCAGTCAGCCTGGGTTGCTGCATGCGTGCTGTGGTCGCTGTTGTGGCCAAAGATATCAGGTATTTTTCTGTGTTCTTGTCCCAATTGTCACTCCCAGGAAGTGTTAGCCAGCTGAAGAGGTAACTGTGAAATTAATGACTATCATCTTTCTCTTATAAAACTAATTGAGATTATTGAAAATTATTTAATCATTAAATTATGAAATGTGTTAATTTTTACCAGTATTATTTGGAGAAATTTAATTCACTTATTGGGTGCAAATTAAACTTTTATTTCTTTGGGGGCCTTGTCTATTTATGCTAGGTTCAAATAAATCATCCCTTGAAAAATTTTCTGATTTTAAGTGTATATACACATAAAAAGTAACAATTATTACATTTTAAGTAAATCTTTTATGAAAAAAAATAATATATTTAGTATTTTTAAATTTTCAGAATTTAATTTGAATAATCATGGAATAACATAAAAATAAAATGAGTGTTGTTAAAATTATCATGTTAATTTTTGTAACTTTTAAATTTGTAAGCTTTTAACTTTATTGTCCAGATGGACAAATGGATCATCATTGTCCTCAATAAAAATAGATTGTATTACTCTGCAGTTAATATAAAAATTGAATACTTAGGATTAAAATTACTCTGTGGTTATTTTATTTTGGTAATGTAACAAAAACATCCTAATGGCATGCAAAGGAAGGAATAGAATAATACATATTACCAGAATGCCATATTTGTCAATGCATAGCTGTTGGCTAACAACACATCAATGATTTCCAAACAATAGCTTCATATAAAAATATTCAGGGAAATTATATTTATTTCCAATGATATAAGAATAGAATCTCAGTTTAAATAATTAAATAGATAAATGGAGACAAATATTCAAGACAACTGGTTAATGCTTGTTAGTTTGAAATGATAACAATTTTATCACTTCCCCGTTGTACCATTTAGATTCTGTGCTATCTCCTATGAAACAGCACTGTAATGAACCTGATTGCTGCTAAATTTGTGAAATCATTAAAATCATGTCATGTACCCTCAGTAGTTTGATGTCTGTTTTCCAAGTTAAAATTTATAATAAATCGTCTGTATTATGCACTATAAGCAACGTTAGTCCGATTTTTTAATTATTTAATTTTTGCCTTTAGCTCATTATTTCAGACCTCACCTAGAGAAAATGTAGTGTCTATAACTCTTCAATTAGGTACTAATTCTTTGAGAGTTTCTATATTATACACCTTCCTGAGTATGTTCATTGCTAAAAAATCAAGAATATTTTTGCCAAGCAATTTATATTACACATCATTTTGATATTAATACTTTTTTCATTAACTTTTCTCTTTTTATCATTGAAAGATTTGTTTATCTGCTTAATGTGTAAACATAGATTCTTTTTGGTTTAATCTAACAATTAATCCTTTCCAAAACATTATCTGAAATTACCTCAGCCCTATTGATGCAAGAGTCCTAAACAGCAATAAAAACCCTGCCTCTGATATTTACTCTGTCATTTCTGTGAATGGGAAAGAATTTTTGGAAAATTTCACTGGATAGCTATATTTCATTTCCAATAATAATGCAAGTGCTTACCCAATTCCGGTTGTGGTAGTCCAGTGGGTAGAGCGTTGGACTACTGACCCGGAGGGTCCCAGGTTCGATTCCCGGGCAAGGCACTCTGGGCACCTGCAACTCCACAAGCTAGGAAATTTTTCAGGTACCAGATCTTCCTGGGACACCACAGGGAAAGGAACTGGCCCCCCTATCCTGATGTGTGAATATTCACATGCCATCGAGCTTAGTACTAGGTGAACTCTATCATCACTTACCAAACCGTCCTTGGTTAAACCTGCTTGAATAGGGACCATTTTGTGATATTATGGAACACTTAAAACCTTCAGTGCAATGAAATGTGATCTATGTTATTTGACCAACTATATGCATCTCTAACCCTGATACTGGCATCATTTAAAGATAATTTTTTTGTCAATGAATACTATATAGTACCGGTATATGACTTATTCACTGACTTAAATAATCTAAAAAAGCCCTTCCGTGCTTAATTATTCTATCCAATACACACCTGGAAGTCTCATATATGAAATGAACACTGATGTAGTTCAGAATGTTCCAACAATATTGCTAGTTAGTGAATCTCAGTGCTGCTAGATGGTACCTAAATTATTATAAATACTTAAAAAAATTTCTAACATGAATCAGATGAGGTTCATGAATTCTTTGCAAAGAAATATTAGTGCATAGACAACACAGATAATTACATTCCAACTTTTTGGAGAGAATAAGTAACATTGCATAAAATGTTTAATATATGAAAAACAAATTATTATGTTTAGAATATATCTTAAAATTATATCAGTTAGAGGAAGTTTTCTCAAAGAAAATTTATCTGACAGTAAGAATTTCCTGAGTGTTTTATCATCTTTAGAAAAGACTAGGTGGCATGTTTTAAGAAAATCTTCTTTATCTTGCAAAACATTATGTTCAAAAATATTCATACCCAATATTTTAAAGTATTCATATATGATATTTCATTTTGAATCTCCAATACATATTCCAATTCCATTTTTGATGCCATTTAAAAAGGGCAAAGGTTTTGGAAATATAACCATTCCATACAAGCAACCAGCATGGAAGTGACAAACTGCATTGGTAGCAGGAATTATTATTTGTTTCCACTGAGAGTGACATAGTGTATAAAAATCCATAAACAAAGTAATCAACCCAAATGTTGGTTTGGTAGGAGATGGATGAATTCACCCAGTACTAAGCCTGATGACATCTAAAATTCACATATCAGGGTAGGATTCCCTGTATCAGTTATGGTTTCCCAGGAAGATCTGCTACTCAAAAAATCACATAGCTTGGGTGGAGCTCTAGGTGCCCAGAGAGGTTCCCAAGAATCAAACCAAGGTCCTTCGGTCAGAAGTCCAAAGCTCTACCCCCTTGACTATCACAAACCACACACACAAACATACATATATGCATGGAAATGTATGTAAGGGAAAGGGATAGGAACACATGTATAGAACACAGGAGAGGTGAGGAAGGTGCAATCAAGGAGATCACAAGTGCAAAAATATTTTCTTGACTGGGAAAACATGTGACTCATCTCCTTCTTCTGGCTATGCGGGCCATGAAACGCACTCTTCCTACCCTTTATAATGTTGTATGATTGCTAACCTACTGTCTTTTCCTCTTGTGCATTGGCTATCTCCTCATTTGGTGGGTAAAATAGCTAATTTTACCCACAAAATGAATTGAAATTCATTGCTGGGTATGGTTCTCTTGGCCAAAGAATGGGGGCACTTGGTTTCTTAAAAGACCTCCAGATCTCAGTATAAATTCTCAAGAGCTCAAGGGATTAGAGCATTGGCCTGACAAGTCAAAAGATCTGGTTTTGAAGTCCTGGTAAAGGAAATATTTATGCACTTCTGATCTGCTCAATTTCACCTTCCTTATATCTATTGTGTTCATCCTTTATATGGGTTCCTATTCCCTTTTCTTATATCTATTTCCATGGGAATGAATTACATATATATATTTCTATAAAATTAAATAATTAAAGTTTCAGTTAATTGCAATTTGAGTTTGTGGACTTGCATCACAGGATTCAATTCAATTATAGAACAATGAAGCAAATTTACCTCTGTTAGTTCTACTGACATCACAAGGCATTTAAGAAATCAGATTTATATACAGAAGAACACCAAAAAGTACACGGTAAACAAAGGAAAACTCCAAGTTCAAGTTTACACAATGCTTTTAAAAAAAAGCCAGGGTTACTTGCACAAGATAGTATGACCAGCTTCTTGTTTTTAGCTATTTATCTCCAGCCTTAAGTATTAGTTTGAGAAAAAGCTCTTTTATTATTAAGTTGCAGCTGACTCAAATTGTGACATATCCCCAGCATTTCAGAAAATGATCAAAAAGCAATTAAGTAGTCCAGATAATTCCATGATGATGGAAGATTTCCTGTAGAAACTTAGGAAATAATCCATATCCTAGTGATTAATTCAACTGTATCAATTATTGAGTTGATTATTCAAATAATTTATGCTCAATCTCAAAGGCTGAAAGGGTTTTAAGGACAAAGTAAATTTTTAACTTTAGTTAAATGTGAAAGAATCACTACACTATACCACTCACTCTGGGTCTAATATTTTGTTGACTGATCATGAAATTTATGTTAAGAAAAATTTTTGCAAGTATCTTCTTATCATAATACCAGGAGACATTACCTAACCAAATCAATGACTAATCTCAACAGTGATTACAAAGCACTAGAACATATATATAGATATATATATATATAAACTTGGAAAAGACGCTCTCCGGCGACGCACAAACCCACAAACACTAACACAAAAAACACCACACACATAGAAACATAAAAGAAGGACACTTACATTGGATATTTACGTTTCGACGGCACGGCCGTCGTCATCAGAATGCCGTTGTCGGGGATGAGCGGAGAGGACATGTGCAAGAGAAGGGTGACGGGAGGAGAGCTAAGGGGCCAATGGGAAGCGGACAAGGTGGGGGAGGGGGAAATGGCAGGGGGCGGTAGAGTTGCCGCGGTAGGGGAAGAGATGGAAGGTCCCGGTCGTGAAGCGGCCAGGCCTTTAGCGGGGGACTTGTATAGCGGGGGACTTATATTTATATATATATATATATATATATATATAACCAACTAGCTCCAAGGTTGTCTTTTGAACATGGGTGTGAAATAAATGTTATTATTATTTTTGGCCCCTGTAGGGACTGTAATATCCTTAACTGCCCATTCAATGATTGCACATTCAATTCCTGCCTTGGTGGTTTTCTTCTCTATAGGCTTGGGCATAAGTAATTGTCTAATTGTTATATCATTATTCAGAGTGCAATATAAAGGCCGAAATGCTGTTTATGAACTAATGCAAAAAATAAATAATTAAAATTATATGCATATGTTTAAGAGCATACTATTGTATGTCATTTGCAAAATATAAGAAAATAGTTATGAAATTATGGAAAGGAGAAATTGAGCTTCTTTTATAGCCTTTCTAAGACTTACTATATTAAATGATATTTCGTTGCTGTAAAGGGTTTTTTACATCACTGGAAAAGGAAGGAAAAAGGAGGAGAATATTAAGATTGCTGATAAGATTAAAGGAAAAGGTTGATCCCTCATCAGGAATCCAACACACATTAAAAATTTTAAGATGCTCACATTTTCACAGGTGATTTCATAACTTTGTCAAGGATTTTATTCCTATTGCTTGGGAACTTACAAATTCACAGTCAGTCATACTGCTTATGACAAAAAAGTGAGACCAAAACCCACCCTGGTTATGATTAGCTCTAAGTGGTTTATGGGAAAGTTTTTCTCTTGCCAGGGACCAACTCTGTCTTATCTTAACAACTTAGTTTTTGCTGAACAAGAGACCAAAAAGGGGTGCAAGGACATTATCCCTCCAAATTAGGTCCCTGGAATTTGGATTAATTTCCTAGCAAACCCATAATCCTAGAAAACCAATTTGGGAAATCCCTTGCGTATATGTTAGTGTCTAAAATTTTAAATCCTGTTTGAACACTGGCATAGACCTTTCCCCATAAAATACTATACCAATCTTAATATTCCTCTATTTGTGATTCTTTTAACAGTGGTGTAAAAAACCCTTCATTGCTTAAGGAAATATTATTTCAGAGATTGATGCCATTTTTGTCATCCTTTTTAGGGTAATAATGGTCACATGCGAAACTGTTATTTTTATAGCAATAGATAATATATCAAAAAAAGCTAATGATGCTTTAATAAATCATTTAAAGCTTATTTGTTAAATACAGGAGGTTTAAACTTATTGCAAATTACAAATCAGGTACAATAACACAATTACACTAATGTTAGAATTTATCTAACTACCAAAAATTACTAAAGAGCATTTATTTTCAATAACTATGTTATATTTTCTGGATATTTGTCCCAATGAATTATGAATTCAAGGATAGTGCTTAAAAAATTGGGAAGGCTTCAATTTCCATCTTGAAGGCATTGATATAAATATCATTTCCTCATTCCTATAATGTATTTTTAGAAAATCATTCAGGTTTTACCAGTTGCTTTATTGTTATGTAATGGCAAATCTTCCACAAATATGATTAAAGAATAAGCATTTCACTGAAGGTATTGTTTTTGGGTTTCTTTTGGCAATTCACATAGTAAAATTTGGCAGAACAACATTATTTTCAAGAACATGCAATAGCTTTATGACTCTAAAGATCTCATATATAAAAAAACATCTGTTTTTTTCATATACATCTTTGTAAATATTTACTACAATAAGTTACAGAACAGTATTTATTTGAACAAAAGCATTGTTGAATTTTGTTGCAATTGTTTCCTTTGAAAGCACTAAGTTTTAGGAAAACTTTTGTCCAATTATTTTTATGAAACAGCAGTCAAAAAATGTACAATGCAAAAGAATCATGTGACATTTAATTACCATTAAAAACCTTTGCTCTATATGCTTGCTAAATTGAAATGCCATGATCTTAGATTAATTTAATGTTAAATTATCATTAACAAAGACAGCAAGAGTAATATAAGTTATTTTGCTCTGTAATGTGTGTTAAACTAATTGAATTTATAAATCCGTAAGAGGGGCAAAATCTGTTTTGGAATCATTATTTCTAAGTGATATTAATTACAAATGTTGTCATAATTTCATAGTTTTACTCGGATAATTTTGGTTATGATTAAATTATTCAATGGGTAGGAGCTCCAGTTTAAGAGTTCCATTTATTTGATTACTTGTAGAATCAAATTATTTTTAAAATAATTTATTTTTTTTCACATTTATAATGAATTAAGTTTGATCTGTAGTACAAATGGGAAAGTATTATCTTTCAAACATTCTATGAAAATAAATGATAATAATAATTTTTATTCTCTTCACCAAGGCTCAGTTTCCCAATATACATTTTAACTGCATAAAATAATAGGAAGTAATGACATGCATGAAGTATCAAAATCTTAATTCAATTCTTAATAAGAATCTTATAAAATATTTTACACTTTCTAAGACCATACAATTTTGGAATAAAAAGGTGAAACATAACTTTGTAACAAAATGAGCTATAAAGAAACACAGGATTAGGGATACATTATTCTGATGGATTAAAATAATGGTAATTATTAATAGCGAATTATAATTCCAATCAATGAAAAATATTGGATCAAAATATAAATTCATTTGATCAAAATATAAATTCATTTGATCACCACATAGTTTAATCTTGTGAACATTTATAAAGATTATTATACATTCAATTATACTACAGATTTTAAAATAATATAAATAATTATTTATAATATTTCAAAAATAAGCATTGAAAAGAATGACTTATAATAACTATCTCTAAGACTTATAATAAACTAAATTGGTTAATTGGTAGTAAATGCAAAAAGTGATATATCAAATATAGCAAGGTGAAATTACAAAGGACGTACATATAAGACACATGCATATGCTAAGCATATTTTTAGGGTACTGGGTAAAAATATAACTATAATAATTCACAGTAATTGAGAAATTTCTTGGTATTCTTTCAATTTCATGTGCATACACATTCAAATAATTTTATTCAATATATGGAGTTACATTTCAGAACAGGCTTGAATAAAAATGTCTCCTGAGGAGGGTATCCTGATATAATTTACATTCATTGTGTAGGTAGTTAAAAATCTGAATATTATGATTCAACAAAATTTGGAGCAGCATCAGGGCTAAAGTATAAAAAGCCGTCAAAAGTGTTCATAGGTCATTCATATTTTGGCATTTACCTTATGTATGCTTCATGATGGACTAATTGTGATAATCACATGCCAAAATATTCTATATTTATTTTACCAGCGAAAAAATTTCCTGCAATATATTTACAGCTCCTTTTTAAGGTCATAAGTTAAACATGATGAATATTGAGCAATACATATTTCCTGGCCTCAAAAACTGTGTGCAAAAGTTTTTTATCCAAGAAAGATGCTTGGCAAAAGGCTCAAAAATAACCATAAGTATTAGTCATTTATGTTAAAAATGAAGTTTTTATTTTTTAAATACAATATTACTGACTGGCTATCAACAAAACCCAATTAACCTTTCAGTATACCTTTTTACATTACCATTTTAGCTTAATCTTATATGTGCTTTCTACAATCAGTGTTTTTGGCCTCTGTAGATGTGAGACAGACTTTAAGTATTAAAACTATTTTATTGTTTGCTCTTTAAATTTTTTATTGATATTTTAATTAACTGTTTACCAACAAGGCTGTTTGTCTGTGTCATTAGCTGCATTTTATAATTATGCATTTAGAAAATGTGAATAAGCCATATTGTAAAAATCAATTTGTTGAATATTTTTATAAAAGTTCAAGCTAGTGTCAAGTTTCAACTGCAATATATTCTTCTATTTACAATAAAAAGCATGTTTTCTTAATGCAGCGAAATAAGTTACGATTTGTATTAGATTTAGAGAGATTTTCCTGCTTACAATTGTACCTAAGTTATTTTATTTTACAAATAAATTAAGTCACTTTGATGACTCCTGATTTTTAAATAATTTTTACTGTGCTCTCTAATTTTGTTTTCTACAAATGTCAACCTGTTACTTTTTCTGTCATTATTACTGCTACTAACAAAAGATCTCTTTCAGGAGGGTCACCTCTCTATTGAAGACTAGCTGATAGCAGTAGACAGAGGTAGAGAAACAATAGAATATTTTTGTATCAAACATTTCCTTTCTTTCCTTCTCTAACCATCCTAATTGGCAGGCAATCCACTGAATAGAACCTTCCTGCTTCTTCACTTTCAAATACTCATTTACTATGTTCACAGAGCCATTGGTGTTATATGTTCCCTTGGGTGATAGACATGACTCAGCAATGCAATTGCACTAATACCATTTCTTAAATATCTAACCTCTTCTATAACATCTAATTTCATTTAAACTAAAACATGGTTATATATATATATATATATATATATATAAGTATATGTGTATATATATATATATATATATATATATATATATATATATATATATATATATATATATATATATATATATATATATATATATATATATATAAGTATATGTGTATATATATATATATATATATATATATATATATATATATATATATATATATATATATATATATATATATATATATATATATATATATATATACACACACACACACACAAGCAATTGTATATATATATTTTTTAAATTGCAAATTTATATACAATATATTTTAAAATATATACATATACATTTATGTTATCATTTCAATGATTTTCTTAAATTTTCATCTGTCAGAGAAATCATGCAAGTAGCATTGTTGAATCTTGCAATAATCAAGGCCCAAGGTTGTGATTTTTTGTAGCTTTCCAAATTCTTCTTTTAGACAAAATGTGACCACAATTTCACACAGCTTCATGGCTTGCTACACTACATTGTCTGATGCAGTACTTCATTACATGTGATATATCACTCTCATTGAAAGCAGTTGCACTGTCAATAGTTGCATATTTTGCATACAAAAGCTCTGATAGGTAATTGAGGAGAGCTTTTATTATGTGCTTAAAAATAATGTGTTGCACATACATTTGTCCTGCTCTATGCTTTGCTTCATCTGACTGAAAATATCAAAATATGAAATCAAAAGTGACTTAAAAGCAAAAAAAGAAAAATTAAAATTAATTAACCATAAAGTTTCCTGTACATTATTTCCATTATTAAATAACCTGTAAAATATTCAAATAAAAACTGAAAATTTCCAATAAATAGTTCTTATGTTCTCTTTGTAACTATATATCATAAGTTGCATTTTGTTGTATGGCCATTTGTTTCCTTTCTGCAGAGTAAACACTGTATTTTTTGGGCTATAAGATGCACTTCTTTCCGGGAAATTAATCTCTAAAACAGCTAACATCTATTAGACCTAAGGTAAGACCATCATCATGCTCAGTTTTGATATTAATTAGCCTACTGGGTCTCCAAATGGAGCATTTGGCAGCCATTCATAGCAAATATTTCAAATTGCACTTTAATAGCTGTAGTTAAGTATTAGTGTAAATATTTATATTATAACCTCATCTTTTCAATTACACTTCATAGAAACTCATGTAATATTGACTTCATTGACATATTTATAGCAATATACTACATGCGGTCACCCACCAATTAAGGTCACTCATATCCTAGTGCAAAAATTTTTTCATTTGACAAGATAGAAAAATACAAAATACTATCATCGATTTTTTTATATTTTACAACATGCAGCTGTATAATCACAACTATTTCCTTAAGTTTCAGCAATATATTGTAAGCATACTATAAATTTTATATTTGCGATTATTTTGACTAATATCTCTATTTCAATTGATTAATAAAATACTGGTGACATTGCAATTCATATTATATTGGCTGTAGTTCTATCATGAGGACCTCTCTATTCTGTTCTCCTCTGGTTTATGCTATTACCAAATTTATGCCACTGATAAACCACACATATGAAAATGCATATGACATTGCATGTACCTCTTTCCTTATTGACTGTTTTAAAAATATAATTAGTCCCACTCCTTGGTTCAGGTACTTTACTTACAGGCCTTTTCAGTCACCAGGGCGTTGGTGATCACAAATTCTTAATAGGACACATTTGAATTGGAATAGCAGATTTTTATGGTCATCAGTGGATTTCAAAGATTAGAACAGGTTTTAGGGACACTAATAAGGTGGCCAAAATAACTCTGGTACATGGCACTGCAAATGTTTTAACTCAGTGTGACCCTGGACTGTTACTCTTTCCTATTAAAATCACACGCTCATATAATAAACCTCTTTGGATCCAAGCCTTTTCTCAACTATGGCAATGGCTTTGACTTACCATCTTACAATATTTTCTTGACTATGATAATTGAACAATTTTGAGTCTGTAATCAAAAACTATAATGACTTGAAATTTTGTCCCTCAACCTTTAATGGCTTTATGGAGCTGAGCAGGAGACAATACTATTTCTTCAGTCAGAATATTCATATATTTAATATTCCTATCAACATGCATCTACCACATACATTTGTTTTTTATAAATTTATCTAATATTTGGTGACCCATTCAACTGGGAATAATAGGTACAAAACAGATTCAAGCAAGATATACTGGAAGTTTATCAGTATGATAAATTGCAAAAAGTGCCAGTTTTTCTGATAATTGGAAGAGTGAGGTCTGATTAAGATGACGTTAAAATTATATTCAGACCAAGTATTACATTTATCTTATGCATAAGATACTAGTTCACAATTATTACTTTTTTATACTCTAGTGTTTAAAAAGCAAAAGATTAATTTATAGCATTTATTAGTAAGGAATTTAACCTGAAGACTTTATCAGATCAATCATCATTCTTATTCCAAAAAAATGGAAATAATCATATATCAGGACTATAGAACAATATATTTGATTTTTCATGCAGCTAAAGTTTTTCTCATGATCATCAATAAGAAGATGAAGCAGAGAGCATGCCTACCAGATTATGACCTTGCCACAATTGTCCACCTAATGTGGATGTAATTGTTTATCTATATCGGAAATATTTTGGGATGTGCCTAGGAAACAAAATGATGTCTAGAATTAGACGAAGAAGGTTTCACCAGTAGGGAATAGATGACAAGGATATTGACTAAGAATGCCAAAACTTTGATATGGGACATGATTTTGTACTACATGGAAGCTGCATGTTCATTCAAGAAAGATGATGGTTGTAAATTGGAGGCTTTTAAAATGTGTGTGCCAAGAAGGATAGAAAAGGTAAAATGGGCAGAAAGAGAAACAAATGAGGAAGTTTTAAGCATGGTAAGGAAGGAGAATAATTTTTTTGTGAAAATCCAGAGGATACTGGAAGGATGGATGTATATCATTTTGATTGGTGATGGGATTTTCAATACTTTGATAGAAGGAAGAACATCAGGAAGAGATAGAGATAGGAGAAAAGATATACTATGGTACAATGATGCATACAGGGAGAATTCCAAAATTAATGCAATTACTTTTGCAATATTAATGCAGTACAGTGGAAATGTAAGTAAAAATAACTTGGTTTAATACTTCATGAAGTGCATGACAAATTGTTTTGATAAAGAGCTAGAGGGTAAACATTTTCAGATTATTCAATCGTCATAAGAGTAGGTTTTGACAAGGTATAAATTTCCAATGCCTTGAATATTTAATTCAAATCTATGTGCAATGAACATGACTCCAAAACAATGTCAAATTTCCTTGGCTTAATGTATAAATTAGAGATTTACGGTACAAAATATTTTCCAAAAGTAATGCATCTATTTTTTAAAGTAAGTTATTGAACAAATTTTCCCAAACATATCAAATTTTTCAATGTACTGTCCTTGGGCCTCTATATATTTTTTCCAGCGACTCCACCAAAACCAGTTTGTGCCCTGGAAGGTTTTCATCACAGCTGATTGGATCTCTTCTATTGACAAATAGATTCCTCTCAGGGTTATCTTAATCTGAGGAAACAAAAAGAAGTCTGCTGAAGCAACATTAGTACTATAGGGGGATGGGCAGTGTTGACACTTGGTGTTTAGCCAGGATCTTGTAGACTTGTAGAGTATTGTGGCAAGGCACATTGTCATGATAGAGTCACCAGGGAGCAGATATGTCTTTTCTCATCCTGAGGACCCTTTTTTGGAGTCTTTCCAGCACATCTACATAGTAGACAGTGTTAACTGTCTATCCTTTAGGAACAAAGTCTTTATGGATAATTCCTTTCCTGTCAAAAAAGACAATGAGAATTTCTCAATTTGATTTGCTCACTCTCGTACATTTGGACTTGGGGGACTGGTCAGTGCCACTCAGAGCTTTGGTATTTTGTTTCTGGGTTGCATTTAAAAACCCAGGTTTCATCACCAGTGATGACATTGTCCAAATAATCAGGTTAAATTTCAATACAATCCTAAGTTCACATGAAATTTCTGCTCAGTTTTGCCACATGGCTGGCACACAATGGTTTACAATAACTGATTTCCTGCCAATTCCACAGCTTGGAAAGTACTAAGATGGATTTTTTTGGCAAAGTGTAGCATCCAAAGCAAATAGTAGGTGAGCTACTTTAAGAGGTTTCATCCCACTCTGACCAATAGAAGTAGCAATTTAATTGCATTACTTTTGGAATTTACCCTGTATATCCTCACCCTTCCAACAAAATAAACCTGACATTTAACAACTTTATATATATTTTTATGCATAAAATGGTAAAAAAAATAAATATGTATAAATCTCTTTCTCTCTTTAATGTTTTTATAATATATATATATATATTTATAAGGAAAAGGGATAGGAAAACATTTGAAGGATAAATACAGGAGCGGTGGGGAAGATGGAATCGAGCATATCACAAGCACAAAAATATTTTCTTGACCAGGACTTGAATGAACACTGGGTCTTTCAACTTGCCAGATCAATCAAAAGATCCAGGTGTTCAAGTCTCAGTCAAGGAAATATTTTTGTGCTTGTGATCTGCTCAATTCTGTCTTCGTCACCTCTCCTCTTTTGGTCCTTTAAGTGATCCTATCCCTTTTTCTTATATCTATTTCCAAATGAATATTTGTTTGGCACATGGTAGGATTTTGTGTTTGAATGTATATATATATATATATAAATATATAAATATATAAATATATATATATATATATATATATATATATATATATATATATATATATATATATATATATATATTATATATATATATATATATATATATATATATATATATATATATATATATGTATAAACTTGGAAAAGACGCTCTCCGGCGACGCACAAACACACAAACACTAACACAAAAAACACCACACACATAGAAACATAAAAGAAGGACACTTACATTGGATATTTACGTTTCGACGGCACGGCCGTCGTCATCAGAATCTGATGACGATGGCCGTGCCGTCGAAACGTAAATATTCAATGTAAGTGTCCTTCTTTTATGTTTCTATGTGTGTGGTGTTTTTTGTGTTAGTGTTTGTGTGTTTATATATATATATATATATGTATGATATAATTTTAGATAAAAACTGGCCTGGTTCACAACCAATATTTCTATTTATTGAATTATTATAAAAAAACATCGCTTTAATCATCAAGGAAAGAGACAATATTATCAAGAATAATCATCTATTTACATAAAAATCTACTGATCAATATTCTATGTGAAGTTCAGCTTTTAACCATATAATTCCAACTATTGACCACAAATTTCATTCTGACCCAGCCCAACACAGATGCAGCTCACATACCCTGTGGTCTATGAAAAACATTTCTCATCTAATCTGCCTCAGTAAAAGGCATTGAGGAATGATCTTGCCTAGTTCTCTGAATCACAATTCTATCAGTAAGTTTAAATAAAAATAAATGTTGCAAAAATACTTTCTATATCTATCAATTTAATCACTACCAACAATACTACTAAAATCCTTAATATTCTCCATTTGCTCAAATGCCTTTTTTCTTCTTTTGCAATATATCTACCTCATTACATTCTGTTTGAAAGTACTCAGCTGGTTGTACATGTCATATTTAGTATGAATTTGTGTTATAAAATAGAGAACTTATTTTTTTGGTTATTGAATTTATTTTATGAAATGATGTCAATATTTAACATGTTCAACATTTTTTAAAGAATTTTTTTCATTTAATTGAACTTTGTGTGTGGTGTTCTTGAAAATGGTATTTACTTAAGGGATTTTTATTTCTAAATCTTATTATCCATGAAGTTCATCACCCATGAACTAAGCTATGCATTTCTTTATTTGACTAATGTCAACCAAGCAATATGACAAGAATATAGCCTTATGACCTAGTGGAAATCAAATGTTTTCCCTTAATATATACTCCTTGATGTTTGCGAGCAATTACAAATTGTTATTGCCTCTTAAAATCAAGTTATACAAGGGTGATCCCAGAAGTACCTGATCCAAGGAGGAACACAAAAATTTTGGAAAAAATGTATTTATTTTTCAACATAATCCCCTTTCAGCTCTGTACACTTTTCCCAGCAATGTTCCATAAGTTCAATACCCTTTTTATTTTAACTGTCTTGCTTCTCAAAATAACCATTAACTGCCTACCTCACTTCTTCACAGTTGGAAAACCTTTGACGACTAAGCCATTTTTACAAGTTTGTGAAAAGAAAATAACCCAAGGAGCCTATATATGGCAAATAGAGTACATGAGGTAGCAATTCAAATTTAAATTCATGAATTTTAGCCAATGCAATAATGGATTTGTGACCTGGTGCATTGTCTTGATGAAATAACACTTTCTTCTTAGCCAAATGCAGAAACTTTTATTTGATTTCTTTGCTCAAACATTGCAATAAGTTTGCATAATACCCGCTATTGATAGTTTTTTCTTTTTCAAGATAGTCATTGAAAATTATCCTACCCGTATACAAAAGAACCACCGCCATGACCTTGCCTGCAGTTGAAACATTCTTCACCTTCTTTGGATCTGGTTCTCTCTTTTGAATCTATTGTTTTGATTGTTTTCTTGTCTCCAATCCATGTTTATGAAACGATGCAAAAATTGTACTTTATTACTGTAAAACTTTGCTAGAGACTGACTTGAAACATCATCATGAAACTGGTTTTGATTGAGTGTTAGCAAATGCGGCACCCATCTGGCACACAGGTTTCTCATGTCCAAATTTTGAGGTAATATGCAATGTGTTGAACTTTTTGAAATGTCTACTATGTATGCTAGCTTGGACACTTTCAGTCGACGATCATCCAGGATCACTCTTTGGATTTTCTTCCCCATTTCTGTACTTGTCACCTCATTTGGTCGACCAATGCAATACTCCTCTTGACAGCTTATACCACCTTGTTTAAACTTTGCTACCTAATATTTTGGAAATGAAGAGCAAACTCACCCAGAGTAGAATCCAGTTCAACTTTTATGTTGGTTGGGCTGAGGCCTTTCAAATAAAAATATTGTGTCACATAACGATGACGAATTTTGTCCACTTTCACAAATTCACTGAAAAGGTTCATTATTGATGGCTGCCAAACAAAAACTGAACAACGTGGCATCTTCAAACTTGAAACGTGTGTTTTATAGGTTATCTACTTTCTCATACAGTCATATTTTTGAAACAACTACTGTCATCTCCAGGTCAAGCTGGGTACTTATGGGACTGCCCTCATATGTTTTGAATAACATTTTTTATTTACTGATTCTCCTTTCATTTATATGGTTTTGACTTATTATGTTTCATTTATTTTGTTTACTGTGGTACAATACATTAGCATTTTGTATATTGCACCTGTTGAAATGCTTTTTTATTGTAAATTTGATGCTATAACACTTCACGGTTCACTTAGGAAAACAATAAAATCTAATTATAGATTTTGAGTTTTATTTTTAAGGAAGGCAGGGTTAATATTGCTTGCATGCAAAAATAACATCTCTTAGCCTGAATACTTTCATATGTTCCCCTTCAATCACACGCTGGAGTCTAAATTCATGCTAACAAGTTATTAAAAGTCTTTCAAAAATTCAAATTTTTCATAGAAGGTATTCAAATGGCTGATTGTCCCTATCTAACTTTCTAGATATTCACTTTTTGTACTTCCATATCAATGCTTCATCATCAAGCTAAAGGCTAATATTAGAATGAACTTACTGTCAAACTATTAAGTTACAAGATTACTTTTTATTTGAGAATGATGAAGGGCACACAGCATAACAAAAGTGGTTCAGGCACTATATTATATTTCTTTAATACCTATGTAATAACAGTAATTAACCATCTAGTAATATTTTGAACAAATAATCTTAATCTTTTGGATTTAGTATGATTTTTTATACTTTGCCCTTAAAGCAAGTTTGATATGAGCTCTCCTCAAGTACCTATATTTTAACTGAAAGAGTGATATATATCCAGTGAAGCCATTTATCTTACATTAACTTTTAATAGAATTATTCATAATATGTAAAATGTCATTAAAACTATTTTGAACAAATGGATGAGTTGTGTACATATGCAAGAAAAACATACATGTTTTAAATAATGAATTTATTTATGAACTTCCCATGTAATAGAATGTCCATTGCTCGAAGATACTTGATCAAATAGATAACAGTATTAAAGTCATCATCCATACCATTCATTATAATTTACTAATTTTTTCCTAAATAGTATTACACGTAGCCACACCTTACAGAATTCTGAAAGATTCAATAAGCCATGATCCCTGGTTTTACCCCTGAGAACTCCTTTCCCTGAACCAAATTATTCTCATACATGATATCTCACATTCCGGACTGGTGGTCATGAGAAGGAGGAGAGGTAATGATGCAGGAGGAATGCATGGGCAGTTGATGGCTGGCTCCATTCATGCTGTTGGAAGAGAGATAGGGGGAAAGGGCCACGGGCAGTGATGCTCACAGTGGCAGGCATATTCCCATCACTGAAGATGGTGTGAGGTAGTGGCCTCCTTCTCATGCCTCCCTTCCCCCTCTCTCTTCTTCTCATGCCCTCCTCTTTCGCCCACCAACCAACCGAATGGCATCGACTGTCTGTGCTCTTGGCCCGTGTGCACCTCTCCACCACCACACCATCACCACATCACCATCATGCTCACCACCATCATCCACTTCCTCTACTGCCACCACTCATCTTGGGTCGTGTGCCTTCATCTCTATGTGCCCGCATGCGCCACTCTGCATGGCCCATGGCCCACCACACCGCCTGCCACTCACCACCACTCCTCTGCATGCCGCCGTGTGAAGAGCATCCCATTCTTGGCAACAAGCCCTGGCAAGGACCGTGTAGTCCTTGTCTATAGTGACAAGATCGAAGTACGGACCAAGGTAAATCAAAATCACCACTCTCACTTTTCTATCTCTTTCTCTTTTTATGTGTGTGTGTGTGTATTTGTTGTGTAATACTCATATTTATGATGTTTCCACTGCTGCTGCCGCCATTCCTTATCCATGTACAGTCCCTTGATTACATTAGGCCTATTAGCACATGTAATTATATTATTTGCCTTAAATAGGGAGATATCATGTGTTTTGGGTTTTATTAATGCTTATATGTTGCATGCTCAAAGCAGCATTTGCTGTTGATTCAAGTGTGGCACCCAAAAAAAACTTCTACCACTAATGAAGATCTCTTCTTTCTCTGTCTATCCTAACCTTACCTGCCAAGTAGCTATACCCTTGTTTCTACCATTGTATTCCAAATTCATTAAAATTTTGCAATAAGTTAAGCCACCAAATGTTCGATAGCTTTGAAATCTTGTTTTCATCAGATGGAAAAATGGAGCTTCGTAATTACAATAAGAAATCTTTGAGTTCACTGATATGTTTAGGAATATAATGTTATTTAAAGTAAAATTCAAATGTGTGTATATCGATCCTGAATCATTGGCTTAGGGTGTATGCATAAAAACCTATAATATTGAAAATATCCCACACTGTGACACCAAAGTATTATATTGTGAAAATCAAGTCATTTACCAGCAACTTTGATTGCATGTTTATGCAGGATTACATTTTAGTTTGGTAATTTTAAAAGAATATTATTTTTATATGAATAATTAAAATATGTATAGATACTCACTGACTGAAATTATGTTTATTAAACTAAACAGCAGATACTCTGAGTACATCTGTATAGAAGTCAATCACTAACTGACTTTCTGTCACATTGGAATTTTAATGGTCACTGAAGCTAACCTTCATTTAAAGATAACTTTATATATATATATATATATATATATATATATATATATATATATATATATATATATATATATATATATATATATATATATATATATATATATATAGTCTAGTTTCACAAAATATATGGTTCATTGCTATTAAAATATTAGAAGAGATTAATTTTTTATGGAATAAATTTATTAAATCATATTTCATCCTGGCATCATTTAGACTTTGAGATTAGGATTAAGTAAGAGGTAGCTCTAGGAGATAGTAGGTTCAAGATCAAGGAATGACTAAGAAAATTTCTTCACTATGGTGTTAGCTCCCATTCCAAGAATTGGAAAGAGAAATATTGAGCAATACATTTTATTTCACAATAATGGAGTCAAAATGATTTACATTACTTAGGGGAAGATCAGTTTGTATCAGGAAAGGAAGAGGTATGTATAATGTTGTAGCTGTAATTAGATTAAAAATTCAAAATAAATAAAGAGTAAACCACCATGAAGTAAGATCTGGTGCTTTCATAGCATATTTGCTTGATGAAGTTTTCTCGGGTCTTTCACCAGATCAGGGGTTCCATATTGGCCAATGTTTCAATGCTCAACTTGTGCATTATTCTAAGGGTAGATGAGTGCCATTCTGCATTTGGCCATCTTATACACTTGAGCTTCTGGGTCAGGTGGTTAGTGATTGGTCCATGGAGAAAGAGCCTCGTGATTGGTCACCATGGTATTGTGTTCTGTTCCTTCCTTTTCTAATCTTCTTTAGCACTGCTTTCCATGCATTGCTGAGGGAATACCTGAATTACTTCTTGAAATTATGTCATACCATTCTAATATCAATTGCTTCTTTGATTATTTTGCCCCAGTAACCACTGATGCAGGCAAGTAACTTCATCCCATACAAGTTAATTGAATAATCCATCCTGATGCCATGTTCAGCAATGGCTGATTTCTTCAACTGTCCCAGCTGTAGGTGTCTTTGGTGTTCCTTTAGCCTGGTCTCAATGGTCTACCCCAATGTAGACATCACGCCGGTACAGAGGACTTGGTAAATTTCTGGGTCCTTTAGGCCGATTGGGTCCTTGGCTCGGACAAGAAAATATCTAATTTTTCCCAGTGGTTTATGGATTACCTTGATTTTGTACCTTACCAGTATCCTGGTTATTTTTCCAGAGATTGAGAAGACATATGGCAAGCAGTCCTTGGGTATTAGGTCCCAATCAATGATCAATGAAATAGTTACATATTACATATGATGTTGAAAATTTGCCACTCACTGAATAAATGAGAGGTGGCTCTCATGTGACAGTGGTAATGAACACATCATTAGTGAGAAAGCAACGGTGATATTTGCTGACCTTTGTTATAAGATACCAGGATTATCAATTCCTGTATCATCAATGGCCATAGAAGTATTTAAAGGTAATTGTAGAGTTTTTGAGAAGTTTAAGAGAAGTGGCATCAAAAGAGTTGTGAGGGGTCAACAAGAAAGTGAGACAAGGAATCTGTGAGCTCTAATGGAAAGACAGCAGAGAACTTCAACTGTGACTTCAAGAAGCTCCTAGATTATGAGGGTTACCTGTTGCAACAGGCTTTTAATTGTGGCTAGATGGATATTTTCTGGAAAAAGATGCTGAAGTTTCATTCTATTCCTTAATGGTAGAGTAGAATGGTTTACCCAGCTGAAATTCAAAGAAAGACAATATTATGCTGCTATCTTGTGCTAATACAAGAAATGCATTGAAAATTAATCCCTCCATGAGTCTCCAACTAGTCCAAATTCCAGAGGTGCAGGCAATACATGATGTGAAAGTGATGGGAAAGTATTGGAGGCTATTGCATGATGCATTGAGAAGAAATGTCCTTAAAGGCAGTGTCTGTGCAGGCTAAATATTTATGTAATGATAATGCTATGTTGCATTTTTGCAAAAAATATCTCTAGACAGCTTTCTAATGAAAAAGAGTTAGGTTAATATCATCAATTATAAATTATTTAATTGAATTCTTTTTTTCTAAAAATTGAATTTGCATTCCAGGTTGGTTTATTCTGCAATAAAAGAAAAGATGAAGATTAATCATGATCCTACACAATGTATTTCTTATACAATGTATGAAATTTTCTTTTAATTAAAATGGCACATAATTTATTTTTTATACAAACCTTTACTTTTTTTACAATATTTAAATGTGTATTTGGCCAACATGGCTCATTTCTTTCTACTGCCTATGCGTACTACAAAACGCACTTCTCTTATCCTTAATGACATTGCATGAATTCTTTCTTACTCCCCTTTCGTCTTGTCTGTAATCTGTTTCTCCTTAGTGAATGAAACAACTCCCTAATGCCATTTCTTGGGCAAAGAATTGGAGCACTCTGTTGCATAAAAGCTCTGCAGATAACAGTGTAAATAATGTGAGAGCTCAAGTGGTTAGAGCATTGGGTAGGCAAGTTGAAAAGTCCAGTTTTCAAGACCCGGTTAAGGAAATATTTTTTGCACTTGTGATCGGCTTGATTCTGCCTTTTCCACATCTCCTGTGTTTGTCCGTTGTATGTTTTCCTATCCCTTTTCCTTATATCTATTTCGGTATGAATGAATAGACATTCATTCATATGGAAAGAGATATAAGAAAAAAGGATTGGAACACATAAACATACACTGTGTGTGCATATATTTCCCTCTCATACACAGAACAATGGCATGGTGGAAAGGCTTGTGCATTCTGATGACCCCTAGAGCTGTACTGCCAGGAGTAATGTTGTTTGCTTCTCACCCAGTAAGGTCACCCTTGCCAGATAGATTGAAGTATTGGAACTAACAGAAGGTAGTCTACTCTGCATCCATCGTTAGCATATAATTAAATAGGTACAGCAGAGAAGACTAATTAAGAAATATTAACTGGAAGAATTAGCGGAAAAGGATGAATCATCAGGTTTTAGAGGAAAACATGAGTGTGGTTAGGGACCTTAGCTGTTTAGAAAAAAGGGAAAATCTACAAAAATAATTGAAAGTCATAAAAGAAACTATGAAAACTAATTGAAATAGGACAAGGAAACCTTACACTATGGATGTGATGAGTATAAATATAGGCAATATAAGAAAATAGACAAACGTTAACAAATAGGTAGCAAAAGAAGTATTAAAGAGCTATATATTAAATTAAGGTAAGAATTAAACAGAGTGAAAGAGCCTGAGAGAAGATACAGTGCAAGTATAGATTGAAGGGATATGAGACTGATGCATCTGTCTCGACCTGCTCAGGTGCAAGTATGAGGTGTAGAGTCTGAAGAGGCAGTGTTATGAGAAGAAGGCAGTCCACTGTTAAATGATGTTCAAGGAGTATGCAGAGGAATTGGTTAAAGAGGCATGAGAAGAACTGGAGATAGGAATGAAAGCAGGTGGGGAATTTGTAAAATCAGTTACTCTTGCTGATAATCAAGCTTTTGTTGGCCAGTCAGTTAAGGAGTTGCAAGTATTGCTGAATGCATGGGATAACCAATAGAATGTATATATATATATATATATATATATATATATATATATATATATATATATATATATATATATATATATATAACTTTTGGATAGCACAATATAACACAGAATTAAACAGATAACACGTAAAAGAACACTCACATTGTAGATTATTTGAGCTTTCAGCCTACTCCGAGGCCTTCTTCAGGTCAGACTTACAGGGACTGATATATATATATATATATATATACATATTTAGTGACCATTAAAATTCCAATGTGACAATTAGTGTCAGTTAGTAAATAAAACAAAAGTTATTTGATTTCCCAGGAATAGAAAGGCTAAGCTAAGCATTAAAATAGGAGGACAAAAAATAAAGCACGTGGAACAGTTCACTTATCTCAGAAGTGTTTTGGATGAATGATCGAAGTAGGGAGGAAAGAAAGAGAAGAATTGCATTGGGTAAATAAGTTTTCACAGAAAGAATCAAATTGATGACAGGACTTGATGGAGATTCTAAGGATTTTAAAAACTCTGAAATAGAACATAATTATGAATGGCATAGAAACAGAGTCATTGTAGCAGGATAATAGGTAAATATTGGAGGTTTTGAAATGTAGGTGTGGAAATGGATGGAGACATCAGAGTACACAGGAAGAAAAACAAATATGGAAGTGCTAGGCCTAGTAAGAGAGGAGAAGTGATAGTTGGAAGAAATCCTATGCAGACAAGAAAAGTAGATGCTATTCATATTGATTGGGAGAGGGGATTGGGATTGGGAGTTGAGAGGTATAATAGAGGGGGAAATGTTTAGGATGGGGATATCAGATTGAATGTGGGAGGTAGGATGTAGTGAGAGTTAAATAGGATGTTGGGTTGCATAAGTTAAGAGAGAAGGATATTGCCACGATACTGCTTGGTAACTTTTGTCTTTCCAAATCTGTACCTTAACTGGTAGATTAACTATATTAATAATAATTTATATAAGCATGTAATATATATATATATATATATATATATATATATATATATATATATATATATATATATATATATATATATATATATAATGTGAATTCACTAAATAGTCGTAGCAACACAGAAACTAAAACATATAAAAGAGGGACTCACTAGTTCTCGAATTTTTGGTGGTGCAACCACCTTTCTCAAGAGGAATTAGGAACAGAACTGAGGCAGAGGAGGGCCTGAAAGCAGTGGTAGAAAGGAGAAGGGTGAAAATGGGGGAAAATGGGGGAAAAGAGGGGAAAAGAGGGGAAAAGAAAGGAAAAGGGAGGAAAAAGGGGGGGAAGGCATTCGAGGTGAGGGTTTAGGAGAGGTAGTGTATGGTGCGGGATAATTAATATATGTTATATTAATATATTGCATTGTATTCTGTACACACACGTGTGTATGTATTTGGAGGGAGAGAAACAGTTAGCTCCATGTATTTAATTAAGGAAAAAAGTTTCCCCATACAGTTTTTTTATATATGGTGGCAATAATTTAATATTTTTATTGAAGATTTTCCTAGTAACTATATCAGTTAACTATAGAAATAATACTAATTAATGTAGCAATATATTATTATTAAGCAACATGTTCCTATTGGACCTAGAGGGTTGAAATCAATGTTTTAAAAGATTATTTTTAATAAGTAGGTTTATTTAAAATTATTACTGGTAAATTGAGTTAACCATATTATGTATAACCATTTGTAAGGTCTTCAAAATTGTTCTATTTTTATTTTTGTTCTACCTGGTAAATGATTTTGATATTGATTTTATGAAAATTGAAGATGTAGGTTTTTACAAAATTATTTATTTATCTAATGAAATTATTAATTTAATTTCTTTTAATACTCAACCTGTCCATATTTTGGGAGATTAATAATGTCACTCACTGATGAGCTGAGGTCACTAATTAATATTTCGATTGCTCATAGACAAAAGAGTGCATTAAGCAATCAGGCTAGAGAATCTACTCAACACTTGTAAGATAAAAATATTTTGCTCCAGTTGTCTGCATGTAAGAGGTCTGGAAACCAGCCAATGACTCACCAGTTTGGAAATTTGAAAGGAAAAAGTTAATGCCAGAAATTTTCTCTGATGTCAATATATTCTCTAAACATGCTCAGTTACTGAGAGAATGGTGCTGAAAAAGTAATAAAGTGATGATATGGTTTCTCATTTCATTCCTGTTCGATTGTATTGCAAAGTAATTAGCAATGATGGTAAAATTTGCAACACTTAAAAAATCATGCTATGAATGCCATATTTAAAAATCAAGTTAGACTTTAACTTCTTTTTAATATTAAGCAAAAATATGATATTTTCATGAGTGTGAAAGGCTTAATAAAATTGAATCAAAAATGTACATAGCTACTTTCATTATTCAACCCAATGCAATAAATTAAATTATTTTCAGGTAAACCTGATTTAATTGATCATTAATGGTATATCTGGGCAATTGTGGTTGAAGAAGTAGTGCATTAATGAAGGAACAGGTGCTTGTGTAACTCCTAAAACTATAATTGCCATTGAAAATACTCTGCCATAGGATCTGGACAATTGTCTTGAAATTCAATGCTATATTAAGTAATATGATTAAGTGTTTTTAAAAATTCATAATGAATAATTTTGCAACAAACTTTAATATGTATTTACATTGGCATAATCATGATATCAGAATTGGAAAAAATATCTTTAGACATCATTTACTCACTTCTTCTGAATGTGCTTCAAATATATGTTAAAATAAATAGCTTAGGGATCAGATAGGTGCAACTATGCCCTTGGATATCTCCTATTGAGAGATATCTGTCTTGTACAAAGGGTCTTTATCACAATTAATTTTCCTTTTCCTTTAGCTGATGACTTTAAGGCCAGTACGGTTGGAGGTGCATGCATATTTTAGGTGGTATAACTTCAACATGCCAAATTCTTTCCCAATATATCTTACTCCTGTGAAGAGCTAGTGCTAATAATTGGGGAAACTCAGTTTTACATCACATATTATCCACTGAATGGAAATACATTTTTAAAGGAGGGGTTGTTAGTCATACTGAGGGGTTCTAACTGACAATGTGTGATAGGTTTTAATTTGAGAATGCAGAAATTAGAATAAATTCCACATAATATACACATTTTATTATCATATAAATAGATTAGTACAGTTAAAAGTTCCTCAAATAAGATGGAGAGTTAATTGTAGATACAAGCCCAACCAGCTAATAATTTGTTAGGCGGTCACCTACATGACTTTTCAGTTTGAACAAGCTGGATTTCGAGTGATTTTTAGTCAGAAAGATGAACATCATCAATCATCTGTCACTCTTGGTTATTAGTTGCCCAGGTCTCTAGGACCTTTTTGATAAAAAATCTTAAAATGCATTGTACTCAAAATATTTTCTGGCATTTTAGGTATGGATTCATGGCTACCTTTTATGAAAAATGAATGGAAGCCCTCTTTGAGGTGGCCATACTCCCAGATTATAATCTTTTTTTGCAATTTCGATCGAACTACATGTTTTTATTAAAATAAGTTTATAAATTATGTGTGTTCCTATAATAGCCATTAAGATCCCTGGAGTGGTATACCAATATATTAATACCTGGAGTGTCATAGGTGTAAATGTCTTTTCTCAATTAGAAATTAGTTACCATGCACTAGATTCTGAAATATATAATATTTAATTTTTTGATCATCTAATATGCAATAAAGATGCAAAAAATGAAATGATATTGAGCATTGATTGAATTTTAAGCTCATCAAAAGTTTTTATTTTCACATAAAAATTGAAATGCCAATTTTTCTAGCAGGCTTATCAACGAACTGTGAAAAAGAAGAAATGCCAAAGTACTCTTTCAAATATTAAAGTGATTTGGAAATAGATAGGATTACTCATAAAATCGTTTATACTGCCTAATTAAGTGGATTAGATATATAAATAATTAAAAATTTTGTTTTCAGTCATACTGTCAGTTTATGTCCTTGTTTGAAAATACTTTAATTTATTTTAGTTTTATACATTTTTTATGAATTTTAAATCATATTGGAACACTGATTTTTGTTTTGAAAAATAAGATGAGAAGACATTAATTTTTGTAAGCCTTTTTTTATTTTAAATAAAAAACAGAAATTGAATTTTTTACCTAGTCCTTTTTTGGAAGTACAAATTACATAGCATCTCATTAATGGCAACAAAGGAAAATATCATATTTTGTTTTTATAGAATTTAGTAACTTGAATATATTTATTACAGGTTATTCATTGAAATCATTAGTTTTCTATCAGGGAATTATGGAATCATCCAATAATATTCCGAACATTTTCTATAACAAGTTATAGTGATGCCTTAATTAATGATTAGTACCTACCTCTCCAAAAAATATATTTCACTGTTCAGACAATTTTACCACAATTGGTGGATTAAAGATCAATACATAGGCAAATGGACAATTCATTTTATTTCAGTCAACCTTTTGAAATATAAAATGAATTTTCCCAATCTCTCTTAGATAGCACCTGTTGAGACAATTCATTAACCCGGAAAAACATCCCTTTCAACATCGTTTTTCTATATTCTACATTAACTTTAGAAGTGTAGCATAGTAGGAAGTGTGAATTTTGACAGTTTTACATAGACACAAACATTTAGGAGGATGGCGGCAGTACAAATTAATTAAAACACAAATGGCTCACCTATCTTTTTGTCTTCAGGGTGCTGAACCTGGCTCTCAGAAGCACCAACGTGGTGCAACACCAGAGTCAACTCATGAGGAAGAATTAAATGACATTCAAATCCGCCTGCAGCCTAATCGATCACCACCTGGTGAACCCACCCCAGACCGCCTATCGAGAGCCAGCCTCAATCAAGGTTTTGGGCATTCGACTTCTGGGAATGTGGGCAGTGGTTATGGAGGTGCATCAACAGGGGCCATGTCTGAAGGTGTGAGAAGCCGAGAAGGTGTTGGGGGAGCATCCGGGGGTGCTTGTGGCTCTGCCTCCCTTGTTTCCATTGGCAAACCTAACTCCACCACGTCATCCACAATCACAGCATCTGTTGTGGTGAATTTGCCTTCTTCCTACCCAGGTTCAGAGATTGAGCCAGTGTCCCCAGTGGCATCTCCTGCTGCCTCACCTGCAACATCCCCAGGCTCACATCCAGACCATGTGGCTCCTCAACAACAGCACCATCAGCATCAGGTGGAATCTCAGCAAGGGGTTGTTAGAATATCCACATTGTGAAGGGATTTGAAAAAATATGCCAGGGGAAAGGAATTTACAGGAGAGCAGGCTATTATGCTACCCACCAGCCAAGACTATCTCCATCCTTGAGGAATGGAATAATAATGATGCGAGGGTGAATTTTGGGGTTCATGCAACCCTGAGTTTTTGGCTCTGACCTCAGCTCCTTTACCCATGGGATCTTTCCCTTGTCTTTCCCATGAAGGTTTGGCCAGTCTCTATATCGTCACCCATATTGTGCCCTAATGCATTGACCAGATAGTTTGGGACACTTGAGTGAGGGTGAGAGCTGGAGTCCAATGAGTTTAATATATTTTACTCTCATTCAGGAATGGTTTCAAAACCATCTGTTGATGAAATCTTCTAAAAGTAAGCTCTGTAGAGTGAAAATTTTAAAATAATGTTACAATCAAAATGGAACATACATGACAGCCACCTGAACAATATGGCTCTATTATTTTTTTGTTCCATTTTCTTTTACTTGAGCCTCCTGTCTTCCGTGAAAATTTCAATGCATTCTAAGTATGTTCTGAATTCCTCTTTGTCTTTACATTCAAGGATTTTCTAGAATTTCAAACTATGTTCATTCAAATTCACTGAGAGAGGCTCCCATTATCAGTTTGGTAGTGTTTGGAAGTAGGGCTTACATATCCTTTTCCTGACAGGCTCTATGCAGTGAGAAATAAAACATTAGAACAAGCGCTATTTCCTTTTCATGGAACATAGATTTTGCCATCCTTCACTGGAAAAAATATTTTGACTCTGAAGCCACTTGTTTTCCTCAGATAAATGTGTCAGCTAATGGGTGAAAGTGCCTTTGAGGCCACCTTTGTGATAGGAGAGGAGCAGTCCAGCCATTTATCATTGCCAACAATCCAGAGCATGGGAACTCTGCATAAAATGTTTTTCCTATGGTGGTTTTTGGCAGTGGATGTCACTTTTGGCTCTGAAATTCAATGGGAATTTTGATCCACTTCTAAAACTTAGAGTATGTTACAACAAAGTTTTTTGTGATGTATTTTTAAAATTTATCCTTAATCTCTGAGGGTAAATATATTTGTCGATCCATTTTCCTTTGGTGCCCATCACCTTATAAACCATGATGATAATTATCTGTATATTCCATGGAAGACACATGAAGTGTTAGAAAATCTAATGAAAATTGTTTTTAAGTTTTGGAAAAACTTCTACTTGGACTGAAGTTAACAGCACTTCCTTTCAGAACTCAACCCCTGTTATTTTTATATATCCAAGATTTATTTGCCCAATGAAATTATGTCTGTAGCCAAAGCAAATCTGTAGAATCAGTTACTGACCCTACTTCTGTGGTATGCAGATTTCTCTTTTCCCCCTGGAGGGTTAGATATGAATGAATAATTATGAAACCATGGTTGATCCCACTCACCTAAAACAGTTTTATAATAATTGACTTTAAATTGAAATTTTAAAATCTAAGTAAATATATTAGAATCTTAAGGGCACAGGATTTTGACAGGCTGTAGTAATAGTGTGAGAGTGAAATGAAATATGTTAGCATTGAAGAAAGGATCTAGAGATAAGATCAAGTGATGGGTAAGTTTTGAAATGGAGCATTTCATCAAAAAGTGATACTTAGGGTTGGCATTTATAACTGCAGATGAAAATGCCTTTCGTACACTCTCACTCATGTTAAGCTGACAAAAATATTTTATTCTATCAAAAGAAACATAATTCGTCAGTCAAAGACTGGTTATACTGTAAATTAAACTTTCCACGGTGAAAACATAGAGAAATTTTAATGGTAAATAAATTTGTGTGTGCTCTTCAAAGATTGGTGAAACATCCACTATTTATATTGAGTCAGACTTCTGGTGTGAGACCAACTGAGAAGAGAGTAGGATGGCTGCATCTTTGAAAAATGTGTTCAAACATATTATTGCACTTTCTCTTGCTCCAGATCAGTCATGTCTCTTTTGTAACTGAAGTCAGAAATATGTTTTGATCATTATTACCTTGGTAGCCCACATCACTTAATTGAGTGATCTGAGAGAGGTAGACTCTAGAGCATCTTGATTTCTTTGCAATGCCAACAATTGCACAGTCATAATAACTCTCATAGTGGTTGCAACCATTTTTATATGATTTTTTACACTTGTTTCTTAACAGTACAGTGTACTAAATTAGCAAAGTGGCCTCCATAGGGTGTACTACTCCTTGCAATTCATTTTTGTGGGACATCAATCAAATTTGTATTTGTAGATCTGAAAAATGTTTAAAAAAACCTTTCTCTTGTACAGCAAACTTTCAATGTGTAATCTTAAAAATTAGCAAATTATGACAGGTTTGGTGGAAAAGAGAATATTATGACATTTCAATGTTGTCAGATTCTTTCATGTTTATCGTAAGTGGGAGCTTAAGCAAATATTATTCTAATCTGTGTTAAATTAATTGTTAATACATTAATTATTTTCTGATCTTCTGGTATTTCTCTTTAGCTTAATCAAGTGTTTGGGGTTGGCCTCCATCACTTAATCTATGCTATTACAGGCATGATCTGACTTGAGTATGCTCTGTCACATACCATTGTAAGTTTTGAAGCTCCTTTTCTGCCCCATGGACAGTATGTGGGTTGCCCCTCAGCAGGTTTAAAAGTCCACAGTTGTGCACAAACCCATGGAATGCATTCCAACCCTCTCATGATTATTAACTGCAATGATGAAGTGTGAGTGTCATGTGAATCTGACATCTATTGCTGATAGTGTCCCTAAGAGGTGCTAGCCCAAGTAACAGCCTAATAGAACCCCCCATTACTTAACAATTCACCATTAGACTTGAAGTTATGGGGTATTGGTGAACCACAAGTTTACAAACAACTGAAGAGGGCATCAATCATTGACCAGCAATTGACCAATATATAGGTTGTGCAGTCCTTTTGAGTGCGCCTGCATGTGAGATGATCACCAAAAAAGATGGCTTCTTCTTAATATTATCAAGGTATCATTCATCTAATCTTTTCTAGAACATTGGCAATTCAAGAGAGAAAAACAAGGTTGTGTTTATGAAGACATGGAGTGGACTGGTTACTTTTGAAGAATCATTTACAAAAATTTATACATTATTATGCCCTCACTATATCCATAGAAAAACTAATTGAAAGTTACGTTCACACTCTGCTTATTGAGATTTTTTGTAATGATTTTCAACATATTGGAGACTGTTCAACTTTCCTTTTTTTTCATACATTGGAAAAGCTCCAACTGTATTAACAAATGTGAATCGTATGCTCTGATCATTTCCTTGTAGGCATGTAGTCAAAACAAAACAATGGGAGAACTGGGTGAGGTTGCCCTTGGACCCAAAATAAATTAAATGGGCAGCTACTGTAGAAGACTCCATTCATGCTTTTCATCCAATGTATTCTCCCAGCTGTTCCTTCCTCTTCCCCTTCCTTGGTGCAAATCCTTAGCATTGGCCAAGTGGCTATGCATGAAATTAGTGAGGAGGGTCAATTGAATCATGGCCATTCTTCCTCTTAACAAGTCTCACATCCTTCTCCGTACTCATACCTGGCTCACCAAGTGAAAGGAAGTAAAGCATAATGTGCAAAATCGAAAAGTTAACATTAAAATTTGAAATGACTCTTTCAAGAGTACTCAAATGGAATGGTTCGTATTCATATAAAATTTTGCTTCTTGGTAAATGTAAATATTTTCTTCAAAGTATTAAACCATTACCCATCACTAATGAAATGATTTTTATTTGTGATATGGTACAATGTAATACAGGTATACCTCTTAATGACAGCATACATTTTCAGGAACTGGTAGTAAATACTCCAATAGGTCTATACTTGGCCTAAGAGCTATTTTAGACAATTTTTATAAGAGATATTATCAAGAGGGAGTTTCATACCCAGTTTGGTTTAGTATTTTGTGGCTGAAGTATTTATGAAATTGAAAATTTTCGAGAATTATGAAGAGAAGTATATGAAAATGACCAGAGAGCTCATTCTCCATTTCAAATGAAATTAAATTTAAAAGCCTGAAGAAAAAATTGAAAAAGAAATTCTATTTTGCTGGGGAGAGATTTTTCAAAGTAGACACTTTGCAAAAGTAAGAATTACGGGAAGATGCTGGAGAAAAGGAAGTACTTAAAAAAACACACAACTAATTCAGAGAATCATTCTATATTAACATTTGTTGTTAAACATCATCAACCATAAACTCAAATCTGCCATTGATTGTTAAAATTCTATTAAATACAAATTCATGAAGTTCAGTTAGTATTCAGGATATATTTATATTTCAATGAGTTTAATAGTTATTAAACTAATGATTTGAGTTGAATAGCATAAATTTAAGTATAGATGCAAAATTTATTTCATTACAATTTTTCATTGAATTTGACCTGAGCATCGGGTACTTAGGAAGCAAATTTATTAAATAACTTTGTAATGACATTGAATAAAATTAAAAATGAAATAAATTTCAAATGAAAGTGAAAATTATTTCCTTTTTACCTAAACCTAAACATTCCTAAACAATAGGCTATTCCCATCATGTCCAGAGCCATCCAATATTCATTAATTAAATCATTTATTGAATTTCACCAAACAAATTGTCATTAAGTAAAGTATACCTGTATGATACATTTTTTTAAAGTCCTGCAGGTGCTATGTCATTCATGAACCAAGGTAAGACATTAGTAGACCAAAGTTTAAGGCCTACAGTTATATCCTAAACTGTTACGAATAAATTCCTCAATATGTGGGATAAGTGTAGTTCTACACTGAGTTTGGCCTTAAAAAAATATTATATATTCATAACAGTAACAGATATGACTTAAAGATTTCAATTCTTAAATTAAATAGAGAATAAAAGAAAATGCAGAGTTTTATGTGGATTCTTCAATTTTTACGTAGTGCACTATAAAATCGATACCAATGGCTTTCAGATTGGGTAGATGGTAATTTAAGGTCAACGGAATAAACTAGAACCGGTCACCTTTTATGGGTGGTAATGATGGTAAAGATGCTTGTAATTTTGGATGTCAGGTTGTGTTTTACTACCAGGACAAGGTACATGTCGCTGCCTTATTTGGAAGCTTGCACCCATCCAATACCTACCTCGACTGATAGATTAATAATAATAATGTTGATTGAAATGGGAGAAAATACTCCGCGCACACTAAAATAATGGAATATTGCGCTCAGATCTGTGTGAATTCAAGAAAAGTAACGGGGATTAATACTTATTGAAAACTTTCGGAAATTTTTCTTAATCTGGACCTAGAGTATAGAAAACATCTGACCATTGACCCGTATATGTAGTGGTTTTTGACGATGTCGCAAAATTCTACGCCTTGAGAAGATTTTTAAATGTGAGTGCAGGGACAATGACTCCAAAATAAAGTAAAATTTCCATAGCATCAATTTACCAATAACGTATATCATAAGAAATCTATGAAGTAGTTTGTCACTATCTAAGGCAGCAACTCTCCAGGGCCAGATGAAGAACAAGTACTATGACAACGGAAATTGCACAATGCCCAGAGAGCATAGTTAACTCACACTTTTGTTTAGATGTAGCATTAGGCGGACTGCATAAAAACCGGAAAAATTCCCGAAGTCAACATCATTTACGTAAATGGAAGTAAACAGGCCCTCGATCATTACACACCGATGTCTTTAACACTCTCTTATGCAAAATCCATGAGTATATCAATAGTAACTTTATACTTATCCTAAGTAATTACAGTTTCTTAACAAACACACCCAATAGTTCCGAAAGGATGGTTGTTGTGAACCTAACATCAAGACAATAGACACTCATTCGCCTGGTACCACGCGTTTCATTTTGTTTCCACGGTGCGCACGCCCATCCCCATTCACGAGACTGAGTAGCGACCCTCCCCCCATCTCCTGCTTCCTACATGATTGTTTGCTTTTCAACATATTATATTTTAAAATACAACGCGTGTCTCCAATTTACGGCATCATCAGATACATATTTCATTAACCTACGTACAGCACGGGAATATATATGCTTAGGGTAGAGGAGGGTAGGAATACGGAGGGTGGGTCAGGGATAACTTGGTAAGGCAAAAGGCGGTGGTGTTGTGGCTATGCCGTGACATGGGGGGAAGGGTGGGGGCAGGGAATCTGGTGCACTGAAGGGTTGTGTTTGTTTTTCCATCGGAACGATACTTAAATACAACTGCTCGTTACCAAAGATCGTTTTGAGACCTAACAAGTGCCTTCTCATCTCGATTTACTCGTTAGAGTCCATTTTTAAACTTAAGGGAGGATATGCAGTATTTCAGGGAAAACTTTTATTGCTGTTGAATTTTATGAGGTTTTTTGTCAGTCGGTTAAACGCGTTGTATCTCCAAGTAAAGTCCGTGGAAAAGTACAATATTTTTAATATGTAAATTAGAGATTGAGAGAATAACAGATAGGTTAAAGGTTTCATTTTTACCACGTACGATAAAGAATCAGAGTAACAATGTCCGACCGCCCTTTGGGGGAAAATTACTGTGGGTCAAAAATTGTCAGGAGCATCATCACTGCTTACCACACACCCTAGGGACGACTTACAAGGAACTATGTCAATAAAATAAATAAAAATCCCAATACATAGTCAGACGATTTCTTGCCATGAATATTGATTTCCAAATCGTTACTTTGGTGGATACTAAAGTTTTCCTCCCCTTCTGAAAATGTAGTAACTGCATCCCACCAATTTTACTTGCCCGGAAACGAACCAGAACTCTCTGGCTATTGAACCTAGCGCATTTACCTACTGAAATAACACCCTCTCTTTCTCTTCAAGCTCTCTTTATTTAGGAATAACAAGTTTACTGCATTTTTTTTAATTTCATTATTTCGGAATGTGTTATCCAAATAATAACGCCCTGTGGTATACCAAGGATATGATACACTCGTTACGACATTTTCCTCCTTTGCTCCATAGCTTATTGGTGGGCACTATGTAATTTCGCAAGAGAACTTCCTGGATCGTACATTAAATTATAATTAAAATCAAAAGGGGGAATAAATTAATTTACGAGAGCGCATTCAATCGTGGATTGATCAGGCAATCGGATCTACGAGTGCCTATCGAGGGTGGGCAAGCTTTTAGGAATGGGATGGGGCGAGGTGAGGGGGGAGGAAGGTGACTCGGCTTTTCCTTGTCTGCCTCCAGGTGACAACTTCCTTGCCGGTGACAAACCACTTTTGAGCAAACCTTCGGCTGCCACGAATTAAAATATGACCCGTCATAAAGGAAGCGAGTCGACGAATGGCGCCGCCAAGAGTGAGTTCCGAATTTCGAGTGATTATGTTATTAACCAAAGCGGATCATCTCAGTGAGTGTGTATGAGCTCTGTAAAATGTTGAGTAAACGAAATTTATTCAAGAGGAAAGAATAATGCTTCTCACCATGAGAGGGGACACTAAGAATTCTTGCCGGTAGAAGCGAAGGATGGACCAAGGGCCAAGATCCAATCCGATAATTCTGAGGTACGTATCTCTGTGCCATTGAGCACCTTCGCCGTGTCGTAGTCGGCGTTCTGACTACGACACGTGCAAGTGGTTCACTATTTCCCCTGGCGACACCTTTTTGTTGAAGAACATACATATGGAGGTTAGTTGAAAAACGTAACAAAATTAATATTGAATTAAAATATATTCATTAATATAGAGAAAATTGTTTATAAATAACATGACCTAAATTACGATTGCAATTATTTATGTAGATTCAATTAACTTTTAGTAATCTAACTTAAGGGCAAATTTTCAAATTGAAAAAATGACGTCATCCAACGATTTTGGCCTCCAGATTCGATTAACTAATCCGATCAGATGGTCATGCATCGTCGTGTTGGATGTAGGTGAGTCTAATATTCGTGCCTATTATTATTAATATTGGGTACCTTAAGTTCTGGGCTGCATTTGTGAAAAAGTGTTAAGTTTTCAGTTCGAGGTAATTATATAATTATATTTTCGAAAGTGACGGATATGTCAATTCCCTCGTAATTCTGGAACTCCAGTGTTGATTTATTTTTCGTGTGATTGCTAGTAACTTATATGTTTGAAGTTTGCTAGGAATAGATGAAATTACATCATAATTTACAATGAAACAAGAAATAGTGCCATTTCGATTGGTTTCAAAATAAAAGTAATGCCGAGAGGAGGGGAGAGATTGTGTTACGCGACGATATACGTAAGTCGTTGCCAATTTTCTTCACTAAAATTGCTGATTTTCTCCTTTCTACATGGAAACAAAAATCGTTAACAAAATTTTTAACAACAAATACCTCCACAATCTACACCATGCCCTCCACAAACGCGGTTACCCAGAAAAGCTCCTACAGGATAAAATCTACCGCTCCACCCGACCACACACACCACATAATAACAACTCCACATCTGACGCTGGCCTCAACCTTTGCACAACCTATTTCCCCGGATCCCACAGACTGAAAACCCTCCTCAAAGAACTTTATCTTATTTTACATGACAATGACGCGACCACATCCTTACTGCCCCAATGCCCTTACTGCCCCTCTGTCGCTGACAGACGACCAGCCAATCTCAGAAACATTCTGAGATCCACCAACCCTTTGGCACCCAGCCCCGACAAATTTCCTCATATTTCCCCGACCTGCAATCACCCCCGGTGTAAAACATGTCTTCTGATCAGATCTGATTCCCTCTCCCCACATCCCCTCATTGTCCCTTCACTCCGTTCCCACGCTAATTGCCTCTCGAAAAATATTATCTATCTTTTGTCGTTCAAACAATGCACTTCATTCTACATAGGCGAACGCATTACCCCCTTATCCAATCAAATGAACAATCACCGCTACTCCTGTAATTCTGCTTCACTCTCTTCTCTTCCTATCCTTTTACACGCAAGTTCACACAACCTATCATTCGACGAATGCTTTTCCCTAACAGTTCTAGAATCCCTACCCGATTCAGCCACCAACATAGAGGTGAGAACTCGCGAATCCGCATACATCCTATATTTCCGATCCTTTAAAACTCCCACCCTTAACCGCCATCTTTAATTTCCTTCCCAGCAGTGCCTAAACCTTCCGCCCCCCTTTCCTCCTCAGACACTCTTCCCTCAAAACCTCTCAGTCTGACCTGAAGAAGGCCTCGGAGTAGGCCGAAAGCTCAAATAATCTACAGTGTGGGTGTCTTTTTACGTGTTATCTGTTTTATTCTGTGTTATATTGTGCCGTCCAAAAGTTATATTGCTCTCGTGAGTACTTCCGCATCATCGATATATATATGTATTATGTATACTCCTTCCCTTCCTTCTGTCCAACATCTATCCTATTCCTTCTCCTCCCTCTCTTGCCTAATTTTCTCCCTATTGTCACAGTCTTTAAGACTTTAACTATCCTATTTGATATTAACTATCCTATCCAATTGTCAGTCAAAATGTTTTGCGACAATGTTTCCTGACTCCTTATGAATTCTCCCAATAATCCTCATTCCTCTACTGTCACCGTACCTAGCACTTCCTCATTTGTTTTCCTCTCTATCTCTTTCACCTTATCCATCCTTCTCCACATTTCCAAATCTTCCAATCTATCGTATGTCCAATATCTTATTTCAACAACCTCACCTTTGTGTCATACAACACCATGCTCAGTATCATAGTCAACGGATATTTTCTAGCATCCTTATTCAACATCCCTAACATTGATTCTCTTCTTTTTTCGAAAGCTTCTTAGCCTTACCCAATTCTTCTCCTGACGTCCCTAATACTTTGACCATGTTGGTCCTAAAGACTTCCGAGTCACGTAAACTGTTCCGCCTCTTCTATTTTTAGCCCTCCTAGTTTTTTTAACATAGTCATTCTCCTTAAGAAAATCTGAATAAATTCCGTTTCATTTCTAATAATTCTCTTACACATGTAAAGCACTTAATTTACAATTCATTCAGCAATGCTTTCAAACCCTTAGCCAACTGACAAAATAAAGCTTCGTTAATCGGAAACCTAACTGATTTAAAAACTCCCTTCCAACTTGCATTCCAATCTTCAGTCCTTCACATGTTCCTTTAACCATTTCCTCCACACATACGATGAACAGCACCGATGACAATGGGCAACCCTGCCTTTCACCTCTTACTAACACCGCCCATCCGGACTCTCCGTTCCCCACTCGCACCTAAGCAGTCTAAGATATGTACAGGTTGGAGATTAGCCACCGGTCCTTCCAAACCATTCCTTTTTTCTGCAATATAATCATTAGTTTTTCCCAATTTATTCTACCAATGGCCTTATCGAAATATCTACGGGACAGGCAAATACGTCCTGGTTGTAATTTGTATTCCTCTCGATTAGTGATGTCATTACTGCAATGGCATCGCGCGGGTATCTTCCCTTCCTGAGTCCAACCCGATTACCCCCTAAGTAATATCTGCATATGCCATTCTCTCTATGCTTTTGTTGATGATCCTGAGAACAACTTTAACTGGGTGAGATATAAAGTTTATTTTTCTATAATCCTAACATGATGTAGCCTTTACCTTTTTCAAAATAGGAAATTACACTGATCTCACGAAGCCTACCGACCTGTTTCCTTCCTCATAGATACAACGAAATAGTCTATATACATTTTAACCTTTCCTCTCACATACCCTAATCCTTTTAGTAGTTCCACATAAATAATTGTCTAGCCCCACGGCCTTTCTTGTTTTCATAATGTCCTTTCTATCTTATTGTCGATATGAATTGAATTGCCGTAATATGAATTTGAAAATTTTAACATAACTTGTACTGAATAAAGCGCATGCAGGTGTCTCTTGGTAACTGTTTTCAGTCATTTTTAGTAGAAAATTCAGAAACTAAACACAGAAAGAGTGCACTTTCACTTATTCCACAATCTTTTATAATAAAAAATTAAATACTTCTTTTTATATATAATAAATTCTTGATAAACTAATGCAAGTGATTGGTTTTTCAGAACTCATTTGAATTGGCAATGTGGCACGTCTTGCACAAGGTAGCGAACGGTCGGTTTCGTGTTCTTTTCCTAACTCCATGCGCGTCGGTTCGAGTGCTTAGGGTAGCATCTCGCGGCAAACCCCTGAAACCCAAAACAAATGACAGACATGAACCGCTACCCCTGAATCCGACAACAAATGACGGGCATAAATCGCCACAGTAGTATCCTTGCTAATTCGAGAGACCACCGGTACGCTCTGCTCTGATTACTTCAAAAAACTTTGTATGAGAGAGAGACTAAGGTATGCATTGAACGTATCATGTATAGAGAAAAAGTTGCTTGTTTTCTTTGCACAATCAAAGCAGAATGATTTTCTAAGTTAACCAAGCCACACATTATATCGGAAATATGAAAAATATTGTCATGTACTGCCAAGCTAGAACATGCCATTTTTTCTCTCTAACAAAACAATCAGAGGGGAAACAAGAACACATTTCCTCAATGGATTATGTTGATTATATAATTTTTCCGGTGTATGTGTGCTTCAGTAGTATGTTTTAAGTATTCAGTAGAATGTTGTAAGTCACCAGTGTATGAGTACTGAATTCATGATTTTTTTCCTGTGTCTGCAACTTCGAGACATTAACTGTTTTCTTATGATCACATGGCATGACAGAACTGATGTAATGTACGTGAATATGATAAGGAAATTAAAGAAAATGAACCATTGGATACCGGTTTTCCAATCATGAAAAACTTTTTCCTTGTATTCACCAGGAGAGTTTTAAAACTTCTTTTCAATGTGGCTCTTTCCAGTTTGATCTGCAAATCAAGAGATATGGCAACTCAGTCTCCCAGAGATACCACCGATCATTACCAAGAGGAGCATGAAGGCGAGAAAAAAATTTCTTCCCTTTATTTCATAATGCCAATATATTTCATTTGATCTTTTCTTAGAGTTCCATTTGCATTATCGTTAAACTTCCAATTATACATACGTTGCTGAATTTTCACCTTAGGAAATTTCATTTTTTATGTAGTCGTGGTAATGGGCCCATTTTAGGCTACCAAAACTCTGGATATCCAGAACCTGAAGATACCAAATTGAAAATTTTGATAATTTTTCAAAGTAAAAATGTTTTACCATTTGCTCTGAAAACGGTCATTTAGGTATAATTTAATTGTTAATCATTTTACTCTGAGGGTTTTAGCAGGAAGAAAGTTATCATTAATGAAATATTTAAGCATTCTAAAATCTTCCCAGTGCTTTAGTTGTGCCATCATGATGCAAAAAAATTATCTAATCTGAAGTATCTTCATCTTGCATGCTTGGACCTGAAAGTTTCAATCAGTTGAAATCATTTTCAAAAAATGCACGCATGTGAACAAAGAAGATTTGTGCCAGCCATCAAGTGATCAAATGCAATAAATTATTGCATGAACCTGGTACTGTCAAAGTTATGTGGGTTTTGAATTACTACATGTGATTGTTGCTATATTTATTTCACAATTACTACTCCATTAGCAATATTTTTATTTCCTCCAAATGCATCTCTATTATACATGCAATGTCCATTGAAAGTTTGTCAGCTTGATCTATTTATTAAAAAATTATTTTTTATGAGATATGTCATAAATGAAATCAAAAGTTAGCAGGTCATGCTTTTACAATGACAAACTCTCACATTGCTTTATATCTCTGGTGAAATATGACATAGTTGAATTTTAACTGTATTAATAATAGAGATCATTGATTTTTTTTATTACAAGTTGTCAAATAACTAATCAGATTGATCCAACAACATAGTTAGGGGTGTTATGAGTCTTGTGCTACTATACCTCTGATAAAATGGAAGCCCTCTTATGTGTTAAAATGGGGCAAAAGGCATGCAGTGAAACCTCACAATATGAGCATCATGCATTCTGTGACCTTTCTCATAAAGCAAAACATTTATTGAGGCATTTTTTCCATAGGAAGTACTGAAAATAATGAGATGCGTTTTAAGCTGAAAAATTAAATTTCTGCAAGGTTTATGCAAAGAAAATTTCATAGACATAATTTAGGGTTGTGATTCATGTCCCCCATTTTTTCTATCATGGAATGAAACCATAGGGAAAGTGAATTTCAATGCATAGAAAACAAAAAAATGAAAATAATGAGGTTTCATTTATGATGTATCAACATTGATTTTCACAAGAAACCTTTTGAGAAAGGTTTGTTTTTAATGAATTCAAATTTAAAAATGCAACAGCATTAGACCTACAGATTAGTGATTTACTTAGTATTACTTACTGCTGGCTCAAAACAGATTTACTATCTGCACTTGTGATAAAGGCAAGCATTTCTATTCTTAAGGAGGGAAAAAATACTAAACAGTAAGTATTTTTCCCAGCGAATCTGCTTGAAACTTGTCAAACAAAGTCATACCAGTATTTTCCAAACCCATCTGATAGGATGGTTTTTAAGCACTCTTTGGAGTGAAAAAAGTGCATTATGGGCCAGGAAATACTGAAACTAAAAAATCATATAATGAAGCTTTGTCAACTGTTGAATGTGAAATTATAGGATATCAAATAGGTAGTGAAAGGTTTACAATTTGACAATATATTGTTTACATCTCACGTCACTGCATTTTGGGCAGTTTATTTTTAATAAACCTCTTTCATTTCCTGGATAAGCATTTATTTCACTCTACATGATTCACTGTATGTTTACAGCCTCTGGTTATTCGAGTCCAGCTGCTACCTCTAGAAGTCATCTAGTAGAGGGAGGTGAGGAGTTGATCTTGCGCAGCGGCCGTAAACTGGCAAAGCCCCCAGCAGGTAACCAGACCAAGAAAGGCCTAGAGACCAGGGTAACAAAATGCAGAGCTTCCAAGTCCTCAATGCCCATGAAAGGTAATGGGGAGGATGAGAAGGATACATCTTTTATGGTATCATACCCAAAATGTGTGCTCTCTGATATGTTAGGTATGTATTGACTAAAGAATCAAAAAAATGAAATGCGCAAAAGTCAGCTGGCCTTTGAAATTTCCCCAAAAAAGCATGATTAAATGGAAGATCCTGACCAGGAATTTTTCTGAAATTGTTAAGAATCTAAACTTTTAACTTTACCATTGAAATTACACTAATCATCCTTTTGTTTTGATGAGAATTTTGATGGAGTTCCTTTCTTGGTGCACATATACAGAATGATAAAAACTTTTAACTTTACCTTTGTAAATAAAACAAAACAGTTTCTGGCGTACCTTGGTGGAAAATCTTCATACTGATTTTTAATTATCAAACCACTTTGCTGATGATGTTATGCTATAACAAAACCTGGGTTGTAAAAATTACAAAGTTTATGGGGAAAATTAAAGTGGTTTGATTTTTGAACGTCAGTTTACCATTATAATTACACTAATGATCCTTTAGTTTTCATGAGAATTTTGATGGAGTTCCATTCTTGGTGCACATGTACAGAATGATAAAAAATTTGTGCATGCTGAACTATTGGGTACTTTCCTAAGAAAGTCTTTGGAATGTCAAAATCTATCTCTTACTGTTGAAAAAGGTACATTGGCAAAATTAGAGGATTTTGAAATATCACTTGTTTGTGGACTGCTTTGCTGGAGTTGATATTGCAATAAAAATAAATCACAGTGGAATCTTGCTTAAATAGCATCTGGTATGGCAAGCAGCTCCCATAAGGATAAAAAATATTGGTCCCAGAAATGAGCCTTTCAGCAAGAGATTTTTTGCACAGTCATTTTGCTGGCATCTTAGCGTCTCTTGTGATCCCACATTTTGCTAAACTTATATTCAAGCATGAAATTAGTGATTTTATTTTGCAAAGGGTAATAATATTTTGTTTGTAGTTTTGAAATTTGCCCCAAGGAAAAACCCACAAGAAGGATGCTATTAGAAAATAAAAATATAACCATAGAAATCAAAAATAGAATTTTTCAAAATTGGGAAAAAATGTGTGCATAGCTGATCTAGTACAAACATTAACGATTGGTGAACATCAATGTTTGGCCTTATTTTCAAGAATACAGATAAAACTAAGGATACAGATGCTTCAAATTGAGGGACAAGAGTACCTACCTAATGGCTCTTGTCGATGTTGAAAAGTTGCTTCGTATATGCATAAAAAATCAATTACAAGGCAGCTTTATTAAAGAGATTGTCATTTATGAGAAAGGGATAGTAATTATACAGTTCTAGTTAATAAGTTGTCAGCGTCATCAAGTGCCAAATATGCATTTCAGGGGACTTGTGCATGGTTCGAGATGTTATTGAGAAGAACCATAGTCTATGTCATTGTCAGGCACCTGAAATCAGCTCTGAGTCAAAGGCAGCGCAGTAGTTCATTGGTGACTTCAAAAAGCTCATAGATTCTGAGGGTGAACTGCCACAACATGATCTTAATTGTGAAGAGATGGTTTTTGGGAACAATTTGCTGAAATAAACCTATATTTGTGCACACAACAGTAGAAGAGAATGCATTGCACAATCTGTTGCTATTTTGTACTAATCCCAGAAGTGATTTGGAAATCAAATCCCTACTTGTTTATCATTCAGAAACTACATGATGCCTTGAACTAGTATTAAGTCCAAAACAGCTAGCTAAATGAGACCTGGATGTTGCTTCATTCAGCAATAGAAGAAAAGGTGGGCCTGATCCATGGTCCCATGCAGTGCCTGTGATTATCTCTGAGTAAACCTTGTACATATTTTTCTGATATGGAATGTATTATTGTATTGTACATTATATTTATGGAAAAAGTCATTTCACTAAATGAGTGTTATCTTTACAAGATATATTTTGTAACAGATAATGCTCTAATTATTAGGTTCCACTGTGTCATAAATTTATTTTAACATTTATGTAGCCCAATATTAATTTTTTTGGAGAAATTACACCTATATTAATGATTATATCTAAAATGATTTGCTCTAATTGATCCTATACTCTATCAATTTCTTCCTCCTTATGATTGCTTGGTAGCATGCATATTTGAACAATGATAATGTTTGTCAGTTTTGCGTTTATCTCTACTAATAATGTTTTATCCGTTGCAGTCTTTATGTTGACTATGCCTATTTTATCTTTTCATTTAATATGATAACAACCCCTCATTATCTCTCATCCCTCTATTGTATATTTTTCTATTACTATCACTCCTGTAATCTCTGCTATCATTATATCTCAGCTGGCATATACCTCAAACATCTATTTATATTTTTCCAACATCTCTCGCTTTGTATTCTCTAATTTTCCTTGCCTTAACATTGCATTATATTCCAATACCCTATTCTAATTTGGTCTGTTCCTTCATCTTCGTTGCTTTGCTTAAAAATTAAATTTTTAGTACCATATAAAGCCCTAAAGTGCTATGGTTAAATAAAATTGGCAATTTTCCACAAATAATAAAAACTTTATTAATACGACCGGTTTCGATGCAACTACATCATCATCTGGTAACAGTCATATTCTCGTTGTCTGCTATATATGCTGGAACGCAAGTAGGGGGGGGGTAGTGGAAAAAGGGGGGAAAAAGAGAGGGAAGGGAGAAGGAAAGTGGGCAACGTGGGTGTCAATGGGGGTGGAGAAAGTTTCTGGTGAGGAGAAAGGGTGAAAAATTAACCCCGTCCGGGAGACCTCACAGCTGGCTGGAAGGGATTGTATCATCGAGGGTGGACACTCAGTGCAGCGCCAAACTCCTAGGACCGTGGAGGAAGGGGGGACCGGGGTTCCCCCTCCTCCGGCCGCGAAGATATCCATGCACAAAGAAGTGTGCGAAGAGGAATAAAGGTTGAGGTCACTGTCTATATGGTTCCAATGGGGGAGGGCGCAAGGAGGCATGAAGGAGAGCCCTAGCGAGGGATTCAGGGTTGGGGTGGGAGGAAGGAAGGGGGAGAAAGGAGTGGGGACACAAAGCTTCACGCCTTCTTCGGGGTAACATGGTTAGAGGGTGCACCGGGGAGGATGGGGGGGGGAAATTCCGAGATATAAGGAGAGGAGATCACTGGTCACACGTGCGTCGAGGGAAGGCGATGGAGAAGAGGGGGGAGGGTGAAGATGAGAATTGGACTTCGTTGATAAGGACCAAGTCATTCCGATGTAGAATTTCCATCTGTTCCATGGCATCTAATTTCGTACCTTTGGTCAGGTTGTGAAGCACTTTAAAATATAAATTACAAAAATGTTTGAAATCGAGAAGGTGTTTGGCAAAAACAGAATTGGTGAGATCTGTGATGAAACCTTTCCTATGTTCGCTGATGCGAGTCGAAAAACTCCTGCCTGTCTGGCCAATGTACGAAGCATCACACTCACACTGAATTTCGTATACACCACTTTTGTTATTGCAATGTATGGGGTCTTTATTGGAGCATAAGGCTTTGAACAGATTATTTGGGGTATAAAATGCAATGCGGAATAGATCTTTGGGAAACTTGTTGGCAATTTTATAGGACACGGAGTTATGGAAACTCGATTTTTCGACAACTCTCTGGCTTCAAACCCAGATTCTCTATAGAAAACTCCATTTCCTTAACGGAACGTCTTCTGCCCTTCACTGTACCACCCAACGCTAAGTTGGTATCCTTTGATGTAACCAATCTCTTCACTTCCATTCCCACAAACATACCTTAAATTACGCTCGCAGTATACTAATGAACACCAATGTGGACCAAGCCCTCGTTCAAGAATTATGTTCACTCCTAAAAATTTGCGTAGAACAAAATTCTGTACAATTATTCTAATTTCACAGTCTTGGCAAGGAAGGAGCTTGGATAATCTGGAACCTTTTTCCTTGGCAGTGTGATGAATATCATTGCCAATCATTGCCATAGTATTTGATATATCTCTTGTTTACGTTAACATCTTTAATGGTATGTCATGATTAAATGACCAAATCCTTGAGTCAGTAATGGAAATACTGTTTTTGTCTTTGTATTGAAATAATGTTTTGTAATTTGTCTTTTCATTTGTGAACAGACAGTTCCAGAAGTAAAGAGGCGGAATATTCAGGATAAATATGTTTCTTTGTCTTTAAAAAATGCAAACAGGGGACAGCTCTTCTGGCAGCTTACCAGGAAATGAAGAAGTCCAAAATGAAGAAGTTAGCAGTGGAGATGCAGCAGCACAGAAAGGTCTGCAACCAAAGCTAAGGAACAAGAGATCTTCAGCAACAGGGTAATTCTGATCTTTTATTTATTATTATAATTAGCATTTCTTTTATAATTGGAAATATTTTATCTTAATAATTTTGCCAATAATATCCTCAGTTTGAAGAAAATAAAGAATGGAACGCTTATTATGGAACTATTATTGTAATTATGATCGTTTCCAATAGTGGTCAAGAAACCATGAAATTTTCATTCAAATCAGCTATGTAGTTTTGATTAGAATACTCACTTGGAGAAAGCTTGGGTTATATCACTATCATTGGCAGAATTTCCTCACTCATGAAAAGTTAACATTTTTGACTTTAGTTCTTTATGAAATGTTCGCCTAGCAAATTTGGGGAAAACAATTTTTTCATCAAACAAGATGTTAACTTGAATTACTTAAAATAGTGTACATCACATAAAATCGTAAACATTATGCATTTCAAATGATAAATGGGGTAAGCATGGCCAATTTAAAATTGTAATTTACAGTTAAATTTAAGAAAACTAAAGACAATTCATCAAAGTTAAAAATTGTCAAAACATATGTCATTGTATTTTGGAAAAAACAAAGGCATGATTTTCATGCTCAATATATACAAATTAGGAATAATATTATTCAGTTGCTAGGCTCCAACATTACAGTGCCATACTAAGTCAGGTGCAATTTTTACAGTGGCTTAGAAGGTCTTCAACCATCTCCAACCACTCTCAGGCTCCCAACCTAAATTGGACTCCTAAGTCACACCCTTGTGATGTACTTGTTCAGTGAAAATATAATCACCAAGGTTATTTGCATGTTTATCCTGCTTTTATTGCAAAATTTTCTCCTCTTTGCAGGTTAGCATTGCCAGAAAGTGGATTCGACCAAGGTGTCAATATAGCATTAGAAGAAAAGGATGCTAATGGTGCCAAACATGTTTCTGATGCATTGCCCAGAAAACGTAAAGGCCCAACCAAAAAGAGGTCCCAGCATAGGAGATACATTGTGCCATATAAGCCGCGCAAATGTTTTAAACTTGACTAACAGGATTGGGTCAGCTGTGGAGAATTGCCATAAAATTGTGTTTCAAGGGTTGTGAAAAATGAAATTTTCAATGACTTTTTTGAATTGAAAAATTCAAAAAATCATTGAAGTAGCACTCTTGTGCATCCACTTGCAACTACTGCCAGTGGATTTTTCACATCTCATATGTCTTCTGGAAGGTAGCATCCAGAATGCTGCTATGCTCCCTCATCATGGTCTGCTTTATCACTTCAGATTTACCGCTTCACTTTTTCAATGTCAGATAATGTTTGGAATCCCTTATTGTGTACAATAAATGATGAATGAGAGTTTACCTTGTATTTTCCACATTTGTATTCTGAGTTTTAGTTGCTTGGGTAAATGGTTAAATGCAAATTATAAGTAATTATATGAAAGTATGCAAAGTAGTAAAGTGGTTTGATTATTAAAAGTCACTAACGAAACTTGCTTTGCTGAATGCTGAAACTTACTTTTATGTGGGATATACGAAACCTCTTTATCAACTGAATTTTACTGCAGTTTTCCAGATAGCTTTTAGTGATAATAATATATTTTAAAAATGGAAAGAAAATCTTATTAGAAAAGAAAGAATAAGTCCAACTAGTCACATATTTTTGTGAGAAACACATCTAATAAACAATTTCAATTTTTAAAATGTTACTTATGGTTTCAAAAGCCTGGTATTAGCCAGGCTTTTACTTTTTACTTTATACTGGTTTTTAAATTGTTTAACGATTTATATGTATGTTTATAAAATTTTTTTTGGGTAATCTACCGGTTAAGGTAGGTATTTCGATTGACACAACTAGCAAATAAACATTTTGGAACTCCAAGCAAAACCCAATCCAGCAACCTAAACTACATCAGGTCCCTCTTCATCTCTGTGGACTTCTTACCTCTCTTCATCCCGTCCAACATCCCTATCCTGTTCCTGCCCTTTCCTCGCTTGCTCAACATTCTCCCCTCCATTACTTTCTTCAACATCCCACTACCGCTCAATACGCCGTTCATCCATTTTTCCTGCCTCCATAAGAATTCTCTCAAAAAACCCCTCTCCTCACCCACCATCTCCAGTATTACCTCATTTCTTTTCCATTCGGTCCATTTCACCTTCTCCATTCTTCTCCACACCCACATTTAAAAAGCCTCCAATCTACCTCTAACCTCCTGCTTCAGCGACCACGTTTCTACGCTGCACATATCGTAGCTACGCTCCATATCAAAGTTATAGTCTTTTCTTACCATCCTTACTCAACGTCCCCGTCATCATCTCCCTCCTCCTTGAAAAAACCTCCTTGCCTAGCGCAATTCTTCTCCTTACGTCCCTACCACTTTGACCGTGTTGGTCCAAAACACTACCTCTTTCTTTCCTAAACCCAAACTGATCATCCCCTAAGTAATCATTTGCTTTACTCTCTATCTCTCTGTTGATTATCCTGAGAATAACTTTAGCTGCGTGGGATATCAAACTTATTGTTCTGTAACCCTCAAATGATTTAGCCTTTACCTTTTTCGGAATAGTAAATAACACCGATCTCACAAAATCTTTCGGCCAGATTCCTTCCTCAAAGATACTACGAATCAGTCCATATAGGGCCTTCTTCCCACGTTTTCCTAAACATTTCAATAGCACTACAGGAATGTTGTCCACTCCCATGGCCTTATTTGCTTTCATCTCCTTTACTGCCCTTTCTATTTCCTCGTCGAATATGCCGGACCTAAGTTATCTTTTTCTACGTCATGTTCCTTTTCTATGTCTAACCTTAATATAAAAATATATACACAGGCATGAATATAATATATATATATATATATATATATATATATATATATATATTCATATGTATATGCATGAATTTGGCCAACTATGGACCGAAGACTTCTGGATGTTTACCATCATGCCATGGGTTTATGTATGGGAAGGAGTTACTAGAACTTTACCCTTCATGATGTTTACCTCAAGCATTTAGTTTAAAACTGTGTACACAACAGTGACAACAATGCCCTTATGTGTCACAACGGTGACACCCAAGCCCTTGGTCAAAAAAATCCCAACCTCGCGGCAATTGAACCCGCGACCCTTGGATTAACATGTTTATATATGTTTAACAATATATATTCAACATATATATGTATATATAAATTTTTCTATATATATATATATATATATATATATACATATACGTTGGTCTCTGCTTGGGTTTATCACATTCAATATTTTACCATCATACTCAACATATGTTGACTCAGCCTACTGACTACACTAACTAAATAGATTAAATTGGAACAAACTCAAGCTTTTTTTAACCCCAATATATGTTAGGCTTCATAGTTTTGTCATAAAGTGTTAATGAAGTTTCAGCGTTAATCTATGTGTATGCAGTTTGAAAATTGATTGAAATTGATCCTTCTTTCTTGACGCAACTCGTCTTGTGCCAACCTAAATTCTGTCACATGCTAGGGAAGCCGAAGAAATTCCAACTCGGTTATCTACAAAAAAATGGCGCCATGATTTACTGGACCGTTATGGGCGGGGGCTTAAATAACCAAAGTATATTGAGCTACAAGTATATTTTCTGAAGATGAAGTGTTCCTCCCCAACCACATTTCGAAACAACTAAACATCTCCCTTGCCCGAGTCTGCCTCTAACCTTTCCTGTCGTCAAAACATAGGCTTGGCCCTAATTATACTTTTCGTCTTATATTTCACTATCTGTTATGTTAACTTCAGCTATTCTAGACTTTTATCATTTTAGTTACACCGCTATTGTTTTTATGTGAAATAATACTACAAGGGTTCTCCTATTTTATAAAACTACTGAACCAAAGGTAGCTGATATTCGGTTTTGAAGTTTTATCACATGAACATTTTAATTCCTCACTACTGTGGAATAGAATTATTAGTATTCTCATGTCCGTGGAGCCAACACAATCCTATAAAGCCCAGGTGGAATCAAAATGAATTTTGCATGTTGAGGGTTTTGTTAACTGAAATGATTCGCACAAGTTTCCGCAGATGCCATAAATTCCATAAGTTTTACGCTACGTCTGCACGAATTTTGATAGCTGCTGTATTTCTCCTCACATATTTTTTCTGGTTGATCGATCACATTTGATCAGAGTATGAACTTCGATTTATGTACTTCAACTGCATTAAACAATTTTATGACTGTAAGCTAATATTTTGTTACATAGGAGTTTCAAGTAATTGTAGGAACCATACATTCCTATTATTGGGGAAATTTCAGAAATAATTTTAATACATCTTTGAATCACTTTTGACTCTCCATCAATTTCACGAATAATATTCACCACATGTAGTGGTAGTTTAAGGGGAGGCAACCGAGAGATGAGGTAATTTATATTTACCGCAATATTATGATATATTTTCACTGTAACAATAAAGCAAGATGATAACGTATGAAAGAAATGATACTAATCATATTAGTAGCGATGTTGAATTATGCGGTGAGATATCCAAAAGAATGGGTGCATGAGGGATTGTGATTTCTTGGTACATTACATTTGTTTTAATGTGTGAATATGAATGTTAAAAAATATTTTTAAATATCTAAAACACTAAATTATTGCTAATGATCATCCATTGAAGCAAATCAAGAGCAGTTACAGTTCTTCATTTTGCCTTTACCGCTGTTTTTTCTAAGTTAATGTGTGAATTTAGGACAAAGTAAATCGATTACGTTTGGAAGAAGCGGGAAAGGAAATTCCTTTGAAAGCATTTAGTTGCTTTGAGCGTCAAACCTGAATATTAATGTTCACTTGCTGTTCTATACTTTTACTTGAAGTATAAGTGCTTAATATTTAAATCTTTGGATGGTAATATTATCAGTGTACTGGGGTGGATGACTTCGAGGGTCGAGATTATACAGGAATGCCTGTAATTTCTTTAACAAAATTTTTCTTCTCAAATGAAAAAGTTCTCTGAATTCAACGGTCAAAACCCTGAGTAATGTGTAAATTTCAACTTGCTATCTGAGTAGAAATCTACAAATTTAATTTATGGGACTGCGTAGTATATGCTATTTCACATTTACTCTTTCTCAAATTTTCCAAATTTAAAGTCATTAAGGGTCCATTAATGGCCACAAATATTTCTTTGAGAAGATCTGCCATGAGCATGCACATGTGTCTAGAATTACTATAATTGGATGAAAATTACCCTATGGGCTGAGGCCTTCTATGCAGCTGCCATAAGATAACAACCTTTTGTTTATTTATCAAGAAGCAAAACAACTCTCTAATAACCTCTTTGAAGTTGATTTTCAAACAAAGAGAAAGAAGAATACAAATTTCTGCAGCAGGTAAGTTCATGAATTATCTTAACTTTTAAGAATCATAAGCAATCAACATGTTTAAGCAAAGTTGATTTTTGCATTTTGTTTTTTATTAGTTGCATTCTCTTTGTAAATTATAAATCTTGCTACATTTATCAGAATATCTACAAAACAATGACATTACCACATTTTTTTATTTAAGCTAAACAAAACTTTAAGAGATCCATTAAGCGGTTTTCCAACATCAAACCAGTTTTCAAGGAAAAATTTAAAATAATTCTTTTGTCATGGAATAATTTCTTTTTAATGATTTACTTTTCATTTTGCTTTAAATAAATAAAAAATGTTTAAATCTAGTTCAGAATTAACTAATTTGAAATTTTTAATATTCCATCAAAACTCATTAAACCTCATGTTGTTTTTATCTGCCAAATTTTGAGTAAAATAGAAAGGTTAAATTTTTGCTCTTTTTAAAGTAAATCATTTTTACTGAAAAGTCAAGTATATCAGGCTGATCAACTATGCTGTAAATCTAATTAAAGTTTTCAATAAGTGTAAAACATTGACTAAACTTTGTCAGTGGACATATGTGAAGAAAGACAGGTTTTCATTGATAATTGGCTAAATTGAAATTCGACTGATTATAATTTACTAAGATCACCAAAACTTGTATGTTTAATGGCCAATTTCACCATCCACAAATTTAGGTATCCAATCATTTAAACTGCAAAATGTATCCAAGGTCGCCTGCACAATACAATGTATTGGAAGTCTTCCAGGATTAATACACCATAATTATTGCATCAGTGAGAAATCAAGATTTTTCAAATATAACACTGACTCGTTGGAAGACTGACCTCCACAATGAACTATACTGATATATTGAAAATTGTTTATCAGTAATGTCATGCCAATTTGCCTTGTCTACATAACATATCTTTTTAAATGAATTAAATATTTTTGTGTATCATTACAAGGTAATCTGCCAGTTAAGTTAGGTTTTTGGATGGACACAACTACCAAATAAATATTATATTTTGTGACTCCTAACAAAACTCAATCCAGCAATCTACTCGTTCCTCTTCATCTCTGTGTACCTCCTTCCTCCCTTCATCCTGTCCAACATCCCTATCCTGTTCCTGCCCATTCCACATTTGCCTAACAATCTCCCTTCTAATGTTTTACATTATTCAACATCCCACTGCCAATCAATATGACCATCATCCATTTTTCCTTACTCCAAAGGATTTCTTCCAACAAACCACTCTCCTCGCCCACAGAACCCCACTACTTCCTCATTTGTTTTCCTTTTGGTCCATTACACCTTCTTAAATCAACACACCCACATTTCAAAAGCCTGGAATCTACATCTACACTCTTGCTTCACTGACCATGGTTCCACACCATATATAGCTATGCTCCATATCAAAGTTTTGAGGCGTCTTTTGTTGACCTCCATACTCAACATCCCTGTCATCAACTCTCTCCTCATTGTGAAAGCCTCTTTGCCTGGCACAATTCTTCTCCTTATGTCCCTATTACTTTGACCATGCTGGTCAAAAACACTTTCAAGATACCTAAACTGTTCTACCTGCTCCAGTTTTTGCCCACCTATTTTAATGTTTATGTTAGCCTTTTCTTTTTGGAAAAGCATAACATTTGTTACATTTATATTGATTCTCATCTCATATCTCTCGCAGTTAATTTCCAATTTACTCAGCAATACCTGCAACCACATGGCTGACTGAGAAACAAATGCTTAGTCATCAGAAAACCTAACTGATTTTACGAAATGCCGTCTGACTTTCATACGTACCTCCAGTTCTTCCCATGTCTCTTTAACCATTTCCTTCACATATATGCTGAACAGCTTTGGTGATAATGGGCAACCCTGCCTTACACCTCTTCCTAACACTGCCTCTCCATTCTCCACTCGCACTTGAGCAGTCTGAGACATGTACAGGTTGCGGATCAGTGTCCTGCCCCTCCAATCCATTCCTATTTTCTGCAATACACGCATTAATTTTTCCCAATTCACTCTCTCAAACACTTTTCCGAAATCTACGGAACAGGCAAATACATCCAGATTGTATTCTATATTCCTCTCGATTAGTGATCTCATCACTGCAATGGCATCACGCGTAACTCTTCCTTTCCTAAACCCAAACTGATCATCCCCTAAGTAATCATTTGCCTTACTCTCAGTCCTTCTGTTAATGATCATTAGAATAACTTTAGCAGTGTGTGATATCAAACTTATTGTTCTGTAATCGTCACATGATGTAGCCTTTACCTTTTTCGGAATAGGAACTAACACTGATCTAACAAAATCTTCCGGCTAGATTCCTTCCTCATAGATCTCATAGATCATCACATAGATCTCCCTTAATGCCCTTTCTACCTCTTCATTGAGTATGCCTGAACCTAAGCTATCTCCTCTAAGCCATATTCCTTTTCCATGTCCAACCATGCTGGCCTAAGTTCTCTAGCATACAGTATTTTATCTTCTTTCATCTCTTTTGGATCTTCTCTGTGTCAACTATTATCTTACCTCACTTCTCTAACTGTTAGTACAGGTCTTCCCTTCTTACTTCTTGTTACTTTTGGATTTGTATGCTTATTTAAATAAGAGTGCTTTCCACATTTAGGATTTACAATTCAAGAATCTGAAAGCCATTAAAATGTATCATGATATAATTAGAGCCCTAAGGTTCTTCTGTTCATGAAAATATTTTTATTGAAAACTTTAAATTTAAATTAATTTAATTATTTACTGTTGCATTCTTTCAAATTTTTTCAATATTATTCATTGAATTCCTTATCCTAGTATGATTAGAAATATTTTAATAACCTACTGTTTTTACATAAAAGAAAAATTGAAAATGAACTCTTATCTTGATCCCCATTTTAGGTGTTTATTATAGTTGGATACATTAAAATGCATAGAAACCACCATTAAATAATCACCACGATCATATTCTTTAAAATTGTGCATGACTGTCATATTGCTGAAAAAAGTAAAGGCACTTTATTTTGAAGAAGCTGGTTACCATCCTAAAATGGACCTACAATTTAAACCAAATGACTGGATACTTAAAGTTAAGGGGTTTATGCAAGTTGCTTTAATTTGGGAGAATCACAGAAAGCTAAATTCAAATTGCTAGAGTAGAAAAAGTAATAGAGAGAGACAATGGCTTGCAGGAAATACTTAAAATAGGGTCTGCTTTATGTAATAATTTATTATTTCTTTCCATAAATAATTTACAAGCTAAATTAATGTGAAGTCAAAATGGTTCTTCTATTATCATTTAACAATAGCCTTTGTAGTTACTAATTATAATTATTTGTTTAAATACAAACTCAATCAAAAAATTCAACAACTAGATATTTTACTGATTCTCTTTTTGCTTAATTTTACAGATTCTTGAATAAGTTTTGAGTAACAGTGAAATCAGATGAAGTAAAATATCAGCTAGAACATTTGTTTGGCCCAACAAGAATTTGGCCCTATACTCAATGATATCTTCAAAGATATACATATGTAAGGAAGGCAATGAACAGTTTCAAGGAAATAGTAAATGATGACGTATGAAGTAAGGATAAGCATTCTTCAGATTTGGTCTTGGCATTGCCTCATGTACTTGTAGAGAAAAATGAGGTTCTGATTAGAACACTCATATTCAGTGTGGAGTAGCAGGTTAAAAAATGTCACTCCAGATGAAATGAGTACAAATACATAAATGGTTTTTAGCTCTCTCAATGCAGATGATATTTAAATAAGAGTAGAAAAAGACATTGAAGATGGGAAAATATTACTCTATAGACAGGTAAGATCATGTGCAATGGAAGATGTATTCTGACTGAAGAGAAGTGTTTATGAAAACTGTACAAGCATAGACATAAGGAAGGGATTACAATAAATTAAGATGAGATACGTGTAGTCAATGGATAACTAAAGATGCAGAGGAAAGAAGATTGGGGATGAAAATTTTGTAACAATTCTGTCCTTCATTCTCACATGCTTAATTTTGATACTGACCTATATGTGATCAATCCAATTGAAATCTCTTGTACTATTACTTGAATAGTACTTATGTACTTGAAATGTTAGTAGAACATAGTGGACTGAAGTCATTTTGTATAGTTTTTGTTGTAGCAATGACTACTAGAAATAAAAAGGTGGTCGTTAGCACATACGTTACAGATACCTACCATATAGGCTTAGTAATATTGATGTAATTATATTGGGATACAGATTTTTCCAAAATTGGGACAATATCCCAAGGATTTTCCTTCTAGGTATTAATAATGAATCTAATTATTAAGACTTCATAAACTAAAGTTTTGTCCCCATTAATGAATAACATTATGCTTTCTGTACATATGGTATTTATTTGAGCACATTTAATACCTGTATAACAGGAGACTAATCCGCAACCTGTACATGTCTCAGACTGCTCAAGTGCGATTGGAGAATGGAGAGTCTGGATGGGCAGTGTTAGGAAGAGGGGTAAGGCAGGGTTTCCCATTGTCACCGGTGCTGTTCAACGTATATGTGGAGGAAATGATTAAAGAAGCATGGGAAGAACTGGAGGTAGGAATGAAAGTCGGAGAGGAATTCATAAAATCGGTTTGGTTCGCTGATGTCCAGGTATTGGTTGCTCAGTCAGGCAAGGGGTTGCAAGCATTCCTGAGTGAATTGGAGGTTCAGTGCGATAAATATGGGATGACAATCAATATTAATAAAAAAAGGTTATGAGATTTTCCAGAAAGAAAAAGGCTAAGCTAAATATTAAAATTGGCGGGGAAAAAATAGAGAAGGTAGAGCAGTTTACATATCTCGGAAGGGTTTTGGACCAATTTTCCAATAACGTATATCACAAGAAATCTATGAAGTAGTCTGTCACTACCTAAGGCAGCAACTCTCCAGGGCCAGATGAAGAATAAGTACTATGACAATGGAAATTGCACAATGCCCAGAGAGCATAGTTAACTCAAACTTTTGTTTAGATGTAGCATTAGGCGGACTGCAGAAAAACCGGAAAAATTCCTCAAGTCACCATCATTTACGTAAATGGAAGTAAACAGGCCCTCGATCATTACACACCGATGTCTTTAACACTCTCTTATGCAAAATCCATGAGTATATCAATAGTGAATTTATACTTATCCTAAGTAATTACAGTTTCTTAACAAACGCACCCAATAGTTCCGAAAGGATGGTTGTTGTGAAACTCACATCAAGACAATAGACACTCATTCGCCTGGTACCACGCGTTTCATTTTGTTTCCACGGTGCGCACGCCCATCCCCATTCACGAGACTGAGTAGCGACCATGGGGGCACTCCCCCCATCTCCTGCTTCCTACATGATTGTTTGCTTTTCAACATATTATATTTTAAAATACAACGCGTGTCTCCAATTTACGGCATCATCAGATACATATTTGTTAACCTACGTACAGCACGGGAATATATATATGCTTAGGGTAGAGGAGGGTGGGAATACGGAGGGTGGGTCAGGGATAACTGGGTAAGGCAAAAGGCGGTGGTGTTGTGGCTATGCCGTGGCATGGGGGGAAGGGTGGGGGCAGGGAAAATGGTGCACTGAAGGGTTGGGTTTGTTTTTTTATCGGAACGATACTTAAATACAACTGCTCGTTACCAAAGATCGTTTTGAGTCCTAACAAGTGCCTTCTCATCTCGATTTACTTGTTAGCGTCCATTTTTAAACTTAAGGGAGGATATGCAGTATTTCAGGGAAAAATTTTATTGCTGTTGAGTTTTATGACGTTTTTTGTCAGTCGGTTAAACGCGTTGTATCTCCAAATAAAGTCCGTGGAAAAGTACAATATTTTTAATATGTAAATTAGAGATTGAGTGAATAACAGATAGGTTAAAGGTTTCATTTTTACCACGTACGATAAAGAATCAGAGTAACAATGTCCGACCGCCCTTTGGGGGAAAATTACTGTGGGTCAAAAATTGTCAGGAGCATCATCACTGCTTACCACACACCCTAGGGACGACTTACAAGGAACTATGTCAATAAAATAAATAAAAATCCCAATACATAGTCAGACGATTTCTTGCCATGAATATTGATTTCCAAAGCGTTACTTTGGTGGATACTAAAGTTTTCCTCCCCTTCTGAAAATGTAGTAACTGCATCCCACCAATTTTACTTTCCCGGAAACGAACCAGAACTCTCTGGCTATTGAACCTGGCGCATTTACCTACTGAAATAACACCCTCTCTTTCTCTTCAAGCTCTCTTTATTTAGGAATAACAAGTTTACTGCATTTTGTTTTAATTTCATTATTTCGGAATGTGTTATCCAAATAATAACGCCCTGTGGTATACCAAGGATATGATACACTCGTTACGACATTTTCCTCCTTTGCTCCATAGCTTATTGGTGGGCACTATGTAATTTCGCGAGAGAACTTCCTGGATCGTAAATTAAATTATAATTAAAATCAAAAGGGGGAATAATTTAATTTACGAGGGCGCATTCAATCGTGGATTGATCAGGCAATCGGATCCACGAGTGCCTATCGAGGGTGGGCAAGGTTTTAGGAATGGCATGGGCCGTGGTGAGGGGGGAGGAAGGTGACTCGGCTTTTCCTTGTCTGCCTCCAGGTGACAACTTCCTTGCCGGTGACAAACCACTTTTGAGCAAACCTTCGGCTGCCACGAATTAAAATATGACCCGTCATAAAGGAAGCCAGTCGACGAATGGCGCCGCCAAGAGTGAGTTCCGAATTTCGAGTGATTATGTTATTAACCAAAGCGGATCATCTCAGTGAGTGTGTATGAGCTTTGTAAAATGTTGAGTAAACGAAATTTATTCAAGAGGAAAGAATAATGCTTCTCACCATGAGAGGGGACACTAAGAATTCTTGCCGGTAGAAGCGAAGGATGGACCAAGGGCCAAGGTCCAATCTGATAATTCTGAGGTACGTATCTCTGTGCCATTGAGCACCTTCGCCGTGTCGTAGTCGAAGAAGGACACTCTGACTACGACACGTGCAAGTGGTTTACTATATCCCCTGGCGACACCTTTTTGTTGAAGAACATACATATGGAGGTTAGTTGAAAAACGTAACAAAATTAATATTGAATTAAAATATATTCATTAATATAGAGAAAATTGTTTATAAGTAACATGACCTAAATTATGATTGCAATTATTTATGTAGATTCAATTAACTTTTAATAATCTAATTTAAAGGCACATTTTCAAATTGAAAAACTGACGTCATCCAACGATTTTGGCCTCCAGATTCGATTAAATAATCCGATCAGATGGTCATGTATCGTCATGTTAAATGGAGGTGAATCTAATATTCGTGCCTATTATTATTAATATTGGGTATCTTATGTTCTGGGCTGCATTTGTGAAAAAGTGTTAAGTTTTCAGTTCGAGGTAATTATATAATTATATTTTCGAAAGTGACGGATATGTCAATTCCCTCGTAATTCTGGAACTCCAGTGTTGATTTATTTTTCGTGCGATTGCTAGTAACTTATATGTTTGAGGTTTGCTAGGAATAGATGAAATTACATCATAATTTACAATGAAACAAGAAATAGTGCCATTTCGATTGGTTTCAAAATAAAAGTAATGCCGAGAGGAGGGGAGAGATTGTGTTACGCGACGATATACGTAAGTCGTTGCCAATTTTCTTCACTAAAATTGCTGATTTCCTCCTTTCTACATGGAAACAAAAATCGTTAACAAAATTTTTAACAACAAATACCTCCACAATCTACACCATGCCCTCCACAAACGCGGTTACCCAGAAAAGCTCCTACAGGATAAAATCTACCGCTCCACCCACACCACACACACCACATAATAACAACTCCACAGCTGACGCTGGCCTCAACCTTTGCACAACCTATTTCCCCGGATCCCACAGACTGAAAACCCTTCTCAAAGAACTTTATCTTATTTTACATGACAATGACGCGACCACATCCTTACTGCCCCAATGCCCTTACTGCCCCTCTGTCGCTGACAGACGACCAGCCAATCTCAGAAACATTCTGAGATCCACCAACCCTTTGGCACCCAGCCCCGAAAAATTTCCTCATATTTCCCCGACCTGCAATTGTCCCCGGTGTAAAAAATGTCTTCTGATCAGACCTGCTCCCCTTTCCCCACATCCCCTCATTCTCCCTTCACCCCGTTCCCACGCTAATTGCCTCTCGAAAAATATTATCTATCTTTTGTCGTGCAAACAATGCACTTCATTCTACATAGGCGAACGCATTACCCCCTTATCCATTCAAATGAACAATCACCGCTACTCCTGTAATTTTGCTCCACTCCCTTCTCTTCCTATCGTTTTACATGCAAGTTCACACAACCTATCATTCGACGAATGCTTTTCCTTAACAGTTCTAGAATCCCTACCCGATTCAGCCACCAACATAGAGGTGAGAACTCGTGAATCCGCATACATCCTATATTTCCGATCCTTTAAAATTCCCACCCTTAACCGCCATCTTCAATTTCCTTCCCAGCAGTGCCTAAACCTTCCGCCCCCCTTCCCTCCCCAGACACTCTTCCCTCAAAACCTCTCAGTCTGACCTGAAGAAGGCCTCGGAGTAGGCCGAAAGCTCAAATAATCTACAGTGTGAGTGTCTTTTTACGTGTTATCTGTTTTATTCTGTGTTATATTGTGCGGTCCAAAAGTTATATTGCTCTCGTGAGTACTTCCGCATCATCGTTATATGTATGTGTATATATATATAATGTATACTCCCTCCCTTCTTTCTGTCCAACATCTATCCTATTCCTTCTCCTCCCTTTCTTGCCTAATATTCTCCCTACTCTCACAGTCTTTAAGACTTTAACTGTCCTATTAGATATTAACTATCCTATCCAATTTCCAGTCAAATTGCTTTGCGACAATGTTTCCTGACTTCTTATGAATTCTCCCAATAATCCTTATTCCTCTACTGTCACCGTACCTAGCTCTTCCTCATTTATTTTCCTCTCTATCTCTTTCACCTTATACATCCTTCTCCACATCCACATTTCCAAATCTTCCAATCTATCGTATGTCCAATATCTTACTTCAACAACCTCACCTTTGTGTCATACAACACCATGCTCAGTATCATAGTCAACGCATATTTTCTAGCATCCTTAATCAACATCCCTAACATTGATTCTCTTCTTTTTTCGAAAGCTTCTTAGCCTTACCCAATTCTTCTCCTTACGTCCCTAATACTTTGACCATGTTGGTCCTAATGACTTCCGAGACACGTAAACTGTTCCGCCTCTTCTATTTTTAACCCTCCTAGTTTTTTTTAACATAGTCTTTCTCCTTAAGAAAATCTGAATAAATGCCGTTTCATTTCTAATAATTCTCTCACACATGTAAAGCACTTAATTTACAATTCATTCAGCAATGCTTTCTACCCCTTAGCCAACTGACAAAATAAAGCTTGGCTAATCGGAAACCTAACTGATTTAAAAACTCCCTTCCAACTTGCATTCCATTCTTCAGTTCTTCACATGTTCCTTTAACCGTTTCCTCCACACATACGATGAACAGCACCGATGACAATTGGCAACCCTGCCTTACATCTCTTACTAACACCGCCCTTCCGGACTCTCCGTTCCCCACTCGCACCTGAGCAGTCTAAGATATGTACAGGTTGGAGATTAGCCACCGGTCCTTCCAAACTATTCCTTTTTTCTGCAATATAATCATTAGTTTTTCCCAATTTATTCTACCAATGGCCTTTTCGAAATATCTACGGAACAGACAAATACGTCCTGGTTGTAATTTGTATTCCTCTCGATTAGTGATGTCATTACTGCAATGGCATCGCGCGGGTATCTTCCCTTCCTGAGCCCAATCCGATTACCCCCTAAGTAATATCTGCATATGCCATACTCTCTATCCTTTTGTTGATGATCCTGAGAACAACTTTAACTGGGTTAGATATCAAATTTATTTTTCTGTAATCCTAACATGATGTAGCCTTTACCTTTTTCAAAATAGGAAATTACACTGATCTCACGAAGCTTACCGACCTGTTTCCTTCCTCATAGATACAACGAAATAGTCTATATACATTTTAACCTTTCCTCTCACATACCCTAATCCTTTTAGTAGTTCCACATAAATAATTGTCTAGCCCCACGGCCTTTCTTGTTTTCATAATGTCCTTTCTATCTTATTGTCGATATGAATTGAATTGCCGTAATATGAATTGGAAAAATTTAACATAACTTGTACTGAATAAAGCGCATGCAGGTGTCTCTTGGTAACTGTTTTCAGTCATTTTTAGTAGAAAATTCAGAAACTAAACACAGAAAGAGTGCACTTTCACTTATTCCACAATCTTTTATTATAAAAAATTAAATACTTTTTTTTATATATAATAAATTCTTGATAAACTAATGCAAGTGATTGGTTTTTCAGAACTCATTTGAATTGGCAATGTGGCACGTCTTGCACAAGGTAGCGAACGGTCGGTTTCGTGTTCTTTTCCTAACTCCATGCGCGTCGGTTCGAGTGCTTAGGGAAGCATCTCGCGGCAAACCCCTGAAACCCAAAACAAATGACAGACATGAACCGCTACCCCTGAATCCGACAACAAATGACGGGCATAAATCGCCACAGTAGTATCCTTGCTAATTCGAGAGACCACAGGTGCGCTCTGCTCTGATTACTTCTAAAAATTGTGTGTGAGAGAGAGACTAAGGTATGCATTGAACGTATCATGTATAGAGAAAAAGTTGCTTATTTTCTTTGCACAATCAAAGCAGAATGATTTTCTAAGTTAACCAAGCCACACATTATATCGGAAACATGAAAAATATTGTCATGTACTGCCAAGCTAGAACATGCCATTTTTTCTCTCTAACAAAACAATCAGAGGGGAAACAAGAACACATTTCCTCAATGGATTATGTTGATTATATAATTTTTCCGGTGTATGTGTGCTTCAGTAGTATGTTTTAAGTATTCAGTAGAATGTTGTAAGTCACCAGTGTATGAGTACTGAATTCATGATTTTTTTCCTGTGTCTGCAACTTCGAGACATTAACTGTTTTCTTATGATCACATGGCATGACAGAACTGATGTAATGTACGTGAATATGATAAGGAAATTAAAGAAAATGAACCATTGGATACCGGTTTTCCAATCATGAAAATTTTTACCTTGTATTAACCAGGAGAGTTTTGAAACTTGTTTTCAATGTTGAATGAATGAATTAGCTCCAATAGCCGTAAACAGTTTACCTTTCAAAACAAAGGACAATTAAGGTTAGTTGGCAACTGCCAACAAGTCAAAGGATAGAAAGGGTAAAAAGTCCTCACTTCAACTTGTGTTGTCGTGGCGATTCGCCTTCAGTACGCTGAGGAGGGCTACTTTGTGGTCGAAATACGCGTATTCGTATTCACCTTTCTTATCCTTATCCATTTTTACCCTTTCTATCCTTTGACTTGTTGGCAGTTGCCAACTAACTTTAATTGTCCTTTGTTTTGAAAGGTAAACTGTTTACGGCTATTGGAGCTAATTCATTCATTCAATACTGCTAGCCGTAAGTGCTCAATTCTAGTAATATGTTATCAATGTGGCTCTTTCCAGTTTGATCTGCAAATCAAGAGATATGGCAACTCAGTCTCCCAGAGATACCACCGATCATTACCAAGAGGAGCATGAAGGCGAGAAAAAAATTTCTTCTCTTTATTTCATAATGCCAATATATTTCATTTGATCTTTTCTTAGAGTTGCATTTGCATTATCGTTAAACTTCCAATTATACATACGTTGCTGAATTTTCACCTTAGGAAATTTCGTTTTTTAAGTAGTCGTGGTAACGGGGCCATTTTAGGCTGCCAAAACTCTGGATATCCAGAACCTGAAGATACCAAATTGAAAATTTTGATAATTTTTCAAAGTAAAAATGTTTTACCTATTGCTCTGAAAACGGTCATTTAGGTATAATTTAATTGTTAATCATTTTACTCTGAGGGTTTTAGCAGGAAGAAAGTTATCATTAATGAAATATTTAAGCATTCTAAAATCTTCCCAGTGATTTAGTTGTGCCATCATGATGCAAAAAAATTATCTAATCTGAAGTATCTTCATCTTGCACGCTTGGACCTGAAAGTTTCAATCAGTTGAAATCATTTTCAAAAAAATACACGAATGTGAACCAAAAAGATTTGTGCCAGCCATCAAGTGATCAAATGCAATAAATTATTGCATGAACCTGGTGCTGTCAAAGTTATGTGGGTTTTGAATTACTACATGTGATTGTTGCAATATTTATTTCACAATTACTACTCCCTTAGAAATATTTTTATTTCCTCCAAATGCATCTCTATTATTCATGCAATGTCCATTGAAAGTTTGTCAGGTTGATCTTTTTATTAAAAAATTATTTTTTATGAGATATGTCATAAATAAAATCAAAAGTAAGCAGGTCATGCTTTTACAATGACAAACTCTCACATTGCTTTATATCTCTGGTAAAATATGACATAGTTGAATTTTAACTGTATTTATAATAGAGATCATTGATTTTTTTATTACAAGTAGTCAAATAACTAATCAGACTGATCCAACAACATAGTTAGGGGTGTTATGAGTCTTGTGCTACTATACCTGTGATAAAATGGAAGCCCTCTTATGTGTTAAAATGGGGCAAAAGGCATGCAGTGAAACCTCACAATATGAGCATCATGCATTCTGTGACCTTTCTCATAAAGCAAAACACTCATTTATTGAGGCATTTTTTCCATAGGAAGTACTGAAAATAATGAGATGCGTTTTAAGCTGAAAAATTAAATTTCTGCAAGGTTTATGCAAAGAAAATTTCATAGACATAATTTAGGGTTGTGATTCATGACCCCATTTTTTCTATCATGGAATGAAACCATAGGGAAGGTGAATTCCAATTCATAGAAAACAAAAAAATGAAAATAATGAGGTTTCATTTATAATGTATCAACATTGATTTTCACAAGAAACCTTTTGAGAAAGGTTTGTTTTTAATGTAATCAAATTTAAAAATGCAACAGCATTAGACCTTGCAGATTAGTGATTTACTTAGTATTACTTACTGCTGGCTCAAAACAGATTTACTATCTGCATTTGTGATAAAGGCAAGCATTTCTATTCTTAAGGAGGGAAAAAAATACTAAACAGTAATTATTTTTCCCAGCGAATCAGCTTGAAACTTGTCGAACAAAGTCATACCAGTATTTTCCAAACCCATCTGATAGGATGGTTTTTAAGCACTCTTTGGAGTAAAAAAAGTGCATTTTATGGGCCAGGAAATACTGAAACTAAAAAATCATTTAATGAAGCTTTGTCAACTGTTGAATGTGAAATTATAGGATATCAAATAGGTAGTGAAAGGTTTACAATTTGACAATATATTGTTTACATCTCACGTCACTGCATTTTGGGCAGTTTATTTTTAATAAACCTCTTTCATTTCCTGGATAAGCATTTATTTCACTCTACATGATTCACTGTATGTTTACAGCCTCTGGTTATTCGAGTCCAGCTGCTACCTCTAGAAGTCATCTAGTAGAGGGAGGTGAGGAGTTGATCTTGCGCAGCGGCCGTAAACTGGCAAAGCCCCCAGCAGGTAACCAGACCAAGAAAGGCCTAGAGACCAGGGTAACAAAATGCAGAGCTTCCAAGTCCTCAATGCCCATGAAAGGTAATGGGGAGGATGAGAAGGATACATCTTTTATGGTATCATACCCAAAATGTGTGCTCTCTGATATGTTAGGTATGTATTGACTAAAGAATCAAAAAAATGAAATGCGCAAAAGTCAGCTGGCCTTTGAAATTTCCCCAAAAAAGCATGATTAAATGGAAGATCCTGACCAGGAATTTTTCTGAAATTGTTAAGAATCTAAACTTTTAACTTTACCATTGAAATTACACTAATCATCCTTTTGTTTTGATGAGAATTTTGATGGAGTTCCTTTCTTGGTGCACATATACAGAATGATAAAAACTTTTAACTTTACCATTGTAAATAAAACAAAAGAGTTTCTGGCGTACCTTGGAGGAAAATCTTCATACTGATTTTTAATTATCAAACCACTTTGCTGATGATGTTATGCTATAACAAAACCTGGGTTGTAAAAATTACAAAGTTTATGGGGAAAATTAAAGTGGTTTGATTTTTGAACGTCAGTTTACCATTATAATTACACTAATGATCCTTTAGTTTTCATGAGAATTTTGATGGAGTTCCATTCTTGGTGCACATGTACAGAATGATAAAAAATTTGTGCATGCTGAACTATTGGGTACTTTCCTAAGAAAGTCTTTGGAATCTCAAAATCCATCTCTTACTGTTGAAAAAGGTACATTGGCAAAATTAGAGGATTTTGAAATATCACTTGTTTGTGGACTGCTTTGCTGGAGTTGATATTGCAATAAAAATAAATCACAGTGGAATCTTGCTTAAATAGCATCTGGTATGGCAAGCAGCTCCCATAAGGATAAAAAATATTGGTCCCAGAAATGAGCCTTTCAGCAAGAGATTTTTTGCACAATCATTTTGCTGGCATCTTAGCGTCTCTTGTGATCCCACATTTTGCCAAACTTATATTCAAGCATGAAATTAGTGATTTTATTTTGCAAAGGGTAATAATATTTTGTTTGTAGTGTTGAAACTTGCCCCAAGGAATAACCCACAAGAATGATGCTATTAGAAAATAAAAATATAACCATAGAAATCAAAAATAGAATTTTTCAAAATTGGGAAAAAATGTGTGCGTATCTGATCTAGTACAAACATTAATGATTGGTGAACATCAATGTTTGGCCTTATTTTCAAGAATACAGATAAAACTAAGGATACAGATGCTTCAAATTGAGGGACAAGAGTACCTACCTAACGGCTCTTGTCGATGTTGAAAATTTGCTTCGTATATGCATAAAAAATCAATTACAAGGCAGCTTTATTGAAGAGATTGTCATTTATGAGAAAGGGATAGTAATTATACAGTTCTAGTTAATAAGTTGTCAGCGTCATCAAGTGCCAAATATGCATTTCAGGGGACTTGTGCATGGTTCGAGATGTTATTGAGAAGAACCATAGTCCATGTCTTTGTCAGGCACCTGAAATCAGTTCTGAGTCAAAGGCAGCGCAGTAGTTCATTGGCGACTTCAAAAAGCTCATAGATTCTGAGGGTGAACTGCCACAACATGATCTTAATTGTGAAGAGATGGTTTTTGGGAACAATTTCTGAAATAAACCTTTATTTGTGCACACAACAGTAGAAGAGAATGCATTGCACAATCTGTTGCTATTTTGTACTAATCCCAGAAGTAATTGGACATCAAATCCCTACTTGTTTATCATTCAGAAACTACATGATGCCTTGAACTAGTATTAAGTCCAAAACAGCTAGCTAAATGAGACCTGGATGTTGCTTCATTCAGCGATAGAAGAAAAGGTGGGCCTGATCCTTGGTCCCATGCAGTGCCTGTGATTATCTCTGAGTAAACCTTGTACATATTTTTCTGATATGGAATGTATTATTGTATTGTACATTATATTTATGGAAAAAGTCATTTCACTAAATGAGTGTTATCTTTACAAGATAGATTTTGTAACAGATAATGCTCTAATTATTAGGTTCCACTGTGTCATAAATTTATTTTAACATTTATGTAGCCCAATATTCATTTTTTTGGAGAAAATTACACCTATATTAATGATTATATCTAAAATGATTTGCTCTAATTGATCCTATACTCTATATCTATCAATCTATCAATTTCTTCCTGCTTATGATTGCTTGGTGGCATGCATATTTGAACAATGATAATGTTTGTCAGTTTTGCATTTATCTCTACTAATAATGTTTTATCCGTTGCAGTCTTTTTGTTGACTATGCCTATTTTATCTTTTCATTTAATATGATAACAACCCCTCATTGTCTCTCATCCCTCTATTGTATATTTTTCTATTACTATCACTCCTGTAATCTCTGCTATCATTATATCTCAGCTGGCATATACCTCAAACATCTATTTATATTTTTCCAACATCTCTCGCTTTGTATTCTCTAATTTTCCTTGCCTTAACATTGCATTATATTCCAATACCCTATTCTAATTTGGTCTGTTCCTTCATCTTCGTTGCTTTGCTTAAAAATTAAATTTTTAGTACCACATAAAGCCCTAAAGTGCTATGGTTAAATAAAATTGGCAATTTTCCACAAATAATAAAAACTTTATTAATACGACCGATTTCGATGCAACTACATCATCATCTGGTAACAGTCATATTCTCGTTGTCTGCTATATATGCTGGAACGCAAGTACGGGGGGGGGTAGTGGAAAAAGGGGGGAAAAAGAGAGGGAAGGGAGAAGGAAAGTGGGCAACGTGGGTGTCAATGAGGGTGGAGAAAGGTTTCTGATGAGGAGAAAGGGTGAAAAATTAACCCCGTCCGGGAGACCTCACAGCTGGCTGGAAGGGTTTGTATCATTGAGGGTGGACACTCAGTGCAGCGCCAAACTCCTAGGACCGTGGAGGAAGGGGGGACCGGGGTTCCCCCTCCCCCGGCCGCGAAGATATCCATGCACAAAGAAGTGTGCGAAGAGGAATAAAGGTTGAGGTCACTGTCTATATGGTTCCAATGGGGGAGGGCGCAGGGAGGCGTGAAGGAGAGCCCTAGCGAGGGATTCAGGGTTGGGGTGGGAGGAAGGAAGGGGGAGAAAGGAGTGGGGACACAAAGCTTCACGCCTTCTTCGGGGTAACATGGTTAGAGGGTGCACCGGGGAGGATGGGGGGGGGAAATTCCGAGATATAAGGAGAGGAGATCACTGGTCACACGTGCGTCGAGGGAAGGCGATGGAGAAGAGGGGGGAGGGTGAAGATGAGAATTGGACTTCGTTGATAAGGTCCAAGTCCTTCCGATGTAGAATTTCCATCTGTTCCATGGTATCTAATTTCTTACCTTTGGTCAGGTTGTGAAGCACTTTAAAATATAAATTACAAAAATGTTTGAAATCGAGAAGGTGTTTGGCAAAAACAGAATTGGTGAGATCTGTGATGAAACCTTTCCTATGTTCGCTGATGCGAGTCGAAAAACTCCTGCCTGTCTGGCCAATGTACGAAGCACCACACTCACACTGAATTTCGTATACACCACTTTGGTTATTGCAATGTATGGGGTCTTTATTGGAGCATAAGGCTTTGAACAGATTATTGGGGGTATAAAATGCAATGCGGAATAGATCTTTGGGAAACTTGTTGGCAATTTTATAGGACACGGAGTTATGGAAACTCGATTTATCGACAACTCTCTGGCTTCAAACCCAGATTCTCTATAGAAAACTCCATTTCCTTAACGGAACGTCTTCTGCTTTTCACTGTACCACCCAACGCTAAGTTGGTATCCTTTGATGTAACCAATCTCTTCACTTCCATTCCCACAAACATACCTTAAAATACGCTCGCAGTATACTAATGAACGCCAATGTGGACCAAGCCCTCGTTCAAGAATTATGTTCACTCCTAAAAATTTGCGTAGAACAAAATTCTGTACAATTATTCTAATTTCACAGTCTTGGCAAGGAAGGAGCTTGGATAATCTGGAACCTTTTTCCTTGGCAGTGTGATGAATATCATTGCCAATCATTGCCATAGTATTTGATATATCTCTTGTTTACGTTAACATCTTTAATGGTATGTCATGATTAAATGACCAAATCATTGAGTCAGTAATGGAAATACTGTTTTTGTCTTTGTATTGAAATAATGTTTTGTAATTTGTCTTTTCATTTGTGAACAGACAGTTCCAGAAGTAAAGAGGCGGGAAATTCAGGATAAATATGTTTCTTTGTCTTTAAAAAATGCAAACAGGGGACAGCTCTTCTGGCAGCTTACCAGCAAATGAAGAAGTCCAAAATGAAGAAGTTAGCAGTGGAGATGCAGCAGCACAGAAAGGTCTGCAACCAAAGCAAAGGAACAAGAGATCTTCAGCAACAGGGTAATTCTGATCTTTTATTTATTATTATAATTAGCATTTCTTTTATAATTGGAAATATTTTATCTTAATAATTTTGCCAATAATATCCTCAGTTTGAAGAAAATAAAGAATGGAACGCTTATTATGGAACTATTATTGTAATTATGATCGTTTCCAATAGTGGTCAAGAACCATGAAATTATCATTCAAATCAGCTATGTAGTTTTGATTAGAATACTCACTTGGAGAAAGCTTGGGTTATATCACTATCATTGGCAGAATTTCCTCACTCATGAAAAGTTAACATTTTTGACTTTAGTTCTTTATGAAATGTTCGCCTAGCAAATTTGGGGAAAACAATTTTTTCATCAAACAAGATGTTAACTTGAATTACTTAAAATAGTGTACATCACATAAAATCGTAAACATTATGCATTTCAAATGATAAATGGGGTAAGCATGGCCAATTTAAAATTGTGATTTACAGTTAAATTTAAGCAAACTAAAGACAATTCATCAAAGTTAAAAATTGTCGAAACATATGTCATTGTATTTTGGAAAAAACAAAGGCATGATTTTCATGCTCAATTCATACAAATTAGGAATAATATTATTCAGTTGCTAGGCTCCAACATTGCAGTGCCATACTAAATCAGGTGCAATTTTTACAGTGGCTTGGAAGGTCTTCAACCATCTCCAACCACTCTCAGGCTCCCAACCTAAATTGGACTCCTAAGTCACACCCTTGTGATGTACTTGTTCAGTGCAAATATAATCACCAAGGTTATTTGCATGTTTATCCTGCTTTTATTTCAAAATTTTCTCCTCTTTGCAGGTTAGCATTGCCAGAAAGGGGATTCGACCAAGGTGTCAATATAGCATTAGAAGAAAAGGATGCTAATGGTGCCAAACATGTTTCTGATGCATTGCCCAGAAAACGTAAAGGCCCAACCAAAAAGAGGTCCCAGCATAGGAGATACATTGTGCCATATAAGCCGCGCAAATGTTTTAAACTTGACTAACAGGATTGGGTCAGCTGTGGAGAATTGCCATAAAATTGTGTTTCAAGGGTTGTGAAAATTTATCGGCTTCAGCTGCAATGTTAAAGAAAAATGTATTAGCAAACAATGTATGCATATTTGCTGCTTATTCCTATTTGAGTTGCAATGATTATTTGGTGTAACCTTTTTTAAGCTAAAAGACCCTGAAGGATATAATTCTGGAGCTAAAAAATAATTTTGGGGGGTGTTTTGTGGCAAGTTCTCAGATAATGCTATTTTGCAAAGTCCGTTCTAAAAGCAGTAGGACTGAAACACATAAAAAAATGCATTGCCAGTTCATATATAAAAAAAATTGAAAAATGAAATTTTCAATGACTTTTTTGAATTGAAAAATTCATAAAAGTCATTGAAGTAGCACTCTTGTGCATCCACTTGCAACTACTGCCAGTGGATTTTTCACATCTCATATGTCTTCTGGAAGGTAGCATCCAGAATGCTGCTATGCTCCCTCATCATGGTCTGCTTTATCACTTCAGATTTACCGCTTCACTTTTTCAATGTCAGATAATGTTTGGAATCCCTTATTGTGTACAATACATGATGAATGAGAGTTTACCTTGTATTTTCTACATTTGTATTCTGAATTTTAGTTGCTTGGGTAAATGGTTAAATGCAAATTATAAGTAATTATATGAAAGTATGCAATTTGGTTGGATAAAATTGAGTGAGAAATTATGATCTCAAATGAAAAACTTCTTTTATTTTCCACTGCATAAGTCAAGAATTGTTTAACTTTTCCAAAAAAGAGAATTGGATACACTAGCAGGCAAGACATTTTATTTTAAATAAAGATAACTAATTTGAGCTGAATTCTTTTAGGCCAATCAGTAATGATCTGTGCACTGTCAAGCCTATTAATACCCCTGAGCAACAATTCTATATCTGTTCCCTACACTCAGCCTTCTTGCCATAATTTTCAATGAAGGTATTCATAGCAATAAGTTTCTAAGAAAAAATATCAGGAAAAAATCTAACGACATTACTTTGGGAGCACTATTAGAATGACTAGTCACCCATTAGAATCTAAATTTTGATACTGTAATTCCTAGTCCATAAGATCCTATTTTACTCAAAAATGTGCTATAAAATACAGTTGCATCTTATGGGCTGGGGATACTTGGGTAAAACTTTAACCTCTTAGTACAAGGGTGGTCTGAAAAGGTTTCAACCTAACAAAGCTACCAGACATTTTTTCTGAAATTTTTAAGATTGGACACTTTACAGACCACACGTAAGCCAGTTAACCAGGAAAATACTCTAAAGCATATGCTGCTGCATCAGGCGTAGAAAATGGTTGCCTTTATTGAAAATCTTGATGGTATCACTGTTTGGAGTTGGTAAAAAGCAACAGAGATATAATATTTTGTTGAAAGTACTTCCCAAATCATTAATGCATTGCAATTTACATTGCAGCTTAAGTTTCATCTCGCATTTAAGCTGAAGCAAAACATATAAAAATCTGACTAATCGGGAAGCATTCCCTCTGCTGATGCATGCATATGTGTACATTGTGTCACTCCTGATAAACTGAGTCAAGATGCATTTACCCCTAATGGCAGGAGGATGCCATGAAGGCATGGAAAATAGGTTATTCAAATAAAAATTGCAGTAATATCAAAACAATATCAGAAAGTAAGTATGGAATCAAAAAGTTAAAATGATAACATCATGGAATCTCAAGAAAGGTTTGTCATATAGCATGGCATTTATGCACGAAGTCTTGAACTACCCTTCAGAACATGGAAACAAGGCTGCTGAAAGGCATTCAGGCCTATTTCCGACTGAGAAGATGGTAAAAGAATGGAGGAAGCAGCAGGTGGATGTAGTAAGTGTAGAGGCATGAGTAAAAAGAGTTATGTGTACATGATTCTAGAATGGCAAAACTTGAGGAACATGTTAAGAAATGGATAGTAAATCACAGAAATTGTACAATTAATGTTATAATGAAACTGATTTTAACTAAACGGTACAAAAATTTAATATTCCATTTTGTGCATCATTTCCTCGTTTCCATTAGATACATAATTTTTTCTTTGTACTACATACAGTAACCTGGATGCTAACAATATATGTCATCATATTTTGGATAAATTCGTTAATTAGTCCCCCCCAGAATAGCAAAGAGTACCTGTACCCTTAGCCTGTAGAAGTGAATCCACGAGTTATTCCGTATCCTGGAGGCTATGTAGTTTTTCGTCTCACAATTGCCGTTGCGAGTGCATATACACAAGGATGTAGTATACGTGTCGGTAGTCTTAACCTAACGAAACTTGATAAATAAAATAGTTTCTGGCGTAACTTGGTGGAAAATCTTCATACTGACTTTTGAAAATCAAACCACTTTAATTTTCCACATAAACTAAAAAAGTTTATGTGGAAAAGTAAAGTGGTTTGATTATTAAAAGTCACTAACGAAACTTGCTTTGCTGAATGCTGAAACTTACTTTTATGTGGGATATACGAAACCTCTTTATCAACTGAATTTTACTGCAGTTTTCCAGATAGCTTTTAGTGATAATAATATATTTAAAAAATGGAAAGAAAATCTTATTAGAAAAGAAAGAATAAGTCCAACTAGTCACATATTTTTGTGAGAAACACATCTAATAAACAATATCAAATTTTAAAATGTTACTTATGGTTCCAAAGCCTGGTATTAGCCAGGCTTTTACTTTTTACTTTATACTGGATTTTAAATTGTTTAACGATTTATATGTATGTTTATAAAAATTTTTTTGGGTAATCTACCGGTTAAGGTAGGTATTTCGATTGACACAACTAGCAAATAAACATTTTGGAACTCCAAGCAAAACCCAATCCAGCAACCTAAACTACATCAGGTCCCTCTTCATCTCTGTGGACTTCTTACCTCTCTTCATCCCGTCCAACATCCCTATCCTGTTCCTGCCCTTTCCTCGCTTGCTCAACATTCTCCCCTCCATTACTTTCTTCAACATCCCACTACCGCTCAATACGCCGTTCATCCATTTTTCCTGCCTCCATAAGAATTCTCTCAAAAAACCCCTCCCTCACCCACCATCCCCAGTATTACCTCATTTCTTTTCCTTTCGGTCCATTTCACCTTCTTCATTCTTCTCCACACCCACATTTCAAAAGCCTCCAATCTACCTCTAACCTCCTGCTTCAGCGACCACGTTTCTACGCTGCACATATCGTAGCTACGCTCCATATCAAAGTTATAGTCTTTTCTTACCATCCTTACTCAACGTCCCCGTCATCAACTCCCTCCTTCTTGAGAAAGCCTCCTTGCCTAGCGCAATTCTTCTCCTTACGTCCCTACCACTTTGACTGTATTGGTCCAAAACACTTCCGAGATATGTAAACTGTTCTACCTGCTCTATTTTTTCCCCGTCTATTTTAATATTTAACTTAGCCTTTTTCTTTCTGGAAAATCGCCTAACCTTTGTTTTACTAATATTGATTCACATCCCATATTTATCGCACTGAACCTCCAATTCACTCAGCAATTGTTGTAACCCCTTGGCTGACCGAGCAACTAATGCTTGGTCATCAGCAAACCGAACCGATTTTACGAATTCCCCTCCGACTTTCATTCCCACCTCCAGTTCTTCCCATGCCTCTTTAATCATTTCCTCTTCATATACGTTGAACAGCACCAGTGACAATGGGAAACCCTGCCTTACACCTCTTCCTAACACCGCCCATCCGGACTCTCCGTTTCCCACTCGCACCTGAGCAGTCTGAGACATGTACAGGTTGCGAATCAGTCTCCTGTCTTTCCAATCCATTCCTATTTTCTGCAATACACGCATTAAGTTTTCCCAATTCACTCTATCAAACACTTTTTCGAAATCTACGAAACAGGCAAATACGTCCTGATTCTATTCTATAATCCTCTCGATTAGTGAACTCATAACTGCAATGGCATCACGCGTACCTCTTTCTTTCCTAAACCCAAACTGATTATCCCCTAAGTAATCATTTGCTTTACTCTCTATCTCTCTGTTGATTATCCTGAGAATAACTTTAGCTGCGTGGGATATCAAACTTATTGTTCTGTAACCCTCAAATGATTTAGCCTTTACCTTTTTCGGAATAGTAAATAACACCGATCTCACAAAATCTTTCGGCCAGATTCCTTCCTCAAAGATACTACGAATCAGTCCATATAGGGCCTTCTTCCCACGTTTTCCTAAACATTTCAATAGCACTACAGGAATGTTGTCCACTCCCATGGCCTTATTTGCTTTCATCTCCTTTACTGCCCTTTCTATTTCCTCGTCGAATATGCCGGACCTAAGTTATCTTCTTCTACGTCATGTTCCTTTTCTATTACTAACCTTAATATAAAAATATATACACAGGTATGTATATAAAATATATATACATATATATATATTCATATGTATATGCATGAATTTGGCCAACTATGGACCGAAGACTTCTGGATGTTTACCATCATGCCATGGGTTTATGTATGGTAAGGAGTTACTAGAACTTTACCCTTCATGATGTTTACCTCAAGCATTTAGTTTAAAACTGTGTACACAACAGTGACAACAATGCCCTTGGGTGTCACAACGGTGACACCCAAGCCCTTGGTGGAAAAAATCCCAACCTCGCGGGAATTGAACCCGCGACCCTTGGATTAACATGTTTATATATGTTTAACAATATATATTCAACATATATATGTATATATAAATTTTTCTAAATATATACAAATATATATATATGTATATATATATATATATATATATATATATATATATATATATATATATCCCTCCCATGGACTACAACCTTGTCGTGGTGGAAGGGCTTGTGTGTTCCGATGACCCCTAGAGCTGTGCTGGCGGGAGTAATAATAATTACTCCTGGAAGGGTCACCCATGCCAGATAGGTCGAAGGTTAGGAGCCAGACGAAAGGTAGTCCACGCAGCGTCTGTTCCTCAGTGAGGCGGCTGCAATGGCGTCTGACCCCAGTGGGGCGGCCATTAAGTGATGGTGTCACGTTAAAAACACTATTGAGGAAGGCAACGGGAAACCACCTCAATTATGATTCCCAAGAATATTATGATGGGCACTATAGATAATATGAGTCCTGGCAACTACGGGACTCGGCCCAAGAGGCCGTGTGTCGTGCCCGGCAGCGGGAGAGGCAAGGCTTCCGCGGTCGTCATCCCACGAAACCCTTGCAGGGAAGAAATAACTTCAGCAGGACAGAAGACTCAGAAGAAGGCGAAAGTAGTAAGAATAGGAACCTGGAACGTCAGGACAATGTTGAGGAGAGGCAAATTAGAAAATATTAAGCGAGAGATGGAAAGAGGTAACATAGATGTTTTAGGCCTCTGCGAGGTGAGATGGAAGGATAGCGGGGATTACTGGAGTGACAATTATAGAGTGATATACAGCGGCGGGGACGAGAACCAACGAGGGGTTGCCGTAATTTTAAATAAAGGGGTAGGAAGAAGCGTAGTCAACATAGAGCAAGCGACAGATAGAATTTTACTCGTAGAGATTAAAGCAGAGCCGACGAACTTGGTCATTATTCAGGTATACATGCCACCGAGCAACCACAAGGAGGAAGAAGTCGATAGGATGTATGATGAGTTAGAGGATATCATCGCGAGTGTTCCTGCAGGGAAACATTTAATAGTGATGGGGGATTGGAATGCGACGGTAGGCGAAGGAAGAGATGGTGGTGAGGTCGGGGACTATGGGTTAGGCACGAGGAATGAACGCGGAGAGAAAGCAATTGAATTCTGCAGGAGACAGGGGTTAGTCATCACCAACACATGGTTTAGACACCACAAAAGGCGTAGGTATACATGGAAAATGCCAGGTGACTTAGAAAGGTATCAGTTAGATTATATTATGGTTAGGCACAGGTTTAGGAACAGTGTGATAAATTCGCACAGTTTCCCAGGAGCGGATGCGGACTCTGACCACAATTTAGTTGTTATGAAATGTAATGTTCGTTTCAAGAAGATAAGGCAAGGGCGGCGGGTTAAAAAATGGAATTTAGAAGCAGTAAATGAATTAACGAGGAAGGAGTATCAGGAGGCTGTAGAGAAAATGATGGATGACGGTAAAGAACTGAGTGCTATCGAAGAAAAATGGGAATGTATCAAGAAAGGGATATTGGAAGCCGCTAAAGACACTATAGGAACCGTTAACGGGAAAAGGATAAGGAAACCATGGGTAACGGATGAGATGATTGCAAAGATGGATGAGAGAAGAAGATGGAAAAATGTAAACACAGAGTTAGGCAAAATGAAGTACAAAGAGTTAAACAATAAATTGAGAAGGGCCACAAATAAAGCAAAAGAAGAATGGTGGAAAACGCAATGCGAGGATATGGAAAGTCTACAGAAGAAGGGTGAAATTGGTGCTCTATACAGCAAGGTTAAGTTATTATCGGGAAGTAAGAAGGCAAGATCTGTGCTAACAGTTAAAGATAAATGGGGTAAGATAATAGTTGAACCAGGAAAAATCCTAGAGAGATGGAAGGAATATATAGAAACACTGTATGGTAAAGAACTTAGGCCGACAAGGTTAGACATAGAAAAGGAACATGAGGTAGAAGAAGATAGCTTAGGTCCAGGCATACTCGACGATGAAATAGAAAGGGCATTAAAGGAGATGAAAGCAAATAAGGCTGTGGGGGTGGACAATATTCCTGTAGAAATGTTGAAATGGTTAGGGAAAGGTGGGAAGAAGGCCATATATGGACTGATTCGTAGTATCTATGAGGAAGGAATCTGGCCGAAAGATTTTGTGAGATCGGTGTTAGTTCCTATTCCAAAAAAGGCAAAGGCTTCGTCATGTGAGGATTACAGAACAATAAGTTTGATATCCCACGCAGCTAAAGTTATTCTCAGGATCATCAACAAAAGGATAGAGAGTAAGGCAAATGATTACTTAGGGGATGATCAGTTTGGGTTCAGGAAAGGAAGAGGTACGCGTGATGCCATTGCAGTAATGAGATCACTAGTCGAGAGAAATATAGAATACAATCAGGACGTTTTTGCCTGTTTTGTAGATTTCGAAAAAGCGTTTGATAGAGTGAAGTGGGAAAAATTAATGCGTGTATTGGAGAAAATAGGAATGGATTGGAGGGACAGGAGACTGATCCGCAACCTGTACATGTCTCAGACTGCTCAGGTGCGAGTGGGGAACGGAGAGTCCGGATGGGCAGTGTTAGGAAGAGGTGTAAGGCAGGGTTGCCCATTGTCACCGGTACTGTTCAACGTATATGTAGAGGAAATGATTAAAGAGGCATGGGAAGAACTGGAGGTAGGAATGAAAGTCGGAGGGGAATTCGTAAAATCGGTTAGGTTTGCTGATGACCAAGCATTAGTTGCTCAGTCAGCCAAGGGGTTGCAAGCATTGTTGAGTGAATTGGAGGTTCAGTGCGATAAATATGGGATGAGAATCAATATTAATAAAACAAAGGTTATGCGATTTTCTAGAAAGAAAAAGGCTAAGCTAAATATTAAAATAGGCGGGGAAAGAATAGAACAGGTAGAGCAGTTTACATATCTCGGAAGTGTTTTGGACCAACACGGTCAAAGTGGTAGGGACGTAAGGAGAAGAATTGCGCTAGGCAAGGAGGCTTTCTCAAAGAGGAGGGAGTTGATGACGGGGACGTTGAGTAGGAATGTTAAGACAAGACTCGTAAAAACTCTGATATGGAGCGTAGCTATGTACGGCGCGGAAACGTGGTCGCTGAAGCAGGAGGATAGACGTAGATTGGAGGCTTTTGAAATGTGGGTATGGAGAAGAATGGAGAAGGTGAAATGGACCGAAAGGAAAACAAATGAGGAAGTACTAGAAATGGTGGGGGAGGAGAGGGGTTTGTTGAGAGAAATCCTATGGAGGCAGGAAAAATGGATGAAAGGCGTATTGAGCGGTAGTGGAATGTTGAAGAGGGTAATAGAGGGGAGAATGTTGGGCAAGCGTGGTAAGGGTAGGAACAGGATAGGGATGTTGGACGGGATGAAGGGAGGTAAGAAGTACACCGAGATGAAGAGGGACCTGATATAGATTAGTTTGCTAGGTGGGGAGTTACAAAATGTTTATTTGATAGTTGTGTCCATCCAAAAACCTACCTTAACCGGTAGATTACCTAATAATAATAATATATATATATATATATATATATATATATATATATATATATATATATATATATATATATATATATATATATATATATATATATATATATACATATACGTTGGTCTCTGCTTGGGTTTATCACATTCAATATTTTAGCATCATTCTCAACATATGTTGACTCAGCCTACTGACTACACTAACTAAATAGATTAAATTGGAACAAACTCAAGCTTTTTTTAACCCCAATATATGTTAGGCTTCATAGTTTTGTCATTAAGTGTTAATGAAGTTTCAGCGTTAATCTATGTGTATGCAGTTTGAAAATTGATTGAAATTGATCCTTCTTTCTTGACGCAACTCGTCTTGTGCCAACCTAAATTCTGTCACATGCTAGGGAAGCCGAAGAAATTCCAACTCGGTTATCTACAAAAAAATGGCGCCATGATTTACTGGACCGTTATGGGCGGGGGCTTAAATAACCAAAGTATATTGAGCTACAAGTATATTTTCTGAAGATGAAGTGTTCCTCCCCAACCACATTTCGAAACAACTAAACATCTCCCTTGCCCGAGTCTGCCTCTAACCTTTCCTGTCGTCAAAACATAGGCTTGGCCCTAATTATACTTTTCGTCTCATATTTCACTATCTGTTACGTTAACTTCAGCTATTCTAGACTTTTATCATTTTAGTTACACCGCTATTGTTTTTATGTGAAATAATACTACAAGGGTTCTCCTATTTTCTAAAACTACTGAACCAAAGGTAGCTGATATTCGGTTTTGAAGTTTTATCATATGAACTTTGATTCCTCACTACTGTGGAATAGAATTATTAGTATTCTCATGTCCGTGGAGCCAACACAATCCTATATGGCCCAGGTGGAATCAAAATGAATTTTGCATGCTGAGTGTTTTGTTAACTGAAATGATTCGGACAAGTTTCCGCAGATGCCATAAATTCCATAAGTTTTACGCTACGTCTGCACGAATTTTGGTAGCTGCTGTATTTCTCCTCACATATTTTTTCTGCTTGATCGATCACATTTGATCAGAGTATGAACTTCGATTTATGTACTTCAACTGCATTAAACAATTTTATGACTGTAAGCTAATATTTTGTTACATAGGAGTTTCAAGTAATTGTAGGAACCATACATTCCTATTATTGGGGAAATTTCAGAAATAATTTTAATACATCTTTGAATCACTTTTGACTCTCCATCAATTTCACGAATAATATTCACCACATGTAGTGGTAGTTTAAGGGGAGGCAACCGAGAGATGAGGTAATTTATATTTACCGCAATATTATGATATATTTTCACTGAAACAATAAAGCAAGATGATAACGTATGAAAGAAATGATACTAATCATATTAGTAGCAATGTTGAATTATGTGGTGAGATATCCAAAAGAATGGGTGCATGAGGGATTGTGATTTCTTGGTACATTACATTTGTTTTAATGTGTGAATTTGAATGTTAAAAAATATTTTTAAATATCTAAAACGCTAAATTATTGCTAATGAGCATCCATTGAAACAAATCAAGAGCAGTTACAGTACTTCATTTTGCCTTTAAGGCTGTTTTTTCTAAGTTAATGTGTGAATTTAGGACAAAGTAAATCGATTGCGTTTGGAACAAGCGGGAAAGGAAATTCCTTTGAAAGCATTTAGTTGCTTTGAGCGTCAAACCTGAATATTAATGTTCACTTGCTGTTCTATACTTTACTTGAAGTATAAGTGCTTAATATTTAAATCTTTGGATGGTAATATTATCAGTGTACTGGGGTGGATGACTTCGAAGGTCGAGATTATACAGGAATGCCTGTAATTTCTTTAACAAAATTTTTCTTCTCAAATGAAAAAGTTCTCTGAATTCAACGGTCAAAACCCTGAAGTAATGTGTAAATTTCAACTTGCTATCTGAGTAGAAATCTACAAATTTAATTTATGGGACTGCGTAGTATATGCTATTTCACATTTACTCTTTCTCAAATTTTCCAAATTTAAAGTCATTAAGGGTCAATTAATCAACATGTTTAAGCAAAGTTGATTTTTGCATTTTGTTTTTTATTAGTTGCATTCTCTTTGTAAATTATAAATCTTGCTACATTTATCAGAATATCTACAAAACAATGACATTACCACATTTTTTTATTTAAGCTAAACAAAACTTTAAGAGATCCATTAAGCGGTTTTCCAACATCAAACCAGTTTTCAAGGAAAAATTTAAAATAATTCTTTTGTCATGGAATAATTTCTTTTTAATGATTTACTTTTCATTTTGCTTTAAATAAATAAAAAATGTTTAAATCTAGTTCAGAATTAACTAATTTGAAATTTTTAATATTCCATCAAAACTCATTAAACCTCATGTTGTTTTTATCTGCCAAATTTTGAGTAAAATAGAAAGGTTAAATTTTTGCTCTTTTTAAAGTAAATCATTTTTACTGAAAAGTCAAGTATATCAGGCTGATCAACTATGCTGTAAATCTAATTAAAGTTTTCAATAAGTGTAAAACATTGACTAAACTTTGTCAGTGGACATATGTGAAGAAAGACAGGTTTTCATTGATAATTGGCTAAATTGAAATTCGACTGATTATAATTTACTAAGATCACCAAAACTTGTATGTTTAATGGCCAATTTCACCATCCACAAATTTAGGTATCCAATCATTTAAACTGCAAAATGTATCCAAGGTCGCCTGCACAATACAATGTATTGGAAGTCTTCCAGGATTAATATACCATAATTATTGCATCAGTGAGAAATCAAGATTTTTCAAATATAACACTGACTCGTTGGAAGACTGACCTCCACAATGAACTATACTGATATATTGAAAATTGTTTATCAGTAATGTCATTCCAATTTGCCTTGTCTACATAACATATCTTTTTAAATGAATTAAATATTTTTGTGTATCATTACAAGGTAATCTGCCAGTTAAGTTAGGTTTTTGGATGGACACAACTACCAAATAAATATTTTATTTCGTGATTCCTAACAAAACCCAATCCAGCAATCTACTCGTTCCTCTTCATCTCTGTGTACCTCCTTCCTCCCTTCATCCTGTCCAACATCCCTATCCTGTTCCTGCCCGTTCCACATTTGCCTAACAATCTCCCTTCTAATGTTTTACATTATTCAACATCCCACTGCCAATCAATATGACCATCATCCATTTTTCCTTACTCCAAAGATTTCTTCCAACAAACCACTCTCCTCGCCCACAGAACCCCACTACTTCCTCATTTGTTTTCCTTTCGGTCCATTTCACCTTCTTAAATCAACCCACCCACATTTCAAAAGCCTGGAATCTACATCTACCCTCCTGCTTCACTGACCATGGTTCCGCACGATATATAGCTATGCTCCATATCAAAGTTTTGAGGCGTCTTTTCTTGACCTCCTTACACAACATCCCTGTCATCAACTCCCTCCTCATTGTGAAAGCCTCTTTGCCTGGTGCAATTCTTCTCCTTACGTCCCTATTACTGGTCAGAAACACTTTCAAGATACCTAAACTGTTCTACCTGCTCTAGTTTTTGTCCACCTATTTTAATGTTTATCTTAGCCTTTTTCTTTTTGGAAAAGCATAACACTCCCTGCTCTATTTTTCCCCCGCCTATTTTAGTATTTAGCTTAGCCTTTTTCTTTCTGGAAAATCGCATAACCTTTGTTTTATTAATATTGATTCTCATCCCATATTTATCGCACTGAACCTCCAATTCACTCAGCAATGCTTGCAACCCCTTGGCTGATTGAGCAACTAATGCTTGCTCATCAGCAAACCTAATCGATTTTGCGAATTCCCCTCCATTGTCACTGGTGCTGCTCAACGTATATGTGAAGGAAATGATTAAAGAGGCATGGGAAGAACTAGAGGTAGGAATGAAAGTCAAATGTATTATTCTAACATAATTAAATAACAGTGTACAACTCTAGATAAATTTTTGTTCTAATTTATACAGGTATTACATGTGCTCAAATAAATACCATATGTACAGAAAGCATAATGTTAGTCATTGGCCATTCATTAATGGGGACAAAACTTTAGTTTATGAAGTCTTAATAATTAGATTCATTATTAATACATTGAAGGAAAATCCTGGGGATACTATATTGTCTCAATTTTGGAAAAATCTGTATCTCAATTGAATTACATCAATAATATTAATCCTATAGGTAGTAGGTATCTGTGACCTCTGTGCTAACGACCACCATTTTATTTCTAGTGGTCATTGCTACAACAAAAACTATACAAAATGACTTCAGTCCACTATGTTCCAATAATATTCCAGTACAAGAGATTTCAATTGGTTTGATCACATATAGGTCAGTATCAAAATGAAGCATGTGAGAATGAAGGACAGAATTGTAACAAAATTTTCATCCCCAATCTTCTTTCCTCTGCATCTTTAGTTATCCATTGACTACACGTATCTCATCTTAATTTATTGTAATCCCTTCCTTATGTCTATGCTTGTACAGTTTTCATAAACACTTCTCTTCAGTCAGAATACATCTTCCATTGCACATGATCTTACCTGTCTATAGAGTAATATTTTCCCATCTTCAATGTCTTTTTCTACTCTTATTTAAATATTATCTGCATTGAGAGAGCTAAAAACCATTTATGTATTTGTACTCATTTCATCTGGAGTGACATTTTTTAACCTGCTACTTCACACTGAATATGAGTGTTCTTATCAGAACCTCATTTTTCTCTACAAGTACATGAGGCAATGCCAAGACCAAATCTGAAGAATGCTTATCCTTACTTCATACGTCATCATTTACTATTTCCTTGAAACTGTTCATTGCCTTCCTTACATATGTATATCTTTGAAGATATCATTGAGTATAGGGCCAAATTCTTGTTGGGCCAAACAAATGTTCTAGCTGATATTTTACTTCATCTGATTTCACTGTTACTCAAAACTTATTCGAGAATCTGTAAAATTAAGCAAAAAGAGAATCAGTAAAATATCTAGTTGTTGAATTTTTTGATTGAGTTTGTATTTAAACAAATAATTATAATTAGTAACTACAAAGACTATTGTTAAATGATAATAGAAGAACCATTTTGACTTCACATTAATTTAGCTTGTAAATTATTTATGGAAAGAAATAATAAATTATTACATAAAGCAGACCCTATTGTAAGTATTTCCTGCAAGCCATTGTCTCTCTCTATTACTTTTTCTACTCTAGCAATTTGAATTTAGCTTTCTGTGATTCTCCCAAATTAAAGCAACTTGCATAAACCCCTTAACTTTAAGTATCCAGTCATTTGGTTTAAATTGTAGGTCCATTTTAGGATGGTAACCAGCTTCTTCAAAATAAAGTGCCATTACTTTTTTCAGCAATATGACAGTCATGCACAATTTTAAAGAATATGATCTTGGTGATTATTTAATGGTAGTCTCTAGGCATTTTAATGTATCCAAATGTAATAAACACCTAAAATGGTGATTAAGATAAGAGTTCATTTTCAATTTTTCTTTTATGTAAAAACATTAGGTTATTAAAGTATTTATAATTATACCAGGATAAGAAATTCATTGAATAATATTTCAAAAATTTGAAAGTATGCAACAGTAAATAATTAAATTAATTTAAATTTAAAGTTTTCAATAAATATATTTTCATGAACAGAAGAACCTTAGGGCTCTAATTATATCATGATACATTTTAATGGCTTTCAGATTCTTAATGCTTGAATTTTAAATCCTATATGTGGAAAGCACTCTTATTTAAATAAACATACAAATCCAAAAGTATCAAGAAGTAAGAAGGGAAGACCTGTGCTAACAGTTAGAGAAGTGAGGTAAGATAATAGTTAACACAGAGAAGATCCAAGAGAGATGAAAGAAGATATCAAAATACCGTATGCTAGAGAACTTAGGCCAACATGGTTAGACATGGAAAAGGAATATGGCTTAGAGAAGATAGCTTAGGTTCAGGCATACTCAACGAAGAGGTAGAAAGGGCATTAAGGGAGATGAAACCAAATAAGGCTGTGGGGGTAGAGGATATTCCTGCAGAACTACGGAAATGCTTAGGAAAATGTGGGAGGAAGACTCTTTATGGACTGATTTGTAGTATCTATGAGGAAGGAACCTGGCCGAAAGATTTTTTGAGATCAGTGTTCTTTCCTATTCCGAAAAAGGTAAAGGCTAAACCATGTGAGGGTTACAGAACAATAAGTTTGATATCCCACGCAGCTAAATTTATTCTCAGGATCATCAACAGAAGGATAGAGAGTAAGGCAAATGATTACTTAGGGGATGATCAGTTTGGGTTTAGGAAAGGAAGAGGTATGTGTGATGCCATTGCAGTAATGAGATCACTAATCGAGAGGAATATAGAATACAATCAGGACGTATTTGCCTGTTTCGTAGATTTCGAAAAAGCGTTTGATAGAGCGAATTGGGAAAAATTAATGCGTGTATTGCAGAAAATAGGAATGGATTGGAGGGACAGGAGACTGATCTGCAACCTGTACACGTCTCAGACTGCTAAGGTGCGAGTGAAGAACGGAGAGTCTGGATGGGCAGTGTTAGGAAGAGGTGTAAGGCAGGGTTGCCCATTATCACCGGTGCTGTTCAACGTATATGTGGAGGAAATGATTAAAGAGGCATGGGAAGAACTGGAGGTGGGAATGAAAGTCGGAGGGGAATTCGTAAAATCGGTTAGGTTTGCTTATGACCAAGCATTAGTTGCTCGGTCAGCCAAGGGGTTGCAAGCATCGCTGAGTGAATTGGAGGTTCAGTGTGATAAATATCGGATGAGAATCAATATTAATAAAACAAAGGTTATGCGATTTTCCAGAAAGAAAAAGGCTAAGCTAAATACTAAAATAGGCGGGGAAAAACTAGAGCAGGTAGAGCAGTTTACATATCTCGGAAGTGTTTTTGACCAACACGGTCAAAGTGGTAGGGACGTACGGAGAAGAATTGCGCTAGGCAAGGAGGCTTTCTCAAGGAGGGGGGAGTTGATGACGGGGACGTTGAGTAGGAATGTTAAGACAAGACTCGTAAAAACTCTGATATGGAGCGTAGCTATGTACGGCGCGGAAACGTGGTCGCTGAAGCAGGAGGATAGACGTAGATTGGAGGCTTTTGAAATGTGGGTGTGGAGAAGAATGGAGAAGGTTAAATGGACCGAAAGGAAAAGAAATGAGGAAATACTGGAGATGGTGGGTGAGGAAAGGGGTTTGTTGAGAGAAATCTTATGGAGGCAGGAAAAATGGATGAACGGCGTATTGAGCGGTAGTGGGATGTTGAAGAAGGTAATGGAGGGGAGAATGTTGGGCAAGCGAGGAAAGGGCAGGAACAGGATAGGGATGTGGGATGGGATGAAGAGAGGTAAGAAGTACACAGAGATGAAGAGGGACCTGAAATAGATTAGTTTGCTAGGTGGGGAGTCACAAAATGTTTATTTAATAGTTGTGTCCATCCAAAAACCTACCTTAAACGGTAGATTAACTAATAATAATAATACATTTGACCAGAGAGAGCAAAAAAATATAGCCCTGGCATTTTCTAAATCATCATAATACTTGTCCTTAAGACTTTTATTTGAAGGCTTTAGAGAAAATGAACACCATCTCATGAAAAGTCTCATGAACATGTTTTTTTCTATACTTCAGCTTCATTATTTGACATGAAATTAATTAAAAAACAATGATTCAATTTTTTTGTAATCTAGCTACACAGGCATATACTTTTATTTAACTTTATTAAATTATCAGTTATTGATATGTCTTTCAGACTTATGCATGATCCATCTTTGCTTCTAAAATCTTAAAGGCTAACAATAATAATTATTATTAGTATTTTCTTTGATATTTTTTGAGAAATGCTATTCTCTAGAGGATTAATATTAGTGTTCCCAAGTCTAATGCAATATGTGGCTTTAAAAAGACAAAGTGTGGTAATGGAAAACTGAAAATCAAAGGTCACCTTGGTGTATGGAGAGGTAACAAGTTTTATTTGTTTTGGAAAACCAATCTCAAATGAACCAATTGCCATTAAGATTAAGTTATAACCCAAGGGACTTGCTAACAAACATTCAAAATCACCTCAGGCAGCTACTATTTCAACAAGTGCCTACAATCATTAAATAAAGCTAGTCATAAAAGCAATTATCACAAGTAGGGATTTACACCATGTAAACTCATTCAGTCAATTTGATGAAGATTGGTTGGTGGTAATTCAGGCGTTCATCCTTCCACTACATGCTTTTCAATTTTTTGCAACTCCAAGGGTAAGTACACAGGGGAGTAGAAAGAAGAGAAGAAAAAGAATTATTTTCACTCTAGAATGCTCTTCTACTTAAATGATCTTTGAAGTGAAGTCTATGAATGTAGATCAGGTTCCTGCAAGATATGGATATGGTAAAGAATGGAGCAAATATCTTAGAATACAATACATGCTTTTTCTGTTACATGACCCATAGCTCAAACAAAGAACAAAAATGAACCATGAAACATGAAAATATTTTTTAGAAAATTGCAGTAATATTGATGAACAATGCATCAATGCATGTCTACAATATTTAGGAAAGCATTCTTCAACTAAAATTTCATACTATTTATATTTTTCAATTTCTACAGAACAAGATTTCCAAGACAGGTTGGAATGGACGGAATTAGTTATGAAGTTACCACAATAAAAGGCTTATGGAAGTGTGGTTGTTCAGTGGATCAGAAATTTCTTAATATCTTGACAGGATTGCTCAGTTCTGTTCTAGTTGCCATAAAAAAATACTGCATTTAAAAAGTTAGACTGCACATTCAGTTCAGGTAGTACTTAGGATCATGAAAAAAGGGATGGAAGAGATGGAAAAATGATTACATAAGGAATAATCATCAATTGGGTTCAGGGTAGGGATATGCAAGTGTAATGTCATAGAAATAATGAGGTGACTGAAAAGTACCAAGAACATGAAATATAAGCAGGATGCTTTTGTTTGCATGGTATAATTCAGGAAGGCATTCAAAAAAATAAATTTGACAATACTGATGAAGATACCATAAAGAATACAAGTAAACTGGGTGGTTGGGCAACAAATCCAAATATTGTACGTGCCACACACTGCATGTGTGCATAATGTGAATGCTGCATCAATATTAGCAGTATCTCACTGGGCCCACTGTCACCCTTGCATTTCAGCTTATGAACAAAGAAACGGAGAGACATCAAAGAGGACTGGAGGTATTAAAGAAAGTTTTCGAAATCAAAATTATATTTGCTGATTAGCAGGCCCTAAATAGCAAATGCAATTATTGGTAATCACATAAAATCACTGAAAGAGGTATGGCTTGAGAATCAGACTAAATATAAGGAAGGCCATTAGGTTCAAGAAATAGGAAGTCCAAGTTAAAAACTAAAATTCAAGGGCATATAGTATGCAAAGGAAGGGCAAAAATGTATTATGGAAGTGTTTTTGTTGATGCAGCAAGGAAATCAAAAGAAGAATTACATTAGGTGAAGAATATTTTTCAAAGGAGAGGCAACTGATGGGAAGAAGCTTGAGAAAAAATGTGAGCAATAGATTAATGAAAACAAAATCAGAGTATATGCACAGGTCTCTATCATGGTATAGTTTTCAAATGGAGAAATTAGGCAGAGCAGAGAGGAAAGGGAATGATGACAGTTTTATGAATAGGATGCTAAGGACAGGAGGTAATTGGGTGAAAGACAGAAAGACCAAGCAAATGGGTAAGGGCAGTCAAAGATAGAGTTAGATGTTAGGGAACCACACACTATGAAATAAGGACAAAATTGCACAGATGTTCAATTGCACAAAACTCCAAAGACTGTATTTCTATTTATGTACCCATATACTCCATACACTTCCTCCAGTTAAAAATCTGGTCAATCAGGAAGGAGAACAGGAATCCTCAGTGATGTGTAAGAATGGAAATAATGGTGTTCAATCTTCAATTTCACAGCACTCCAAAGACCTCCATTGTACCTTCATTGTATAATAATGAAATCTGGTCAATCAGGAAGGAGAACAGGAGTCCTCAGTGAGGTGTAAGCATGAAAATAATGATGAAAAATACTTGAAACCAGTAAGAACAACCAATGCATAGGTGATTAATGGATTATTGCAATACACCAAGAAGACTAGAAGTAAATGGAGTTGACTGAAGGATTTTCCATCAGTTGGTAAAAGTCCATCTTACATCTACATCTAAATTATACCTTGCAAGCCATCGCAATGATATGTAGCAGTGGATGGTATGCCACCAGGCTTTCTAATTATATTCCCTCCTTTACCTTATGCACCTGGCACCCCACGATCCACCAAATGCGGCATGAAAAATGGACGACCGAACATCAATCATGCAAATGCCTACATATGTTACAAGTATTACAGGGTTCCTATTCCTGCTCAAAGAGAACAAGAAGTCACATCTAAAAAGAGCAGGACATGCAATTCAGATACTCATTACCATTTAGTATTCAATACATTCTAGATGGGCAATTCACAAATAAAATAGACTTTACATACATTCGCTTATACCCCACCGGACACAAGGCCACATGGTGGGGGACATTAGGGTGCCAGATTCTGATAGTGTTTTGCAGGAATTTAATCTTGTGTACCCCTATTTTTGACGATGCATACCATGTATTTTCTTAAGTGTTCCCCCTTTCAATTTTGTCTGAAATAATACTTGAATCACTGAAATACTTGAAAACAAATACTTGAATCTATCAGTTTGACAGTATAATTCTAATTTTGTGGTAATAGTCCAGCCTGCTGATGTAATTGGGGGCTCTATCCAAAGGGCAATCTAAATAAAGGAAAACTTATTGGTTAGCTGGCTTGAATGAAAAATAAGGAGAAATGTTCAAATTGCACCACTTAGGGGTAGTTATTTCTGTTCTATGCGATCATGCCTTTTGGGGAGGACATATTATCACTGGCTGTCATTGTTTGAGAGCTTTGATTGAATTTGACTATTACACCATTTCTTTGTCGGTGGAATTTAAAAATAGGGGGAGGTTGATTGCTCCATCAAAGGATGTTGTCCCTGTGTAGCTTCATTCTGAGAGGATTTCCTGATGTTTTGAACTGACAAATGGAATGGCAAATGTGGCTTAAGAATCCCTCAGACCAGGTTTTTTTTAAACTGGATGTCTTGTTAATATCTTATTAAACTGAAGGTTAATCTTCAGCAAACACCAGAATTCAGATTCAGAATCGTGTTGAAAAATTTGATTCCAAATGTTGTAAAGTCAGCCCACAATGTGGTGTTCTGAAGGGTGCTGCATGATTGGCTTACCTCCAATCCTCTATACTTAATAGAGGAGTATTATGAGCTCGATTTAACTAGCCTAAAATTATAAGGTTTAGTGTCTATGTGGTGTGGTTAGTAACTATAAGACGTATTGTTTAGTGTCATATCTATGTATACATATTTTATGTGATTGTATATTGTGCTCTGTAGTGTGTTATTATGTTCCTGTAACAATGACAACATTCACCATATGTAAATATGATTAACATGAATAAAGTTTATTATTATTATTTGTTTTTTCTGTTGGTTGGTCTTCAGTAAATCTTGTATTGTCTATTAGTTTTCTGCACCTCTCCCTGCTTTGAACCACTTCCTCCATTATTCCAATATTTCCCGCATCCCTCCTGGTCTCCTCTAACCATCCTGTTGTGTGCTTTAATCTTGAAATATAGTTGAATATTTTTTTTGTTAATCTATTTTCATCCCATCGCTTTAGGTGTCCATAGAATTTCAATCTTCTTTTTCTCATCATATCTGTGATTTTCTCCTTAGTCCTATATAGATCCTCATTTTTTCTCCTAATCCAAATATTTTCTGTGTTTTTCAATGGTCCTAGAATTTTCCTCAAAATATTTCTTTCTTTCCTCTCCAATTCTCGAAGGTACCCTTTCTTCTTCATCGTTAGGCATTCCGATCTATATGTAGCTTTGGGCTTGATGACTGTGTCGTAATGCCTGATTTTGGCTTGGATGGATATTGTTCTTTTCCTGTAATGATTTTATGTAATTTTGTAAGCCAGTTGCAGTTCTTTTATTCGTTCTTTGTTTTTTGTGTTGTCCAATCCGTTCGGTTGAATATATTCTCCTAGATATTTTAATTTATCAATTCTCTTGATTTTTCTATACTTTGTTTTTATGTATTTCTCCCTGTTGTGTCTGTGTTCTATATATACTGTCTTCTCATAGGAGATCTTCAGACCAGCTTTTTCTGACATTTCGTGTAATGTTTCCAGAATGATTCTTGCATCTGTAATATTTTGTGTTATCAATGCTATGTCGCCGGCAAAGGCTAGGCATTTCACTTCAAATCTTCCTTTCCCTTGCCCCATGTTAATCCCTTTCACTCTTCTCTCTTTTAAAGTGTTTTCCCATTTTTTCATTATCTTGTCAAGTACTAAATTAAATAGTATTGGTGAAAGTCCGTCACCCTGTCGAACCCCTGTCCTGACTTCAGATGGTTCAGAAAGTTCTCCTAGGATTTTTTATTCTGAATGTGGTACCTATAAGTGTTTGTTTTATTAGTTTCCTGGTGTTGAGGTCTACGCCATATATATCAAGATACAAAAATAAGTAATCACTGACAGACAATTTAATAATGGTGGGAATGTTTAAATTCAGTAATGAGCAGTGTTATTCATGTGTAATCTCGGATTTGTCAGTAATCTCCAATTGTAATCTTTATTGTAATCCCTTCATTGTAATGTGTCATGATTAATTCCTTTCCACGATCTTCACCTTACCCTTCTTTAAGACTTTCTACACAATACTAATGGTATAATTTAATCTAAATAGAATAAGTTGGCTCATCAATGAGAGAAATTTAGATCCAAACTAACAGACAGTCAACAAAAAAAACAGTACTCTTTTTCCCTGAAATTCTTCAATTAGCAAAGTCTTTGAGCTCACTATAAATGTCTACCTAAATCATAGATTTTTCATAATTATTTCAAGAATTCAAAAAAATAAAAAAATGCATGAGTCATTACTTCCATCAAAAATGTCAAAAAAATAAAGTAAGCCTAGGTGATACAAAAATGAAGCAATCACGGAAAGGCTATTGGACCCTTTTTGAATTTAAAATAACTCATCATTAATGTTGAGAAACTACCTAATATTCAAACTTAAATTAAAAACACTGATATATTCACTGCCATGGCAGAAATATATTTATTGTCCTTCAGTCTGCTGTATTTTTCAGAAATCACAAATCAAAAATAGCTCTTGAAATGGTGAGTGAAAATGTCCTGTAGTATTTTTGTGGCATTAAACATCTGAAAGTGATTTGATTGAAGATCAAATTTAAATTTGTACCCTAAACTTATACAATTCTATTTTCACTTAATGTTTCCAAAAAAGAAAATATTATATTCATTGGGAGCCTCATAATTTATATTTGACTATATCAATATGAGTTTTCAAAATTCAGTATAAAGATTTAGAAAGTGGAGTTAAAATGTCCACTATGGTGGTTTGTCAGTTTATATTCCTGTTCAGGTATAAGAACCTTATAAGAACCTTAGAAGAATATTGGCTCTTATGAAGTTTGTGATCACATCACTTAGGAATGGAATACATGCAATGAAGACTATGTGACTAGGTAGTGCAAATAGCTTACTTTTGGTGAAATGCTATGGCATTCCATGTTTAAGATTTAAAAGGGTGTGGATTGAGTAGAAGTGGAACCTGATATTTTCAGCATCTGTGAACATCGGTTGAAGGACAAAGAAATTTATGTTCTGCAACTGCTGAATTAAATGTTTATTCTTCAGCCTCAATGCTTTAAAAAGTGGTGGTATGTCTATTTATGCTCTCAATCATTTGAATTATGACACTGGCAAAATTACTATCCCTTTGGTAGGCAAAAATAATTTCTGGTGCACTGATATTTTATTTATAACTAAAGTAGGCTAATTAATATTAGTTACACTTTATTGCTCACCAACAAGTGAATATTATGTGTTTACTTAAAAACTGGATGGCCCTTTGTACTCCTTGAATAATTATATTAGAGCTTTTGTTCATGTTCAAGTTTCTACTCCTGCTACAACCTCATCAAGTAGTATTCTTGATGACATGGTGCTAGGTTACATCTGGTCAAATTATTCAAACAAATGTAGGTGTGTTTAATCTGTACCCATCCAAAAGCTACCTTATTCTGTAGATGTATTACTGATAATGATACAGTTAATTCTGGGTGGTCACTAATTAAAGTCTCCTTGAATTTTGGGATTAATGCATTTGTTAACTAAAGTGATCTCATATTTTTTGCAAGGGCTTCCAACTTTCAAAGCAGTTACCTTCACTTTCATTGTGTATTTATTTCATTCATTCTTCTTATATTTGTTACTGAGTCTACTTTGAATAATATAACCATTTTTTAAATTCTGCCTAAATATGGCAAAGTTGTTATAGTCAACATTCCAGATGTAATAGTGTGAAACTATGTTTTTTAACCTGTGTCTGATAATAATGATATTCAGATGGGTTTTCCGGCTTACATCAAGATATTAGAATTTATTGGGAAATATGACTGACTAGGGAGTTGAAACTTAAAAGTTGTGCAAAGCGGATCATGAGGGGCTAAATGATTTACAATGGTTAGATGTTTTTTTTTTTGAGAAAATTAAAAACATCAGAATTGCTCAACACTATGAAAGCTGTTGTGAGTCAGAAAAGAAAGTTGTGGAGACAACTCCATGATTTGCTTACATTCTCATCCAGTCATAAAATTACTTCCAAAACAGCAGTACACGTAATTCTACATTTTCAATTTTGGGGATGTAAGGAGTTGTGGGGACTGCAAATCCCTGCATCCCCAAAATAAATGTCCTCTCGTCAATTTAGAAAATATTAGTTTCCCTAATATTTTTTTAAACCTTAGAAGTTTTATGATAGTTTAATTATAGAACAAAGTCTTTTGTTACTATATGTAAATCTAATGATAAGTGATTTGATGTTGTGCTGAATTTCTTTACGACCATGTGACAAATCTAAATAAGGAAACCAAAGCAATAAATCAGTTTTTAGGGGAAGGAAGAACCCTGTGACCCCCCTTACTGAACCCACACTGCACAGAGATATGCTCCAATTGTTGCTAAAAGTTAATATCGTAGAACCACTGACAACTTGACACATTTCTGGGATTTTAATGATGCCGGGAAGCCTAATGTGGTTCTAGGTAAACCCAATTTCCTCTGAGATTTACGTTCTACTTGAACATTTTCCTGCAGAGATTCCTTGAGCGTTGGGTAATAGTTGGAAGAAACCTACAGGTCTCCCAAGAAGCTTAAAGATGAATTTTGAACTATTCCTTCAGAAACCAGCACTCAAAATCTTGAGAATTTTCTTTTGTGATTCACTTTCATACTTTTCGGATTGATTCCATAAAATTAAATTAAATACAAGATTTTGTCTTGTTGAGAAAGTGGTGCTAATATTCAATGGTTGTACCAAACGCTGAAACATCAAATTGGAACTTTTTAACTTTTAACACCATTCTTAATGGAGCTTTTGACAACGTGAAAATTCATGGAGAGGGAATTTGTTTTGGATAAACAAAAACGTGGTCTCCAACCACAAATATATTCCCATCGATGCTCATGATATTGGGACCTGACAACATTAAGAGCCGGGCAAGGGAGGTTAACATCAGCACAAATATGATGGGCTATGGTATTTTCATTATGAATGCTCAAGTATGACGCGTCAAGTCGATTGAACACCGAGGGGAGGGTTAATTTTGATTACAAGTTTTGAATTCAAAAAAGCATGCAATAAAAAAAAAGTGTTCGTTATTGAACGATCGATGAACGGTCCATACAGTTATGTACATTGGAATCTACGAAAAAGACATCTTTAACTGCGCTGAGGAACAACAGTAACTCATAAAATCGACCGAATCGTTTTGATATTCCCAATTCGGTGTTCAAACGCTCCTTCCTTTCCCGCCTGCTTCACTTCGAATCGCCATTGGCGGCCCGCGTTCACGCCGGAGAAACTACCCACCCACGCGGGACTAGCTCCGCTGGAAGATAACCCACCGGGAAGGGAGGCGAGAGTCAGTCGATTTTGCGACCGCCTTCGGAGAGGGACTAACGGCCTCTGTCGTGTGTCTTGCAGCGTAGAGTTCCGCCCTCATCAAATACCTCTAGAATTGGTGAATCACGCGCCGTGGCAAAAACTATGGCCTAGTGCACTTAGTAGCTTCAATTTACACGCTGGCAGCTATTGAGTCAACTTAAGGATTATTCACTGTGTTTTTTTAGAGCATCTGGAGTCTTTGAAAGCTGCATTTCCGGAGCTGACAGGACGTATTCACTACAGGAACTGCCTCGAGAAGAAGAACGAAATCGCTGTTGACTAAGGTTGGTGTATGGTCAGCCCTCATTTCGAACTTATTGAAGTTCTTCATTGCCAAAAAAGTTTTAATGTCCTCCACGACCAGAATTAAGGATGCAGCAATTTATATGTCATGGTTATGAGCGTGAGAAATAATGCAGCAATGTACTAATCTCGTTCAGATTCTATTATACTACTCTCCCTCAGTATCAAGTGGTTACTTTCCCATAAACACAGTTAGGTCGGTTTGGTAGGTGATGATAGAGTTCACCCAGTACTTAGTCCGACGGCGTGTGAAATTTACGCATCAGGGTAGGGGGGACAGTGCCTTTCCTTGTGCCGGTTATGGTTTCCCAGGAAGATATGGTACCCGAAAAATCACAGAGGTTTGATTGAGCTGCAGATGCCCATAGAGGCTTGCCCGAGAATCGAACCTGGCCCCTCCAGTTAGTAGTGCAACGCTCTACCTCTGGACTACTGCGACCCATGACAATAATTGTATAATGCTCTCAGTTACTTTTGAAACGCTTACGAATTATGTGAACTGTCTTAAATAGCAAAACTCGAATTATTGTTCACTTAATAAATTATGTTTTTGGAAAACATCTTACCTCTGACTTTACTGGTTTTGTGGATACATTTTCCGAGCATTGACCCAAATAAGTGCCAAAAGAATACCGGACTCGCATCTAAGATCCGAGAGGCACTTAAGTACACGTTAGCCATTGATCTCCGTAATTTTTCTGGAAATAAATTTTGAATGAAGTTAGTTGTGGCCATTCACAATAGCTGTACGTTAATTTCAGTTTTACTAGCCGTAAGAGAAGCGATAATCTTCTTTTTATATTCAAATTCCTTCATTATTTGCATTGAACTCAGTGTTTTTCTTCGACTTCGGTTCAAAATGATCTCGTACTTTATCATGGAGAAACAGCAACCCAAGATTCTTACTCCGGGAAAATTGTTTATTTTTTATATACAGCAGCTAACCACAATGCTCTGGTCTGTCTGTACCTATGCATGTTCTTTCTAATAGAGGCGATATTCTGCTGAAAAGTGGAAGTTTGTTTTTGATAGTTCAATAGAGCGATAGAAAACGAATTCAGCAACTTAAAGAGCAAAGAGACACAAGAAAAAGTCACTTTCTTCAGAACAGAAACAAAATTCAGCAAAGGGAGAAAAGTAGAAGAGAAATACCTAACAGCTTGTGTTTGCGTTTACGTCAATGCCATTATGTTGCAAGCATGGCACAATATTCAGGATTCTGACACATGAAAATTGTGGGCCCAATTGCTTAGTTCTGAGGCGGAAATATTTACATATTTCCGCCTCAGAACTACTACTAAGTAAATGCTATTCGTTTACCTCTGTCATTATCGAGAAGGAATTATTATGACTACTGCGTGTTAATGACTCGTACCAAGGAGAATTACTCATTACACCCTACAAAAATGGGCATGGCACAAAAGGAAGAGATGTGTTATGTATTCCCAACTCGACTCCGGTGCTGCAGTGGTCGATGCTCGGAGACCTGATTTTGTGCCGACGGGTCTTGAACCCGGTGAAAGAAGGGGAGAGCAAGCCATACGGTGCCCAGCACTCCAAAAATTCTCTAACTTTTTTTTCTTCATTATGGCTTCGTATTATGTGGATGCAGACCAACAACGCGAGGAGCACGAATCTCCTCTTGTCGCTGCTACGCCGATGTTTCAACGCCTCAACCCCTGCGCCTCCTTGACATCGTCATTCCTCCCTCTGTGCAAATAATTAAGTACTCGCGGTGGCAGCCATTGAGGGGGGTGAGTGGGTGGTCTTTTGCGCCACTTCGGGTATTTGGTTCATCGGGAGATTTTGCAATAGTGCAGGGGAGGAGGAGAGAGAAAGAGAGAGAGACGGCCTTAGCCTACTCCGAGCGACTGGCGCTAAGTGAACAGTTTCTTTTGGAAAACCGTCTACTACCCATGAATTTCCCCGCCATTGGGACCGGAATACTCGTTCTCTCGTGAAAATCTACAATTTTCTACACCACGTTCATTATTCTCAAGCTGGTCAACTATCCTTACGGGTGAACCCATTTCGTCTGTCACAACAGTCCCGTGTTTCTCCCTCACTGCGTCGGGAGTTTCGAGATGTAGGAGTTGGCGTGTGGTACAGATACGTGTACAATGCGTGGATATTATTTAAAAACTACATTTACCGTACCTGTACCTCATTTTGGCCCAGCATCTCGTCCAAACTTTGCACTCACCCAACCAAATGAGGCTGTTTATTTCTAAATCTATGCGGAAAATGCGGAGATCTGCACGCGCCGGAAGTGATTTGAGAGGAATGCTGCCTAACCCCCAGGGCCTCAGATTAGCCTTTTGTGAGAGGTTCCATAATATGCTCATTCGGCGGTGATGGCCGAGCTATCCTGTTATGTAGATGCTCCTGGAATGATGTCGTCTTACTGGTTAGGTACTCTTACGAGAGTCGCAAGTGATATTTCGCCTCAGCCGTGAAAACAACGTAGTGAAACTTTTGAGAGGACAAGGGTCTTCTTTTCGCAGTCTTTTAAAAAGAAATCCTGTTTGGCCGCGATTCGACGTTGTTGATGAGAGCCGAGATGGGCAGACGGCGAGAAGGTAGACCGCGTGAATCGGTTTATCCTGTGAAAGGATCTTGCCACGATCGGCTGGAACATTAAAATAGTGAGCAATTCCGATGTCGAGGTCAAAGTTTCAAATCCCGTCACCTGCCATTTTATGGGCGTAATTCAAATCTCTATATAGGGTCTGAGGGAATTGCACTGTAAGTTCAAAAATCGGGACTTCCGAGCAGGACGTTGAATTTTGTGAACCTTTGATGATCTTATCTGTATTGAATATGGACTTTACGGAAAGAGGGATATTCTTTTACCGCCATTCATTTACCACCATACAGCCACCCACTAGGCTGAAAAAATAGAGCTGACGGGAAATTGTCAAAAGCGCGCGTTTTTCAAATGGTCGTGAGCAAAATTGGAAATTGGATTTGAAATGATTGGACCAAATTAAGGGATGGAGGTACTAGAGCTGAAATGCCGCTTCTCACTTTATCTCTCTCTTGCCTACCCCCCCCCCCCCCCTTGAGCCCCGCAAATGCACACGGCTCCAATTCTAGTCCCTTGAGATGAAAGTGGTGATTTCGTGGAATGCCGATCGTTATCACGACCGGTTTGCCTTAGGCAGTCATGCTCCTGCGATTCATTTAACTGCGTCCAATTAAAGTTACAATTAAAGCGGTTTAATGGATGCTTTCTTGAAAAGAACAAGGGCCAAGAACATATTACAAATAGATCTTTTCATAACTGTCTTAAACAGTTAATTCTTTTCTCAATGAGAATGCCTGTTCAAATTTAGCAAATTTTGCGACAGCTGAGTGATTTCGAATGTCAGCTAATTAAATTATTTTTGAGGGGCTTGCGTATTTCCTTTGCACGTAGAACTGAACTCAAGACCCGAATTATCAAGGCAAATTTTCACTTAAAGCCTTAGCACTCTTTCATTTATATGTTGTATTCTAGTATTTCGTTATGGAATTCCTTTTGTTGTTAAGTTCGAAAGTCAAAGATAATTCGAAAGTAAAAGATATGTGCGTCATAGAAGTGCATATGCACATGAATCTCATGAACACTATTAATTGAGAAGGAATATAAGTAAATATGGACATTCAGCAAATATAAATCCGACAAATTATTTTTGCAGAAATAATAATATGCGTAATATAAATTTAGTATACTCAGCCACACATACATAATATATGAATATATATATGTGTGTGTGTGTGTTTGTATATACATATAGCACGAGAACACATAAAAAGAACACTCACAATAATATCTTGATAATATCGACGGACTCGAACTCCGTCCGGCAAGTGGAAGGCCCGTGGTTCAAATCCCGGATAAGGAAATATTTTTACTTTCGTGATCTGCTCAAAAACCGCCTTCCCCACATGTCCTGTATTCGCCTTTTATGTGTTTTCCTATCCCCTTTCCTTATACCTATTTCTATGTTTGAATGAATATATATATTATATATATATATATATATATATATATATATATATATATATATATTCACTGATAGTCATAACATACACAGAAACCAAAACACAAAAGAGGAAAAACTCACTGGTTCTCGAATTTTCGGTGGTCCAACCACCTTTCTCAAGAGGAATTAGGAACAGAACTCAGTTCTGTTCCTAATTCCTCTTGAGAAAGGTGGTTGGACCACCGAAAATTCGAGAACCAGTGAGTTTTTCCTCTTTTGTGTTTTGGTTTCTGTGTATGTTATGACTATCAGTGAATTTACATTGCACGTTTGTGGGTTTTCCAAAAAAGTGTATATATATATATATATATATATATATATATATATATATATATATATATATATATATATATAACTTTTGGACGGCACAATAGAACACAGAATAAAACAGATAACACGTAAAAGGTCACTCACACTGTAGATTATTTGAGCTTTCGGCCTACTCCGAGGCCTCCTTCAGGTCAGACTGAGACTGAGTGAGACTGAGTCAGTCTAACCTGAAGAACGCCTCGGAGTAGGCCGAAAGCTCAAATAATCTACAGTGTGAGTGTCCTTTTACATGTTATCTGTTTTATTCTGTGTTCTATTGTGCCGTCCAAAAGTTAAATATATATATATATATATATATATATATATATATATATATATATATATATATATATATAAGTTAAATATATAATATGAACACACACACACATGGGAGCATTTTTCAGGTCTTATGGAAAGTTCTACTGAGTTAAGAGATCATTAATCAAAAAAATGTCTACAATTTGTTTTGGGGCATTAGAAGAAATGGATTAGTCTACAACCATTTGCAGAAAGATACACATTCGGTATTACATTTAAAATTTTCTGCTGGAAAATATAGGGACCCACATCAAGTATTTTCGTGAATCGATCATTTTCATCCTAATTCGATCGATATTTTTCAGCTTAAGTTAAACAAAAAAATGAGGGAGGTGAGAATCCGTTTGGAGGGCACGGATAGATCTCATCCAAAATAATAATTTACTATGCTAGCACAGGAGTTTAATTATGCCCAAAGTATCATTTTGGCTGGTGACTATTGAATGTTTTTTTTAAGAATGAAAAAGTTTCTCACCTCTAAATTTTTCTAAAAGCAACGCAATAATTTACTGTCGTTCCCAAGAGGCTATAGGTAATGGAAACCTTTCATGCACCTGGAAACTAGAAAAAGCTAAGAATTTACTGGCATGATGACAAATATATCTCCTGTCACTAAGGTGTACTTCATTCCTTCCAATATTCCTTTGCAGTAGGATCTCCTCAGAGACAGCCGTGGGGAAGGCTTAATTGTAATGCTGCTCCAAGTCATTTCTACGTATTTTATTCCTTGCGACTGCTCTTGCATCCTTGGAATGGCATTTAGCATTTGACATTCCCTCGAGATTTTCATTAGAATAATACTCAAAATCAGCAATTATTTTCTCTCACTACTCTCTCCCACCGTAGCAGTAAAGGAAAATCTTTCCAGTTGTTAGGTTATTCAAGGTCCGAATTCCTTGAGGCAGTAGCTGATTAATAAGCTCTTAATGGAACAAAATCAGCTTCAACTCCAAAAGAAACTCTAGAGAAAAATTTCACCGTTAGAAACACATTGGTTAAATCTAATTGAAAGATTGGGAATGTACCGGATTCTACTTTTACATTTGAAGTTTCGTTTCAACCTGCGATTTACAAGAAGATAGAGAGCATGTGATTTCTTAGGAATTTCATACATTCTCAGGTATTTCGAGTGGCATACCTCAGGTATTTAGACGTTTCTTTCACGTTGCAGGGTAGCAGAAGTGAGGACAAATTTCGTTTCACATTCCGCCATTATATTTTCCGTAATATAACTGATTGCGGAGGCATTTGGAGTGTTGACCATCGTTCTAAACTGTTTGGACGTGTCGTTGACTCTCTGTGAGTGGGTAAAGGGAAGGCAAAGTATTTATCCATGCTGTTGCTAAGCAATGTTAGTGTGTTTGCGGTCAGTATCGCCCATATCGTATCCGGAAAACTGGCTGCATCCTTCGGCTTCTTATTTTCCGCGCTTATTTGCGCCACGACTTATATCGCTCGCGGCGATCGCTCGCTCCCGAGCCCTTGTTCCACTGTGTGAAGCCATCATTCGTCAAGAGTCCAATTCTTAGATGCCTTTCAAACCGAAAAATGTCCTTTTCCTTGGCAAGGCCGAAAGAGCAACTCTTCTTGGGCGGCTTGCCCACTGGGCAGGCGGGGTGTTGCCTCGGCGTAGCCGCTGGATTGAAGGTTAACCGCCAGTAGTGTTTGCGCATTGCCAGAAGAGGGCGTCCTTCGTCTCTTTCAAAAGTTCCTTCTACGGAGTGTTTTTGTGTGGGAGGGAGGGGGTGTCCGCTGCCTTCGTGTCGGATACAAATCCTGCGCTTAGGAATTTGACTATAAATGGAGGGATTGTGGTGGGAGGGTGGGCGGAGTGGGACGCAGCACGGTCCTGCTATGGAATGTCGACTGGCACGCTCGGCCCCGCCGCCTCGGCGCTGGTCGTTGCTTTTGCGAGCACAGACGGGAATTGCCCGAAGAGCGCGTTTGGGTACGTCCATGAATTGCAGGATTCAACAGGCGGTTGGTCTTGTCGTGCGGAGGATATGGGACTCCAGAGAGTATCATGGTTACGTTGGGCCGTCACTTGTGCATACAAGATGCAAATATTCCGTTTTTTCCACTGACTGGGTATTCTCAAGCTCATTGGACTCAGAACATCCAAGATTCGCCACAAGATCCAAGTATTCGGACCTTCGACTCGTGCGCTATCTCGCTTCCAATGACGTAGTATCAAGTTCACCCCAGTTTTCGTATGTGACCCTCCAGCATGCGTGAAAATTGTCTTCCTGGGAGAGGAATTGTGTTATATAGGGTGGCCCCGTCCGGTTTCCGAGGAATTACGCTGGACCCCGTGAGAGAGTGAGTGTCGTCTTGCGCGATGTCCAATCACAGGATAATCCTCAGCCGTTCCTAATCTCATCACAAGGCCCCTGGTTCAAGGGTTTAGGTTCCCCTATTGGATTTAATTGGAACAATTTCCAACTCGGTCTCATTATGACGATTTTTAACTTCTCGGATCAGTTTGGGCCGTGCAGGGCATTATTCCCGAGCACTAAATATCGAAAATTTCCCTTCTCGTCGCCCCAATCAAATCACTGAAACACCGGACTTTTCATACTTCAACGGCTCCTTTAGAGGCAGGCAAAAACCAGGCGATTTAAGTTTTTCTGCTCTTCACCTCTTGCTGTTGTATTTTAACTACTAAATACGTATCTTTTAAATAAACATGAAAGATGCGGAAGCTCGTTTGGCACTTCTTAAAGTGACCACCAATAATGATTTATTTCGGCTAATTCACTATCAACAATGGTTTCATAATTTCGAGGACCTCCAACACCACCCATAACGAAGATGTAGAAAGATTTGGGCCAAATTGAGACAAACTGGTCCCTTCTTCGATTTAACCTATCGTTGTTATTATATTAGCCATAAGATTTATAATTACATGTGTATAAATACATATAGACAGAAAGACATACGTTATGAACAAAGATATGAGCGTGATACTAAATCAGTCTACAAGGCTTGCTCGCGAAGTTTATTGTAAATAATGGGCTAAATATTAGTGTTCGCGACAGTTATCTTGAGGCGGAAGAGGGTCGAAAAAATTTCAAATTTTTACCTGACGGTACTCGCAAACACTTGCTATTCACAAGGAGCACATATCCGATTCCCCGATAACGCACGCGTTTGAACGCGCACAGTTAATTTTGCAACTTTTCCTACGATCGCATCTTTTTATTGACCGAACTTTTAAGGAAATAGTAATCTTTTTTGCTCGTGCTCTTGAATGCCTGTATTTTGGAGAGGCATAGCGAGTCATTAGTCCGGATAATAATAACACCGATTACTCCAGTTAAGCATTAAATTTGGCGAGTATGAATAAAGTGATGTTGTGTTCATTCGCCTTTAATATTTGTTCTAAACTTAATAATTTGACCATAGTATTTGCCGATATTCTTGTTTTTTTTACTTTCATCGCATTTACTCATATTCTCACTATATTTCGGGATCAAACAATATACGTGTATAATCATATACATTTGTCAGCATTTGTTGTAAACCTTTACCGAGAATATAGCTTTAGCTATTTTATTTATGTATGTGCATAACAAAACATAAATATGTTAATATATGTGTATATATAAATGTATATATATATACATTTATATATATGTATATGTATATGTATATATATATATATATATATATATATATATATATATATATATATATATATATTATTAGGTAATCTAGCGGTTAAGGTAGGTTTTGGATGGACATAACTATCAAATAAACATTTTGTGACTCCCCACCTAGCAAACTAATCTATATCAGGTCCCTCTTCATCTCGGTGTACTTATTTCCTCCCTTCATCCCGTCCAACATCCCTATCCTGTTCCTACCCTTACCTCGCTTGCCCAACATTCTCCCCTCTATTACCCTCTTCAACATTCCACTACCGCTCAATACGCCTTTCATCCATTTTTTCTGCCTCCATAGGATTTCTCTCAACAAACCCCTCTCCTCCCCCACCATTTCTAGTACTTCCTCATTTGTTTTCCTTTCGGTCCATTTCACCTTCTCCATTCTTCTCCACACCCACATTTCAAAAGCCTCCAATCTACGTCTATCCTCCTGCTTCAGCGACCACGTTTCCGCGCCGTACATAGCTACGCTCTATATCAGAGTTTTTACGAGTCTTTTCTTAGTTTCCCTACTCAACGTCCCCGTCATCAACTCCCTCTTCCTTGAGAAAGCCTCCTTGCCTAGCACAATTCTTCTCCTTACGTCCCTACCACTTTGACCGTGTTGGTCCAAAACACTTCCGAGATGTGTAAACTGTTCTACCTGCTCTATTTTTTCCCCGCTTATTTTAATATTTAGCTTGGCCTTTTTCTTTCTGGAAAATCGCATAACCTTTGTTTTACTAATATTGATTCACATCCCATATTTATCGCACTGAACCTCCAATTCACTCAACAATGCTTGCAACCCCTTGGCTGACTGAGCAACTAATGCTTGGTCATCAGCAAACCTATCCGATTTTACGAATTCCCCTCCGACTTTCATTCCTACCTCCAGTTCTTCCCATGCCTCTTTAATCATTTCCTCTACATATACGTTGAACAGTACCGGTGACAATGGGCAACCCTGCCTTACACCTCTTCCTAACACTGCCCATCCGGACTCTCCGTTCCCCACTCGCACCTGAGCAGTCTGAGACATGTACAGGTTGCGGATCAGTCTCCTGTCCCTCCAATCCATTCCTATTTTCTGCAATACACGCATTAATTTTTCCCAATTCACTCTATCAAACGCTTTTTCGAAATCTACAAAACAGGCAAAAACGTCCTGATTGTATTTTATATTCCTCTCGACTAGTGATCTCATTACTGCAATGGCATCACGCGTACCTCTTCCTTTCCTGAACCCAAACTGATCATCCCCTAAGTAATCATTTGCCTTACTCTCTATCCTTTTGCTGATGATCCTGAGAATAACTTTAGCTGCGTGGGATATCAAACTTATTGTTCTGTAATCCCCACATGACGAAGCCTTTGCCTTTTATATATATATATATAAGCTTATCTTATATATATATATATATATATTATTAGGTAATCTACCGGTTAAGGTAGGTTTTTGGATGGACACAACTATCAAATAAACATTTTGTGACTTCCCACCTAGCAAACTAATCTATATCAGGTCCCTCTTCATCTCGGTGTACTTTTTACCTCCCTTCATCCCGTCCAACATCCCTATCCTGTTCCTACCCTTACCTCGCTTGCCCAACATTCTCCCCTCTATTACCCTCTTCAACATTAAAACACCTCTGCCCTATTATAATCCTATTTATATCTAACAATATTACTTTTCCTGAATTTATTTTCTGACCTCTGCTTCAATGAATTGAAAGACCTATACAATTCAATTTCATTTAGTTAACTATGTTCCACCTTATTTTAAAAAACGTCCATTTATTCCGCTTTGAAACGAAATTTGAGTAAAGAAGTGAGAGAGATATAATATTGGTAATGGGCGAACAACCCGAGGAGTATTAGTTTTTTAGCAGATCTCCGAGGCACCCAGTTCCCTACTAATCTCTTCATTGTTCTTAGATCTTTGAATCGACATTTTTGAATACCTCTTTTGCATATTCCATCCTTAGTGGTCCTAAATAACAATTCGCTTTCACTTTTTCCTGTGGGCCATTCTCAAAAAATTATTTTACGCTAATTTTTATTTAAATTGCCGACAATTACCTTAGTTTTATCCTGATTTTATTCTGTATACAGGCTAATATCCTTGTCAGATTTTCTTTGTTATCGTATGTTACTGCTGTGTTGCTCGCTTGCTTATGATTTCTTGGAGAAAGAATAAACATTCTAAATACTGACAATCTGTAATATGCTAATCTGCATGCTTATTCATGTAATCGCATGCCTCCTTTTATCATGTTTTCATCGTGTTTATTGCCTTCCAAATGAAACATTAAATCTAATGGATGTTAATGAGCAACCCTGCAAAACTCATTTTCTGTATTCTTCTCTCTGCTTTCACCGATTTCAATCATTGCCGTTTTCTCTCTAAAGAGAGCAGGGGGCAATCTGCCGTGATATTCCTACCGTCTTAATGCATTCCATCTTACTCATACGTTTCTGTCATTATTAGAGTCCTCATTGTCGAAAATTTTCTCCACATCAACGATCGATTCTTCTGAATCGCCTTCTCTATAATGAGTCTGAGAAAAATATTATCATTTATTGTCATGCTAAGTGAGTAAAAATAGACTTTACCAATAGACTTAAAATTCGTATTTTTCTTTTACCATTTTCATTTGATAAACTTTTCTTCTCGGTCCTTTACAATGTTTACCGATTACATTATGTGGATGGAAATATTTTTTACTCCATTAATTTTTGGAGAAAATTCTTTCTCTCTACTTACTCGAGGAAAGGCTCAAAAAGTTCTGACCTGATTTTTTCCTGAGTTCATTACCTGATAAACTATATCAGTTCTCTGCAAATGTTTATCATTTTTGACATTTCACGAACATCAGCCGTTTACAAGTTCGTTTAGACATAATTATTACGGTTTTGTTAATTGTTGATTTTCAGAGCGACAGCATTATTGCACACTCCATCCTTTACTTTATAAAAAATAAGAGTTACCAGAATATGTTTTCGATATCTGAAAAGTACTAACAATTTCATATACGAGAGCTGTCCGGAAAGTAACCTCCGTTTCCTTGTAGAGTGGGAATTAGTGGAGGGAGCCGAATGTTAGCTGTATTGACGCATACAGTAGGTCACTGCACCTCGAGCTGCAGTGATTGGAAGGTAACACCGCTTGTTTAAAACAGCGAGTCAAAATGGACAATACAATTAAAAATCCCGTCAAATGTGAAGCTCGTTCAATAATAAGGTTTTTACAGATAGAAAACTGCTGAAATTCATCGGGAAATGTGTGCTCTGTATGGACCGTGATAAGTTACAAGAGCTGTGCGTCAGTGTTGTTGTTCTCTTAATAGTAAACATAAATGTCCATGATGATGACAGAAGGGGCCGCCAGTCTGTGGTGAACAATGAACTGCTCCAGAAAATGGACCAAACGTTCGTGGAAACCGGCGTTTTGCGATATCTGAAATCTTTAGAAAGTTTACCACAGATTTCTACGAATCTGCTGCATCGAAATACGACTGACAAATTACGCGACAATATTTTTTGAGATCATCTCGACGAGGAATTTCAAAATGCCGTCATCGATTGGCTGCAATCTCAGACAGCAGAATTTTATGCTGAAAGAATTTGAAAACAAGTTCAGGGATATTATTAATGTTTAAATAAAATACTAGAGAGAGAGAGATGTATAGCTTTGAGATGAAAATAATACATTTTCTGTATCTATTCCAGTGTATTTTATGGCATAACGGAGGTTTATTTGTGGATGACCGTGGTATATTTAATAATGATATTGAATAATTTTAACCCAGGAATGATCAAATAGTAGGCTAAGTTTCATTGAATTCTGCTTGGAGAATACCAATAGGAGAATACTAATAGGAGTACAGCAGTAAAACCATCCTGTTCTTTAGCACATGAACTCGTTTAAAACTATCGACTCACATAAGAAAATTACCCTACAATATTTTACAGGATCTGTCCCAAAAGTAGTATGACTCATTTTTTCTCGGATAGACCGGAACGGAAACGTCAGTCCGACGGGCGCCGGTTTCCGTTGCTGGGTTCGAGGGAGGGGAGTCTTATATATGGTTGGAGGCCGATGGCAGTTGGCTCTCAACCTTTTCGGAGTGTTGATCGTTAATTTGCGAAACCTCTATAACGTAGCCTCGTTACGCTCCCTCGTGAACCAGTTATTGGAATAGCGCTACATCACCAAATTTTTCGTTAAACTGGGAAAAACCGGGAAAGGTATTCATAAAATGCTCAAAGCAGCTTATGGTGATAACGCCACGGATATATCGGGTTTTTGTGTGGCACGGGTTGTTTTGGGAGGCTAGAGAAGTTGTTAAAGTCGCTGAACGTTCATTATACGCTTCGACCTCAAAAAGTGACGAGAATCTCGCAATAGTGAATACTTTTTTGGACAGGGATCGTAGATTAAGTGTTCACATGATTTCCGATGAATTTAGTATCCCTAAAAGTGATGTGTATAGGCTTGTGACCGAAAACATGTTCATAAGAACTGGTTGTTGGTTGATTCTACGAGTGCTCTCGAAAGAACGAAAGGAAACTCGCACGCGGATCTTCCAAGAGCTTCTCGATCATATTAGTGAGGATCCACATTTTTTAGACAATGCCCCGCCAGACTTCTTACTCTTCCCCCACCTCAAATCCGTGCTGAAAGGACGTCACCACGGCTCGGTGGAAGCGTTACAACAGGTCGTAACGAGGGAGCTTAGCAGCATTTCGGGCACCGCCTGCCAGAAGATGCACGAGGCGTGGAAAACCTGCTGGCGACGGTGTGTGGACGCACAAGGATGTGAGGACTTCGAAGACTTCTGAGGGAATATATGAATTCTAGCAATAGATTTTTTTTAATTGACTCAGTCCTACTACTTTTGGGGCAGACCTTGTACTTGATATCGGGAATGATCAGAGAAATTAAAAACATTGGATGGCATTGAAAAGAATGGTAACTTACATTCTGAATCGCTTTTTATATTGCACTAATTAAGATAGATATGATTTTTTTATTGAAATAGATAACAGAACGCCGGAGTTTTTAACGGATAGTATAAACCAGTTGTAGTAGGCGAGGCAGCGACGAGCATTGGAATTGGAATCTCCGTGTCACTCACAATGCAAGCTGATACCACCTTCAACGATGGCATTCCTTCCACTGTGGGTCCTCCCCACGTTTAGCTAGCCATTCTTCTCACAGCAGTGGCTCCATCTGCTTCTTATTCAAATTATTTATTCGAACTTTCACATAGTGACTTAGGACGCTACTTATTCAATACAATTCGTACATATAGTTACTGGAAGCGTCGCTAATTTCTCCCCTGCATAATCTTCCAATTTATTACGTCTGCTCAATCTCTATAGGCTACGATTCCAATACTCTTTAGCTAATCATTTTTTTTTACTTTCGGTGTGCCCAATTCATTCCTGTATGCTAAATTTCTCTTTACGTTTCGAATTGCACGTTTTCTGTTCCCAGAAAACGCACATTTAGTGAAGTTTTATAATATTTTATATTCTTTAAGTACCAATCAATCGATGCTGGCAGAATAGAAGTAACTATTATTAGTGATTAAAATTCATCTAACGGTTTTATAATTATAAAACTAATTCTAAAGGAAATAGAAGTGGTTTTAGTATCATTACAGTTGTTTCAAGAGCAGCCCACACATTATTGTTGCAGATTTTGCAAATAGCCGCATTGCGAATCCTGAGAAATTGTGATTTTTTTATTAATGCGAAGCAACGCCGTTTCATTATCATGTCATTTCATTTGCCGTTTCATTATTATTGTCATGTAAGCATTTAATTTCCACATCACCTTTTATGTATGCATGTTATATAGGTTGATTGTTTTTGTTTAGGTTTAGAAGTGCATGGGCCACATACTGTGGAAAAAAACACTGTGATCACAAGAGAAGGAGAATATACTCGTCGCAAAAATTTATTATTCAGTAATTTCGAAAAATATATTTTTTCAATAATCCATCTTATTCAAACCTGAATAATTGCGTAGTGAATGCTATATTTAATAAATTAAGATGAAAACCTTTAGGTTCTACCTTTGCAATTTGTCCCCTCAGCGGACTGACATGCAAATGGCATATAAAAGAGCCACATTTCGAGACCCTTTTATATATCATTCCCTCAATTTATATTTATCTCATGAATGGAAAAAACAACTACGAGTATCTGCAATAACTTAATATTTAATGAAACAAGATACATTACAACTCTATTTGCATTATTTTTCCTGCTTGTTGATAATCCGTAAGCCCTGATCTTTGAAAGTTTATCAACGCCGTCATAAGTTTTAAGACACTCAGAAAAAATATTCAATGGACAGCTCAAGGACTTCGAAGATAATAAATATTTATGAAGCATTAAGACCAGACTAGCGTAACTCTAACGACAGAATCGGACTGCTAATTAAAAATATTTTACTCTTCATTTTTTATGCTAGTGGAGGCACGTTCATTTCAAAGAAAGCCTTCCTCTGTGTCAGCTCTATGTCTCAATGAATGAGGCTATTGTCACACACCTCCGAATCCGGAGTACATGAGCTCGGAAACCACTGGAGAGACGTGATGTTAAGTTCCTTTGCAAAAAAAACAGGGAGTGCGATTTTTATATGTGAGAAGCTTCTTTGAATTAATCAAAAGCAACTCATTCCCTCCGCCCGAATGCTTTCTCTGACGTGACATTTGACCTCATCGTTTCCGCTAACTCAAGCAGCTGGGTCAGAGGAATGGGCCCCAGACGTGGCCAACTGTTTTCAAAGTTGATCTTGGAAAATTGCGATTATTCCAATCTCGCATAATGGCTTAAAAACGTACAACTATTAATGAAATCGATATTTGCAATTCTCCCAATAAATATACGTGCACACAATTTTACAATGAGAAACTACAACTTTGTTATTCGAAAATGACAGCGTATGAGTAAAATGCTTTAGAAATAGAAATATATATCATTATTTTATTAATTTAAATATTAATATATATTCAAATATATTATTTAATTATTTAAATATTAATATATATTAAAATATAATATTTTTTCATTAGAAAATGAATCAATTCCATAAAGTCAAACCTGAAACAACCAATTATACTATATTATGCATAATTAATTCGCAAGCGTATTATTTCCTTCACAGAAACATTTTTAAATTAACGGTGGATGCGCAACCACTAATTTTAGAAGGAAAGAAGATTAGCATGAAGGAAGGGGTAAACGAGAGGGGGGAGGAGGGAAAGTGGGCATGAGCGCTCGGGGGGGGGGGGGAAAGAGGTCTGGGTGAGATAGCGGGGAGGATATGGATGGTGCCGCGACTGGATTCCGACCACGAGGGCCCGGTTTCGAATTCTAGGGATGCACTTCAAGAGGAGTTCCCTATCCGTCTAATGTGACGTTTAACTGTGAACCCCTTTGCGCCTTGCAGTAAGACCTTGCGCTAATTCCGGCACCGGGTTTCTTTTCCATTTCCTGAATATCCTACCTCCGCTAAATTGCCCACCAATCGCTAATGGCGCAAATGACCTAGGCTGTCCGTCGTCTCTCTCTAATACTAACCACCAACCACTAGGTAAAGAGGGTCGAGGGAATCATAAGAGGATGGAGAGTGTGACTGAAATGTCAAAAACGCTGGGCTGGGAACCTTTACATAGTATAAGAAAAATAAGCAGACTTTGTGGAATGTTCCGCATTCTGAAGGGCGAGAAAGCTTGGCCAGAGCTGAGGAAAGAGGCAGAAAATCCAAATTTTATAGGGAGAAATTATCACAAATTCAAGGTAAAATGCCGGGTACGAAGAACGAATAAAAAAATTGTCTTTTCTTAATAAAATAATTATTGATTGGAACACCTTACCTGCAAAACTATTCTAGCATTTTCCTAATAGAGTGAATAATTTTAAGAAAAGATGTAAACAATTTAAATAATAATTTGATTGGTGTGTCGCGTCAAATTGTATGTAACAGCTTAATTTTTCAATTTTTTCTTGTTGATTGGGAAACTGATGTAAATGACATGGGGATTTTCTTTATTTTGTTTTAAAGTTTTGTGTTTAGAAGTTTTCTCTAACAGTATTTTTTAATGACTGATTTTATTTATTATCTTTTGTGATATTGATTGGATTTGAGATGTCATGTTAATTTTTCCAAGGCAAGTTTGATTATAATACTTCGGACTTGGGTGCCACCTGACATTGTCTATCTGCATATGCAAGTTTTAATAATAATAATCGATCGTGCTTGGGGGCGGTAGTGATCCAACGTGGTACACTTAATTCGGAGTACAGATACTATTACAGATGCCAAATGCCAGCATCCTCCAAAATCTATGGTTGGAGCAAGACTATAAGGTAGAAAAAGGGAGAGAAATTAAACAAGTAGCGATTGCCAAAAGTTCCGTTACGAATTATGTTTAGGAAGCGTGAGAAAGGCCAACAGAGAGGAGAGATTTAAAATTGAAAAGTGATGCATTAAAAATAAAAAGTAGAACAGAGTTTACATCAAAAGAAATAAATAACATTGCTAGAGGTTCAGGATGAGGCAAGATGGGATGGGTGAAAATTCAGGTTATTATGTGGGAGAGAGTGATTGTTCAGAATGGGACAGGATACCTCCCATACCTGCACTTCTAGCCACAATATATATATATATATATATATATATATATATATATATATATACACATATATATGCACCACCTACTTCCCTGGCATCCAGTCCCTTAAATTCATCCTCAAAGACCTGTACCCCATCCTCAAAAATCACAACGTTTCGTCCAACCTTCTTCCTAAATGCCCTTCTGTTACCTTCAAACGGCCCGCCAACCTATCAGATCTCAAATCCACCAAGCCTCTTTCCAAAACCCCCTCCCACCCCCAGAATCACACCCACTCCGTGCTTGCGAGCAAGATGCAAAACTTGTCCTATTTTCACCACTCCACCCCTTTCTATCCCACCTTTTAACTCTCTCCCGCCCTTCCCCCACTCCTTATGCACATCTCAGAATGTAATCTATCTTCTGACTTGCAAACTCTGCCCGGCATTTTATATAGGCCAGTGCTCTACACCCCTGAACCTCAGGGTGAACAATCATCGCGCCTCATGTAATCCCTCTTCTCCGTCCGCCGGTCTTCCCATCCCAAAACATGCCTCCCACCACAACACCCCCTTCAACCACTGTTACAATATTTCCGTGCTAGCATCCCTTCCCCCATCCGATAACCCTATAAAATTAAAAACAATGGAATTAGCATTTATATGGCTGTGTAAAGCCTATCAACATCCGGGTCTCAATGTCGTTCACTAAATGGGGGGGGGGCTGGGGTGGATGGAGGTGGATTTGTTTCTTGCGAGGTGGTGGTACAATTTATTCATCCGTATACATTTTGTCATCCTTGTCCTGGGTTTTGACTTATCAAACCCTTATGATGACTTGGTGAGTTGATGCCTTGGTCATGGGTGTTGTGGTATCTATGGATGAATTGTTAGTTTTCTGTGTCGCTTGTTACCATTTCCGCATCCTCCTTATTCCATCTCCGCTCCCCTCTGGCCTCCCTTTCCCCCTTCATAACCTCCTCCTTCACCCCTCTCCCACCACCTGTTCTCCGCTCCGCTTTCTCCCCCTCCACATACCCCTCCTTCACTCCTCCCCCACTACCTGTTTTTTCCCCTCTCCCTCGTCCCCTACTCTCTCTGCACCACGCATCCTTTTCTCAGTCATATCTTATCTTCCGAAGAATACGGAGCTCGAGTCCGTCGAAATTATCAAGATATTATTGTGAGTGTTCTTTTTATGTGTTCTCGTGCTGTGTTACTGTCTAAGTTTTTATATACATATATACACACACACACACACACACACACACACACATATATATATATATATATATATATATATATATATATATATATATATATATTATACATATATATACACACACACACACACACACACACACACATATATATATATATATATATATATATATATATATATATATATCCTTAAACGCAAATTCTGTCCTGTCATTCACATGCACCACTCCTCTACATGTGCCTGTCAACCACTCAACAATACCAGAAAACAGTAGTTTTGAGGGGCGGAATTGCTAAGGTCATTTGGGCCATTAGAGATGCATAGGAAAGGAAGAATGGTAGAGAGAAACCCGGCATCCGTATAGCCTACTTTTAACGAAAGACGCCACGGGGTCCTCAGTTTAACGACGTACTCACTTGAGGTGCTCTCAACAATTCACCTCAAGTATGGATCGGGATACCACTGAAAGGTATCTGTCATCTTGGGGATTCGGAACCTCTCGGTGGGAAGCCAGTACGGTAGCCACCACACCATCCCGATCCCCACCATAACAGAATACACGCATAAAATTATAGATAGCTAGAAAAAAGGATTAATTGAAACATCGAACAAAAACTACTCACTTCAATATTTGAAGGTTCCAGGCACCTTCATCAGGCTACGGTGATTCACTGACGAGAAGATATGGAGTCGAGGGAATGCTGCGGGAGAGAGCATAAGTAATCGGTTTGTTTACTTACGTTTATGACTTTCTGATTTACTGAAAAATGCTTGCAAATCCTTAGCTGACTGACAAACTAAAACTTGATCATCCGCAAACGTAACTGATTTTATGCATTCCCATCGACTTTCGTATCTATCTCCATTTCTTCCCATACCTCTTGTGCATGGTTGTATACGTTCAATAGCACAGGCTATAAGAACACCTCTGCCTTACCTCTCTTCCTAACACAAGATCCCGATTCTCCATCCACCAGAGTCATCTGAAAAGAAAGATACGATAGGTTGCAGATAAGTCTCCAATGCTGAATCGCCCTGCCTAAATGCATTGTTTTAATTTGCCGCTGTGCCCACCAAAGAGCAAAACCACGAACAAACTGATTGAGGTCTGTGTGGATAATCCCTCGCGAGAGGACTTCCAAACAAGTGCAAGGGGCGCGCTGCCTGCCATCTCCTTTCCCCAGTTTGATCGACGGCGGAACTCCGGCTCCTCTTCCTCCCATCACTCAACCTCCTCTCCCTCCACCTACCTTCCTCCCCGAGAACTGAAATGCTTCTGGGCAAAGGTCACTTGGGGTGCTGCCGACTGAGGAGCAAAGAGTCCCATTCGTATTTTGCTCTTCGTTTAAATAACCGTTAAATTAATCAAAAGGGTTTCCTGTTTATGATTGATCGAAAATTGAAAAATATGTTTTTTCGATATCGTTAAATTCAGCATTATTTTCACTCATGAAGGATTCTTGGGCCTTCCATGGATGGAACCCCTGACCCGGTGGAAGACCCGAGAATCCTTCATGAAGCAAATACGCCGGGAAAGCACCAGATATTACTTCAAAATCATAATTAACGAATGAATCAAAACGTATTCCAGCAAAACGCTATCTGAAATTAATGATATAATGAGAATATATGAAAGTAAATTTGGATTTTTAATGTTTAACTTGGCCCCTGAAATTTGGAAATTAGGCAAGTTGGCGCCAACCATTAGCCTGAGCTATGCGCAGTGTCTAAAGTCGTTCGTGAAGATATTCCAGTGAGGGGACGCTGAGCTCAGAACTTCGAGGACTAAACTCGAGAGAGGATGAATGGTCAAAGTCCACCAGTAAACCGTTTCGCTTCCGGTATATCTCAAAACTGCGCCAACACAGTTGGATTAAGTGAGAATATGCAGAAATACAGAGTGCGTTCCGAAAGTAATGCTATTGAATTTTCCGCGCGGCTCCTGTGAGTGGAATCGAACCACTTGGAATAGGTGGAGGGGACGTTAAGCTTTGCCACGAAACCGGTCTCAGCGCTCTCCAAGCTGAGGAAGGGGCAGGACATCAGTTTTGAAAACCTCGGCGCGCTGACCATGGCACGAAAAACCTGTACTGTGCGCCGTATTGCCTGTATTATTGCGGCGGATGGCTCGTCTGTTTGCGCGAGCGCGAAAGTATTGCGTCCAAATCGAACAGTGAGGATATGAACATTTCTTTGTAGCGATTTGACGTGAGCAGCATGAAAGTTAAGCAGTGAGAGCTGAATAACACACGTAAGAGAGGATAAATTGACTGCGTCGACAACTTGACTGAATTCCCTTACCAAGGGCATAGGTTTGATTTCTGAAATCGAAAGTTGGGGTGATCTGTGCTCTCAAGGAGTGCCGTATGGCTTCTGTTGCCGCTACATTAGACTCTTTGTTCCGTTAGATGAGACATATGGTGATTTAACGGCCATAGGTATCATATAGTTCTTGTTATTATGGGTGCACCCTATTCTATTGATAAAGCTAATAGAACAATAATTTAATTTGTTATTCCAATATTTTACATGCTTCTTAATTAACTTGTTGCCTCTCCAGGGAAAAATATACGATTAAATACACAGATGCATGTGTGATGGGTGTAGTCATAGCCGGAATTCAGCTAAGACCTCTGAATTATGCAAGAAAGGGTGCATAAATTATACAAGCAAGTATCATTTTCGAGACAAAGATACTATTCCGTTTTTGGCCATAAAATTTACTTTGAAAATGCTTTCAAACGAACCGACGATCCGCATAACTAGTCAAAGATCTCATCCCGCAATGAATTAAGAATAGTTATCCGTCGGTTTTGGGGCAGCCAGATTCTGACCAAGAGATCACGTCATATCCCGACGCCAAGTGTTGCATATTGTTCACACATCTCAGGTGAAGCAACTGAACTATCCATCCTTTTGATTTCCCCAACTGATACGCACAGTGGAAATGAGAAATACGCCTGCTCTACAAGTGTGTTTCACCGACTGTTTCCATGAGTTGTTCTGTGTGGAAGATTACGCATTGGATATGCTCATTGTTGGTTACATGAGAAGTCTGCCAAAAGTTAAGGACACTTTTTCAATCCGATATGTAGTCGTTGATACTTTTCTAGCGTGCCGGTGGAAGGGTAAAAGCCCAGAGCGGAAACAAAGACAAAAAATATGACCAATCTATAGGTGTCTCACTATATCTATATATACGATATATATCGTATATAATCTATATACCTCTCCTCAATAGGTTTTAGGGGAGAGTGTAGAGATATTCCCTGGTACAACTCCACACGGTTAATAATATTCATTTAGTCATAGCTGAGAAACTAGTTCACACCCCCATGCCAGTCACGGTTTTTTGGAATGATCTGACGTCCAAAGCGCCGTATAATGTTCGAGTCCTCTCTCAGATTTGCTGTGAAATAACATTGCGCACATGGATTTCAAAAGTAGACGTCAGCAAAAAGAATACGCAAATTAAAACTCTCTCGCTCTCTTTGAGTCCGTTGAAACTAATACTCGATATTTCGCGTTTGAGTGGACACATGCAAAATGTTACACCTAGAAGATGAGCATGCCGATGAGCCTGTGTACCTCAATTCTAACACTAATGTACCACATATCATTATTTCAGAGCTTTAAATGTTCATTGATCAAATGAGATCATTGCCAAATAGTTAAGTTAAAGAGTCGAGTTACATTCAAACGGCAGGAAAAATTTCCACTGAAGTGGATTTATAATAAATTTTCTGCGATTAATTTTAGAAAAAAAGCTCATGCAAACATTACTCTATTCAAATAAAAGAGATACGAATTGATAAACACAGTACAACGACCAAAAAAAACGAAAGATATATGAAAATTTACGTATTTTAACAACATTGACAAAATTTCTTTTTGTCAGTAGCGTTCGTGAATTTGCGAGTTTCTGTGACTCTAGTTGTATAAAGAGGGTATTCTGGGTAGAGTTTAGATATTATAAAATAATGAAGCTGCATAAAAATTTTGAAAAAAAGTAGGACATTTGGATTCGATAGGTCTAGAGAGAGTTATAGAAACTGCTCGGTGAATTAAATAATCCTAATGAATAATTGGGGTAGGAATGAAAGTAGGCTAAGAGCCTATCGTAAGTCAAGTCGGTCGAAGATAAGGATTCAGTTAGCCAGTCAGCCAAGGACCTACGGATATGCAGGTCAAATATCTATGAGAGAAAATAAAATGATTAGTTTCTAAAGGGTGTAATTCTTACATCTAAAAGCAGAAGTATTTTATATAAAACATCTGCTTTAAGATGCAGGCCAAATTGAACACTAAATCAGAAACTAAAGGTGATGGCTACTTCGAGTGTTATGCGAAGAACAGTTTGGGGTGCACTTTCTAAAAATGGAATTTGTAGTGTAGATGAAAAAATTACATTAAACAAAGAGATATGTCTTTAAAAATAGTATATGCATATTTTGGAGGTAAATAAGACCTGAGTATGGAGAAAGATTGAGAAAATAATATTGAAAAATGAGCCATTAAGGAGTGACTGAATTTTGGCTGGAAAGATGGAAAAGGATAAGTAGGCAGCAATGGATAAAAACGAGGAAGTACTAGCCGTGGTGGGGAGGAGAGGGGATTGTTGGGATAAAACCAGAGTAATAAGGAAAGATGGATACGGAACATTTTGATTGGCAATGGGATGTTGAATACTGTGATAGAGGGGAGAACGTTAGGCAAACGAGGAAGGGGCAGGAATACGATAGGGATGTTGGACGGAATGAAATGAGGAACGACATGCCTCAATTCGAATCCCGACCACATCTTTCTGGAAATCCTCAGCTTCACCCGAGCTGGGTGATTTTCGGGTTTCAGGGAAACCCTGGTCACTGGGAAACCATAGCCGGCCAAGGCAATAGAATCTGGCTACCCAACCATGATACGTGAAATTCACACGCCGTTGGGCCTGCGTGAATATACACGCTCGACAAATATACACAATATGCGTTATATATATATATATATATATATATATATATATATATATATATATATATATATATATGTGTGTGTGTGTTTGTGTATATGTATTTATTTAGGTTTCGAATTTTCGGTTGTCCACGTCACCATTCTCAAAGAAGAGAAGGACAGAACCTGTCCTAACTTCATATACATTATTATTCACGTCCGTGAGACTATAACAAAAGTTATATATTTGTATATAATTATATATGTGTTTTTAATATATATATATACATAATTTCGGCCAGTAGTTCTATCCTTATTTTACTCCTTCCTCACTAACCTAGCGTTCTCCTCTCTTATCGAAATCTTCAGCAACACATCGACAAGGAAAAAGTTCTTTATCCAACGTTCGTTTATGCTTTGAATCACTGCTAAAAATTCCTCTCGCATCGGCGCCGACAAAACCACTCTTCGTATAAAAGTTCGCATTAATATTTGGTCAACATCTTTGCTCTGTGTCCCAGTCATCAACTTATGAAAACTGTCCTAATGCAATGCTTCATCCTATGCTCCCGCACTACTCAGATAATTTTAGTCAAAAACAATTCAAAGATACGTAAATTCCACCTACTTTAGTTTTTGCCCTTCAATTTATAAGTTTTACTTAGCCTTTCTCTTCCTCGAAAACCGCGTGACCTTTATTTTATTTAGATCGATTCTCGTTCCACACCTATCCCAATGACTTCCTACTCTGCAGTGACTACAATCCTCGCAACCCCTTTGCTATCTGGCTAATTAAAACTTGATCATCTGAAAAATCTACTGCTTTCATCAAGTGTCCAAAAAACTCCTATCTCCAATTACTCCTTTGCTTTTTTGTACATATCCTCCAAATGTTTATTGAGAATGACAGGTGATAATAAACATCATCTTCTTAAAACTCTTCCTACCACTGATCATTCGGACTCTCCATCCGATACACGCATCTGGCGGTTCGACACATGTATGGCTTAAAGATACACCGCCTATCCCTTCTCTTGCTTACTCATATTCTCTATACTGCATGGGATGATTTCACTAAATTATTCCATGCAGCATTATTCTCTTATCAAATATTATCTCGAAATCTACGAAACATAGAAATGTAACCTTTCCATCGATGTTCCTTTCTATTAGTGACCTCATTACAACTATGACATCACAAGTACTTCTTTCCTTCCTCAGGGTAAGCCCTATTATTAATCTTCTTCTTTATGATCCTTCCTACTCCTTCTGCTGCTTTTAAAATCAAACTTATTATTTTATATTCCTCACATAAGGCTGCCTCTTTGGGATGGGAATTAGCACTGTTCTAACGAAATTTTACCACCAAATTTCTTCCTCGTACATGTAGTATATGCTATCAATCGGCCATTTGGAGCTCTTCCTTTCGCGTTTTCCAAAACAGTAAAATAGTTTACGGGATGGTTCCCCAAGGTCTTAATGTGATTTCAATTACCTTATTGCACTCTCAATATCGCTATCAATTATGTCTGGTCCTAGGCCATCGATATTCTTTTGCTATATTTAAACTTGTTGTCTTAATATAGTTGACTCTTGTTGGCCTAATATTTACTATATAGATCCTGTATTTATTCTCACAATGTCTCTCGAACCTTTCTGGTTCAGTTAATACATTTCCTGACCCATCTTTGATAGTTCGCATAGATTTTTCCTTCCCAATTTTGGACAGTGCCCTCGCCTTCTGTATAGCGGACTAATTTCTGCCTTTATATGTAAATTTTCCAAATCCACATACTGCGGCTTCCGCTACGCTTACTTCTTTCTAGTTTCCCACCAATGTTTATTATTGATCTTCATGAACTTTCTTGTCCATAATTCTGCGTTTACATTGTGCCATTTCCTTTTCTATTATCTTCCTAAGCATATCGTCACTAATCCAATTGTTTACTGTTCTTTTCCTGGTACTACAGGAACCGATACGTTACGGTAACCGTTCCTTCAGCTTTGGAATATCAAAAGCTTGTATTTTATTATTATTATTAGGGTTTGATTTCCATAGTTCAAACCATTCTATATTTATCCCTCGATCTCTATGCTTTGTCGTGTAACTTCATGATAAACAACTGTTTGTATGTATGTAGTTGTATGTGCTGGATAATTCACAGATTTCCCAAAATAAAGAATACGACTATTAAAAATTGGGAAATTTTTAATTGCAATATCTACTGCACCCTAAAATAATATATAGCCTGAAGTGGAGAGCATTTTTTCTATCTCTCGTAAATTTTAATCGTACATCCTGAATATTACATCACATAGACTGTCATCAGTTCGTTAAAAATGCAATGAGAGCATTGTTTTCGGTGAATTATATGTGCCGCGCTTTTATGATGAGGTAGCCTTTTAGAACACGAGTATCTCGAGGGCTTGCGCCGAGCCATTTTGGATCTTGCTTTTTACCATTTCTTTCAATTGGGATTTCGTTTCTCGTTTTCTTCTTTTTGTTGTGATCTCGTTTATCTGATTGTGAGTTTGAGAGTCTATTTGATTGTGAGTTTGAGCTACCATTAAGATTTCTTTAGTGGTCGAATAACGTACGATATGTTTATAAATGTAAGTAAATGTTGGATGGCGCTAGCAAAAGTACTGTCTATTATCGTACAGGAGTATTAAAACGTATTCGATAAAGGTTTACGAGAGACCATAACAATAATATCCAAATTAGTGCATTCATATATATTCAAAATGCTTGTACTTTTAAATAAAATAGCAAATTCGTTGCAATCACTCGGTTATCCTAAAAATTTGTAGTGTGAGAGCTTGAGATACAAACAATCCCATTTCATCGCGAGAGCTTAGGAGAAATAAATGGCCAATTTGGGGAACTAACAACGGATTTCTCGAAAGGTTTCATCTCCCGCTCATCCTAGTTAGTCATTGGCATACGAGGAAAACTCGGAGTAGCCTAGTGCTCGGTGTGAAATCGTCGGGGAGATTTATGAGTTTTCGTCCGTTCTAGGAATTTTGACTAGTAATTGTCATCGATTACGAGAGAGCTTCGAGGCAGGGCATGAGTTGCAGATTCCATGATTGCTCCGAAAATTCAAAGTCACATTCAGAACGCCCGGATGTCAACTTTGAACAGAGATATCAGTAATAAATATTAGTTTCGGACCACCATGTGAGCGCGGAGATTAGCTTTTATTCGGTTGAGGACGCATCTGGTCTCCGTGCCTAACCAATATAATTATCAATGTCTCAAACTTATCGTTTTTCCTCCGATTAATCACTCCCCCACCCTTCACGTCTGTACTATGAACATCGTCATATTGCAACCAGCAATCGGATGTCTTTTGAATGGCCTCTATTGAATTCGTGTGGATACGGTTTGCTCTCGTACACATCCCGAGAGCCCACGGAGCAAGTGGATTTCCACATGTGGAATCAGAGTGACGAGCACAAGCGCAACAGCTGGTCTGAGTGGCCATGAGCTGGAAAAAAAAGTCTGCGAGCGCTTTCTCCTCCTGGTGTCCGCCTTGCCAGTGCCTCGACTGCATGAGTCAGCCTCCGAAAGATTCGTTCACCTAACAAGGATGCGCGAAACGAAAGAAAACTCACATGTTGAGAGGAATCTACGAGAGTTTTTTCACTTCTGCAAAATAAGACAGATGAGTTCACATTGTGGGTTGCCCATTCCGATGCATCGAACGTGCAATTTCTATTACCTCTCCCCATTCTTCTAAAATAGATTCGGAGAATTCTATGAATATGGAAATGCCGGTGGAATATTTTAAAAAGAAGAACCTCAGCGTACTGATCTAAACCGGAAGATACGCTGCAATGAATTAGTTTTACATATTTTCCTCTCGTTCGAAAACTAGCGAAGCTTCACTTTTCATTTCTGGGAAATGTCAACACTTCTTCTTTATATATTTTTTAAAAGGAAATAAATTTCTTTTCCACCACGTTATGATGGACCTTTTGCAGTTTTTTTGAAATTCCTAAATTGACTTGCAAATGCCTAAAGGGCTTACGAGTCATTTACGTCGTGCCTCATTTAGCCTAGCTCTTTGCTTCACACCCAAAATACCGTTAGCGTTAGCTTTGGAGTGAGAGAAGAGCTCGTTTTGAGAAGGTCATGAGGATACTAGAGTGACTCTTTTCTGCTAATTTAGTTTCGTATTGCTACTGTAAATAAAAAAGGGCATATATCTTGTATACGTATCTGCAACTGCACAATACCCCAAAATCCATCGCAAGGACGTGTGGCAGGGGGTGTTAGGTCAGCATCAATACTACATCTAATGCAATACTTCCAAAGCCACATGTCACCCCGTGATCACCGAAAGGGCAGCTGGAAGGGACGACTGAGCATCATTCTTGGAACATCCCTTATACACATTAAGAATATTAATCTGTTAGTCACCACTTCATTGGTTACACTTCGAACACAAATAAGGAATCCCAATAATGAGGGCTAGAGCAAGGCTAGCACGCAACGCAGTCACCAACTATCAGGCAGCCAGCCACTCATGCAGAACGGGCAATTAACAAATGAATTAGATCTACAAGTTTATTTGTACGAGACCCCACCTCCCGGCCCAAGGTCGCGTTCCCGGGGGGGAGGGAGAAGGGTAGGGAAGGGTGCGGTGAAATTCCTGCCATGAAGTGGGTTGAGGGGGAATGATGTAACTTCTATGTTCCTACCTATTTCCCTTGATGCCTACTTATTTCCGTCTTAGTATCTCCCCTTTGATTTGCTGTCGTAAACAGTGTGCGGGAGAAATAAGTACTTGATTATATCCGTTCAGCAGACTATCTCTCTTAATATATGACAACTGCACGCCTTGGTATAGAGCCGAAAAATTTTAGACTTCATGTTTTCCACAACCTATGAGGGATCAGAATAACAGAAAACGATCGCGCGAGGGGGAAGCAGTATTTCATTCTTAGCACCTTAATATGTTGTCATTATTTTATTTAACTTATAATAGATTGTTTTTCTTGTTACTTTCAGCTCGTCCCACATGCGCACAGAGGTATTTCACACTTATTGTTAGATACCATAGTGTTTGTGGTTGTGGCTAACACCATGTCCATTTTGAAATATATTACCTATTAATTGGTAATAATAATTAAGCAATTAAGCGTGTGAGAGAAGAAGTTCAGATTAGTATGCTATTACACAAAATTGGTTTTATCGAAAGATTTTCAGGTTAATACGATGAGATGCAGGAGCGACATTTGTAAACGCTGGTTGATCCTGCCTTCAAATATACGGCTGGTACTTAAATGGGGCATCTTGGAGCAGTTCTAATAAAAGAAATGGACTGTTTTCAGTGTATGACAGCGAGAACTTTTAAAAGGTGGAACCAAAAACCGACAATTGTGATGTAAATGTTGAAGGATTTAAGGTGGAAACCTCCAAATTCGAAGGCCAGTTTTTAGGCCGAGTCTCTAAAGTAAATTTGAAACATCAATGTTATGAAGATCTAAATTATGATCTGGCTCCGCAATCTCTCCCGGGAACCCTGACTTTCACGGAATGTTCAGAGTTTTCTATTCATCTTGGTGGAGGGGTATGAAACGTGAGCTGAAATATTGGTAAAAGGATGGAATCACTTATTTCTACACTCGATTTCCGTATCGTATTTCTCTTGAAATAAATATTAGAGTAAAATATTTGAGAGAGATACTATTTAAAAGCGTTATTTTTATAGATTTATCGTTTGTTCCTTTAAGGGACAAAGTTTTGGTGTCGAATACTCTAGATTGATTTCGATAAACTATTATGGATAATGGTATTCCTAATTTTATGCGAACCTGATCGTTGAAGTAAAAGCATTCCGAGGATTATAGAGAGTATCCAGCCGCTTCTAAAATTCGTGACATTCCCCCTTTCCAATTAGGTGTCGACTCCGAGAAAATATTCAGACTGAATGTTAGCCGCTATATCATACATGTTGCAATACGGTAGGTAGTAGCTTCTATATGGTTCAGCCTTTTTCCGGATTGAGTTTTATGCATTTGTTGAAGCAATTGTGCCACTTTCTTAATATAACAATTGTTATTGAGAGAAAACATGCATTTATTTATCAATATATAGCAATATAGATAGAAAAATAATACTTTTGTTATTAAAATATTGCCAGAGTTTTCTTAAAATAACGCCCTTTTACGCACAACAGCCGTGAATCCTCGTAAGATAGACGAGAGTGAATCCCTCTAGAAATAGTTTTTTTTCTATTTGCGAGACATACCTTCGAATATGGGAATTTTGATGATGCTTTCAAACGGCAGAAACCAGACAGTTTTGCCTGCAGATTTTAGCGGCACTTCCGGCTGGTTGGAGGGTCTCCTATTTCCTCGGAATGGATTTTCCTGCCGAGGAAATAAGAGGTTCCGTGGTTCCGTTATCAGTTACCGCTTGGCCCAACCCTTGCTCTAATAGTTCCCGTCCCAGTGGGCAAGTCCCTTCCTCTCCTCCCACTCTTCCAAGAGACTCGGCGAAGGGGATTTATTTCTTTAATGGCGTCCTTTTTGACTGCAGGTGAACCTATTTCTAAGAAACGAAAATATTGTTGCGCATTACGACCCCATAATGAGGGTTCTCTATGGATTCCCATACAGGGATACAGATGTCGCATGTCCCAGGATTTGTTGATGCGTATAAAGAATGGAGAAGACAAGGATTTTGCAACAGATCGCCACCAGACCGGATGAAAATGACAGGCAGTGATTCAGGGGCCTCTGTTCAAATTGCAAGAAGGACGGGGCCGGGAAGAGGGGGGGGTGCGCTTGGATGAGTTCACCCTGCCTCTGATAATGGAAACGGAATGATCGCGGAGGGGGAAAACGGGAGACTTTTCCGCTTTTCCTTCCTCGTCTGAAATTCGGAGCGGAGTTGTTCCTTCTCCGTCCACTCGAGGCACAGCCAAGGCTTTTAATAAACTCTCCCGCGAAGTCCATCCGCCCTCCTCGCTTCAGTTAGTTGGCGCCTTGGGACTCATCCCGCTGAGAGTCAATGACCGTCATGGACTAAACCCATTGCGTGATCCGCTATCAACGTAGACTCTGTCTCTCTCTCTTACTTCAGTGGGAAGTTTCGACTCATGGGCGTAAAAATCTCGATGACCGTGGTTGTCGCCATATCATTTACCTCGGCCCTTGAAAAGAGGTTCGTTGCCTCCTCACACCAACTGACCTCTTTGTTTCCCTCCGTCGGCCCTCGATGCGATGCCTCCGAGTACAGTTGTATGTTACTGAAATGAATTTATGCAAGCTTGAGGACGAGTTGCTCGGACGATTTCGGGCATTCGTCATGTCAAACCGAAATCACCCAAGAAATCTGAAAAAGGCTTTGGGGAATTTTCTGGAAAATGTGCAGATTATTGGGAATCATTCATTAGCCCGAAACACCAAAACGAGGAATAGTATGCAGCAAGGAAGAAAGAAACAATCATGGTCAATGATTATTTACGAGATTAAAATTCGATAAGACACTTTGAAGAACATATATTAAAATTGGAAGAGTTGGGCAGATGAATGTAGAGATCTTAAGGCTCTATTTCTAACGCTTAATAATATCGGTTTTCACCCCATGCTCTTAATGAACGAGCTGAAACTAATACCGTTTTAAAAATAAGAGTAATTCATGTATCTAGTGATTATATAAAATAAAATTTGTGAACAACGTTTGTTTCCGCACAAGCTACTTTTTGATGCGCAGAAATCAGTATGGCCTAGAAAAATTTTCATTCGTTTAGCATAATTCTTATAATATCTTTTTCCTTGAACACAATATGAATGGCGATCACTGTCCCACAGTTTTCTTTAATTAAATAAAAATTCCAGTAGATCATACCATCAAAAAAAGATACATTTTTGTTTGAAAAATGGTAGAATGCTGTAGTTATGCTCTAAAGAGTTCCACCGATGGGTAAGTATGCCATTAGTGTTCCACAGTATGCGCCGCGAAGGATATCGTCATATTTTTTTCATTTTATGCAGCTACAGAAGGAAAATATAATGACACGCTGATACTGTTTCCTGGGTAGTAACTTAACAGTTAAATACAAGTTCAGCATTTAAACACAGAAGCATTTAAAAGCATATAGCAGTTAACATTCAGCAACCGGACGATTACACTATGAAGCATTTGTACTCTAGCCTGGTCTCAATACGAAATTACTGACAAAGGCATTGTGTGAGCGTAGAAATTGGTCATTCTTTGATTTTTACATCCTCAGATCTCAAGAATGTATTAAATACTAATTAAGAGTTATTTTTTTAACTAAAATTTTTAACTGTCTTTTTATCCAAGTACACACAGTTAAGTTTGTGAGATGTGAGAGAATAATAGTAATATTGCACAAGGGAACTATTTCCTCTCATTTCATCCTGTGTAATAATCATGAGCACGCAGGAAATCAATCAATAATGGAACAAATTTATGTGAATCGGTATTATATTAAATACCAATAAACGCGTTGAAGGTGTGTTTTCTTTGAATTAGAATGAAAATAAACTGAATAGATAATAAATATACCATTTATCATTTAATTAAGAAACCAATCAATTCCAATATCTATTAATTTATTCAATTTTAGTAGAATTAACGCATAATCGCATCTACACAACGCCACAACAAGTGTGCTGGAACGCTTTACAATCGAAGTAGCTACCTTTATCTCCAATGGAAATGTTATCTGTTTGCACAGTTGAAATTTCTTAAGGATGGGGCAAGGGAGATTTTATTTTATCCCGTGTGTTTACCCGGCAAATAAACTTCGGATATGTACACTCGGTGATATACATCTTCGGCACCATTGTTCTCAAGAAAAAAATGTCTTAAATGAAGACGACAATATCTGCGCTTTGGTTAAATAATTGCCTGTAAGTACAGATAATTTCATCTAAAGAAATCTTTTATTAGGAAAAATGCCCCACATGCAAATTCGACCGTAAATCCGAAAATATGGTTTTTCAAGCTTTAATAAGATAATTTTCAGTCATTTTCTGGAGAACTCCGAAGAAGGCAAACTATCTTCAACTGTATAAAAAATTAACATCATTTTGGTTTCTCACAATCAAACAATAATAAAAATAATGGAAATTCTGCCCTCTCCAAAGAGCTGTAATGTAGGATTCAAAATAATGCATCAAAATCTTGGCGTCGACTTGCATGCATAATTTCACACGCGGCTCTGCTCTCCAGGAAAATTGCTCAATGATATCCGAATTAGCTCTAACGTTGCATGGTGTAGCTCATATAAATAAAACGAACGATTTATCAGCATTGGGCTAAGCTCATAATTCATAATTGTCATTGTTTGTGAATTAATTTGCATAAAGCGATTAAGGCTACACATATATTGGGGAAAACGCCCTGGAGTAGATCAACGGGAAAGGGAAAGGTTTCGAGTTTTTTGTATTAAATCACTCTCTGTGAAGTAGCTGCATAGCTTCAACATTGAACTTCTTCATGTAAAGTATGAAATGCTTTTCAGTTCTGCAAAATTCTTACCGGAAATGCTGCTCTAATTCTCAAACCTCAGGTCATGAGATATGAAACTTGAGAAAAAAATTGACGACTTTTCACCCGAAACGTACACACCAGAAAGTTTCTTCAAATTCCTGTTTTCTGCACGTTTGATAACTGAATCTAAATTTATGATACTTAGTGAAAAAAATAAACAGAAATTGGTCTTTCACCTTGATGCCGGGGTCATACAGGGGTAGATTCCGGGGCAGCGGAGACTATCCCGCCCCTGTTCTCGGTGGGTCGCGGCTCTGTCGGAGGCACGCCCCACGTGTCGTGAGGCCCTTCGACGTGGCCACGTGCCGTGCCTCGAAGCACACGCCCCGAGACATTGGTGATTATTTAATATTCATAAATGGAGCGGAGGAGGAATGCTATACCATTGCAGAGTTTTCGGCTGGTGTTCCATTAACCGGAAAGGACTCCGGCTCTTATTCTTCTAGTCGGGGAGAATATTTTCACCGGAGACCGAGAATTATATCGAGAGATAAGTCATGTAGAGCCAAAGCTGACTGTCAAATACGTGCCATGTTCCCAACATTCGTTTTGGGATTCGATATATGATTAAATTTTAGGTTGTTAATCAGGTTTTTGACCGTTTAGTTTCATTGTTATTGATGATTTTTCCATATAGCCTTACACCAAGGACCAAAATCAAGTTAATTTTAAACATAAATTACAACTTGAAATATTTCTTTTCATTAATTAATTTTTTTATATATACCCAGCAAGCCACCGCCAGGGTGTGTGGCAGGAGGTGAATACAAACGAGAATAATTTACCCAAGCATGACTCTACCGCGGTCGAACAATATTAGCATGATCCCCCATCGTTCGTGGAAAAAATTACATCTTAAATCCATATGTTCTACACTTAATATCTCTAATGTTTTAGCATAATCTCTCCTACCGTAGTACGATGGGATTAATAATACATTTTTGTCATCACTGCTAAAGACTTCCCATTTATGCAAGAGCCTCAATCTGTAATTTAACCTTCGCTCTGTGAGTCATTCCTATCCTAGCTGCTCTGATATTTTGGATACGATACTAAGTTTATCATAACAATATTTTATAAATTTAGCTTCTCTACGCTGCCCACGATCCAATTCGGCAATTAATCCAACTTCGTGAGGAGTGATATACTTTTAAGAATATTCTAAATGAGACCAACGACAGATAACATTTTTCTTTGACCTTTTCATCGCATTTACCAAGTACTCTTCTAATAAATCCTAATTTTTTGTTCGCTTTTCCACATATTCCCCGTATTATTTTCACCCAGGAGAGATTGTGAGTGATGGTGAACAGAGAAAAATGCCCTGTTTCATGTCTTAGTTGAGCATACATTTAAACTTGGTAGGATAGAATCCGTAATTACCGTTAGCCTTATTAGGTTCCTGATACGTGAAATAAAAAGGGGTATCGCATTTAAATTTCAATAAAATTAACAGATGCAATTCCCTTCATCAGAAATCATCACTCGCGAAGTTTTTGACTTAATTCAAAACGTATAGAACAGACGCCTATAATTATAGAACACGCACACAAGGTATGTCTAACGGTATGGTGAAGGTGACGATAAAACTATCATTTGATCATTAGTAACCTTTGCATTTCATTTTGGAAGAAATCGGATTCATTAGTTTGTCAATTATTTTGAAACATAAGCACGATATGACTTGATGCTAGCAATTACCTCTCGATCACAAATTGAACTATGGATACTTGGTTGAATTCGAGTATATTCTCCCAAGTTCAGAGGATTCTTGTCGTGAAGTTCAAAGGCTGGTGCATTTACAAATACGAAGTACTGGGTGCATTGAAGGCTGAATCTCCCTGGTACTCATTTGACCAAGCTGAGACCGAAGCATTAAACACGAAAATTCATGTGACAAAATCCAATAAAAGCAACTGAAGAAGAAAAATAGCGGCAAAGAAAATTAAAAATGAGAGTCGACAGAAAGGGGTGGCATTTTTTCATAATACGTAGACCAGCATCAGAAGTCAGGTGGAAGAGATTGTTTCTAACAAGACCATGGAGTGCAATACAATACAACTGGCGCAGGAAATACCACCGCCTACGGTAGAAGACGGATATGCAATAATGAGTCGGCAAGACCCAGCAACACCCTTCCATCGTTTTACGTACTTCAATTCTCTATTCATCTGAATGCTCCTCCGAGACTGCTCATGTTCCAACGCTTTCTCTGATCTCGACTCTTCACCATACCCCCGCGCTCTTGCCATTGTCATCATTTCCATTCCTCCTCCCTTCGGGATGGAAGGCGAGATTATCTCACGGCTCGCCTCCTCGCGCGCTCAGGGTGACTTGGAGCGGAGGCCATCCCGGCTAACGACGCAAAAACCCTTCCCCCCCCGCCTCCCGGGATGCTCCTCTGTGTCGCGCCTTCCTCCCCGGCTCCTCGGCGGGATGATGACCTTCGGCCCGGAGGCGTGGTGCTGCGACTCAAAGTTATTTTATACAAGGTTCGCATCACAATGAGGAGGGCGGGGGAGGGTGATGGTCGACGGTTGAGCAACGGTTTGAATTCAAGAATAACAGCTTTCAAAGGGGAAGAAGCTTCGTAGCTGACATCTGCCGTGAAGCTGGATGGAGGGAAAACAAATTTTTTACCGGTTCCGCTTTTTGCATTTCGTGATTTTTTTTGGAAACTTTCATTGGATGATGCGAGGGAAATTAACTATCATACTACCAAAGTGCAGGCTCGCGGCTAGTGGAAACAATGAAGCACTTCTCCGCGATCTTCAATGCCATTTTCCGCGATGTGTTTCTTGTTTGCATAAGGCGATGAAGAAGGGTTGATTTTTTTATTTGTTCACGAATCCAGGCATGGGATATTGATTTTTCAGGTTAACGTCAAGATGACTGATAAGTTTGTTAAAATAATTATTTGCATTTTAATTATTAATTTATAAATTAGTTCAATTTATAATAAACACACCATGTTGCATTACTCCCTCAATGAAGAGCTTTAAATTCTAGTTTTTAGTTGACACCTGTACACCTAAATGGTCCGCCAATTTCTCTTATTATGAGTTAGCATCGGAATAGAAAAGCGATTCCAGAAAAGATTACTCTTCACTCGGGAGTATTATAAAGTATTATATTTTCCATTAACTTCCGTGGAACGACAGCTCCGTTTTGACATAAGGTGTGTTAATCATTTTAAGTGGGCCTCTTGTTCAGCGACTGCGAAAAATACCTCCAACTGAATGGTTTTATCACAAAGTTTATTTTGCAATCCCGATATAATGAATTGTACTTGAACCTTTGCTAATACCTGAAAAGTTATCATCAGGAAAGCAAATCAATTAAATAAATCGATAATAGCAGCACAATTACCCGCAAATGTGTTCGTGAATTGGTGTTCACTAAATGGTATTCAGAGATTTGTAAATATTTGCCGCCATTTTGGCTAATATTCAGTTCAACACCAGCACGTCATGATTTGCTGTACCAATTCATTCTCTTTGAGAAAGGGAAAAAAGTGAAAGACTAGGTATTATGCCTCTTAAAACTTTGAGTATTCACATTATTTAAACGGCACCTACAAATATCATTATCAATCGGTTTTTTGTTGCCCGGCTGGTCCCATAATCCCATTTTTTCCTCCATCTGTATCTACCCATTGCTTGGTCCACTGTTTTCTTATAACTTTTTCCAATCTCGATGTAATCCAACCATTTCATTATAAACAAATATAAAATTATGTAAATCCAAGTAAAAGTTACGTATCACTTATTATTATTTGTATGAATTGCCGACATACACTCGTTTAAATAAAACATCATCTAGGTGCTTCTCTCTCTCTTCACCCACCCTACGAAATACTTCTCCATTTGACACTCTGCTTACACTACATTTTATTATCAGCATACTTCAAAAGCAGTCAACTTCCATTGCATACATCCTTCCTCACTGTACTGTTACTAGTATTCAAGACTCGAATCTGTAAAAAAAAGTGTATCCTATGTATGTCAAAAACATATGCTATAAAAATGTGAAAGGTAAACTTAAAACTCACTAATGTTTCAGGATCCCTTCGTAGTGGTAACTTATATGTTATGTATGAAAGACCTTATGCAATAGTTCGTGAATTCAAATAGAAATTCGTCTTGCCTTCGCCAGAGACTTCGCCCTGCCGCTTTTTCGAACCTCCGAAGTTGCATCTTTTTTCGAGGTCAGATTTCTCGACGCACGAGAAGGTCAAACGGCCTTCTTGGCTCTTATTGGAAAGCAGTCGAATTCTGCCAATGGACTATAAACCGTAGTTTGATAAGTCACTTTAAAAGGAAAAAATGGCTGAGTTTCTTTTGGGAAACCGCTGCAAAACGGCTTCGTTTGCTTTTAGCCGCTTTAAGCGGTTTTTGCCGATTTAATCCCCTCAGGGGGTTAATTACATACATGTGATAAAAACAGCGTACGATAGGGTCGCAGTTCCCGGTTAAATAGAAAAGCTAAAGTTTAGGGTATCACTGCATCCCAAAAAAATATTCAATATTTTCCGTTGTATATTTTCTCGAATCGGATTCTATATTAAAGAAAAAACACATTTTATTAAGAAAAATTTGACTGGAATTACACTCAACTGCTTTACAGTTTATTGGAGGTGATTACACAGTGACACTCAAAGACTACAGTTAGTCTATATCCTACGGTGGTGAAACTTCTACTCGAATTCGCTTAAAGCAAGTACTGATATGAAAGTAAATGTTTTACTCAAGTCTCATCCACTCACAAATGGATATTTTCAGAACACTTAGCGATGAAAAATGATGGGATTCTTAGGATTAAGCGGAAATTCAACCAAATTTAGGATGATACTAAGAGCACCCGCACAGTGGATTAGAGCTGCATGTGCTTGCGTTATGTGTGATAGCCAAGGAAAATTATATTTTACACAAAAGATCCGGTAAGAAAAATAGCCCAAAAGGAAGAATTTTCTCTTTGGCTGCGAAGGAATAAAGAAGGGAAAGAGGATTCAAATTCAGTGGAAAAAATCGGCAACAAATACTTACGATATTCAGTTAGAGTTTCAATATACGGTGCTTCAACTCTAAAATTACACGTTATAAATTAGCTCTCCAATTGCATATTAAATAATATTCCTCGAAAGACTATTTGATTCGCACTACTTGAAAAAAGCATTTATTTTCATTTCCAGCTTTGCGCCCTCAAAATCATTGAGTTGTCAAATTGAATATTCTGTTAACAGTTCCTATACAGTTCCATTATGCTAATTATTTTGCTTCGTATTGCCTCATTGAGAGAGAGAGAGGAGATGATCTCCTCTCTCTTGTACTCAAGACGCCCACAATGATTGCTATTTATTCGATCGCCGCAGAATGCCTTATGCAAAGTAATTTGGGTATTTTGAGGGTCGAAGTGGCAGGTAGTATGAAGTCTTCTTACAGCACGTATTTTTGCGAATATGCTTAAAGTGATCAAAACAATGGCTAAGATCAGTGCCAAATTTTCAGGTTAGGAAACCAAGTTTTTGCCAAAAATTAACAAAATGATGTTATATTTATTAAATTTTTCCCATTCATGTAAAATTATATCCTGGTAAAATAAAATTAAGTAATCGACTTCCATCCATTATCTGCGGTGATACAGGCCTTCGATAATTTCAGTCTAAGCCCCATTGCACATCCCATATTTCACGAAAAACTATCTCTCGTTCAATTAAAATTTGGCATTCAGGGAAAATGGGTTAAGGTGATTGGATGAACTAGGCTTATTAATTTCTTTTATATTTTCGGCCGACCTCGTAAGTGGAAAGCAAGCCTCTCTATACGATATTTTTTATGGCGGAAACGCAACGGAAAGATTTTATTATTTCCCTGCAACGCGCTCTAACTGGCACGCCACTTTACAACTGACTACGAGTATGCTCCGGGAGGTGTGATTTCGCATAGAAGGGGAATAGTTTGGTAATGGCTCAAAACTTTCAATTAAAATCGCTTCAATGCCTTACGCTTTCATTATATAAGTTATTAAAATGCTAAATGACTCGTTTTTTGGCTGTTAAACAGGGATAATACAAGGAAAATGTCGACCGGTCAACAGTCCAAAACTGTTGGTTGGCTTCGGTAATTAAAATAACTGTATTTAGGCCTTCGATAATAACAGCTTTCGTTTAACATTTGGCCATTTTAATTGACAATATGGCACACGGGTCATATGCTTACTCGAGTAGAGTGACTGCCCACTCCGAGCTCCTAACTTGCTTGACCCGGAGGGACCTCGACCCCCGCCTTCGAATGGCCACGCCGCGGAACCCATAGGTCTCTGAGCCGCCCTCGCCCGTTCACTTCACTTCGACCCACTGACGTTTTCTCCTTCTATAAACCCTCACTCCCCCGGCCTCCTCCTATTCCCCCTCCTCCTCTGCCCCCTCCTCCTCTGCCAACTCGGGCGTTTTTATGGCCACTGGCGATAGCCGGAACGTGGCAACGTCGGAGCACACGAAAAACTTGCCCACTCCCAGCCGTCGCTCTTGCGGCTTTCCTCCGCGAAGCGAAATTATGTCGAGAACCGTGACGTAATGCGCTCGGGAATTCTCTCCGTCTCTCAGTGTCACTCCAGACTTTCTTTCTTTCATTTCACTATCGGATTATCAAGTCGAGCGTCATCAAATACCAAAATTTGTTCTCCAGATATACTGTCACCTGATCTGTAAATGAAAAGGTTATCAGAAGTTGTAAAAAATGCAAGTAGTTAGTAAGTCACGAATAACCAACTTGTTTTGAAGACAATTTTTTATGATGATTGTTTATGAAACTACTCGATCGTATTTGACTATTACCTTAAAATACGGAATGGATCTAGGATAAAATGAATGATTTTTACACTCTGAAATTGTTGCAATAAAATGCATGCTAGCGGATGACTCCGTCAAAAGTTACTGTTGCGGCATCTCTCCCTCAGTTTCTTGAAATTAGATCTGCTCAATTGAATGCACTTTCACTTACATCATGTGTTTTGTTGTCAAAACCCCGCATGATCGCATTATAATGCCATTAAATTATGTAGTGCTCTTTACAGTATTGCTTTCTCTGGTTTGTCTGTTTTTAAATTTCCCCTTCCATCCCTCGTACCTCTCTGTGGGGAGACCCTCCCGTTACCTGCAGCGATGGGTCACATTCTCCCTCTGTGTCCTTGGGGAGGAGACTGTTGTACGAGTATGTTGCATGTCCATGTGGTAGTGGAAATCCGCTTCTTACTTTTCAAATTCCAGCTTGCGCGTTATTGGATTAATTTTGTACTGCATCCTAAGGTACAATTGTTTGTCAGTTGATAGCATATGCATTTGAATGCGTGTAAGTTGAAAGGATTTTTGCATGATATATAGGCCATTATGGGTATAGGTTTGCAGGGATGTGTTGATTTTGCATGTGGTTTGTTTACCACTTTTAGAGGTGGTGACCTAACACCCCCCGCCACACGCACTTGCGGCGGCTTGCGGGGAATTATGTAGATGAATCTTCACGGATTTCGGTACTAGGTCATCGAGGCATTTGGTAAGTCGTGTCAGTGTAAACCCCTTTTTTTTCAATTTTCCTCTGCAACTCAGATTTTGAAGAAGAATAGAGTCAAATATCGTGAGAGAAATACTAATCGAAATTGATTGAATAATACCAACTTAGCTTCAAGTAACAGTGAGAAAGCCGAAGGAATGGTTTGCTAGGTGGGAGTGGAGCTCCCCTGGTACTAAGCCATCCCTATACTTCACCTGAAATTCGCAGATCGAGGTTGCTGGGGGTTCTTTTACCTCTGCCGCCAGTCATTTCCCCAAAAGAATCGGCATACGAAAATTCAATCAGTTTGGGTGAAGATGAGGGAATCAAAACTCACCCGGTTTTGAATCTGGGTCTGCATTATCTTGACTCATTAGCTCAGCGTGCTGCCCTCCTATCGAACGACACCCATGAAAGGTAATGCAAATTTGATAACTAAATACAAGACGCATTGGGAACCACGGTGAATGGAAACCGAAAGTAAATAAGTGGTGGATAGAGACGAAATAGGAATAAAAAGGTATATAAAAATATATACAAGTATATAATATAATAAAAATATATATATATGCTTGTATTTATATCTAGAAAATACCCAGAAAGGGCGTATGATGGGCGGGCGTTAGGAAACCACTTTTATTTTAAAACGTTCACAAATAGGATTAAATTTATATATATATATAAATGTGTGTGTATATATATATAATATATATATGTGTGTGTTTGTGTATATATATGAATGTTTGCACTTATATAAACGCGTAACGCGTACACATACATACATAGACACCTACCAACATCATGCAATAATGCGGTCGTTCGACGAATTTCAAGGAACTGCGGGAGATGCCGCAACAGTAACTTTTAACGGAGTCATCCGCTAACAAACATTTCATCCCGGTCAAGGCGAATGCTTTTTACACTCTGAAATTGTTGCAATGAAATGCGTTCGTTCGAGTAAATTTGAAATGTTGCCCACTGTAATCAACATAGGTAATCATAATAATATAATAATTATCATTGGTAAGCTACCGGTTTATGTAGGTTTTGGATGGACACAACTACCAAATTTTGTCTTGTCTCTCCTAACAAAACGTCGTTGGAGGCGTCACTCTGTGGAAGCGATTCATACTGGAAAAGAAAATAAGTACTTTGTTCTTCCACATACATTTTATTATGCACAAATGCCTGATTGTGAATTTGTACTTCGAAACCAAGGTCGTGCATAGTAAAACGTGTGTGGATGAACAAAGTATTTTATTTTCGACTACCTCTCTGGCATTTTGGTCCATAACGCTTTCGAGATACGCACACTGCTCTAGTTTTTGCCCACCTATTCCAACATTTAAGTTAGCCTTTCTCTTTCTGGAAAAGCGCATGACCTTTGTTTTATTTACATTTATTCTCATCCCATATCTGCAGCTCGGCAATACTTGCTACACCTTGGCTGACTGACAAACTAAAGGTTGGTCATCAGCAAACGCGACTGATTTAATGAATACCCCGCCGACTTTCATTCTTAACTTACGTTCTTTACATGCCTTTTGGAATTCAGAAAATTTTAAAAAAGTTTGATTTCGTTTATGAGTTGCATGTATTCGAAAAGTTATAGGAAATATGATACGGTAAAACCCGCAAGTCGGAATCGCTGATGATTACGTGATTTTTCCGGGGCTTGCAGCAGGCTTCCAGGAGAGCCAGGAGAAAATCAAAAACATGATAGGCGTAACTTATTTTATTTTAAATTAGTAATTTACCATTAAAAAGAGCTTTAAAATTAATAATTCAAATAAAATGAATAATTTAATTAATAATAATAACTTAAATAATAATTTAAGTGGATTAACTCCATAGTTTCAGCCTCAACTTTGTGGAAGTTCATTTTAGTAAATGCAAAAGAAAAACTTTGTTTCTATAAGTGGTGGATTGAAACAAAGTTTTTCTTTTGCATTTATTAATTTAAATGGGTTTACCCTCACATTTGGGGTTAACGTTCACTCCAAGCGCGGAACAGGCCAGGTGAAAAAGTGTATCCGGTACTTATTTATGGAGTATCCGGTATTTATGGAGTTTAAATGTAACTGATTCATGCATGTAGATACAATAAAAATTACGTTGAATGCTTACCGTCATCATTACATAGATTCACTCGTCGTTATGTTACGATTCCTATGCTGCGAGCTTAGACTGACAGATTCTGTCTCAGGTTTCACTGTATTTCCTTTTGTTTAGTAGACCTTGAATTGAATGTGCTGCAATCATCCAGAAATAATTCCGTAAATTGTGAATTCAAAATTGAACAAAAATATGAAAGAAAAACTGAATGGTTATTAATAACTGACATGTGCGAACACAAATCTTTACATAATCACTCGCGTTGTCGATCACTGATGATGTCATCAACTTGGGGTGTGAGAGACTGGAGAATGAACACTCGCCCATGGAGCAAACTTATTACAAATATATCAATCGTACACTTTAAAATGATTTAACTTCCACATTGCGTTGTCCGGATGGTGGTTCGCATTTGAATGATGGAAAATTTGAAAAGTAATAACTCGGTTATAAAATTTGCAACATCAGTCTAGCAGTTTATCTTCAAGGATGAAGAAGTGTGCTCATTTAATCCAAAAGTGTTCGTGGGAGAGAAGATTTCAAACATCAGTTGACTTGCCGTTATATTTCTCTTGACTAATTTTCCGGCTCCTCATATTTATTCACGTGACGCTTTGTATTGGTTCAATTTTTTTTAACTAATCGAGTGAATTTCCTTTTTCTTTGATTAACTTACAACGTAAATGTTTGATTTATCTGGAAAAGATAGAGATTATGATGAAACGTTCATAGAAAATAGAATTAAATTCCCCACAAACATGGGTGTTGCAAGGCCGAATAAAGTTATATTGTTGTAAATTAGAGGTAATTAAAAGTTCATATCTGAAAAAGACTCAAATTCACTTGTACCACCGAGTAAATTAATACGATCCGATCTACCTCAGCCCATAAGACCACCCGGCTAAAACGTGGCTTTTTCGCAACTTGAGTGCTTATAATAAATGCTTATTCTCGCACAATTCGAGGCGCGTCGCCCCAGGGGTTTTATCATATGGAGAAACTTTATCATCTGTCGTGTCATCTTCCTGTCGTGCGCAAACGCCATTACTTCCAATAATTGCGTGATTAAAGGTTTTGGAGACCTGCCACACGCCCACGTGGAAGTTCGCTAGTCACGGAGGAGAAAGATGTTGACGTTCAATCCGGCACACTTGGGCAGCGTTGGCATTTTCGAGCTAATCTCATGTGTTGACTCAAATTTCGGGTTTTACGCTTGCGAAAGCATGTTGGTTGCCTCTGCGGGTTATCTTTAAAACGTTTTGGCGCTCTAACCCGAGCCCTAGGAGTAATCTCATCGAGGAAAAAAACGCGAAAACTGTGCTTCATTGCGAAACATAAAATATCACTCGATACTATTATAAATACATTTGCAAACGAAAAGGAAACCAAGTGAGTTCCGTTACATTATATGAGCACGTCAACAACCTGTTGATTTAACCCTCGCGTTAGTCAGTCGCATTAGTAATTGTTATATGAATGTTTCAAGCAGGACTGACAAAAATAGTGGACCCTGCCATTTTGAAATGCACCGGTCCTCCTTCCGTCCAATTATTTAAAGAAAATATTAGTATTTATTTATTTTAAAACATTATTCACAAACAGCAGTAACGCCAATTTACAGTGAAAAATATAACAAACATGAAAGAGGACAAAAAGACAATAATAACATAACAATAACAACGAGAACCGAGCATGTACCCGGGGGAAAATTTAATTTGTTGAAAGGTGGGATAAAGCTTGGATGGTGAAATTGTTACATGATGAATCGGTCGGAAGGATCGACAGTGTGAGGGAGAGAATTTAGAAGGGAGGAGAGGCGAAATAAAGGTGAGCGCTTGGTGAGAGATATCCTAGGATCGAGTAGGTACCCTGAGGTTGAAGAGAGAGAGAGCAGTTCAGGGCAATCAATAGTCAAGTGTAGGGTGTTGTGAAGGAGTTTTAAGCTTTGGGTCTACGGCTTTGGGGACTATAAATGGATAAGGATGACAGAACAGCATTTGAGGACATATTGCGGAAATGTGGGACTCGGTGTTTGACTATTTTGCAAAGAAGTGAGAGATACAATCGAGGGGTTTAAGATTAGTTGGGAATGAGGTGGACCAAATTGGGGAGCAATATGGGGAGGACAATTGTTGAGAAGTATGAATGGAGTGCAATAGGATCTTTTATTTCTGTGAAGCGGTAGACAAGGCCTAATAGGGGTGAAGCGGTAAAGAAGAGGATATTTTATCAGTAGACAGTATATTTTTGACCGTGTTTAATGCCTGTATTTTATAAATGCCACCTAAGTAAGGACCTATCGATAGTTTTAAAGCCTCATCGAGACGAGGTATAAGATACGTAAATGGTTGGGTGGCTGGCTGGCCGGGAGTCTTCGTGGCGTACCTAGGGGCGGGTTACCTCAAGTGACACAGACTATGGAGGCGGCTGGACGGGACGTGGGTTGCTTCAAGCGACGTATTGTAGCATATGTTGGGAGGGAATAATGATATGCCACGGGTCCGAGTAAATTCTACTTTCTTTCGAGAACCTGAATTCGGAGGTAAAGCTGGATGTATTTGCGGCATCGTCCCGTTCCACCATGATCGTAAGATTTTTGAGCGGTTAATAAAGCACCATATTAAAGCGGTAAATGGTGGAGTCGACAATTTTTGTCGGGATAATCGAGAGTGCATTATATCGACCTGCGGTCTGCCCTTTCATCGTGTGAGAGATCTTCTCAATAGCTCATCATACGAATAAGGCATCGCAGAAGGTAAGCGCGTAGGATACATGAACACAAGACGAGAGGCTAACGTATTTGGCAGTTCGACGCTAACATCTAATCCTCAAAGATATCGTATAAGAAAATTTTTAAGACTGATTTGAGGTGATCAGATGCAGGTCAAATAAGATGTTAGATCAGAATAAAAAGCAGAATGAAAAGCAAGAAACATAAAAAATAATAGATCGGATGAAGAACACATATTACGGGCGATGAAAGGAATTGATTGGTTGTTATATTCATTGCTGGAATGGATTGGAAAAAAGTGAGAGAGGTAGCTGTGATTCTATAAAATAAATGGGAACAGGCAATACCTAATTGGAAGGAAGTAAATGATATGATGATAAGAAAAGCAATGCACGTACATGAAAAAAAATTGGAAGTCTTAGGAGGATATGGCCCTAATGAAGTTGCTTCAGATAAGAACAAAAGAGATTTTTATAGAGAAGTGGTAGATGACCGTCCGGATGGGTATTAGTTGGTAATGAGTGACTTCAATGGAAGAGTTAGAAGAAGAATAGATTGTAAGTCTTTGGGAATAAAATACAAAAATAGATTTTGAAAGAAAATTGAATAATGATCTCCATGAGGGTGAAGTCCTATGAATACAAAATTTGAGCACTGAAAATCATAGGTTTTATTGGATTTATCCATTTAAAAACCAGAAATAAATGTTTGACTCTATAATTGCGAAGAAATGGCGTTTAATTATAGTGCAGGTAGTGAAAGTAAAGAGGGATATTGAGCGTGGATTGGATCATTATCTAGTAACACGAGGGGGTATCGTAAACTTAAAATTATTACTAACTAATAATCAAGATAGACACTTAATTTTTTACTCTTAAGACTTCTCTACATAGTCATCATCCACAGCAATACATTTCTTCCTGGGTTTCTTGACCTTTCGAATTGTTGAATGCGAAAGCCATTGTTCCACCTCTTGAATGATGTCATTTGTGTTGTCAAATCTCCGACTGCGTAATGGTTTTTTGAGTTCTGGGAATAAGAAAATGCCGCTTGGGGCGAGATCAGGAGAATAGAGAGGATGCGGCAAAATTTCAAATCCACATAGTTTTGATTGCCGGTCGCGCCGTGGCGTGGTCGCGATTGCAGATCGCGCCGTGTTTACTTCTGAAGAGGAGCCACTAGTCGTGGAACCCAGCGTACTGACGCCATTGACAGTGGGGTTCTTCGTGATTAATTTTACATAAACTGGCGAACTAAAACTAGTCTTAGTCTTATTCATGATAATTTGGATGCTTGATCTTCGGGCCAATAGGATAAAGTCCTCCATTTTCTTCCCTGCATCGTCCGTGAGTGATGGTCTTTCACTTCTTGGATCTTCTGCGAGGAGGGACATGTGCCCGGTTTGAGAATTCCTTTTCCACGACACAGCTGTGCCATATGACGGGCTATCACTTCCATAAGCAGTCATGATTTCATCATGAGGCATCGTCGGGCACGGTAACCTTTCAAATGAAGGAACTTAATCACTCTGTGAGACTCTATTATCTCCGTACTGCGAGTTACTTCCATCTACGGCTTCATGAAACAAACAAATCGTCTTAAATAGCTGTAATTTAAAAAAAGTATGTACATGAGAGTCACTTGATATGGGTGATAAATTTTATCCAGATATCTCCGTTGTCTCTTCATCAGAATTACTTAAAACCGATACCCCCACGTAACTGAAATTTCTTTTCCAGTTAAGCTTAAATACAACACGATGAGAATTTGCGGGGTATGGAAATCACTATTTCCCCTGAAACGACTAATCTCCTTCCTTGAAGTCAAATGTGGAAACAGTTGAAGAAGATTTAGGAAGGTAGAAAAGAAATTATTTGACGAAAGACCATAGGATAGAGGCACTCGAAGTTATGAAAGAATATATGACTGAATTAGAATTGGTGGGACTCGGGGAATGATGACGCTACAAGATCGTAGCATGTAAAGGATTTAAATGATCGTTGCTACAAGACGTATAATAGAAGGAAAAAAACTTATTAAAAATTGTGAGGAGGACGAATAGTGCATGGAGCACATTTTAAAGGAAAAGTGAAATAGGTTTTAAGGAAAGCAAGTTGACCGGGGAGAATTGCGATAACATTTCGGAATTATGGACCTCCGTGGTCGATAAGGCCTCTCCGTAAAATGTTCAATCAGTTTCTTGAAACATATGAAATATCGGAGGAATGGTGTTTATCTTATGTATTTCCTATTAATAAAAGACGAAATAACTCCTAGCAATAATAGGATATAATGGTTTCCATAAATAGAACTTATAGCAGCATTACAAAAAGATAGGTTGCAATATGAGATAGAAGGGAACACAAGGGTAGATCAGGCATGTTTATTTTGGGGCGACCCGGTATGGATCATATTTTTAACATCTGGTAAATAAGTGAGAAGGTGCACGCAAAGGGTCAGGAAGGTCATTTGGTATTTGTGGGTCTTGAAAAGACTCCTGACCCTCATTCATCCACTTCCTTCATTGGTATCCCGATCCCTACTTGAAATGCTTTGTGGAGGGTACTTTTGAGTGAGCACGCCGTCCGTCGGATGGGACATTAAGCTGCGGACCCCTTGGCGCCTTTCGTTATGAGTATGCTAGTGCCGACGCCGGGTTTTTCTCCACCCATCATCCTTTTCTGTCCATCCCTAATAGTGCAAATTACCTCAGCTGTCGTTCGCCTCCCCTAAAACTACTACTAACAAGCATTTGGGCTTCATAGGGGAAAACTATGAAACACACAGGATTTGAAAAAAGTTCAGAGAAAATCCGTGTGATTGGTTAAAAATTGCAACAATTTTTCAATCAATGTAACGGGTTCGTTGAAGGAATTAGGTTGAATGCTTCTTGATTCACGAAGCGAGCAGGCAATAATTACACTTTTAACAAAGCACAGGACACTGAGTTTTCTTGTGACTCCGAGGGAATTATTATGGCCCCAAATTATATTGGTAGATTCGAACGCCAAGATAAACTCTAACTTCATCCTATTCCATATACAAAAAACAGATATTTTGCTCCGCAAAAACTGGATAAAGTAATTTGGAGAAAAACATTAATTGAATCGTCAATAAATATATTTTTACAAAGTGTAATAAATTTTGGCGAAATGTTTTCGAAATCGCTTTCGGCTTTCCAGCTGAGTGCCAGAAGTCTGACAGTGAGATTTTATGCACGATCACACTTAAAATTAGAGGGCGTTACTAATATATGTCCCTATTTTCGCTTAATGTGAGAGATTGGAATTAAATTAGGAAAATGTGTTCCATAGAATGAATTAGCAGAAATCTTTCGGGTTTCGGTAGGTCTGCGATGAACTTTGGCACTACACTCTACTATACTCGTACACCTTGAATAAAATGCTCGGAATACCTTTAATAAAATAACTCGTGTAGCAACAGCTCATCCTTTACGTTTGTGTGCTTTCAACCTACATTAATTCCATCTAAAATGTGCATTATTTTCCTTACTCTACCTCACTTTCCCAGCATTAGCCGCTCCTTACTTCACCATTCCATCACCACTTAGTATCCCTTGCATCCACTTGTCCTGCCTCATTTGGTTTTCTCCCATCGGCCGTTTCTCTTCCCACACCATGCCTAGAATGTCTGGAGTTGTTTGCCTTTACGTCCATTTTATTTTCTCCATTCTTGTTCACACCAACTTCTCCAATTTACGCTAATTCACTTGCCTCAACGATCTAGTTTCCGAGCGATACTACCCTACGCTCCATATTAATATTCACCGGTATTTTCTGAACATTTTTACTTAAGTTCCTTTCATTAAATCTCGCCTTTTTTGTAGACTCTTCTTCTTCTAAGGTGATTATTTTTAATGCTCCAATTATATGATTATTTTTTTAATCCTCTCTCCACCATCCTCCGAAAAGCTCCCTAAATAGGTGAATTGTTTGAATAAGTCCATATTATATCCCTCAATTTTAATATTAATCCTATAAAATGAATGCTTGATTTTATGTGTTGACAGCTTTCGTTTCATGCTTTTCCAAGAGCCACTGAGGTTATGACAAATGACTTCTTAGAAATTTTTCAACGAATCTGAAGTGTAAGCAGAAAAGTTAGTAGTATAGCTGTGGCCAGACTGGAAGTGGATTCTATCCTAAAGTCTGGACCGTAATTTTTAAAAACAATTACCGTTGCGGAAGAGCAGCTGACTCTGGCAGTTTGTTCGTCCAACTAAATAGCATTAATGATTGCGAAAGTGTTTCTATTAGGCGACAGAAATGATATAGAAACACACATGTGTAACTGTAAAATAAATAAATCCATACGCATAGTGTAAAATATATTCTACCTTCACTGTGTTCTTAGTTCACACATTAACCTCTGGATCACCGTCTAGAAATTAAACCCAGTATTTCATGCATGATGTGAAAGCGGGCTATTTAATTTGCAGAATAACTTTTTATCAAGTCCTTTTCTATCTTCTTCCGGACTTCACTCTCTTGTCTTGGACGCTACAGCTTTCTTTCTAGCCTCATTGAATTCTAAAATCGATTATGTTGTTGATTTTGTCCACGAATGAAAACGAAGAGATAGCAATAAGTGTCTTCTTTTAGCGAGTAACCAAGTGAATAGTCATTAACTAATCAGCATCGATAGCGATCGTAACTTTGGCTACACACATTTTTCTAATTTCATTGGTTAATAACTTGGGATGTTGATAATTAAGGTCTTCCCTAGTTTCATGCCATTGTATTATTTCTCCATGCATACAATGTAATTATAAAATTTTTACCCCTTTAATTGTGCTTGTATCTTTTATACGCGCCAGAAAAGTGAAACTCTCAAAGTTGCATCGTAAGTTAGACTGTCCCCTTCGGCAAAATTATAAAATGTTTTACAAAAATTTTATATCACAAATTTTGAAATTGATATATTCTTACCTTTTGCCCTCTCTTAGAATGGGTAATCCTTACTCACGCACTAAAACCCGTTGCGTAGTTACGCTCCTGATAATTTGTAGTTATTGAAAAGTAGGAATGGCCGAGCAACACTTTTTATTCAGCACTCTTTCACCGGAAGCATTATAAGTGCTGGTTTTGATTTCCAACAAAATATTAGAGCCGAGCAAATGTTATCCATGATCTATTTTTTGATTGGTCGATCGATTGGGCTCGTGCGAGTTTGCGGATCGACTTCTACATTTGAGCAAAAATCTTTCCCTTCAGAAAAGTTAGATACGATTGGTGTATTCACATCATTTAGATATTTTTAATTTATCTCTGTTGGCTTGCAAGGATATCAGCAGGGCTAGTCTAAAACTAATAAGGCCGAACGACAGGAGCAAATGGACCTTATAAAATATTTGGCCTCGGAATGGTCATACGACCTCTAGCGAGTCCGAGTTGCTGGATGAGCTTCCTTTGGACCTTGCGTTTGGCCTGGAAGCCGAAAACGTATGACCTTTAAGGAGAGCAGTCAAAGGTTGGACGTATGGAAATATTCTTATTCTTCATATTTATGATAACGAAAGGCCCATTTGGAGGGTAATAACGTTGATAGGCACTCAAAATCCGATGAGCAAGCTTCCAGGAGATATTTTCGTGTGTCAAAAGCAGTTTATTCATACATGTGCGAAGTTTTGCAGTTGACGCTGAAGAAAAGACCATCATATGGTCCCAGCACTCAATTATAGTCAATTGATTTAGTTTTCACATTACAGTATATCACCAATCATAAAATCTTGGGAATTTGAAACTGAACGAAAATATTTGTACTATTATTTTTTCGATAACCTTTCGTCGATTCTCTCCGTATTTCTTTATTTTACTTCGTTGTTTTTTTTAAACTAAGGATTATCTTAAAATATATTTTCTGTGCTGTCTGATAGCCTTACGTTTGGTTATTCCCAATTGACAATTGAAGGTGGCGACGAAAGTAATTTTGATGAACTGTGCAGACATAAGTTCTCATGCGTACCCATGAAACGAACGTTAAGTTCCCCGGCCGGGTTTCAGATGCTCAGAAACGGGGTAGAACTTAACTTTGCTGTGAGAAAAACCTTAAGGTATGACCTCGGATTTAGTAATAATCCTACAGGAACTCTGATTTAACAAGACGCGTCAAAATTAACTCGTTTAGTCCGTAAGACTCAAATATTAAAGGACACAGTGGGAGGGAAGGTGGGGACAGGGCTGAAGCTGGCTTTTGGCATTGACCACAAATGCTAAATGCACAATTTTCTCCTGGCTGCGTGGAATGCCCATAAGAGCCACCAAAAATCCCATGATATTCCTAACCCTACCAAACAGAAATTCACCTGGGGTGGTCCATGGGTTCTTCCTGTCGGAAAGAGAAAGTGCTTAGGCCATTAATTTTAGTGGGCTGATAAAATGATTCTATTTTTTGTAACTCATAATTTTAAATCCATGTGTCGGGAAGGCTTGTTGAGTAAAAAAATTCTTCAATTTACGAAGCATTACGTTACGACGACTGGATGTGCCCATTGATTTAACATTTAAATGCACGATGCTATACGGTCTAAAGGTGAGGCTCCCCTGGAGAACACTTTTTCTGCCCTATGAAAATTCCTTGAACGTTTGAGATGTGTAGTACCGTGAGTAACACGTGATAAAAACTGGCGCTGATTCATCTTCTTCCCAGATAGTAAAAACAAACCATATTAATCATCGCCATTATCAATATATCAATATCAGTCTATGTACTCAATTAAGACGCAATGTCATGCAATAAATCAATACGCTTGAATTACTCCTCGCAAGACACTCGTGAAAGGATTGGAATATTTCTAAAAAAAAATCGTTCCTCCCTTTGACAAGAAATCCGGTTTTCAGCAAATGACTCAACTGTATTAGCTTCCAATGAGGTATGGCTTGCATGCAAAAAACGCTAATAATCCCCTGGAATAATCCTTGATATCTTATGATACCAATTTGTCGATTGAATTGTATCCTTCAATTTCCAAAAGTAGCTCTTAAAATATATGACGATGGAAAAAATGGAATTTATCTTATCTCAAACGGGAACGCACCATCTTAGTTTCATTCACCGCCGGTCGCAGATAATGCATTTTTATGTCTTAATTTGGGTCAATGTTAAGAAATGAAGTCGTCTACCATGGACGAAGTGGACCAATCAAACTCTGTCTGTGATGGAGGATAACGTAATTATTATACAGCCTTCTTTGCTAGACTCGATCAAACTTCACCGTACGCCTTCACTTCCGTGATTTGGAAACCCTTGTAACGGCGTCACGGGTTGCTCCAGTCTTGGAGAATCGACCGTTAAATCAATCAGTGCGCGCCACCAGTCGCGACAATTGAGAAATCATTGCTTCGACACCTTTTGCTTCCGCTGCGGGATTTTGCATCGAAGTCTTGCGGCTCTATCCTAATAAACATTGCCCCCAAGAATATTCTGAAAATTTACGCCAGATCGCTCTGGGAATATATTCCTTCTCATCAGAAATATCTCCGCAATATCCGTGAAAATTTCAGAAAATGAATGGCAGCTGACGGCACGGGTTTCATTTTAGCCTTCCATCGGAAACCGCACGGCAAACAAGTATAGTATTACTTACACTTTTGCACAATACCTATACGCTTCTTGTTCTATAAACGATGGTGCTATGTGGACATTTTGGTTAGTGATGGTATTTCTACAGTTTTTCGTACGACATCATAAAGGATAGGAACAGTGCGTTTCGTGGCACGCATAGCCAGAAGAAGAGACGAGCCACATTGGCCAATTACACATTCAAATACGAAATCCCGCCATACGGCGAACAAATATTCTTTCACATAGAAATAGATACAAGAAAAAGGAACATATATAAAGGACGAACATAGGAGAGGTGGGGAAAGCGGAATCAGATAGAATCACGAACGGAAAAATATTTCGTAGACCGGGATTTGAGCACCGTAGCTTCCGCTTGCTGGCCGGATACTCTAACCCTTGAGCTATCTAGAAATCCACTACGAGAAGAGATCAACGACGAACCACGGCCTGGACGCCCATCAACGACACTCACCGACGAAAATGTGCGAAAAGTTCGCGACGTACTGAACTCTGATCGTCGTCTTAGTGTTCGGTTGATAGCAGAGCAGTGTAATGTGCCAAAAACAATAGTGCACGAGATTATTAGGGACCAATTACAGATGCGAAAAATTTGTGCAAAGTTGGTGCCGAAAGTGCTCAGTGATGATCAAAGACTCAATCGTTTGGAAATCGCGACACAACTTGCGGATCACTGCAAAAATGATCCACATTTTTAGAGAACGTTTCTGTTCCCGAAGATAAAGAGGAGTTTGAAAGGAACGCGATACGGGACTTTGGACGCCGTCAAAGAGGCCGTGACGACGTGTCTTCGAGGGGTTCCCGATGATGCTTTCGCGGGAGCGTTCCAGGAATGGGAACGCCGCTGGAACAAGTGTATCGACTCACAAGGGTCCTATTTTGAGGAATATTAACTTAAGATATGTAAAAGTGTAATACATTTTTTTCCTGAGCTCAGTACACTCATCTTCCGGACGAACCCTGTATTTCCATGTTAATGAATATATACGTGTATATCGTATACATAATATATAAAATTTTATTACATATATTATTCATTATACACACAAACACCCACTCAAACATACATAAAACGTACATAAAATATCTGTTGTTAACGACCCATTTCTCTACGATGAAATAGATCAGAGTGGACCACAATTTCTCACTTATGTATTTATTTTGCATTAGTTCGAAAACAACACTTCAACCTTTACATCGGACTTTAAACAATGATATAACAATATTACAATTGCATACGCCCTAGCCCTAGGTGGAGGAAATACCATCTAGGCAGAAATCGAATCCGCGACTTCTGGGTCGACAGGCGAGGATGTTACCCCGCCACCACTGGTTCATACGGTCTTTGAAGTAATAACTTGGCTGCAAGTCAGCATACTCATAGTGGCAGCGGAACTGGAATGTTAAAGCTCTAAGGTAGCTGGGTGAACTGAAAAGCTGATTAACACAACCGGCACATGAAGTATTTTACCAATGCGCTTCAAGAATTAGGACCGACCAGTTGATTCAATAGAGATCTTTCTCGCATGAGTACGAGGAATTACGACGAATGCCAACCATCCGAGATAATTATTCCTCTCCCAGATATGTTTTCAGAGTCCATCTCCTCCTTGCGTGGATTTTTTTTCATTTTACTTACCTTTTGGTGTACGATAATGATACGTTTTCATCTGAGATTCTGTTGTCTTGTGGTTTTTTTGTCAGATTTCTCTTGGGACGAACTTTCATAGGCTCCATCACTTCTGAAATCACTAACACTGATTCTAAACTCGATCCACAACGTTTGGTTGAGCAACTTTGGGTTTACCCACCAACACAAGGCGGCTGAGGATATGAAAATTAAAAAACTATTTGTGCTCTATTCTTATACGAAATGAGAATATAGGTGAATGGCGATGACGTGTTGGTTGACAATGGAGAATGCAGCGTACATATTGGCATTGACTGACTAAAACCTCCTATTTGTTTTGGGCTTTAAAATTATGAGTATAGTCACAATGTTTCATAAAGTTTGATAAAATGGTAAAAGAAAGATGAAGAACAGTACGGAAAAGTAAAAAATGATAGATTTTGAATATTATTTAACGAGGTGTCCTAGCCCATCTAACCGTGAGGGTGAGACCAAGTATTGAGACTTGATCCAATAGGGTACTGGTAGTTGGATTGTAGAGAACTTCCTTCACCAGGAGTGTTAAGCATGGGAAAGGTAAATGCCTATCATGCTGAAATTTTAGGGAAACCCCATCTGTAATGGAATCAGGTAAATAACTGGCTGCGAAGAAAGAAGTCAAAAGTAGTCATCCTCTATCGAAAATTGATCACTCATTTTTTCTCTGGATTAGTGTTTTCAGGAAAGTGTCGAAAATTTATAATTTGTGAAGAAGATGCTGAAACTGGTTTTTTTATATATGCTTGGATCATGTGCCTATGCACAGAAATTATGCCCTCAAAGTGTTACCTTTAATTTCTAAGCAGGGATCTATCTCTACCATTTCTGGCTGCAAGGGTGTATTGCCGCTCCAGCTAATAAGATCTTACAAAGAGGAAATCCACTATTTAATTTCTCTTATATTCTCAGTTTTATATATGACATAGCAATCAATTCATCACTATCATCATTTACATCCCTCAGTGAATTACCGATTTCTCCATGAAACAGCAACTTTTATGATGCAGTTTTTCTGTGCACTAATTTTTTTTGTGACCATTTGAAAATATTTTAGTTCCATTACTAATCCTATAGGTAGAATATTAATTGAATCTATTTTTCGATTCTATCCAAAATTACATTTGTAGTAGGGCTGACCCACATACTCTCAAACATTGCCTTGCTATATACTATGCCATTGAGCGGCTGGTGATAATGAAGCATGGGTAAACTCTTCTGTATCTCAATTTTGTGAAAAAATCTAAAAAAATTACTTCAACATTATTATCATGGGGTATAAATCAAAGGGTTGGTTTGCAGCAGTTCTAAAAACTGTCCTGCCCCTTGCCTATCTCATTCCCTCACAGTGCCTTGCACTGACATTTTCCATTCCCTGCTTCAATTGGTTCATCCCTGGCCTTCATCTATAACTCTTTCCCTCAATGATTCATTTCATAATGATGTATGGTATGCTATCAGGATATTTCCAATTATTTTTTGTTTTCTGCTTGTGTCCACCGAAGGTTTCTCTCTTCATCCACTCTTCAAAGTACTTTTTCAAAAGTTACTCTTTCTGTCCATTTTATTTTCATAATTCCTTAGCATCAACATATATTAATTATTTCTTCTAGTCTTCTTCCTTCTGCTAACTATATCATTACTGTCTTACATCCACAGGAATGTATAACCTAAATATAAGATTTATTTTTAATAATATCTTAACATTCCATGTTTTCATAAAGAGTGGATGTGGCAAAAAATAGGGTCAGTAGCTGCCAAATCATTTTTCTGCCATCACATCATTTGGGCAAGGAACATGGGAAAGTTTACATGTACATCAAATTTATCATTCAAAACTGCCTACTCTACACATGGATACTATTTAAACCTGAAAGGTGCCAAACATACATACTACTCTGCATAACTTAGACTCATGGGGAGAGCTTGACACTTTCCTCCTCGAAAAACATCCTAGTGGCTTAACTGAGCAAATGGAGACACGAGTATATTTCCTCCTGCCATGCTATTATACAACCAAATAGCTCAAAAATTAATTTGGTATTCTTCATTGATTGGTACTTGAATGAGTGAGTATCTGTGACCTTACTTGAGTTCCAGCTTTCCTAAAGCCCCTTTCTCTATGTCCTCCAAAACAAGCATGTAGGTTTAAAGAAAATGATCTAAAGAAGTAATCACTAAAAGAGTGCAAATCTTCAGGGCTCCCTAAGAGACAGTTTTACTGATATTCAACCTTTTTTAATAGTTTCTATCAGCAAAATTGCAACGAATGGTTTAGTGAAATTTTCTCTATGAACCGTCAGGCCACAATCACATTATAAAATTATGAAACTGAGGAATGCTGTTAACAATACAATAAAATCTTGTAATATAGATTACAAAAATGAAAGTGGAATTAAATTGTTTCCAGTGAGTACATAATTTTGCTGGGTCAGGAGTGGCTGCATTATGAGTGAAATTATTGTTAATAGATGAGGAATTAATGAATAATTAAGATGCAATGCATAATGTAAACCCTTGCTGCTAGGTGCATATAGTTTTAATTGATATGTTTCAATGTTAGTCAATTTGATGCTAATATGCCAATCATCTAACTTTTTTACTTTTTGTAACAGATACCTGTGAATAATGCTGCAACAGATTCTGCAAGACCTCTGGATTGACCCAGAGTTATTGGACAAGTTGGATGATGATCAAAAGCAGACGCTTTTTTGTCGAATGCGAGAGGAACAAGTTAGACGCTGGAAAGAGTGGGACAATGAGCAGTGGAGTAACTCTGGGAAAGAGAGGAAAAGCAGTACCCAACATAGTGGCCCAAATGGTATGCACAGTAAAAAGGCATTTAATAATGCAACCAATCTCTTTCATGAAACAAGGTTGATTATTCCTTTAATTTTTTTAAACAAATTAAAGTTATATTGTTGTATATTTGAAGCCATAACAAGTTTACTGACTGTTTGTACAAATGATTATTGCTCAAAGATGTTTTGATGCTTTGTTGACTTAACTTCCACAACTTTTGAACCTATAATCAGTGTTACTTGCTCTCTACCAGTGGTTTTTATAATCACTTGTTCACACAAAGTTAATATGTATGATACTTGCTGAATATCAAAATATTACTTAAATTTGACAAGCAGTTAGCTGAAATTTGATACATTAGTGTATTAGTGTTTTTTCTTTAACTAAACTAAAGCTTGTTAAAGCTATTTTCATTTCTGTTGATTGGGGATGACATATGGGAATTGTAACCATTTGAATGTTCTGCTTTCAAATGTTATAAAATATTTATAACATTGAGACAACAACAAAATACATAAAACCTTTTGAATGCTTTGCCTCTTTATTTCATTTACATTTGTTTTATTGGTTCCTTTGGATCTTGTTTGTGTTGTGTGGCTTCATTCCTTTGCAATGGCCACTGTAGATGACCTTAAACATAGGTGGGAGCAGTATATAAGTATATTGTAAGTATATGTATTCAGGCCTTATTGAGAACGATTGTGTCCACAGGTGTAATCAAAGCTGTTATGACTCTGCAGTTTTGTTTATAGCAGTTCTTCTGAATACCAGTTCTATCTGTATGATACAAAAGTCAGAACTCATTTAACCTAACAGAAAACTCAAACCCTTGGTCAAATGGGAAGCAGTATATTAGCATAATCCAGAAATCCCCTCATGGTAAAATGATAGAGTTTTTAAATAATTTGCCTCACCAACCAGTTTGCTTTTAACTTCAGCATTAATGTGTCATCTTTGTCCAGTCTACTTCTCTGAATGCCTTCTTGAAATACACAAAGAAAAAAAGGCTTGTCAACAATGTTATGTATTCCGTATTCTTTCCTTGTTCATATAATGTCATGTTATCCTACACTTCCTAAACACAAAATGATTTTTCTAAGGTAGTTAAGGACTCCACTCTGCAATCTAATATTTCTGTGTTAATTACTATATTTTCAATGTGCCCGATTTAATTTATAGTCCTTCCGTACAGCTGCTTTAATCTCTTTTGAATTGGAGATTGAAATTTCCCCATTGAAATCTCCTGGCCAAACTCTTTCTTCACAGATGTTACCAATGAATCCAAATTAAGCTCTTCCAAATTAATGTTTCTGCCTTGAACTTGATCAAGTCTGTGACAGTATCATCTGCTCCAACAGGTTAGTGTTGAGGCAGGAGAATAAGCAGAAATTTGAAGCTCTTTGAAGAGTGGATGTGGAAAAAAGTGGAAAACATAAAATAGAAAGGAAAGCCAATGATGGTCCTAGCTGTTGGAGCAACAAAGAAGATTGCTGAGAGATATATGAAAAGGAAAAGTTTGATAGGAAAACTATATGAAAAAGATACTGAGAGTTAATGAAATGCTCAAAAAGTAATACAGAATAAGGCTACGACAACAAGGTTGAGGAAAGAAAATAGGTATTTTGGATGGAGTAAGCGGGGCAGAAATAAGTATGTCCAAATAAAAATCAGTTACTGTAATATACAGTATGGGGTTGGACGACATTTTGTGCTATGTTAGTTAGAGCTTAAGAGTAACAGAGTGTGTAGTCCAACTGTCCATGAAAATCTTACCCTAAGCTGGTAGATTACTAAAAATAAAAAGGTCTATATATGAAAAAAGTATAAGATTCAAAAGAACTCTAGGTTTGAGAAATGAGCCTCTAATCAATGAATGATACTTAATAGTTTAGATACTGGGGTTGAGGGTTTACACTTGGATAGCATATGAGGGTGGTCCCAGAAGTACCCGGCCTGACCTAGAGATGGCAGTAGTTGTTTGAAAAATATCACTATATGAGGAAGTATGCAATCTATAAAGCATATGTTTCAAGTTTGAAGATGCTACGTTGCTTAGTTTTTTTGCAGCCATCAAAAGTGAACGTTCTAAGTAAATATGTGAAAATGCAGAAAATTGGTCATCCTTATGTGATACAATACTTTTATTTGAAAGGCGTCAGCCCTACCAATATAAAAGCTGAACTGCATTCACTCTGGGTGAGTCTGCTCCTTTGTTTATAACAGTAAAATACTGGGTAGCAGAGTTTAAATGAGGCCGTATGAGGTGATGAGCATCGCATTGGTCGACCAAATGAGGTGACTACTCCAGAAACGGTGAAGAAAATTCACAAAAAGATACTGGATAATTGCAAAATTATAAGGCAATAAAAAACATTCTATATTTTCTTTCTAAAGAAACACAAACAAAATAGGGTTTCACCTATAAGTAATTGCAAGCCTAAGCTAAGACATATTTACATATTCCTGATGGAGTCTTTCACTCTGCAAATTAAAAGAGTAATTACTTTTGGTCAGAGGAACCTTTTTTGGGAATAGCTGTGATGATACCTTCTATGGAATTAAAACTGAAGCCAAAACATGGGATGGCATTCCAAACTCAATCCCTTCAGCTGACCACACTTTCTGGTTCATTCTAAAGCTTCAGGGATTTCCATTGCAGTTTTCCTCCCTATGTGGCTGCAAACCAAGCACCTCATTCTAAGACACAATGGAGGGTAAGATTCCCAAGAATGGAAGTTTCTGCCTTTGCCACCCGCAGTTTCCTACAAAGTTCTGTTATTGAGAAAATGACACCTCTAAAATGTTAACTAGTGGCATCCAGACTGGAACTAGAGACAAATGCTCTACATACTAAGCCATAATGTATGTTAAAATGATACTTAGTATAAGATTTCTAGTTTTTTGGATTGGGGGAATAATATTTTCAGGATTACTTCTGACTACTGTTGATACTTTACCACACTGGAGACGTTAGGTGGAAACTTTTTCCAAATAATCATGGACTTAGTAACTCTATAACATATGCCAAAGATTTTTGGGACCAACCTTAGTGATAATAGAAAATGTGATTATTTGCAAGAAATATGTTTAGTCAGCTAAGCTTTTCTGGGATACAAATTGGAAGAAAACATGATTTATTTATTTTTATCCTTCACAATGCACAGAAAGAACTCTCCTCATGTCTTGTCCTAGTTTATCACACTCATCACTAATATTCAGAGTTCATTAACTGGTACCAGTAAATTTAAGAAACTGAATATCCTCCATTGTGTTTGATGGATGCTAGTTCCTTTTTAGCATCCTTCTACATTAGGGTAGGATGACTTCCTGGTTCATTTTTCCTAGCCATCCTTTGCCACCTTCCTCCTTCTCTTTCTCTCACAGGAAAGGCAAAAGCAAAGGTAGAATTCCTCATGGGAGTAGATGGGGAGCCATGGGTATGGGTGATGGGAGAGCATCCAAATGACAAAACAATTGAAGAAATACTTGAAGAAGAAGCAAGGGAAAAGGCAAGACAGGAGGCTGAAAAAGAAGCTGAGGATATAAGGTTCGTTCTCATTTGCCATTTTTCCAATTTGCCTTGAATACAAGCTAATAATTGATATTTTACAAATATTTTTAAAACCATGCATTCCAACAAATTTCAGGTTTGTAATAAAAGGTCTGTTCAAGAATAGATGAGACTGGTCTTTCTATTCCCGAACTACTTAAAACACAACCAGTGAGATGTTGTCTTACATCAGTATCTGTGACAAGTAAAATACTGCCTTTCCCATGACCCTACCTTGACGTTTTTCTGAATAGGAGCAATTATTGTCTGAGCTTGCACATGCTTACTGTACAAATTCTCGTGTTGGTGAGAATGAAGGTGTTGCACCTGTGCATAGAACTTTGTTTTAACTTTAGGAAAAGTTCAGCTGAAATTGATGCAATGATTCAAGTGGCATTCAGCAATGAATTTATGAGTCAAACACAGATTTTCCCTGTCGACCCAAAAAAGCTCAGATTTCACAAATGAACATGAAGGTGATGCAATCATTTTCTTCAATTGGGAAGAGATTTTTCATTATGATTATGTCTCCAAAGGATGTCTATGGACATCAGTCGGAATGAGAAGACTAAGATATAGTATGCCATGATGCAGAAGAGAACACAAATGTGGAAAAATGAGTCTTGGTGCTTTCATCATGACAACACACCGGTACACACATTTTTTATTGCCACTAAGTTTTTGGCCAAAAACAGCACACGAGTGATACCCCAGGAACCCTACACTCTGGTTTTTACTTCAGAGGACTTACTATGTTGAAATCCACCTTGAAAAAATACCGATTTAAAACTATTGAAGTCATTCAACAAAATTGTGCTGCAGACTAAAAGGCTACCCCAAAAGAAGTGTTCCAGGCATCATTTGAAAGCTGGAAAAAAACATTAGGAGTATCATACTGGCAGTCAAGAGCTATAGTTTGACAAGCATAATTAAAATTATAAAATCAAATATTAATTCAAACAGTTTCATCTTTTTTGAACAAACCTTGTGATTGCAGTGATACCTTGTTACAGAGTGAGTTGAAGTGAAGTATGTTGAAGTATGTTGTGTTCTCATTGTTCTGTTCTCACATTGGACTAAATATCCATCACCTGTTCCCCCAATGCAAAACTAACAAAAATCAAACGTTCCATGACTTAAAAATATCTTACCTAGGAGAATTCAAATGGAATCAAAAATGTATAGCATCACCTGAAATTCTTAACATATGCCTTAATTTGTGACATAGTAGCTTTAATACCTGGCATGAAAGAAGATGCATCTTTCCAAAGCCAAGCCACCACACCAAGCATGAAGACTTGGTCCATGCCCCCTTCCTTACAACATACCTCATTGACTCTGTAACTGGATTCCTGTCTTCCCCATCACTCTACTCTTTGATTCTTACTGGGCTGAATAATTTGGAACTCCTAACTTCAGTATAAGGGCATATTTATTGTGATACACTCTTTGCATATTTCAATTATAGTTCTCCTTTATCAAAAACACTGTAAACCTGACTTCCAGCCCAAGACTATCTATCATGTTTTCTTATAAGTCAGAAGTCATCTTGAACAAATGAGATAGGAAATTAGCTCTCTGCTTTTTAAACCTATTACAAAATCATAACTCTTACAAAGGGAACAGATAATTATAAACATCTCGAAGCCATATATAATACATATATCAATTCATAACTGGCATACTAAATTCCCTCCCACACTGACAGTGCCCATTCCTCTCCAAAGTCAATGGTATTGTAATTGAATGTAGTTAATGATATCTATGTAGAGGAAACTTAAATTGAAGAAAAAGGGTATGTCAGTGAAGATAAATTATCAATTAAAAAGTGAGCTCCAATTCATTGAATTGCTAATTATATGTTATTGCTAAATATTAATTTATTAAACCATTTATGTGGCTGCCTCATGGGTCTACATAGTGGTCAGCCAGAAGGTGCTAGACTGAAATTTTGTTTAATGCTTTGAAAAGACCAGAACAATCAAAAATATATTAATTTGTTGTACCACATTTCTCTGAGATAGTTATTACAGCAACTACATTTGGAACTGTCACCTTTTAATATATTCTTTCATTCATGATATGGCCAAGTAAAAGGTGGCCTGTGCCCTCACCTCCTGACTGCTAACAAGTTGAACAAACTATTGGTGACCATTTTGTTCAAATTAATTCGTTGCTGAAAAATGTCCCTATCCTTGCAGGAAGAATGTTCCAGTTGACTTGAAGGAGCTGTTAGATTTCAACCAAAAGCAAATTGAAGCACTTGAGAAAGATAATAAAGAGCATAGCCATAAAAATGAATATCCTCTTGATTTGTATTGTACTGTTGATGAATTCAAAGAAACTGCAAGAAATGCCATTCCATTGAATCTCATTCCCACAGATGAGATTAATGATGGTTTTCAAGGAATCTCCATAAGTAAGGTATGGGTTATTTTCTATAACTCTTAATCAATTAGCTCAAAGAGCTCATTACATGTGATATCAAAGGCAGTTCTCAAGTAGCACTTACCTGAAACAAACAAAAATTTAACTACTGTCTAAGATAGTCTGATTCTATACTCAAAACTCCAATATGCTCTAAACTGAAACAATATATATGAAATAAATAAACAATTTTATTCCTATAAAATGATAAAATAGCTCATATCATTTGCTTTTTCCAGCCAAAGCAGGTTGCCCAAAGAATAGCTCAATGGGAACAGAGGCTTCTGGAGAAAAGAACCTCACAGATTTTTCAGCGTTTAAAAGATCAAAGGAAAGAGGCAGCAAAACAAGCCGAGGAAGCAGAAAAGAAGCAAGAAAAGCTCTGGAAAGAACAAGGTTCACATGCACACAAACATATATTATTAATTATATTAAATATTGTTATTATGTATACAAAACCATAAACAAAGTATTCAACCCGAAGGTTGGTGTGTGTGTGTATATATATATATATATATATATATATATATTGTGTGTGTCTGTGTGTATATATACACACAGACACTCTCCTGCGTTCATCCTTTTGTGTTCCTATCCCTTTTTCTTACATCTATTTCCATGAGTAAGGAAAAGGGATAGGAACACATTTAGGATGAACATAGGAGAGAATATATATATATATATATCGATGATGCGGAAGTACTCACGAGAGCAATATAACTTTTGGACGGCACAATAAAACACAGAATAAAACAGATAACACATAAAAGGACACTCACAATGTAGATGATTTAAGCTTTCGGCCTACTCCGAGGCCTTCTTCAGGTCAGACTGAGTGGTTTATATATATATATATATATATATATATATATATATATATATATATATATATATATATATATTCAGGTCAGACAGAGTCTGACCTGAAGAAGGCCCCGGTCCTTTGAGGTGAGTGTCCTTTTACGTGTTATCTGTTTTATTCTGTATTCTATTGTGCCGTCCAAAAGTTATATATATATATATATATATATATATATATATATACACATATATGGATGATATTAGGGGGCTGTGCATTTTATAAGATACTAATTTCTTTCATAAATTTACTTTGGGCAGACTCTATATAGTGTTATGGTTTCATTTTTCATGATTCATCTAAAATTCACATTTCAGAGAGGCGGGCCAAAGAAGCAGAACTACAGATACGTGAAATAGCACGGCGTGCCAGGGAGGAGCATAGAAGAACCTCACTTCTAGAATTAGATTCGAAAAAAGAGTCTCTCCAAACAGGATCTGAGACAATACCTATTATGCCATATTCCAGGTGACTAGACCTTTATATTTTTTTTATTTCACCTTGAGTTTTTTGAAAAATAAATTTTCCCTACCATAAACACAGTAATCAACCCGAAGGTCGGTTTAGTACCTACCCTACCATTTAGGGAAAAATAAGCAATTTAATTTTAGACAGGTTTAAAATTCAAACAGATGGTATTGGTAAGCATTGCAGAGGGAGGGAGGACAGTGATGGGAAGGGAAGCAAGAGGACATTCCCAGTCATCATCAGTGCTGTTTAATTTTTCTGATGAGAAAATATTAATTGTGGCATAGTAAAGGATTGGGAATGGAACAAAAGTGGGAGATATGGTGTTTAAAGTGAGTTGATTAGGCGTGGATATTAACATTCAATGGTCAGGTAAGCAAGGAAATTCAGAAATGAAAGAATGTTTTCCACAAGTTTTTGTGTGAAAATTATAGGATAAAGTTTGTCCAGAAAAAATTTAATAATGAGATTCTCTAGAGTTAGGTAGAATGAATGAAATGTTAAAGCCAAAGGGTTGTAAACTGGAGCAGGTGGAACAGTTTTCATATTTGACCAATATATTGGATGAAAATGGGCACAGTAATAGGGCTATTTGGAGAAGAGAAGAACTGAGGAGAGAGAAGACTTATTCAGAAATGTAGGAAAATTTTAACCTATGTTCAGCGCAGACTGGTTTAAAACTAAGGCATACTTTTCATATATAAAATAAATAATTTAACAGTCATCTTCATTAATATTATTATCCAAAATTCATCCCACATGTTCTCGATTCAATATTTAAAATAAAATCGTGAAGTTAATTTGCATCTAACACACAAGGAGGTAGGTAAAATAAGGATTCAGATTTCTAAGGTTTCCATTACCTTACAATATAAATTCTTCTTCCTTGAAAATTTTTCCTCATATTCAACCTTTCCTGCCATATATATAAATATATATATATAGGCTATGTACATTTCAAAGTTTTTCTGAGAATTTAGCATCCACTAAGTATATTTAAAGGTGCAATTCAATAAGAGAAATGTTTTGTTTTGTTCACAGTAACTGTGAAACTGAAAGTTTATGCTCAATTGAGTTGGGCATGGGAAAACCCTCATGTAAAGTAGCCATAATTGAATGGTTTCACAAAAAGGAAATTCCAAGAAGAGCAGGACTAAATTATCAAAACAAGGTGGAAAACTGGTTCCATGGTATGTAATCATTAGTATAAAGTCATTTTTATTGTTTAATAATGTTTCATTATACTGCTTTTTGAATGAATTTTTAGCTCTGATGAATAAATAGCTACATAACATGTTGAATAATGAAGACAAAGAGGCAAGAAAGCAAACATGAAAAGTGAAATAATTCATATGTCTAGGCATCTTTCCCTACAGTTTCAGTACATAGGTATTTTTGAATTAATAACAAAATAATAAATTATTTAATCAAAAAAGAATAACCGTTTATCTCTTTTATTGTGTCTAAAACCAATTTCCTATATTTTGGCTTCAACCTTTTTCCACAAGCAGGGAAGAAATAGGATTTATTTTTACCTTACTTTTACTTCAATATTCATTTAAGATTCATTCATTATGTAATATTTTATTGATAAAATTGCAAGCTCCAATAATATGGAAAAAGAATCCAAGAGAAAAAATTACAGTTAAGGATTCAGGGATACTGAAAGTTCTGTATCATGATTCAGGACTGTTTGTGTCATAATACATACAGAATTGTGTGTAATAGGATAATTATGTTGTATGCATTATTTTGATATAAAAATATGTATAAATTGTCTTGGTAGATATTTATATTATTGACAAATAATTTTATACTGTAAAATAGATATTTTCGTAAAAGTGAACTTACCTAGAACAATTAGGCCTTATCCCCTTTGAAGTGCTTCCCTGGGGACCTAACACACTCATCCCAGCATCTCTTATACTTTTTAAAACAATCTGCAAAGTCCTTTTTCAAAACGTTCACCAGCTACCTTTTCACATTTTCATAAATTTTGTCAACACAAAGAATTTCGTGCTGCAGTTGCAGGGGACTTGCTCCAACCTGCAAACAATGACCCAGGTTTTCAAAAAAAAGTCATAACTTGAGGTGAGCCATGGGTCTACGACTATGGCCATGAAACAAAAACCCAGTCTTCCCAACAGTCAGTTGACAAGATGAAAGGGAATGCATCAAGACAGCTGATAACCATTCCAAAAAAGAACTGCTGACTGTTTTGAAAAGTAGGAGAGGTACTGGGAAACATGTGTCAGGTCTCAAGGGAAGTACTTTGGAGGGACTGAGGCTACCTTGTTCAATTTGTCTCAAAATTTTGCATGACTGGATGCTTTCTGGATAGACTTCGTGTGTATGTTGAGAAACGAGATTCATATGATACATATGTTGGTAGTCAGCTCAGTTTGCTATGACTAAAAATTCAATCAAACAAATTTAAAGAGATAATGATAGTGTTCTTCTAACTATAGGCTTAATAACAAGAGCTGAAGCCGAAATGCTGATGGATGACAAACCCTCTGGGGCATTTTTAGTTCGAGTATCAGAGAAGATATGGGGTTATGCAATCACATATCGAGAAAATGGAAAATGCAAACATTATTTGGTAGATGCATCAAATGAGTATTACAAGTTTCTTGGAGGGAATCATCTCCACCATAAATCCTTAGGTAAGGTAAAGTATTTCTCTATCATAAAGGGAACCAACTTTACATGCCAGCCATTATTAAAAACTAACCTTCTTCATTTACATTCATGTTTGTACTTACACGACTAAGTATATTATTATTAAGTTAATTTTTTTCAGTTTTCCAAAATGCAATATGTATTATCCCTTCCTTAAAACTATACTGGGCCTTGCCCCAATCACTTCAGGAATGTAAACCAAATAGAGTGAAAATATTGTTGAATTTCTATTTTCTTTGACACAATCCAATACAAATCGTTATATGCTTTAAAGGTAGGCAAAATAATTTAACCAAGTAATTTCTGAGTACTATATCTGTTTCATCATGTTAAGTTCCCTAGGAGTAAAATTGTTCGGCACTTTTTCTTTTAATTTTCAAAATTTTGATGAAAAATATGAAATATTTTTTCCCAAACATTATTGGTCTGCAAGATGCAATAAATAAAGTACAAATTGTCATTAAAACTCAAATAAAGATTTGTTTTTAGGTGACCTGGTGAATTACCATCGACTAAATGCCATAACCTCTGCAGGAGGGGAGATCCTAAGGCATGAATGCCGGCGATTAGGTATCCCTCCTCTTTATTCTGGTGTACTTGGAATTTCAACTTAAAAAGTCTAACCTGAAGCAATGAAGAATTTACTGTAACTTCATGTGCAAAAACTGACACTTATTGAATAGAAAATTCTGTTGTTGAAAAAAACATCTGTTCACCTCAAAGTGTGCATCCTGAAGAAAAGAATAGCAACTTATGTTAGCTTAACTAGTCAACATGTTTAACTATGTAGTCATTTAATGTTTACAATTAATTTTCAAACTTCTGTTTTGGCATATTTTGACAATATAGCAGAGATGTCATTTGAATGTGAAAAAAAGGAGGAAGTGCTACAAATTTCAACGATAACTAATAATACTTTTTTATCTTTTAAAAACTTGGAAATATTTATTTTTCACACATAAAATTTTGTTATCACAAATGAATTTTCATAATAAAATGAAATTATAAAAAATTGAATTACATTTTAATTTCTACTACCCACCCTCCACCCTTCCCCAATCATTCTTCTGCATGGGAATCTCTATGCTTCTTCAATTACCACATGAACCTCCAACTATTTTTTTTTAACAGACAACAGAGTATTAGGGTTCATGATCTCCCACTTCTATTTGCTACCCAAAATACTTAAATAAACTAGAATTTGTCTCCTCAACTCACACATTGAATTAATTTCTGCATTAATAGACCGTTATCTTCAAGCTATAGCCACATCCCCTCATATATCAAAGATTCAAACCACCTCCTCCACCACTGAAAAATTCCAGGAAACTTCTGCACTCTTCATAAAAGGTTATGATCAAACACAAATCACAATTATGAGAGTTTCTGAAGCAAGAACTCTTATCAATATAAAGACCCACTTCTAGAGTAAATATGTTTTAGAAATATTTCTCATGTAAGTTCCTTTCTGCGAGAACAATTCATATATAGTACATCATTTGCAGACTTGTCCACAGCAGAAAAATAAGATCAACTAACTACTGAGCAGATACAAAAAATGGTTTTTCCCCACCAGACATACCATGCAAACACAATCAGAAAAAATATGTCATACGAAATAAATACAAATAAATTTTTCCATAGTGACTTGACAACATTTTTTCCCTCCTTGTTCCCATTTGTTATCTCTTTCACACTGAAATGCATACTATAACATTTAAAGAAAGTTAAAACTCATCTCTTAAAAAGATGGAAATGGACCATATTAAAATTATGCTCAATTGGACTGATGGAACAATTACCAGTTAAGAAAATCCTCTGAAAAGATAAGCACACGTTGGGCCGTGGAAAATTTATTTATTGAACTAAATTTATCTAATAAATAACAGCCGATAAGCTATGACTTGATAAAATGACATTGCTGGAATTGTTATCTCATATGAATGTAAAATAGGCCATATGGGGAAATATTATTCTATTCATATATATTGTACCAAGCAAGCTGTTAATAGAGGATGTGGAGCTATTGGCTGTTGAACAAGTTGTCACAAGGAAGGAAGAAAATTCTATAGCCAATAAAAAATGAAGAAGATTCTTCATTTTTTATTGGCTATAAGATTTTCTTCCTTCCTTGTGATAAGCAAGCTGTTACAAGGCTGTGCAGGAGGGGGTTTTAGGTCACCAGCCATAATACACCTTCTTCAATACAAGTATATGACACATATTACAACTGTTACATGGTGAGTTAATACTTCACTGAATACAGTAAGATGATAACTAAAGAAACATTAAGAAGGGTGGGCTCACCATAATCATTAATTAGCTAGCATGCTACTCATGCAGGATGGACAATTCAGAAATATTTTAGATTGGCAAATTTATTTATTCAACACCTAAAAACAAGTGCTAGGGCACTTGCTGTTGGGTGTTGGGGGCACGAGGACCCCAGACATGAAGTGAGTTGAGGGGGTACACAAATTGCATGTTCCAAATTATTTTTGCCAGTGTCTACATATTTCTTAGTAAATGAGAGGAATTGGTCTGATGGACCTTGAGACCAAAACCTGAAAATAAGAGAAGCCTGAAAATAAGAATCTGGCCCAACCTAGCTCATGATTCGTATGGCAAGGGATGGCAGGATGGTTATGAGACAGGTCCTCTAATTGCTGTCTAGAACCATGTTTCTGAGATACTCTTCCAAAACCTACCCTTCCCTCCTGAATTCTTCCATCCTATGAAAAGGCACAGGCATTTCTTTAGTGTCAAGAATTCATTTATTTCTCACTTTGACTGTGAAGCAGGGGTAAATGAATTATGAACCCCACTGGCTATGGATTTAAAACTTTTGTTTTCTAGTTGGTCTCTTTTTTTCAAGATTCTGTATTTGGGATGGGCACCTGAAGACTACTTTTCAGCACACGTGGAAGCACAAGCCACATTGCGTAAGAGAAATTTTTTCTTGGAGGATAATGCCTAGTTCGCCTTTTTTAAGAATAAAAACCAAAATTCATATCATGGACACAACCCCAAATTTCCAGATCATAATTAAGGTTATGAGAGTTTAAAGATACCAAAGTAAATGGATCTCAGAAGCTCAAATGGTATTGACATACTCACCTTAATTAAAATTAAAGAGTTTTTGATAAATTACTGGAGACCTCTGAGATGAGAGAACTCCATCTCAGTTTTGAGTCAAGGTAAAACCATTTTTGCAGGTTTTACATTGTCAGATGGAAAGTTTGCACTAAAAGCTAATAAAAGAGTATTATCTAGATCTAACATAAAAGCACTAACTTCAAAATATTCATTAGTCTGAGTTCCAGTTGTTGGTAAAGTAGTTGTGAGTAGTAGTGATGAGCAGTAAGGCTTATAAATCCATGCATTATCTGCATATAAGATCGACTTGGAAGGGATGTTTTAAGAAAGATCTTTAAAAATAAGAATGGATAGAATATTGAATGGATGGGATGGTGAACAGCTGACCATCTAATTCCACCCTCTCTAATGCTCAGTGAGATGTGATTGGATAGGAGTTAATATCATACAAGTGATTATTTACTCGTATTTATTAATTTTGCATAAGTCCGAAAACAGCACTTCAACATTGAAATTTGAATTTGAACATTGATATAACAATTTGACAATTACATGCATCGAAGCCCTAGGTGGAGGAAAAACCACATAGGTGGGAAATGCATAACCTCTGGATTGGTAGATGAGGACATTACCCCACCACTACCAGGATCGGCAAAATTACATAATATTAAAGAGTATTTAAGAGTGTAGGACGAGGGACACAGTTAAATCAGTTAATGAAAAGAGCTTTAAAAGAGCTTTTAAATACACGCAAGATGGTATCAATGACAGTTTGAGGAACCTGATTCTAATATTTCCTATGCAAACACCAAATTTAGAAGAACTGGCTGTTTTTCTGAAAATTACTTTCTTCTCTCATTTCTATTTACAAAATGGCATAGTTAATGTTTAATTATTGATTATAATATGTCAACAAAAACTGGAATCAATGAGATAGGATGATAATGAAGCACTGAGAGTCCTCTTGGCACTTTTCGAATATATTGGAATAATGCTTGATGGAAATAAGGAAGATGCCAGATTGTACATATATGTTGAGTATAATAGGAAGAGGTTCAACAATGCATTCATTAATACTCCTACTAAGGTAATTTGAGAGACCATGAATACTCCTACTATTGGAGTTGTTAGGTGGTTGCATTGTTTTGAAGATTTCATTATGGGTAAACCATTTACAGTTGAAAAGGTTTTCATTGATGGTGTACTTTCTTAGAATAAATTGATCCTTATTTTTTTCAAAAGAGTTTGAAGATATTATATCTGCAACAGATGTAGTGAAACATCTGATTAATCTGTAACACTGGGATGTATTTTTGGCCATTTTTCTTTGTGTCCAACAAACATGGTACTAGACTTCTTCCTAGGCCACCTACTTTAAAACTTGTGCTACACCCTACCCTAAACCTTATGTTTGGTGGTGGTTTTGTACCAAAAGTCAGTGGGGAATACATGATCAGTTAGGTTAGCTGATGACCATGATCTAGTTTGCCAGTCACTCAAAAAAGTGCAAGTATTGCTGAATGATTTGGAAATTCAGTGTGCTAGATATGGGATGAGAATCAACATAAATAAAGTAAGTTTATGTGGTTTTCTGGAGAGATAAAGGCATTAACATTAAATTAGGAGGGAAAAAACTAGACCAGGTAGAACAGTTTATGTATCTTGGAAGTATTTTTGTCAAAATGGTCAAAGTAATGGGGACATATGGAGAAGAATTGCATTAGGTAAAGAAGCTTTCAAGAGAAGGAGGGAACTGATGACAGAGACATTGAGTAAGGATTTTAAGAAAAGGCTCGTTAAAACTTTGATGAGGAGCATAGTCATGACTGGTGTGGAAACATGGTCATTGAAGCAGGATGATAGGTGTAGATTGGAGCTATTGAAATTAGGGTTCAGAGAAGGATGAAGAATGTCAAGTGGCATGAGAGGAAAACAGATGAAAAAGTGCTGATAGGCTGGGGGAGGATAGGGGAATGGTGGGAAAAATCATAAGGAATCAGGAAAAATGGATGAAAAGCATACTGATCCACAGCAGGATGTTGAATACTGTGATAAAGGGGAGAATGTTGGGCATACAAGGAGGGGGTAGAAATTGCATAGGGATATTGGACTGGATGAAGGAAGGAAGTCTCCAGAGATGTAGAGGGGTTTGTTGTAGATTAGGTAGTTGGGTTGTTAGGAGAGATAAGATATTTATGTGGTTGTTGTGTCGATCCAAACCTATCTTAATTACCTAAAAAAAGAACAGCACATACAAATTTTTCCATTTCTTAATATTTTGGGAAAAATTTTCTTCTAAGGAAATTTACTTTTTGTCCTTTATTGTATTTTTGAAAATTCCATCCAGATGGGAATGATCGTTATTCAAATAAAAGCCTTTAAAATAAAACAAAATTTTAAGTTTGGTGATACACTACAGAAGGCTTGGACAATCTATAATTGGTGTTCAAGGTACTGCTGTGCACCAATTACAACACTGATCTTTTCCATAATTAAATAAAGTGGTCATGGGAATTCCAATCTTCATATTCCCATTCCCTTATAGAGATTTTCCCACTTATCTTTAATATGGCAAATAGATAACAGGCTTTCCTTGCTCTCTTTATTTGGGATTAAATGAGACATTTCTTCTTTCTGATTCTTGGGCCCCATGAGAAAATAATCTCTAATGCAAGCAAAGAAATAAAACCAATTGAAGAAGGAGAGAGAAAGAACAGTTATTGTTGAATGCTGTATAAAATTAGGTGATGAGTGAATTGTAGATTATAAACTTACCTCCTCCAGTTTTGGAGAGTACCTACACAGTAAAAGGAGATAACATTTTATCCATAAAAAAGGGTGTTTCTTTCAACAATCAACAAAAGACTGAAAATAGTCACAATGGTTGCTGCCAATGTTTGCTTTAAACCCATATTTGACAAAAATGTACATCATATTTATATTTAACATTTCTAGCTGGTATTTAAACTTCTTTCATTGTTTAGCATTAGTCAAAATCCCAGGATATTCAAAACTAATGAATGAAACAGATAATAATAATTATTTTTTCTCTATGCTGAACAAAGCATACTTATTACAGGTAATTAGTATGGTGAAACTTAGCCTTGAGTATTTCCAGGTGAAACAAAGGGAAGAGGTAGTAATGTTTGGAACTTGAACATGAAATAACATCACCAAATTAAAGGTACAATTTATTTTTGGTAATGCAAAAGAACCATATAACTTCATTACAGAAAATTTTAACTGAATTACAGCTACAGTTATTTGGATGTAAAAGTAACCACATTAGTTACCATTACCAAGAAAAATAACTATAACATCAGATGTCATGATTTTATTACTTGTTCTCTCCAAACACTGCATTAATAAGCAAATAAAACTACCACGCTGATGAACTGTTGCCAAAACAAGCAATATTTAATAATTACAATATCATAGCTGTACAAGACTAGTTGGAAAGGAATAAACACTTTCTGTAGCTTTACACAGAATTCTTTGAGCCAACCAATGGAGATGAAAATTATTACCACAGGACTACTCTAAATTCAGTACACAAACACATTCACAAGACAAATACATAATTTTAAAAATTTGCAGTAAATCGGCATTTATATTATTGATATATTTTCGGTGATAAATATGCCAACTTTTGCCCTTGAAATTCTGGGAAAATAAGTTGAACAATTTAAATATTAAAAAAGTGTTAAGTTTCATTGAAAATTGAGGACAAAACAAGGTACAAGGCATTATTCTT